>OY728161.1:1553905943-1555155943 GCA_963277665.1 Viscum album | reverse complement strand
TATTGATCATGCCTGGGGTCCACCGACCCCGTCCAAGTCCACCAAACTGAAATGGGTCCAACCTGGTCAAGATCTAACCTGGCCCGCTATCCTCGGCCCAAACCCACCAATCCTGGTCTAGACCACTCGGCCTTGGGTCTAACTCACTGCATCGGGCAGGTTCGGTCACCACCTGACACGATAGAGGCTGCATCCCCTCTGGGTCATGCGGTCAGTAGGTGGCTGGTCACCGCAGTTACAACATGAAGTCCCATAGACCATGTGCTGTTACCGACCCATGAGTCAACCGTCCTGATGCATTTCCTAAATGGATGAATTCCCCTCCACTGCGGCATGCTACCTCTAGCATGTGGACACCACTGATGCCAGTAAGCAATTAGTATCTTGAGTTGTCCACCAATCATGCAGCGATGGTATCCTATTCAATCTAAAGGGTGGTTTGGAGTCCTCAGATCATCATCTCGCCTCCCAGAGCCTATAACCCATCTTACCATCTATCAGGTGGGTTGGTAATGTTCATAACCTCCTAGAAAAGTCCAATGCGACCTTGTGGGTCCTTCAGAGAAGAACACGAGGAGGAGGAGATATCACAAGTAATAACGAAATACATGAACATTTACCCTATTCGTTTGAAATTCATTCATTGCATTAGAAAAATGGAAGACATCAAAAAATTAATAACTCATATCCCCATTTTATTAATCACACCAAAAGAGTTCCCAATCCCAAAAGAATAATTGACTTTATGATCATATAATTAGTGGGTTGATCTATATTTTTCATTTACAAAGGATGTACTGGGAATGGAAATTCATATAGAATGGAACCACTTATATACGAGATGGATTGTTCATTGGAGAAGATTGCTCCATTGTCATTCCTTATTCCTCAACCCTCCGTGTATGTTGGTGATCCTTTGAAGGATGGTAGAATGGATAAAGGTGCTCATCGCCCCGGGTGATTCATCGATCATTGCTAAAAAATGCCGAATGTCCATGTTCAGAGAAAAAATGGATTGTGTCCATGATCCAATATTCGATTAACCCCTTAAATGGGGAAACATTGAAGTGTTTATATTATGCTAAGTCGCATCCATATTACACTATTTTATTTACAAAATATTGTTTATGTTATTCTAGGGGTGCAAGGTCAGGACATTGCAACGACATATGGAAATTTGAATAAAATAAACTATTTTTTTTATTTTTTTATGAATATTTCTTATGGTTATTTAATTAGTATGGAAAAACATTTCCCTTGATCTATGTCAGTAATGGTTAAGTCTTTCCTTAGTTAAAGTCATCATTTTAGACGCAATGGTTCCCCAAATTTTTTAATCCAACCACCCTTTTAGATGTTACCAAAACCATGTATGTGAACTATTTTAAATAAACATAAAAAAGGTCAAAAACTTATTCTAAGCTCACTGGGCCTTAAAATCAAGTTCTTCCTGAGCACCTGGTATCCAAATAAGCCCATATAATTTTAGAAAAATATTACATTGAATTTCAACTAAATTAAAATCAATTAATTAAATAGAAAAAATATTATGTTTATTATAATTAAAGATAACTAAATTTTTTGTAATCATTCTCTATATTTTATAATATTATTAGTGTGTGTGGTTAAACTGACCCAATGAAGAACATGTTACAAAGACCTGATGTGGAAGGATATATTATTTGGTTGTAAAAAATAACTTTCTTTATAAAATTTAATTATTTCAAAGAAATATTATTAAATAGATAAATCATGTTCAACAAGAGGTTTAAGAATATGATAAATGAAAGATAATGGTAAGAATCTAATACTCAAAATGTGCCTTAGTATGCCCATTTTATGCAGTTATTTTATATAATGACCTCTAATTATTAATATTTTTCGTTATATAATTACTAATTTATATTTATAAAACATTAATAATTTTTAAATTTTAATATTAATTTATAAAATTAATTCTCATATTCATCCTTTTAATAAGGATACATAAAATTAATGATGTCGTTTTGTGAGGTTGTAGTCCACATGTAACAAATGAAAAATATAAATTTACCAACGGAAGGTAGCTAGGGAGATAATTTATTTTAAATAAACATAATTCCATTCATGTATACTAATGATAGTAATTTATGTATTTTTTATTGTTATAATATATTTAGAGGAGGTGGAAGATGAACGAAAAATAAATGTACACAGTTAATACTATTAACTATTCCTGCGATATCCTCCATTAATCCACACTTTATATATTCATAGATTTATATTTTTTAGAGAATAGAAACTATATTAAATGTGGAAGAAATATAATGAGGTATGTATGAATGTTTTGGTAATTTAAATGTGTGGTTTGAGTTTAGATAAGTGAGGTGGGGAAGGGATCATTTTATATGAAAATTATGTTAAACCCATGAAAATATTTTATTTTATAAAATATTATAAATTCCATACTCAAGTAAAGTTGAACATGAATAGAATAATATCATACAGAAGATAATATGTGGTGATTATATTCTTAACTATCACATTTAGAAATGTTTAGGAGATATTTTATTTGTATCCATTAGTTTAACCCAACTTTTAAACATTTTATCTTTTCTTTATTTTAGTAACTTCTTGTATATATAACTTATTTTTATAAATAAAAAGAAAATGGAGAATATTTATGAATTTATTTTTTCTGCAAAAATTTAAACCAATTTTAATTAATATATATTTTCAGGTAGTAAAAATTGAAGTTAATATTATTACCCATTACACAATTAAACCCAAATTTTATAGAAATTACTATTAATGAATAAATATAAAATTTTGAAAAAAAATTATAGTTTGGATTATAAATTTTTTATTTATTTTATTTTTACAAAAAATATAGATATATGACCATTATAATATCCATAAAAGGAATATAACCAATTAAATATTTATTCAATGATAAAAATTAGGATTTTTAAGAAGAAATATTTTACACTATTCTAATTCCTTATCAATAATATTAGAAAACACAAAAATTTACTCTTAAATTTTAATTTCAAAAGATGACAATATCATTTATATAATTGGTTTTATAAGTGTTAATAATATGTTAGTATTACTCTTATGGTTTACAATAAAATTCATTTTATGACTCTCAAAACATTTTATATATTCTTCCTATATAGTAAGTGAGTCATCACCCCTTTTAATTAATTATAGAAATATTTCATCTATCATAAATAAATGAACATTAAGAGAATATTTTTCTGGATAAATATAATTAAACATAATAAATTCAATGGTATCAAATTCATTCCACTCCATTTTATTTTTAATTAAAGAAGACACTAATCAAAATCACCTTCAAAATAAAAAACAACAGGAGTTACCTATTGAATCTAGGAAAAAAAAACTAAAATATATTATTTAATGAGTTTATCAATCCATTAGTGACCATTAGTTTAATTTTACACAAAATACTCAATGGTGTTGTTTCATGAAATTATATAGTTTTACATCTTCCTATATAATGAATCTGGTCATTATTTTTCCTGGGTTTCACGATTTATATGATGTATTAATTGATTTAACATAATAAAAATTAATATTTACTCAATTCCAAACATTTTAGTTTATTGGTTCAGAGGGATAACATTACCTTGTTTCTTGTTTTACTTAATTTAAACTATTAAATCCCTAAATCCCCATTATAGAATTTACATTGATTTAATGAGGCAACACAGAATCCATTAGAGTAATAAAAAACTCTCAATACAATTTGACTATAAATTAGTATCCCCATATTTCCATCCATTATTAATGTAACATCCCAGGTAAATAAAGAATAATACATTTTCATATTTAGTAATATTTGTGAATTAAATATTAATTTTACTTTAAAGGGTTTTCTATGTTCGATAGCATACCCGATACGCAACCACGAGTTTCGTTGAAATCTTACATTGCACACTAGTAATATAACAATATTATTTTAAATGGTAGTTAACATGAATCCATTATATTGGAGGTAATTAATATAAATAACTAAAATATGATTATATATGTTTGTTATATGTTTTTACATTTATCCAGTAAAATATAAAGGATTAAAATAAGAAAGGAATTCAATTTTAGGCATAAATACTCTAATATTCACTAAAAGGTCGACTTATCGCCTTTTGATGGAGAACCCTCTTTAAATATTGTTTTTGTCACTCTTATACAGTCTATTGGTCCAAATAAAATTCTTCATTAGAATCAGGACATCAAAATTTACTTTGTGTAAATTTTTGGTATTTTTCCGATGAGGTTCATTTTTTAATGAATAGTGAAAAATGTTGTATTTTAATTCAAAAAATCTTTTTAATATAATTTATTTATACAATTACTTTATCTTTTTAATTGGTTTTAAAGTGAATTTAGAATATATTTTTACCATTAAATCCAATAGTGGTCAATGAAATTAATTTCACTTTGAATTTGGACTTAAACTAGTTTCGATCTTTTGATATATATTGTTTCATAAAAACACACTATTTGTTTTGAAAGTGGGAATTAATTATTAGAATAATTAATTAAACTTATATGTTTTGAATTTTTTAAAATAGAAATCATTTTTGAATTTTGAATATCAAATACAACTTAGGGTTAATTTTTGGTATTTTTCTGAAAAGCTTCAATTTTTATGAATAGTGAAACCACTATGTGGTAGTTAAAAAACTGATTTATCGTTTAAATGAAACTTTACAACTTTTGAGAATTTAATTTCAAAAATCTGACATAAATGGTTTTCATTAAGTTGTAAAATGTGGTTCAATAGTATTAAAATAATTTTTTTGGTGAATAGTATGTTTTAAGTTTTATTAATCGCGATTAGAGGTAATTAGTTTAATTTAAAGTAAAAATAATGTTTTAATAATAATAAATGACCTTGAAACATGTCCTACCCTTATTGGATGTGTCATGGCCGACAAAGAAAATCCATGTGACAACTTGGGGACCCCATGGATCCACTTGGGTAAGAAAATGACATTAATAACTTTTTATTTAAAGTTAAAATAAACATGTCACAAACAAGTATTGTTTTTCTCAACCAATTTTTACATGGGGTTATACAAGAAATATTTTTGAATATAAATATTCATTAGAAATATAATAAGATTTCATACATTATAATATTTTTTTTATAATTTTTAGAAATTAAATAAATTAAATTATTTATGACACCATGATGATGCACTGATTACGTCATTATTTAACCATTTAAATAAAATAAAACTATAATGTAATATCTATGACCTATAATTGTCAAAAACGTACTGGATGGGTGGATATAGAACTCTTATCAACTTATCCTCGAAAAATATAACTGTGGGACCTTTAAAATCCAAAATGCATTATTTAATAAAGTAACATTTTATAACTTGCCATGAGTGCCCCTCCTCTCCTCTTATAAAAGGCCCCCACCAATACATTATTACCCACACCTATCAAGCCTTTTGTTCGGCCTAGATCTTATAATTTTATCTCCCCAAATCCCTCTATTCATCCTAGATGCCTTACCTTAGGCAGAAAGTTCTTCAAGAAACCCATTTGGTTCAAACCAAGAGGAGTTACCCTATTTAAAGGTAATGTCTTCACTTGTGTTCATTGCTTTATTTTGCTTCTCCAAGACCATAAACTCTTTTTATTCATTTATTTTGTAACAATACCAATAAATTAAATATACTAGGATGTTTTTATGATAATTATTCGAGCTACACTTACACAAAACTTCATCTAATGGATAAAGAACATACTGTTTCTGTGGTTAACGAATTTATGCCTCAAAAAACGATGATTGTTCAATATTCTTTTAACACCATTCATGGTGGCCATTAATATTTCACTATATTTATATATGATATATATTATTTTTATGTTTTCCTTATGATTCTGTATTTTTAATTTATGGCATACCTTTATGGTTCCATTATGAGTAAACACGATATCTTCATTTTAGGATGTGCGGACTACCGCCCCCTAAAAGTGATTTGATTCATTAATGCCATATGTGGGATGTATAAAGGATTAAGTTAATGATATTATATATGATATTATAATGGATTTATAATATACCATTATATCATTAAGATTTCACTCCATTAAATATGAAATAAAAATGAAAGTAGCGTTCATGCCTACGTACGACTTACCATCTCCAAGAACGGTGCATTTAATATCTTACCTATAAATGTTATATACTATTATAAATACATGTATATGCTGGATATATATGATATATATGATATCCAAATCATGAATATCATTCTGGATATAATGAACCTTTGACCACATGAACAACATGTAATTGTGAGAAGTCCATTTTCTACTTAAGAACCAGATATCGACAAAACGAGAATTATTATCGTAAATGATTACATAATGTTTATAACAAGGAAATTAGTGATATAAAAGGAATAGTAATCTTGAAAAAGGTTCTTAAGAAATTATAAATTAACACTATTTTATTATTCAGGAGATTAAAGAGTGATCGAGTCAAGTCGGACACGAGGTAAGAGACTTTGTCTCAATCTCATTTCATTGGGGCATATTTTGTTTTAATACAATACATTCTTTTATTCTCTATATAAAACACCATTGACATTTCATTTCATTCAAAGAGAATCTTTTTCTAAGATTTATTTTACTAAATGACAAAAAATAATGTTTCTTTTAACGTACGCGGTGACAATGACATTTTTCGCTGTCGTGAGTATTATTTGGTCTTTGGCTTCCTCAACAAGTCGTAATGTTTTTAAAATGAAATAAATTCTATATACTCTTTTATGTATTTTGGTATTGAATATGGTTTTTATAATGGATTTTTTATGTCAATATATTTATGTGATATATTTTTATCAAAATGTGGAAATGTTTTCCTTCAATTATATTTGTTTTATGATTTATGATTTTATAATGGTACATGGACATTTGACGGGTGGTTACATGATAAACCATATGAAGGGTGGTGCCATGAATACCAGGATGAGTGGTTACATTATAACCTACAATCCATTGGGTATGTATGTCGGTCGTATGGTTATTCCATTTAGAGATATGTGAGGAAGTCGACCGTATGGTTATTCCATTTAAGTATGTTTATGTCAAAAGTTTTCTTTTATACATTATGTGGTCTTTATATGGGTTTTATGGTAATATTTTGGTTACAAGAGGGTAAGTAATGATCGTTTATTCAGTGAAGGGTATTTTCTACTTCTTAAAGGTGAATAGTGTTACTTTGAATTAGTATTCATGGTTTACATGATGTTTTAAAAAAATAACAATTTTCTTTCTTTGTGTATCTCGTACTGAGATTTTTATGCTCCCCTCCAAGTTTTTTTTGAAATGTTTTTCATAGGACATAATGTGGAATAGGGTCAAGGATGAGATCAAGGAAAAGTCCTGATGTCTTAAACATGGAACTAGACATGTCTTTTTTTAATAGTTCATGTTTTGTAAAAAAAGGGAAACTTTGTAGAAGTGTCTAATGTTTAATATTTTGAGATGTAAAAGTTTTGATCTAATTATTTAAAACTCTAAACCTTAAAAGATTCTCAATTTGAATTATCCATTTAATTCAATATTAAGTAATGTCTAAGGTAGGGGCCTTATAGTTGGTATCAGATGTCAGTTTAGATAACTTTAGGAGTTATAATTCTATTAAATGATTATCCAAAAATATTTTTTTAATGGTAAAATTTAAATGATACAGAATTTGAATATTAACATGTTGCTTCATCTAAGACATGTTTGTTCAGAATGGTTTTCCGCAGAGGAAACAACGCAACAATGTTGGGACAACATTAGGAGGAAGACAACCTTCCAAATCAGCAACCCGATATGGTCGGAATTGGAACTTAGTACTTTTTTGCAGTGATGGCATAGATGACTCAGGATATAAATGGTGGTGGTATCAATGCACGAGATCTGCCAGATCAACCGCAGAGGAACATGTCAGTGGTGGAACATTTCATGAGGCAACATCGCCCATCATTCATAGGATCATCTGACCCCGTGCTAGCAGAAGGGTGGATTAAAGAAATGGAGAAGATTTTTGAGGTCATGGGGTGATAAAAACAACAAAAGGAAAGCCTTTCTGATTACTGTTTTAATGGTGAAGCAGATCAGTAGCGGTCGATGATGAAAAATATCAGGGAAAGTGATGAGATTGATGATCTTCACTGGGACGAATTAAAACATATGTTTCTTGAGAAATATTTTACTAAGATGGTTCGTCTTAGGATGGAAAAACAATTCCTAGAATCGAGGAAGGAGGATGACTCAGTGGCTTCTTATAAAGAAAAGTTCTCTTTACAGGCAAGGTATGCTCCAAATTTCATACGAGATCTTGATAGTAAAACAACTGTTTTTACGTAGTGTTAAAGCCAATGTATCGAAGGGATTTAGCTTCTCGTGAGTTTAAATGTTATGAAAAACATGTTCGATCTGTGGAGAAGGTGGAAATGGAGTTTACCGATGATCAGGTGTTCTTTGAAAAACGATAGAATAAGAGGTTCAGTTGGCAGGCAAAGGGGATGAATTCATAAAATAAGCAAGGAGGTAAGAAAACCAAATATCCGTCCTCTGAGAAGTGTGGTAAAATGCATCCTATAGAATGTTTATACAAATATGGAAAGTTCTTTAGGTGTGGAATGTCTGGTCATATTGGTCGTAACTATAACGAAGATATTCAAGGAGGCAATGAAAAGCTAAAGGTATGATGTTTTAACTGTAATGAAATCGGTCATTATGAAAATTAGTGTCTAACGAAGAACTCAACGGGGGAAAACAACAAGACTACAAGAAGAAAGTGGTGGTGACAACTTTTGTAACTACTTCAGAAGATGTTGGGACATCGAATGAAGTAGTATCAGGTACACTTTTTGTTTGTTCATATTATTCCAATGTGTTGTTTGATTCAGGGTCTACACATTCATTCATTTCTGAGAAGTTTTCTAGTTGATTGGGAATTAAATCTGAAGATATGAATCCTATACTTATGGAAAAAACACCTAGAAGGAACGTTGAGAAAAAAAGAAATTATAAGAACCTTATTATCCTTGTGTGTGGAAATAATCGACCTGAAAAACTTTTTGTTTTCCCTATACTAGAGTTTGATGTTATTTTAAGCATGGATTGGATTTCTGTTTATCATTCTAAGATTGACTGCAGAACTAAAGAGGTTTCTTTTCATAAATATTTTCAATTTGTGTACAAGAATAAACCCTTGATTTTGATATCATATCAGGATGTTGAGAAACTAGTAAAATATGGAAATGAATGTTACCTTGCACATATTGTTGAAACTAAAGGAACTGTTCAGATTAATGATGTGCCAGTGGTAAATGAGTATCTTAATGTTTTTCTTGATGAGTTTCCTAGTATTATTCATCATCGGGAAGTTGAATTTACTATTGAATTAGTTCCTGATTCAAAGCCAATTTAAAAACACTCTTATCAAATGGATCAAGTTGAACTTTTAGAGTTAAAGAAGCAATTGCAGGAGTTATTAGATAAAGGTTTCATTCAACCTAGCACATCACCATGGGGTGCTCTTGTCTTGTTTGTTAAAATGAAATATGGTTCAATGAGATATTGTATTGATTATAGAGCCCTGAATAACATCACTGTTAAGAATAAGTAATATTCGCCACATATCGATGATTTGTTTAATCAGCTACTGGGAGCTCAGTATTTTTTGAAGATTGAATTGAGGTCGGGGTACCATCAGTTGAAAGTAAAGGAAGTAGACATTCTGAAGACTGCGTTTAATACTAGATATGGCCATTATGAATTTGTAGTTATGCCTTTTGGGTTATCCAATGCACCTGCTGTATTCATGGAAGTTATGAATAGAATTTTCCATGAGTTCCTAGATAAGTTTGTGGTTGTTTTCATTGATGATATTTTGGTGTTTTCGAAAAGTAAATAGGAGCATGAAATTCATTTCAGGTTTATCTTGAAAACCATAAAATAAAATAAATTGTATGGAAAATTCAGCAAGTGTGAGGTTTGGTTACAAAAAATTTCATTCATTTGTCACATTGTTTCAAAAAATGTCATAACTGTTGATACTGGTAAAAAAAAGTTGCTGAATAATGGCCAAGACCCACAGATGTAACCGAGATCCACAGTTTTCTTGGTTTGGTAGGTTATTACCGAAGGTTTGTTGAAAATTTTCCACAGTTTTCTAGTCCAATGTCTAATCTAACTCGGAACGAAGTTATGTTTATCTGAACAAAAGAATGTGATGATTGTTTTTAAGAGTTTAAAAGAAGATTGGTGAATACTCCCGTTTTGTCACTTCCTTCTAGGAATGGTCAATTTGTTATTTACAGTGATTCTTCATTGAATGGAATTGGCTGTGTCCTTATGCAGAATGATTAGGTAATTACATAGGCTTCACGTCAGTTGAAAACTCATGAGGTAAATTAACCTACACATGATTTGAAATTAGTTGTTGTTGTTTTTTCTCTACAAATTTGGGGGCATCATTTGTATGGAGTAAAGTTTGAAATATATAATGATAACAAAAGTTTAAAGTATATATTCACTAAAAAATAAATTAACTTGAGAAAGAGGAGATGGATGGAATTAATCAAGGATTATGATTTTACACTTCTATATCATCTGGGAAAATCAAATTAAGTGGCTGATGCTTTGAGTCGAAAAATTAATTCTTCATTAACCATGCTACGTTTGGAATGAGATCCTTTTGGTTTTCAATTTGATGAACCTTGGAATAGAAGTTGTTGGTGCATGATTTTCTTCTGTTTTGTTCCAGTTGTCAGTGAGATCATCTCTATCCAAGAGAATTAAGCAAGCACAGAAGAAAGACAGTGGGTTGCAGAAAAAGGTAGAGCTAGTTTAGAATGGTAATTTCCCTGAATTTAACATTGATAATGATAGTGTTTTGAGGTATGGGAAGAGATAATGTGTGCCTTGTGATTCAAAGTAGAGGAATGAGTTGTTATATGAGGCTCATAGTTCCCAGTTTTCAGTCCATCCTGGCAGTGCTAAGATGTACAAAGATCTGCGGGAGTATTACTAGTGGGACGGAATGAAAAGAGATATTTTAGATTTTACTTTGAAGTGTTTAACTTGTCAGAAGGTTAAAGAAGAGCGACAGTTAACGAAAGGGATGCTGCAGTCATTAGCGATGACAGAGTGGAAATGGGAAAATATATCCATGAAATACTTTGTGGGATTACCAAATACATCTCGAGGTAATAATGCAATCTGGTTTATTGTTGATCGATTGACTAAATCTGCTCATTTCCTTCCTATTAGAGATACTTTGTATCTAGATTAAATTGATTAGTTGTATGCTAAAGAGATATTCAGGTTACATGGAGTCCGCCTCTCCATTGTATCTTATCGTGATCTCAGGTTCACTTCTAACTTTTGGAAAGGCCTTCAGAAGTCGTTGGGTACAGAATTAAATTTTAGTACAGCTTTTCATCCTTTTTTAGATAGGCAGTCATAACGAACAATTCATACCTTGGAGGACATGCTACGTGCTTCTTCGATGGATTATCCGGGAAGTTGGGTCCAAAATCTTTATTTGGTTGAATTTTCATATAATAATAGTTATCATTCCAGTATACAGATGGATCCGTTTGAGGCATTATATGGGAAGCGGTGTCGAACTCCAACTTTTTGGGATGAAGTGGGTGAAAGGAAGCTGATGGGACCAGAATTCAAATAAGAGATGGTAGAAAAGGTTTAGTTGATTCAGAAACACATGAGAGCAGTTTAGAGCCAGAAGAAAAGTTATGTGGATAACTGGAGGAAGGATATATTTTTCGAGATAGGTTATAATGTTTTTCACAAAGTTTCACCATGGAAAAGTGTGATGCGATTTTGTAAGAAAGGCAAGCTGAGTCCAAGGTTCATTGGACTATATAAAATTTTTGATAGAGTTGGTTCAGTTTCTTACAGAGTGGCTTTACCTGTAAGTTTGTCCTAGGTACACAATTTTTTTCATGTTTTGATGTAGAGAAAGTACATGCGAGATCCTTCTCATGTTTTGAGCCCAGAGGTAGATCAGTTAGAAGCGAATCTCTCTTATGAAGAATAACCATTCTAGATTTTTGACCATAGAGAGCAAGTGTTGAGAAATAAGGTAATTCACCAGGTAAAGGTTTTATGGAAAAACCATATTGTAGAAGAGGCAATGTGGGAATCTGAGAATCCTATGAGGGATAAATACCCCCACTTATTTTGATAAGTGAATAAAAAAGTGAGGACGTAATTACCAAAAAAGGGGAAGGATGTAACATCCCAGGTAAATAAAGAATAAATCATTTTCATATTTATTAATATTTTCAAATTAAATATTAATTTTACTTTAAAGGGGTTGTTATTATAGATAGCGTACCCGATACGCAACAACGAGTTTCTTTGAAATCATACGTCGCACACTCGTAATATAATAATGTTATTTTAAATGTTAGTTAACATGTAGCCATTGTATTGGCAGTAATGAATATAAATAACTAAAATATGATTATATATGCTTGTTAAAAGTTTTTACATTTATCCAATAAATGATAAAGGCTTAAAATAAGAAAATAATTCAATTTTAGGCATAGATACTCTAATATTCACTAAACGGTCGACTTATCGCCATTTGATGGAGAACCCTATTTAAATATAGTTTTGGTCACTCTTATACATTTTATTGGACCAAATAAAATTCTTCTTTATAATCGGGCCATTAAAATTTACTTTTTGTAAATTTTAGGTATTTTTCCGATAAAGTTCATTTTTTTAATGAATAGTGAAAACTGTTGTATTTTAATTCAAACCCTATTTTTAATATAATTTATTTATATCATTATTTTATCTTTTTAATTGGTTTTAATCTGAAATTTGATTATATTTTTACCATTTAATCCTATAGTGTCCATTGGAATTAATTTCACTTTGAAATTGGATTTAAACTAGTGTCAATCTTTTGATATATATTGTTTCATAAAAACACGCTATTTTTTGACAGTGGAAATTGGTTATTAAATTAACTAATGCAAATTATATGTTTTGAATTTTTTAAAATAAAAATCATTTTTAAATTTATAATATCAAATATTTCTTAGGGTGAATTTAATGTATTTTTCATAAAAGCGTTAATTTTTGATAAATAGTGAAACCACTAAGAGGTAGTTAAAAAACTAATTTATCATTTAAACGAAACTTTAACACTTTTGAGAATTGAATTTCAAAAATCTGACATAAATGGTTGTCATTAGGATGTAAAATTTGGTTCAATGGGATTAAAATAATTTTTTGGTGAATAGTAACTTTTAAGTTTTATTAATCACGATTAGAGGTAATTAGTGTAATTTATGGTAATAATAATGTTTTAATAATATGAAATGACCTTAAAACATGTCCTACACTTATTGGATGTATCATGGCTGACAAAGATAATCCTTGGGTCAACATGGGGACCCCATAGATCCACTTGGGTAAGAAAATGACATTAATAACTTTTTATTTATAGTTAAAATAAAAATGTCACAAACATGTATTGTTTTACTAAAACATTTTTTACATGGGGTTATACAAGACATATTTTTGAATATAAATATTCATTAGAAAGATAAAAATATTTCCTAAATTATGATATATATTTTTTAGAATTTTTATAAATTAAATAAATTAATTTATTTATGACACCATGATGATGGACCGATTACGTCATTATTTAACCATTTAAATAAAAAAAGATAATGTAAAATATAAGACCTACAGTTATCAAAAACCTATTGGATGGGTGGATTTATAACTTTTATCACCTTATCATCAATAAATATAAATGAGGGACCTTTAAAATCTGAAACTCAATATATAATAAAGTAACATTTTATAACTTTCCAAGAGTGCCCCTCCCCTCTTCTTATAAAAGGCCCCCACCTCTACCTCCTTACCAAAAACTCTAAAGCCTTTGGTCCGGCCAAGCTCTGCTAATTTTATCTTTACACATCCCTATATTCATCCTAGAAGCCTTACGTTAGGCAGAAAGCTCTTCAATAAACCCTTTTGGTTCAAACCAAGAAGAGTTGCCCGATTTAAAGGTAATGTCTTCACTTGTGTTCTTTTGCCTTATTTTACTTCTCCAACCCCCTGAACTCTTTTTATTAATTTTTTTGTAACAATAAAAGTATCTTAAATATACTAGAATGTTTTATGTGTAGGATTCGAGCTACACTTACACACACCTACGTCTAATGGTTAAAGAACATTCTGTTTTTTGTGGTTGGAAAATTTCTACCTCACGAAAAGATGATTGTTCAATATTATTTTAACACCTTTAATGGTGGACATTAAAATGTCACTATATTTATATATGATATATATTATGTTTATTATTTCCTTATTCTTAGGTATTTTTAATTTATGGTATACCTTTATGGTTTCCATTATGGGTAAACGCGATATCTTCATTTTAGGAAGTGCGGACTACTGCCCCCTCAAAGTGATTTGATTTGTTAATGCCATATGTGGGATGTATAAAGGATGGAGTTAATGATATTATATATTATATTATTCTGGAATTATAATATACCTTTATATCATTATTAATTCACTCCATTAAATATGAAATAGAAATGAATGTAGCGTTCATGCGAACGTACGACTTACCGTCCCCATGAACGGTGCATTTCATTTCTTAACTATAAATGTTATATACTATTATAAATTAATCTATATGATGGATATATATGATATATATGATATCCAATTCATGAATATCATTCTATTAATAATGAACCTGTGACCACATGAACAACATGTAATTGTGAGAAGTCAATTTTTGACATAAGAACCAGATATCGACAAAATGAACATTATTGACATAAATGATTACATAATGTTTATAACATGGAAATAAGTGATATAAAAGGAATATTAGGATTGAAAAAGGTTTTTAATCAATTTTAAATTAACACTAGTTTATAATTCAGGAGATTAAAGAGAGATCGAGTCAAGTCGGACATGAGGCAAGGGACTTCGTCTCAATCCCCTTTCATTGAGGCATATTTTGTTTTAATACAAGACATTATTTTATTCTCTGTATAAAACACCTTTGACATTTCATTTCATTCGAAGGGAATCTTTTTCTACGAAGTGTTTTACTAAATGAAAAAAAGGAATGTTTCTTTTAACGTACGATGTGACAATGACCTTTTTCGCTGTTGTGAGTATTATTTGGTCTTTGGCTTCCTCAACAAGTCGAAATGTTTTTAAAATGAAATAAATTCCATATAAATTTTTATGTATTTTGGTATTGAAAAATGTTTTTATAATGGATTTGTTATGTCAATATATTTATGTGATATATTGTGATCAAAATTTGGAAATTTATTCATTCCATTATATTTGTTTTATCTATTATGATTTTATAATGGTACTTGGACATTTGACGGGTGGTTACATGATAAACCATATGAAGGGTGGTGATGTGAATACCAGGATGGGTGGTTACGTTATACCCTACAATCCATTGGGTATGGAAGTCGGTCGTACGGTTTTTCCATTTAGTGATATGTGTGGAAGTCGACCGTATGGTTATTCCATTTTAGTATGTTTATGTCCAAAGTTTCTTTTATACATTATGTGTTCTTTATATGGGTTTTATGGTAATATTTTGGTTACAAGAGGGTAAGTAATGATCTTTTATTTAGTGAAGGGTATTTTCTACTTCTTAAAGGTGAATAGTGTAACTTTGAATTAGTATTCATGGTTTACGTGATGTTTTGAAAAACTAAAAATTTTCTTTCTTTGTGTATCACTTATTGATCTTTTTATGCTCCCCCCAAGTTTTTTTTGAAATGATTTTCATAGGGCATAATTTGGAATGGGGTCAAGGATGGGATCAAGGAAACGTCCTGATGTCTTAAACATGGAAATAGACATGTCTCTTTTTTTAAGAGTTCATGTTTTGTAAAAAAAGGGAAACTTTGTAGAAGTGTCTAATGAGTAATATTTTGAGATGTAATAGTTATGATCTAATTCTATAAAAATTTAAACCTGAAAAAATCCTCAATGGAAATTATTCATTTAATTCAATATTAAGTAATGTTTATGGTCGGGCCTTATAATAAACATCTTAACTTCTAATTTGATTTACACACTTCAATTATACCCACTATAACACCATATAAAATCCAACCCTAAATTACAAAATTTACAATAAATAAATCATTTCTAAACATCCCCAAAAAAATTTATGGTTTATAATTCAAAAGAATAAGTAAAACTATTATATAAAAATGTGGATAATTTCACGCAGTTTCTATTTTTTCCGCCAAACATGTTCTTAAATTAACACTCCTGTTTTATTTATGTCAATATTTAATCATTCATGATGAGTCTCTATTACTGAAACATTGATCATTAATGATTTCTTATACTTCCCAATATCATGTGAAAAAATTAATAATCATTGGAAGAGAATATAAATATCATTAATGTATATGAAAATATAGGAAATTTATTAGTCCAATTAAAACATTAAATACCCATTAAACTTTTCTCATTTAATCGTAATAATCATTGAGTTTATAATCACATGTGAAATTAATATTTTGTTAATAAAACCATTACGTCTTATTGAATTTAATTAAAAACGTGAATATTTCTTATGGAAAAATATTCATATATACTTTCAAAAAAAACATTCATGTCCCCCTTTCAAAAGGAATAACCTATTTGATTATTCCAGTATTGTTTCACCAGATATTAATTAATTACCGAATACATTGAGATGAAATATCTTTGTATCATTCAATATAATATAAAATTCTCAAGTACCATAACGTGAACTAAACAAATATAATATTTACATTTCATAATTATAGTCAAAAAAACTTATTTTTTATCACCAAATGCAAAATAACTTTTAAACATCTCATAAATTAAGAATTAAAGTCCTTTTATTTCGATAACTCATTAAAATAAATTGTTCATATAAAAATAAGAATATAATATTAATTGTAAAACCACAACAACATACATAGGAATCTTAATAATGAATAATATATATGATAATTGGATTAATATATCAATGGATAACCATAAACACAATTATATTCACACATTTATTTCGAATGTAAAAATTTACATTATAAAAAAATTTAAAATATTCATTTTCAATTTTTTTTTTGAAAATATTTATTATAATTTAAATTATATTAAGAAAAAATTATTTCTATATAAAAAATCAGATATGAGTACTGATTTTAAATAGAAATGATTGACTGGAAAACATTAAATCCGTTCGAATAAGGCATTTGTGAAAATCAAATTACCATGATTACAAACTCAATTCATATTACATATAACATCCTGAATAATAAAATAAAAATAATTATTTACATATATCAAAATAAAATTCATGTTAATTCATTTATTATTATTCATTATTTACATTTATTACAATTTTTTAATTATTCAGTATAGGTCTCATTTTCCATTTTCTGTTTGATCAATCCATAATCATGTAAATTGAATTTGTATGCATGAAAAGGTAAAAAATACATGTTATATGGAACCATATGTTTTATAAAATTAAGGGTATAAGTTAAATATCAGTCCATAAAAATGAGTTCAATAGGGTATGATATAGTAATGGTTTAATGAATCTTCCATGAAAAGATAGTTTTCAATTGGTCAATGTAACCATTATTGGTCGCATTTATTTATATTATTATCAATGATATTTCAAAATTATATATTCATTGGTAAATATTTAATGTATCATTATTTCATAATATTACTAGTATTTACATTTTATTAATAATTTGTTTGATATTACAAAATAATTTTATAGGTGGTAAAACTGACACAAACCGGAACATGTTATAATGTCTGAAAGAGTAAGAATATGTTATTTTGTTGAAATAGTTTTACAATTCATAATCACAATTATTTTTTTATTAAATAAAAATATTAGATTAAATAATAGGTAGATATTGAAGATAAAATAATGAAATGATAAGATTTAATTATATACAATTTTTCTAGGAATTCCCATTTCAGGCGATTAAATTTTACAATGACTATTTGTTATTAATATTTTTTAGATAATGGATAGTGTACCTTTATTAAATATTAATAATATAAATAATATCATATTATTTCACTAAATTCATTTTTATAACTATCCTTTTATATCCGTGATGAAAAATGAAAGACATGATTCATGGTGGTTGTAGTTTGTATGTAATAAGTGCAATGATTTCATTTTTAAGGGGATCAGAAGAAGGTAGATAATGGTTTTTATAAAAAAAATATATTTAATTATATGAATGATATATTTTTGTTATATTAATGTATTTATAATATATTTTAATGTTCTTTTCTAAGAATGAATCTTGAACGAAGTTGATACAGAGTGTTAATTATTCTTTATTTATTATCCATAATGACTCTCCTTAATTATTTTTTAATTGGTATTTTGATTAGAATATAACCTCTATTACATGAGGAAGATATTTTTGGTGGGGTGTTTTAGTGATTAATCTAAATAATTAACTCAATGTCTGTTGGTAAGTGATCATTTTATGTGAAAATTTAAAATACTAGATGAAGGGTGCTCTTATAAATACATAGTTAATAGATAAATGTCATACTCAATTCACGTTTCACAATAATAGATCAATTTCAGATATAGGAAAATGTGGTATGTGAATAATTTAAAAAGTAATAATGTTTAAAAATGCTTTTATGATATTTTTTTCCATAATACATTAGATTTATCAGACATTTATCCTTTTTAACTATTATTTTGGTGAGAAACCATTTACTAAGATGACTTCTTTTTATGGACTAGAATGAAATTATATTAATTATTTAATAATAAAATTATGATTAAAAATGATAAACAATTATAATAATAAATTTCTAAATGCTGGATAAATTCATTTTCTTATATTTACACATAATTCAATGAAAACCATTTTTTTAAATTCATTTTCATGTATAAAATTCAATTTTCTCCAATATCGATAAAATATTGACTCCCACAAAATTTTTTAGTTTCAAATTAAGAGGGATAGTTTTGTTACTATAAAATTAATCAAAAAAATGTAAATATCTTGTGAATACACAATCAAAAGAAAATCTATAATAATTTGAAACATGGTATTTTCCACCATTCAGTGAAAAATCAACAAGTTCTTGATAAACCAAAACATCATCCTAATATAATTTTAATAACATAAAGAAAAATAGTAAGTAAATTTTATCAAATTGAAATTATAAAAATTATAATTTGCTATCAATATAATATAACATATTGTGAAAATGTCGTCATATTAATAATAACTTTTATTTAAAAAAATATCATATCATTATTCTAAATATTCATAAAATTATTTTTATTCTTATAATAATAAAAAAAATAACAATCCATAGAATTAATATAAATAAAATATAAAATCAATTCATTAGTAATGTATCAATGGTTGTTAAATTATCAATATAATGAAATTTTATCCTAAAAGTATTTTTCATTGATTAAAATAGTTTCGGTATTTTCCTCTCATAGTCCTTTAATATTACCCTGATTGTTCATATATCATATGATTCATACTAAATACATTAATTAGGTGACTAATAAAATATAACAATAAATACAATATATGATTAATAATCATAACTATCTTTTTATTTGATTATATATTATCATCTATATATATCACCTTTTGGAAGAAAACTTGAGATGGATTAGGTAAAATATTACTTCAAAAAATAAAATCCATCATGTGTATATGGAAAAATAATTTGTAAGGGTACTCAATAAAAAGTTTTTTCCACATTAAATAGGATTTAATATGGACTAATAAACCCTAAGAAAGATTATTTCGATTTCTTAGCAAAACACATCATACATTTCTATATATTTTTTTTGCAAAAATCCTCTATCGTACAACAAAGTTCCTTCTGTTAGTTATCAATATAACTATTCGGCTAGTTCAAATAAATATATATATATATTATTTAATCATATTTACAATTTTGAAAATCTATTATACCCATTTAGGCCCTAATTATTATTTTTTACTTATATAATCACTACAAACTATATTATGACATAGAAATCTATGTAATGACTCAAATAGTCTATTCTACATACATGAATGGAAATTTTTATTATAAGAACTTTTTACTGGTGAATGGTAGTTTTTCCATCCTTTATTTATAATAAATGATCCATCATAGGGAATTTCCTCACATGATATAATTGTCTCATCTGGTTTCCCATTATATTGAGGTAAAAAAGATATACTGAAACATAATTTAATAAACATAGAATTATTACTCCCCCTCGAAAAATTAGATGTATAACAATGATCCAGATATGATATAATAGAAGGAGTAAATCCATAATATCTATCTGTATCATTATGATAATTTTATGACAACTGATAAAAATGTGTTTAATCCCAAATTGAGGGAAAATAACTAGATTTTTTCAGGAAGAAAAAAATATTCCATGTTTCATTATAACCTCATGATTTATTTTTAAATCACAACATGAAATAAATATAAATATTCTCTAATTTTTTTATATAATTTAATAATGAATATCATCCCCTTCAATTATTTTTATTCAATATTAACCTATTAAAAAATAAAAAACATTATGGTGTACTCATTGATGAATTTCTCAATTCATTATAACTAATAAAATACTAAAATATCTCTATAGATATTAGTGATTATAAGATGAACAAAATATATAGATTTGGGATCATCACTCAAAAATTTATTTTTCACTTGATTGTCACTTGGTACAAAAAATAATAATTCCAAATATTATAACATCTTATTTTTCATTATTAAACTAATTAAAAATTAATTACTATCCCAAATCATTCATTCTTCTATAACAATTATTTCCCATAATTGTACCCAAAATTCTTACTCACAAAGATGATAATTATCATACATGATGATAATGAGTAGGGATTCATGTCACCAAACATCTAATTATAGTTTCATTAAATCATTAATTGTATGATCGTATTCATAACATAACACAGTTAATGAATTTTTATCCTTTGGATTGAAAAAACATTCTATGTTGTTTTCATAAAATGAAAACATTGAATGGTACAATCATAATTGGTTATCAATAACAAACATATGTTTCCCCCATCATCAAATATTTTTGAGTGATTACATTCATTAATCGTTTATGGAACACACCCACACACACAGACACACTCACATATATATATAAATATCTAATTTATCGAAATATAAATGATTGATAAATATTTTTAAAGAAAAAATTACCACCACTAGTTCATGATCATGAGTTAGATAATTTTTATCTAGGAATTTTAATTTTAACAATGCATATGATATTACCAAATCATTTTTTATGAAAACACAACCAAGGTCTTCAAAATAATAATTAATATAAATTTTCAATTTCTTTATTGTAAAGAAAAAATGGATAATAACTAAATTTTAATTCATTTTCCAGAAAAATTTTGGTAAATTTCATTATTTACATGAATCTAAAAAAATTCCTAGTTAATTTATTTATGGAGGAATCTAACTGAGTAATTATTTCATCAAATCATTTGTAATAACCTGATAGTCTAAAAAAAACTCATATTTCAACAAAATTAATTTATATATTCCATTCACCGTCAACATTAGTTTTATAATGATCAAATGTTCTACTATCCTCAATTGCAAAAAATCCATTGAAATAAATATAATTAACCAAAATTCATATTTATTAAATTTTTTAAAAAATTCTCTCCTTAGGGTATTTAGAATAATTCTTTGAATATTCTCACAATCCACGTAAATTTTATAATATACTATATTATCATTAGGGAACAATATTTTCTTCCAAATAATTAGAGAAAGATATATTCATACTACTGATTAAACACTGAAAAAACACAATATCCTAATAATTTATTATGATATTACTTTATGGTGACTAAATATATTACTGAGGTTAATATTTTAAAAAATCTAATCTCCCTTGATCTGATACAAAAGATCATATATATGAGGTGATCAATACATGTTATCAATATTATTGTTATGGAGTCCCCTAAATCATTAAAAATACTCATAAAACCATCATTGTTTTTGATAAACCAAAGTGAAGCCCCCCAAAGTGATTTTATGGGGTTAATGAATCCCTTATCGAGTAGTTAATATAAATCATTTTTTGGATCTATTTTCTATACTTGATCCTTTGGATATGGTGGTTTTGATATTTTTTTTGACATTAAAAACATATTGTACGTTTTATTATACCTCCCAATCTGGAAAAAACCAATCATATCATCAAGAAATACATCCAAAAATTCATTTACTACATACACATCACAATGATGAACTATTCCTTTATTTATAATGTTATGAACATGATAACATTTTCCCCCTTATTTTACCAATTTTCTATATTCTAAATATTTAACAAATGTATTAATTCATTCTTATATACAAATTTATATTCATTATTATAATTCAATATAAATTTTATTCTATTAAATATATCTTATCATGAAAAGATAAAATAAAATAAATATAATGAATAACATAAATCCTTATTAAGAGTAATAACAAAATATTTATAAAAAAAATATATAGATAATAATAAGAAGGTTGCTTCAAATCCATGTTATTATAAATCTTCCTCTAAGGTTTTTCAATAAATGTCACATCTCAAATTCATTTAGTGATATATTCTTTTTATATGAAAATTTCCTATAATGAAAAAAATGTATTGAACCTAAATATTACAAAATATTCGCATAATTTGAGTAAATATTTAATGTACCATCCACTACATCATTTCATCATCAAATATCTTTTTTTGGGGTAAATGAATTTTCCACCCAATTCATTTGATCGTAGTGACTACCAAATTTGGAAAAAATATTTGGAAACATGTTTTCACAATCAACAATTATATCATAATTAAATTATTTTACTACCAACTGATCACTTTATTTCACATTAATTGTTTAATCAGTATCTTGTTAGAGAAACTGTGAAGGTAATTCCCAAAAAACCCACATTTGTAATACTATTATAAACCAATTATACCTTCCATAAAAATGTTTTATCATATTTGGGAAATTCATTAGTCTTACCTCTTGGATTCCATATCGGTTGTTTGTTAATCACATTCAATAATCCCACTTGTTGATATTAATTTCATGGGAATGCAAAAATATAAAAAATCCATATCAACCATCTCACCACATAAAAAAAATTTCTATAAACTTTAAAAATAACAACCGGAGAATTCTATACATTAAACTAATATTACAAATGCGTGAAACCTATAACTAAAAATATCAAAATTCAGAAAAATATTTTACGTGAACCATTACAATATGGATTAATATTCTTCATTATTAGAAACAATGTCTTCATCCCATTGTATTATGTCTATAAATTTCCCATCCATTATATTTTATAGAATAATATAAAAATATTTTTTATGTAAAAAATAATTAAACACTTTCCCCATTGTGGTATTATTTCCATTATTCTCTATATTATTTTTAATTTTAGAGTATCACTAATTATATTACCCTTAAAATGATAAACTAAATGAGATAATTTTTTTTGCTATGAAAAATCCAAAAACATCAAATATCTTCTAAAACAAAATTGTTTATCCTTTTTCCACCATCAAGTTTGCTTTAAATCCTAATTAAAGAGGGTTATATTTTTTTTTAAATTCTACACTATTGAAATTTTTATATGTTAAATATTTTTTCACTAGGTTTTATGGGATACAATATTTATTGAATATAATAGTTGAATTAACATATCCCAGATAATTATACTTTCAACTCCAAACATTTATGGTTTCTGATTCGGATAAATGTTGTCCCTAATTTCCTAACTACTTCAATAACCCTATAACCTCATTGGAAAAAATAATAAAACAAATCATAATTAAAATTAGACCAAATAGAACCACTTATAGTAATAATAATTTATCCCATGATAATATTATCATAATATATCATCAAAATATTGTGTTTCCTTGTTAACATCAAAACCAATAATGTTATATAACCATTTTTTGATAGAAATAATAATACTTTATTCATATAAAACAACTTATTATGTTATCTATATTAATTAATGTGTTACTAACAATAACATGACTATTTTTTAGAGTTTAAATTTATTATAAATACAATATCATTAAATAATGTGAAATTCAACACATTGTACAATTTTTTAGAAAAATGTTTCTTAAATTAGAAATCATATTTCATTTATGATCATATTTTTTAATTTTATTTGAGTCTATATAACTATAAGATTTATCTCTTTGGAGATCATATACATCCTTTAATCTTATAAAATACTTTGAAAAAAGGGATGAGCACATTAATATTATTAAGGGATATAAAAATAATGGAAACCCCTTAATCCTTTGAAAAACATTAACACCTATTAAAATATTTTCTATTTCCCATATTAATCATTAAAAATACAAATACATAAAAATTAACCATTATTCAAGAGAAAAATAAAAACTATTAGAAATCATTGAAAAAATATTGGTATCATGGGGGAAAACATTCATCACCCATTCCAAATCACTATTTAATATAACCCGTTCGATATGATTAATGTATAATATTATATACCTCGTCTTCTCTCCTGATAATAAATAATTACATAATTATTTAGGGAGATACATCATAGGATCATCTAATATCGGCTATAATTCCCATGTATTGTAGCATGGAAAAAACCAAATAAATCACTAATTATCATAATAAAACTAAAAATTTGATATTTGATACCACAACCTAATACACATTGAGTTATCATATAATAATAATAACAAATATCATTTTCTTTTGATAAATAATTAAACAGAAAAATTTATAGAAAAATAAGAAATATACTTCTGTTGGTTTACAATGAAAATACTAATTGGATGCTTTATAATGATTCAGAGTCACAATTTTGGGAAAAAGTGATCAAGTGATAAATGAAAAAAATCATTTTCACACATTTTCATGTAACGTCAAGAATACACTGTTGAAAATACATTTCAAAAATTCAATTAAAAAAATTAAAGAACATAAATAATAATATATAATGGTGTTATGAAATCAATGACATTTTAAACATTAATTCATTAATATATATATATATATATATTAATATAATGAAATTAACTATTTGGATGGAAAATTATAAAACATTTAGAACAATGTTTAAATGAAAAAATCCATTAAATTGATTAATGAATCACTACGTATGAAATATAAATTAACAAATAATACAATTATATTACTTATATACATGATTTATAAATATTTATTATTTATTTAGTTATTATTATTTATTTTATTTCAAGATTGGTAATTTTTTTTACAAAATTAACATTGTTCATATTTTTCGTTTAGGGGTTTTTCTATATATAATTTTTAAAAAAACATTGGAATCCTAGTAATGGTAAAAAATATTCTTTAAAGGGTTAAATGTGGTTTATAAATGCCATAGTATAGTTCTAATATCACTTCGTTTACAATAGGGGTGAATTGGTTATGATATAGTTATGTTTATATTCATCTTCTTTGATAAACATGTTTTTGACGTTTTATTGTAACCATGATTTTTAAATTTTAATTTCATTTATATGATGAATATTTCAGAGAAATATAATCAATAAAACATAAAAAAATTATCATTGTAATAGAAAATTTAGATTTTTTTTGTTTCCATTATCATTTGTGACCTATTATAACATTATTCATGATATTCTAAATTCCAACCCAAACAAGAACATGCTATAATGGATGAATGAGTTAGAATATATTATTACATAGAATTAAAATAATTTTCAAAAGCTTAATGATTAAAAAAATATTTATTTAGCACCTGTGAAATATTTTTAATTGAGTTATATGACGTTTGAAAAAATATTACATTAAAATGTGAACATTTTCTCTCTGTTTATATTTATCAATAAAGGTTCCTAAATTAGAAATCATAATTAATTTATGATGCACATTCATCAATACATATGATCCTCTATAATAAAATATTAATGATTATAGAGTTTTTATATATCCAAAAATAATATTAAATACTTTGATGACATGGTATAACCTCATAAATCTTAGTACGAGATATAAAAATAATAAAAAACTATTAGTACATTGAAAAAAATAAAAACCCATCAAAATGTTTTACATTTCATAGAATAAATTTTCAATTTTTAATTACATTTCAAATTAATATATATTTTAGAAATAAACTCATAGTATGAATTCAAAATACTTGAGGGTATCTTGGGAATTATGTTGATCACATATTTTAAAATAAACTTCCATATCACTTGTTCAATATGAATAATGTATTTCATTACATCCATGATTATATCTATTGACAATAATTCATTACCCTACATATAAGAGAGATATGTCATAGGAATAACTATTATCTAATATATAATTACCATATACTATTACTAGTTAAAAAAAATATTTCATTTTCATAAACAAAATCATAAAAAATAACATTTGAGTCTATCAGAAAAATAACATTCATTTTTCTCAAAAAATATAAGGAGAATAATACTTCTCTTTTCATAACTATTTAAAATATTAAATTTTAAAAAATTGAGAATTTATATTATCTTGAAGAGAAATATAAAAGATTAAAATGGAATTATCATAATGATGAATAATCCTGACCAAATGATAAGGAACTAAAATGATAAATGAAAATAATTCTTTTCAAACTAATACAATGAATGTAAAAAATGGCCTATAAAAAATAAATTTTTTTAATACTTTTTGAATAATTTAATATTAAATAGAAAATTCAATTAACAGGAAATTAATGTGTACAAATGTTAATTTTTTTATGAATATGGATATATAAGAGAAATATATGAATGGAAAACATTAAAAAATTTAAAATACGTTTATAATGAAACAGCCCTAAAATTGATTCTAAACACACATATTATGACTTCTACAACACTAAATAATAATATTTTGTAATTAATTTCATCATTAGAGCCTTTATTTTTTATTAAATTATTATTTATTATTTTATCTTTCTAATTATATTTTTAAATTTATTTACTAAATTAGTGTCTTTCAAGTTGGATGTTTTTGGGTTGTTCGGTACAGATTATAAAAAAATAAACTGGTACACTATAATGATATAATTAAACTATATAATGGTTTCATAAGTTTATATGCTTCATATAATTCCAAAAAGAAATTATATTCATAGTTTATGATATCATTATATTTCCTTGAGTCATCCTAGATAATCTTTTTTTGCTGTTTTAATGTCAGCATTATTGTACTCAATTAATTACATTATTATAATCAATATTTCTTCATTATATGATCCTTAAAATAAAATACAATAAAAATTATAATATAGTATCACTATTATATATGTTTTCATAATAATTCATGAAATGTTATAACATTTCTCTTATAGGTGGAAAAAATAACCCTAATGAAAACATATTATAATAAATAATAGTGTAAGAATATATTATCGTATTTTAAAAACAAATCAGCCTCGAAATAATAATGGTTTAATAAAATTATATTTAATTTATATGTTAGATTCGAGAAGTGGCATATTATGAAGATAAATAAAATATAATTATCATGAAAAAATTACATTCAATGTATCTCGGTATTCTAATTTTTATGCGGCTAAATATTAGAATGACCATTTATTGTTAATATTTGTTATAGAAAGGGAAATTTATATTTCAAGAACTTTAATAATGTTATAAATATCATATCATATTAATTAAATTTTATTTTATAACTATACATGTAAATTATTGATGAGAAATGAAATATGCCATTCATGGAGGCAGTGGTATGCATGTGACATAAGCAGTGATTTCATTTTACAAGGGATGATATGATGGAAGACATTAGCAGTTCCCCAAAAAATAAAAACATTTCATTAAATAATATCATTTCTTTATTTATATTAGTTCTGGTATAATATATTTTTATGAGGTGGAAAAATAATCTAACATTATTGACCATTATTATGACTATTACCGCTTCCTTGAATATTATCATTTAATATTCTCCTTAGGGATTCATAGATTAATATTTTGGGAAAATGAAATCATTATGACATGGTAAATAGGGTTGGGGATTTATTTGTTTCTAATATTCGTTTAGATGATGTGATCATAGTTTGGGGAGAAGTCAGTCGGTGAAGGGATCCTTTGAAAAGTGAGATCAGTGTTGCTCTTATAAATCCATGATTTATTAATTTATATTATATTTAATAATTAAATGACATTTCAAACAATTATTTTGATTTGAGTAGACATTTTAGGGTATTTTATTCACTTAATAAATCATACTTGGAAATGTTTTTGTGATATTACATTCCCTATCCTTTAGTTTATATATGATTTAACTCTTTAATTATTTAACACGATTAGTAAATTTCTATTAAGGTAACATATTTTTAAGGATTAAAATTACCTGGAAATTGATTTAATTCAAAAAAAAATTAAATAAATTTATATTTACTTTTTATAGTAGTGGGAGAAATGATTTCATATATATTTATGCATGGCTTAATAATTATCAATGAAAAATACATTTCTATGAGTAGATAAATAATTTTCACCAAAATAAATTATAATATTGACACTCTAAATATTTATTAGTTTATCATAAAATCATTACATATTTCAATGTATATGATATTCGATATTCAAATTTCAAAAATTATATTTTGTTTTGTCATAAACATGGGAGTTAATGTGTGTCAACTTATGATTTACAAAAGTATAAAATTGTATTCAATTTTATAAAGGACATGCGACTCTAATATTATCTTGATTTACACAGAACACTCTATTTTGTTTTTTTCACACAACCCTAAGATTTTTTTTTCAATATCACATTCAACATGATACACCAAACAAAAAAACCCATGAAATATATTACATTATAATATAACTAACAAATTAATGAGTAAGATTAGTATTTTTTTTAATTTTTTAAATATATTTATATAAAAATTTATATTGATATATTTAATTTTTTTCATAATAAAAATTATTGATTTAATTTTATTAAATTATAAATCAATTTTTTAATAAAAAAAATCAGTCTTAAAATATATTTTCATCTGAACTGTTTTTTATTAATTATAATGATATAATATTTTATAAAGAAATTTCAAAAACATATGAAAATTTTAATTATAAAATTATCTTCGTTTTTTGAATGAGAATATAGACATTTACTTTTGTTGAAATTTTTTGATATTTTTGAAAATATAGAATTTCTGTGAATAGTAAGTAATACAGATTTTTTGTAAAAAGCAATTTAATTTAAATAAATTATCAAATTTTGAAGTCCAAATATATTTTGAATATGGTTTCAAGTATCATATTGTATATTTAATTTTCATAATTACTTGAAATAAACATTATAATGGTTTTTACTAGTATTTTGTTTTTGGGTTTATGAATGGGATTTTTGAAAAGTTGTTTTAATATGAATAAAGATTATCCATTTTAATTAATTCAAATAATACCTAATACAGATTTAATTAAATGAAATTTATAGAGTATATATCAAATAATGATAATTTATTTTAATAAAACTAATATCAGTAGTTATATAGTTAATATATAATTATCTTTTTCTAAAAAAATATTCTCCATAAAAACCCACCATCTCGCTGCATCTGTGGGATTAATATTATATTAAAAATTTCCACATATATGAATTAAATATGAATTTTAATTTTTCGGATTTTTTATATGAATAATTTATAATTTGTAATAAGGTAAACATAACATTTTTGCATAATTACTCTTGAATGAAATTAAAGTATATCACATTAATTATGGTAAATTTAGTTTACAAAGGGTTAAACATTAATCTGAATGGAGAAAATGACAATATATATCTCAAAACAAATTCATGTAATATTTAGACAATATAACAAATATTATATATAATGGAACACTATTTTCACCTAGTTACATGAGGAAATGTGGTTGGAATTTACTCTTTCAAAAAAATATCAAGTGTGCCACTCACCATACTAAAAAATGTACCCCCCCTATCCTCACTTCTATAAAAATTCAAACCGCTTAAGTTCATATAATACCTACACAAATAACTACCCAAACTCCATACTCTCATAAGAGAATAATTAATATGGGAATATTTTTTTCCATGGAAATAAATTAGTACAAGAATAGGGGATTTACGTGACGATGTGGTATCATTAATCTACGAGATTTTTTCTGTTTAGTTATCATAACCCTTAAATTATTATTATATCATTCTTATATAATAACCCCATTATCATTTATATAATTGATTTTGATATTTTAATAGAATTATGTAAAAAAACATTAACATTCTATAAATGGGTTATGAAATCGTCCTTCATGTGTACGATAGACCATCGTCTAGTGAACGAATGTCATTCCTTTTTTCCATTACTACATTTCACAGTTGGTTTTGATTATGGATATAAATTTATTATGTTATATTTATAACATAATTATACATATATAGTAGTAATATCATAATTACCCTTTTAAATTCCATTCTATAAGGGATACGATTGTGTGTCACCTGTGGACAATGTACTACCATTGTACAAAATGATATAGTTTATTTTCCACTAATGCTCTATATAGATTGTGGCCTTGAGGCCAGTAAGGCTTTCGGGCCACCTCAAGGCCTTCGAACCACCTCAAGGCCTTCAGGCAACCTCAAGGCCATTAGGCCACCTGAAAATGTGTTTAAATGATTAGACAAACTCTACAAGGGGAAGACTCCAAATGGGTATTCTAACTAGGCACATTCAACATAGCAAAATCAAATCATATTTGTAATAAAGAGAGGGTGTGGAATTTTCCTAGCCGATTAATCCATGCAAGATTGGAGAGATGATATCTCGATGGAGAAGTTGGGGAGGGGTAGCTCCATGTATAGTATATATATTTCATAAGACCTACGAGTCATGTAATCTCTAATCCTATGGGCCTTGTAAGGGTTCCCCCACATCCCTTGAAAGGGGAGTTATAAAAAATCAATAAAAAAGGAATTTGGGTCATTTAGGTTTTAGATGGATTATAATAAGGGTAAATATTATATTTTTTGATATATATTTAATATTTATTTTTATGAAATATTTAAAATTTCTAATATAAAATATAATTTTATTTTTTAACTTTTTAATTAATAAAAAATTATTACATCATTAGTGGACTTCTCGATAACCGCCTCCTCAAAGAGACGAGATTCCATTTTTCCCCCAACACAACAAAAATTAGATATATATAAAAATTGAATTAAATAATCATTTATTTATTATATTATTATAATTATGTAAAGTTAAGACATTACATACCTTCTTTCCATAATGATCGTTGAAAAAATGTTGACGTTACTCATGTGTACATATGACTACCCGCTCCAAGTTCGTAACAATATTTCATTTTTCATAAAACAATTTCATGATGGGTTTCAAAAGTACAATTTTTGTATAAATATTATAACTATCCTATTATAATTATTATTTAAATTTTTTAAATCATGACCGATTTGACCAGTGTCATACTTCCAAAGTCATTTTTGACCCATAAATTGTATATGGTCAAAACATATATTTTTAACATAAGAAATTATGTAATTAAATATAAATTGTTAATATGTGAAGTAAAATTAATTATAATAATGAAAAGGTTTTTAGATAATTTAAATAATTATCAAAATATTATTATTTATGGAGATAAAGACAAATATTTCAATTCAGAATCAAGGTAACAGTTTTTCCCATCTCACTTATATTTCTATGAGATATATGAAATATTCACCAAATATTTTTTGTGTGGTGTCTATAATGCCCAAAAATGTATTGTTTTATTATTATAAATTTATTTACTTTCATTTAGTTATAAATTTTATGATATTTATTTCATTGGTTTTATATGTTCAATGATACTAAATCAGTAATAGATTTTCCCTCATTTTTTCATCCTTGAAATTTATGTTATGTTATAAACTTATGTTATTTTACATGCTGCATAAAAAAAAATAACATGTTATATCATTAATATAATTATTTTAATAAAATTATATATTTCATTAAATGTTATTATTTCCTAGGGATTGTGATTCAACGAAACAAGAGTGGTAACAATCTTTTGTAATAGGCTCATTGTTTATCTGGATTAAGTATGATAATGTATTTGGTGTTAAAATCACATAACTCTCTTTTATTAACATCTAAAATTTATATTAATGATATTTTAATTTAATTGAACCATATTTCATGATTTTGTATTTAAAAATATTAAGTAACTATTTTTTATAATATTTGATTTCTTGTATCACTTAGATTAGAAATATGTTTTCTTCAAAATTCATTTTTTCTAATAATAGAAAATAAATATTTTTAACTATTTAACATTCTTATTAATGTAATATATACACTTTTTTCTTTTTAAAAAAAATTCAGTGGAATCCTATTTTATTTTTTATTCATGGCAGTTTTATAGACATTTTACCATGAAAAATGAATGATTTTATGACATGTAATGAATTACCCCCAGACATGATAGTAATATTATTGAAGATTCAATAAAAATTATAAAAGGGTATTTTTAAAGAAATATTTTTCATAATATTCTAGAAATTTTTTCCAAAATACTATTTCTATTTATAATGATTAATAAAATGTTTTATGTTTTAAAATGGTAATTTTAAAAAATAGAAATTCTTTTCCTCAATAATGTTTTAATCATAAATTAATGGTATTTACATTTATCAACCTAAAAATACATGTTTTAACTTATCCTCCACGGGGTATATTTAGATATGATACCATCTTCATTTTTTTCAAGGATTATTATCATTTTTTCAATGAGATTTTTATTAACCCCTTTATTTTAATCTACATAAACAAGTCATAATGAGATTGTATGATGGACATATGGGACTGACTAGATAGTCCTTCAATTAATTGGTTAATGTTTATGTTATCTATAAATATATATTGGAATTTTTCCATATAGTTATTCCAATTTATAATTTTTAAGGGTTCTGTATGGATTTTCTAGTGTTATATAATGATGTTGAAAGATACCAATAATTGTTGTTTACGAATTATATGTTTTATGAAGTTTCATTTGATCAATATTTGTATCACATGGATAATTATTATTTATTATTATGATTCATTCATTGGATAAAACCTTATACAATGTTTTAATGTGTTTTGATCATTGTATTGATGTTGATGAATATTATTATGTTATAATAATGTATTTTTATTATGTAATCACACCATTAAGGTCTTATTTTTATCACTAATTAAATAAATTAGTTAACATATATGTTTTCACAGAATGAGCATATGTGATTACCCTTCTTATGTATCCTTTTTACCAGGTTAAACATATTGATATAGAATTGATTATTCTCATAATGAAATTAATATGGATGATTATGATGACATGATGTGAAATAAAAAAATATGGGTTATGTGGGATAAATGATCATTTGATAAAATGGGTATTGTTTATACAGGATTTCTTCAAGGTTCTCTTAAACACTAAACCATGATGTTAATGAATAATGAAATACATCCAAGTTTTTCTTTTTCTATTCGAAGGTTTTGATAGTAAAAAATGGGGTCATAATTATCTGCATCAATGACAGAAATGGGAGGTATAAATATTAATCACCATATCTGGGAGATTGTTTTTTTATATTTTAGTTATAATAAAGGGGGATCAGATAACATTGGAGATTATGATGTTATCATGTGAGGTTTTATTAAGTGTTATGGATAACATCATATACCTATTATATTATGGTGGATCAAATGTTTGAATTCTTATACACCCCATTTGAGTTTTTAAGAGATGAATTCTATATGTGATCAATTTCACATTAGTGGAAATCGTATTGGGTATAATTTTATGAAAATACTCGGTTCAATGTGATGTATTACATTACATTCTGTGGGAATATTTATTATATTGTTGATAACATTTGAATTTTATGTGTTCTTCGATATTTAGGTAAATATGGGAATATATGTTTTATCATATAGATAAATACAATATTTAATAGTTATTTGGAGACTACACGATTAATGATATTTAAAAAATGATATCATGTTATTTTTGGGCTTATATGTCAAAATTTATGTGTAAAAATGTGAGGTTAAAACTCAATTTTTGTTGATGTTATTTTCGATATCTAATTTCGAAATTATTTAATATAAACATTGGGTATTACTATTGAATTATAAATAGTTTTTTTATAAATGTATGGTTTATTATTTTTTGGATTATTTTAAAATTTTATAACCATTTACTTTTAGTTGATTTTTTAGAGACAGAAGAAATATGTTGTTAGGATTTTGGGGAATATGTGTCCATTTAAAAGAATATTTTTTTGATACATACATTAAAAATTCATCCTAAATAGACATAGTTGGTGGAAATGATTAGATTATTCTAGAAATGGATTATATGATGAAATTATACTCATCAATTAACTATATTTAAATATTATCTTGGTTTAGATGGTATGTGAATTCTTCAAAAATTACAAACGGATCATGAAAAATAATATTATCAAATTATAATAAAATATGATTTAATTAGGGTCTTTTCAATCATAAAATATTTATTGTTTGAGGCCATTGACATTCCATTAATCTCTCACTTTCTTATGGTCAGTTACCTCAATCCACCTCTATAATTATTTATGCTTTCCCACTATTTCCACCTATGATATTCTATTTGGAAACCAATTTATATGTTATTCTATATGAAATTTTTAATTATATTTTTACATTATTAAGAAAGGGTTTAGTAAACCATTTTAAAATGTGGTTTTAAAATAAAAATAATTTCAAATGCCCATCCTTTGACTATAGGGACAATTATCAGGTTGTGAGTACACGTGTTATTAATATGGGGGATGATGTAACGCCCCGATATATTAAAAGAAATAAATTTTATTTGATACTATAGAGGAAAAAACCCTAATATTATATTTTTTTATATGAAACAATGAGTTTATAATGTATTACACTCAACCCAAATATTTTTATGTTTGATGGGATATTCAACATGAAACACAAAACATTAATGACCCATGATATATATTAACATCATACCCTATACATTAAATTAATGGGTTTGTATAGTATAAAATAATTTATGAAATATATATATGCCTTACTAAATATAAATTACTTATAAAGGATTAGTACATTACCAATCAATTTTATTGTAATGTTATTTTTTTCATCTAAATAACATTTATTGGAAAATAGTTTTTATTTGATTTCATTAGAAAAATATATATTATATTTATTATTTATAACTTTTAGAAATAATATATAAAAATATTAACATTTATTTTGGACATGGAATAATAAATTTTACAATGGGTTAAATTCTGATATTTTTTTTGGAAATATTGATTTCTCAGTAAATAATAAAAAATGGCGATCCTATAAAAAATTATTTTCCTTTGAATAAATTTAGTTATCTAAAAGTAATAATTATTTATATATATTTTTCAAGTATGTTTTATTATATTTAATCCACTTTACTACATTTAATATATTGTAGATTGGTTTTTAGTATAAGCTTGGTTTTTTAGTTTAAAAACAACTTTTTTCTAAATTTTTTTTTAAAATTAATAATGTTTCTACATTTAAAAATTTGAAAATAATCCTAAATACATAAATTTATTATTAAAATTAATAATATATATCATTAAATGTTAATTTTATTTCCAATAATGTATATTATTATTGATAGAGTACATATAGAATCATCTTTTTCTAAAAAAACATTACTTAAAACCCACAGTCTCACAGTCTGTGTGGTATTATTATTAAATTATTCTTTTTAATTTATATTAATTGTATTTAAAAAAAATGGATTCCATAATGGGTACTAGTATAATATATAATGTTTATAAATTTTTACAAAAAAAATCATAGTTATTAGTGGAAACAGTTAAAATTATCAAAATTGATTTTGTTAAAAATGATTTTATCAAGGGATTAAACTATGAAAAACGGGAAAATAATAGAAAACATGTAATATTCCCATTTTATGTCCATATTTAGGCCTTATTCATTTTAAAACTTGTATGGGGCCATTATTGGATTTTTGTGAGATGAAAAAACATGGTTGGAATTCACTCTTTCAAAAAAATTACAAGTGTGCCACACACCCCACATATAAAATCCACCCCTCTCCTCCTTTTTTAAAAACAAAATAAACTATTAGTTTTTCCATTCATGGCCCAATTATGTTTTCAAATATCATCCTACGAACCTAGAATCCATACTTCTATAAGAAATCCAACTAGGGAAGGCCTTTACTGGAAACCACCAATGGTTACATGGCGAAGAGGTAACATTAATCAACCAGAATGTATTTATTATTATCTACTACAACTTAATTTCTTATTATACAATGGTGATCCTATAAACTTGTTATATTTTATACACATTGATTTTCTTATGTAATGTGTTTTACAAAAAAAGATAAAAACATACATAAAATGGATTTAAAAATCAACGTTCATGTGTACAGAAGACTACATCATCGTGAAACAATATCATTTTTCCATTAGCACCTCAAAAGGTTTGTTATGATAATGGAAATAGAGATTATATATGATATTTATAAAAACATTACACCTCTAGAGTAAATATATTATATATACTCCTTTACATTTCATTCCATAATTGATATGATAACGTCACTCTCTTGTACAATAGACTTCAACCTCAGGAAGCTATTTGATTAGATTCTCAATAACACATTCTGTAGATCGTAATGATTTTATATATAATAAATTTATTTAATGTAAATGAAATAATTATGATTATAATGACATAGTTATCATTTTTAAAATATAATAAATCATTTTTGTTTTATCTTTTCACCCATGAAAAATTGATAACGACATTCATGGACCCATCGACCACCGTCTCCTACAAGTAATGTGACTAATTTTTCACAAAAAATTCTTGAAAATTATATAAAAAGTTATATATATTTAAGTAATATAGTATTTATGATATCATTATCATTCCATAAATATAATATTTTTCTTAAATTTATTTCATAACGATCATTGAAAAATTGAAACGTTACTCATGGGTATGTATGACCTACTGTCTCAATGATTAAAGCATTAATTAATTTTTAATAACAATATTTAAATATTAGTGTTACAAATATAATTTATGTGTAATTTTTATAATTATTTCACGATATTTATTCAAGATATGATTAATTTATGACATCTTTTACCAATTGTGAACTTACATTTGTAAATTTTGACTCATATGTCAAATATGGCCAAAAATTCGGACATAAACTTATCTAAGTATATAATAAAAAATTAGTTATAAGAGAAAAAATTAATCAATAAACATGAAAAATGTTCTCATGTTTGTAAGTAATTAATATATGTTGATTATTTTTGAATATAAAGACACATGTTTCAAGTCAGACTCAAGGTAAGGCTTTTTCTCATCTCAATTTTATTTCGATGAGATATATGTCATATTCAACAATAATTATTCTTTTTTGGATTGTATAAAACCAATGAATAGATTATATTATTAATATACTTAATAATATTAGGATTTAAATATCTATTTGAGAATATCAGTTTAATGGGGTTTATGATATTAATGTTACCAAAGCATCAATGCATTTTTGTAGCAATTCCCATTCTTGGTGACATTTTTCATATCATTCACCTATTTTATTTTATGAGGTGTATATACCTACACATTGGAATGATATATTATTAATATAATTATTATCATGATATTAGATGTTTTTTTAATTTTACACTATTATGGAGATTATTATTCAATGTTATATAAGTGGTAAGAGTCATTTTATACAACCCAATCATTTATTATAATGGAGTATGATGAGGTATCCAACATTTAAATCTTATAATTATCATGAAATATACTATTCTAATTTTATTAATCATATTTTAAATTAATTTTAATATTCTCTAGTTGTTGGTACTAAATATGTTTGAAAAAGTGTTCTTAAGAAAATCTAATTTCATTTCTGTCTACGGTCAAATATTAGTTTTCACCCTAAAAATTTCCTCTAAACATGTCTTCAAAAATATTTTTATTCACATAACAATGGGATATTAATTTCAATTTTTTGTTATTTTTTTATGAAATATTTTTAGAGGAAAAACATGTCTCTATCAATATAAGTAACTTTTCAATCCATTTTACCACGCAAAAGGAATGTTCATTTTGAAATTTAAATAATTAACCTACCAATTCAATTGTAATTTCTCTGAACATTCTTCTTTTTGTATGAAAAGTATATTCTTAATTAAAATTATTTATTAATATTATGAAAATTCAACTAATTTAAAAAAATCTATTTTGAGGATATCTATTTTTAAAATGTATTTAGATTTAAAAGTATTTTTTCAATATAAATTAAAATTTCCCTAAAGAATGTGTATAATGATATTTGAATGATATTTACATTCATCAACATTAACATCCCTTACGATTATGTGTCCTACACTAGGGATATTCTGTAATGATTTGAACTCACATTCAATATCTTAATGGATTAAAATTATTTTAAATATATTGTTATGTAACTTATACCTTTTCCACATGTATATAATGTCACAAAAATATTTAAATGTAACAAATTTCATTTCCATAGGTTAATCATACTCCAATGACATTAAATTGGTCCCAATTTTTTTCCATGTGTTATGTATTTTCATAAAATAATAAAGCATGTTTCAATGATTTATGACGAAATGAGTTCTCGATGTGCTTTATTCATTATTAGTTTCTAGGATATTATATATGAGGGGTGTTCCCAAATTTCTTTTGGGGACCCTGTTATAGATTAAATAATGGATAAACCTACATATCACACTAGTTTCTTTTGTAATGGCCATTTTCATTAGAGAATTATATTGGATGTTTTCCATACAGTTATATAAATTTTATAAGTGGTCGGTAAGGGTTATATAGGGGTTTTTTATGTGTCATTTGATGATGTTGTTAGTAGATAAGAAAATATTTTATTTAATCTTGTTATGGTTTTATGAAGTTTCTATTTATAAACATTGGATCAACATGGATCAGGTTTATATATTCCTCAGAATCATTTCTTTTTAAAACCCATATTCATTGATTTAATGTTGTATTATCTCGGTATTTGTGTATAATGTTATTTTTATGTTATAGTCTTGCACTCTGAGTATTTCATCACACCCTTATGCTCTCTTTATGAGAACTGATGAAATTCATTAGTTAATTATTAAATTATACCATACTAAGAATTTTATATCACCGTTATTATGTTTCATTTTACACAATTTATAAATAATTATGTTTAATTTTTAATTTATATAATGGATTTTATATGGATGATGGTGATAACTTCATGTAAAATTTGAAATTATTGGTTATTTCAATGAAATTATCATTTATTGGAATGGGTACTATTTATTTAGATGATTGACCTAATTCTCTAAAAAAATTCCTAAAATGACCATGATAATGTAAGTTATCAAATTTATCTTTTTGACATAGTAATGTTTGGATGGATGTGAATTGGATCACAACTATCAAAATCAAAGATGGAAATATAATATTCTCAATTTCAGCACTAGTCCCATTAGTGAGGGTCTATGGATATTATATAAAAATACTATTTTTATTGATAATGGGAATAGAAGTGTATATATAGAAGAGGTGTAGAGGATGGAGTGTTTAGTTTTTTGAGAGGTTCCATTAGGGAGCTAATGTATCCTAAATTTATGTTAGTGTGGCTACTGTCGGTCTGATAACTTCTGGAGACACTACCAGCTAACTAGTTTTCCTAGAATAATTTATCAAATTATTCTTAGAATAAGCACAATCTAGTGGCCAGTCACAATCCAACCAGTCATGACAACGGGCATCCGGTGAGGCCCACTAACTAGTTTGATGGGTCCAGTCTATGGTGAATTAAATTCAATCCATTTATTTTAATTTTACATCAATCTTATACTCCTTTAACACTGATGTCCACCCCTGGTTCCAATTTTTTTAGAGAACCCCATTCTGGACATTAACAATTTCCAAGACATTTCCATCATTTGAACAATCCAATGCAATTGGGATCATATTTTATTATTATATCAATCTTATTTCACTCTACTTATTTGGGAATTGATTATAGATATATGTTGGATCTATGATTTCATTGATGATCTAGAGAAGGATTTATCCTTTTATCATAGATCTATGGATTATATAACTTTCACCCATTGATTCATTATCAAACTGAGGTATAACTTTGTAATCAAATGGATAGTGAATATGTGTTATTGAATCAACTTACAGGAACTCTTTGAGAGAGGACTACTAATATAACCCTAATCATTTGATGATTTCATGGTATACTGGTTGTGACATTATAGTTTTAATGATAATTCTCATTAACACAAGAATGATTCTTAAAAAATAGTGTTTATTTCATGTAATATTATTTATAATGATCACTTTGATGTCTTATTATATAGGACTCCAATCTTGAATTACATGTACATTGAATGAATAATGATGAATTAATGATCATTGGAATGTCCCAAGTACCTTTTCAAAAATCTATAACAATTTCAATTACTAATATTTGATTTATAATAGATTATAGGAATTGAGCTTCCTATATATCAGAATATAATTTCATGATGGTATACTTAATGTTTTTGATTATATAATAATATTCTTGACATGATGTTTTATTGATACTCTACACTATAACAAATTTTGATGAACAAGATTATGGGATATACATCCATGACACATTATTTTTACTCAATTGGTGTGTGACATGGGTCATTCCTCCATCCTTGATAAACATTTGTGTTAATCATAAATATCATTGAGGTGGAATGTTTCATAGTATTTTTTGATCTGGTATACACTTTTACGCATTTTATGATTCTTATATAGGTTTCTTTGTTTTCATCTTTCTGTGCATTCACATGTGTGTGTGTGTTTAGAAAGTGATACACTTTATGATTATTGATTTCATGTGTTTCTAGATTAGATTATTAATATTATTATTGTTTATTGACATGTTTTTATATTGTGGTACTATTTTATTATGATTTAAGGATCTACTATGTTTTGTATTTTGATTCTATTATAGGTATAGTTGATAGTATATGTGATATGTGACTTTATTGGTATGATTACCACTTATTGTGGGAGTGTTCATGTAATTCAATGAAGATGATTGTGGACCCAAACATAGGGCTGGACAATTAAATCCTTATGGCCCAGATAGATCATGATTCCATGAGGTTACCAAATAGGTGGTTTAAACTTGATTATATTAGGACACAAAGTAGCATGATCATATTTATTCCATTAGTATAAATTGAGTCCTATATCCTACTTTGTGGATGGTTCTTATTATTTTCTCACATCATTATTATCCTTCATGCATGGAGCTTCAATTGGTATAAATGATGCTCATGGTGGCTTTTATAGCACATCATTAAATGGTATATGATTGTTATCCTTTCTTTTTCATTTTAATTTAACATGGAATAGAACTATTATACACATTCACATTTATTAATGATGGTTTGGTTGCATTATATTGGATTTTATTACTCACATAATGTTTGTTCATCTCCATGAACATGTAGATTTCATGTATTGGGATCCAGGAAATGGAAAGGGCCTCATGGATAATTGTCATGATGAGGAGCATGTATCTTGGAGCAGTGAAAAGATATAATCTTATGTATATGACTATATTGTAAGAACTCATATATTCATTTCAGCTATGGATCATAATCTATAGGATCTTACTATATTGTAACAAACTAGAATCTTCATTTCATTTAGGGATCTTGATTTCTAGTTTTTTAGGAAAAATGATGAAATTGGGTTTTTCTAAAGACATTCAATGTAATTTTTTATACCCACCATGTACTAAGATTGACACATTACACTGTGTTCTGGACATGTAACGGTCGAATTCATGGTCGTGTGGTGACCTGGAAGACCACTTCTGTCATGGGCCGCTTAAGGACACTCTACAACGTGTTGTCTTAATGAACACACATTGTATTTTTTTTTATTTGATATATCAGATTAGGGTCACATTTTATGTCCGTAAATATCTCAATCTCCTCATGTTTCATATAGGAGAGAGATGGAATGGCTAATGTGCTTCAAACCCCTCATAATTCATCATCTGAACTCCAATTGGGACCCCATCGGGTGTGTTAGAATCCCACTAGTGGATTCTCAAAAAAATAGTGCATTTCTTATTGATTCTTCCTCTCTAATTATTATTCATGGTTGGGGGTATTCAAATTTTTTTAGACAACACCATTCATGGATAATTCATGGGATGATATTCAAGTATATAAAACATACGACATTGGGAATGGTGGTTTGGGAATTTTTTTGTTTGTCTTTGGATTGTATATCATAAAAGTGTCGCATACCTACAATTGGGGTATTGCATGAGTTGGAATTTAACCTTATTTATTACCTGATATTTTTAGATTATTTAAGAAATGGTTGTTTCTTATGCGTAATGTTTGATACCTTGTTTATCGGACACCCCATGGGAGAATTTCCCATCATTGATTGTCTATATATGTTTTTTCTAGGATTCCAATGAAGAATCCCATGTTTTCAATGCCTTGGTTGATTAAGATAGAGTTTGATTTATTATACAAAATTCAATTAATATGATTTTGAATTATTATCCATGTAGTTGTTTCAGATTAGATGAGATGCTTTGATATTATATGTGAATTGTTTTTCCGATGGACTACGAGAGACATGGACCATGAAGACTATGGGGACTTCGTGATTATTTACAGAGGACCGTGAAAGACGTAGGGTAGATGACTTACCTTGGGGTATTGACCATGAGAGCATCCAAGGAGTTCCTGTATAATTAAATTATACTATGTTTAACCAGGGGTATTGCACATGATAGATACCTAATATGTCATTTATCAATGATTGAAGCCTTGTTGACCTAGGGGTATTGACCATGAGAGCTGGCTAGGTGGTCATTTGTAACTGATTTTTGTCATTTTAAACCGAAGAGGTCAGACTATGAGAGATTCCCAGAGGGTTGATATTTGATGAATTGGTGCTATGTTAAACCAAAGGGGTTAGATTGTGATAGATTTACTAGATCATTATTTATGATTTATTGAATCATTGCGAGGAGTCTTCCAAGACAATGAAAAAGCACGGATTCAGTCTTACATGATTGTTTTGATTGTCTTCAGAGAGATTTGTTTTTCTACTATTACATAGGGGGATATACAGGATAGGCTAGATCTTAAGATTACATGATTAAATGGATAAATAATAAAAGTAAATGATTGAAATTGAAATTTTTTGAACTGTTTACTTTTGAGTACTTCATAGTTTTTTGATTCATTTATGCATATTACCTGTTATATATATTCACATTTAGTTAGGCATAGATCTTTTGGTGGTTGTCTATGGGAATTCGTCTCACACCCTATTTGGGTCAAGTATCAGAACCAAATAGATTATATAGTTGTAGGTAGATATAAGGTAAATTTCCCTTCTTCATCAGGAACTTGAATGGTGTTAGGGTTGGAGAGCATGGGACCAATCATAGGATTGTGATGTTGATGGTGTTTACTTTATTCTTTTTCACATTGGTTTTTGTATTTATTTCCAGCATTGTGAATTTTTTGGATTTTTTCGTAAATATATATTCCATGAATTATATATATATATATATGTGTGTGTGTGTGTGTGTGTGTGTGTGTGTCAATAGGATTATGTTGGATTTAACTTCAGTCTTCCACTGTTTACTTTTGTGTTATTAATGCTTCCACTATTTTTACTATTTTTTCCCACTATGTTTACTCTTACAATGATGGAATAGTTTCCCCACTATCAAACCCTTGGTCCTCACTATTAGTAGGAAACCTATGGAATATGGGGAAATGTTCTTTAGGACATGTGTTCATCTTATTTCTGGGATCCTTTTGGCGGCACCTGGATCTAGGATGATACTAAGTAGTATTAGTGGCGGGTTTCTTTTCTACTTGGCCTTACTATTTGGAGCCTATAGAATAGGATAAGAAAGAATAGGTAGTTGTTAATAGGTCGTTCTTTGGATTAACTACCCCATGTATAGGTAAAATCCATGTTACCTCTAATATTGCAATCTTTCTGATTTATCATTCGTTACAGTTGACATGATTTCACCATTGGGTGAATCAATTTGTAACGCCCTGACTCCATAAGCCCAGTGTCGGTGGATTATTACGTATCATTTAAATGATCACAAAATATCATGTCTCGAAAGTCCGATAAGTTTAATATCCTTGTAGGTAATAGATACATTAATAAGGTTCAAATTACATCATAAAATGGGAAACTACAACAACATTGTTTCCATATACAACACTGAGATCCCATAGACTATCCCTATATGTAAATCATAATATACTTCTTCGCATCCATTAGAAAATAAAACATAGAAAGGGGTTTTCTCATATGCTCATTAAGGATAACAATATAGCGCAAACACTCATAAATAAGCATAAACATTTAAGGAAATTTATAAGACTAAAACAAAATCCTTTTAAACATGAGCTTTCGCATAATATGGTGACAAAAAATCAAATAATTCCATTTACTTATTCACAAGGTTATTTTACTAGTAGAATAATCACATGAAATATAAATAGGAACTTTTATAATGATGGAATGCATAATGCCTGAATTTCATAACCACATAGTCAAGGCCTTGTGCCAATACTACAAATAAGGTCATGTCCAGGCCCTGTTCCAAGACACTAGTCTGTCTCATTAGATCTACTGATGCATCAAGGAGCTATAGAGGGCTCCAGCCGTCACATAATAAGTCCAAATAATTTCTCATACGAATAGTTTTAATCATAACAAAAACATTCGTATTAAAATTAGAATATGAAATGTCAATACTTTGTCGATAAACCAAGAATGGTATAAAAATAGCACATACACAATCAAACATAACTCATTCAATAAAATATTGATGATTCTAATGTAACAGATTAACCTCAATCAATAATAATGAAGGATATTGACATAGATAAAAGTAATCATCAAAACTATTTTAGAGAAATATCCCCTTTTTTGTTTAAATCATTTAAAAGTCAAACTATTTTTCAAGAAACCGTTTAAAAATATATTTTGTAATAAAAGTGTCCCATACCACTTTGAAACATTTAATAGGAATTTTAATTTTAAAACATTAATTTCCATATAAATAAGTCCTTAAAACCATTTTTAAAACATGGTCATTAATGAGAATGATTTAGAAGAATAAAATTTTAAAACATTTAAAATGGTAGATTAGTTAGTGTTCCAAACCAAACGATAGACACTTGAATAAAAATAATTGAGGTAATAAAAACATTATAATATCTTGATATTAAATGATTTCATGATATACTATGTTAAAGGACATTATATAGACCATATAAAAGTGAATTGGTGTATAACAAAAAAGAATTCTCACAGGAATGTAAATTGAGATGAAATCCCTTATAAAGATAGTATCCTTAGGTAAAGGATAAATCCATGACATAATTATATGTGAAAAATATATATACACTCCATATAATTGGATATATAGTGTAAACTAATCAGAGGACATTCACACAAATTCTTGTAATAAGAACACCTATGACTTTGGAGTTTAACTCAATGAATGGAAATTGAGTAATGATCATGTTTATATATATGACTTGTGAAATAATCAATGGAGTGATTATGTGTATCAAAAATATATCCACAAAAGGGGAGTGGAAATTACTAAATGAATAATACAAAGTTATTCTAGACATAATCATAGAGTAAAATAATCAATGAAGTATGCGTAAAGCCCTCTCAGTGGAAATTGAAAATTGAAATTCCCTTACCGATTTGGAAACTTATAAAACATACAACCCAAGAATGATAGATCAGACAATAAATATGTAAGTATCCATAAATTAATGTATATTACACCAAGAATACAATCATTGACAATACATACGCCACACAAAAGGAAATAATGTCCAATATAACATGAATGTCACAGGAATAAAAAGTAAGATGAAAACCACTTACTTCATTGTAATCAATCGAGTCGTATGAAAAAAGTTAAAAACAACCAAATGAATCAAATAATAACATGAATATAAATAGAATCGTGATAATATATATGAAATTTCAGTACACAACACACCACATCCAATAAATAAGTGGCGAACAATGGAAATCTCCCAAAATTAAAAGTGAGATAAGAAACCCCTTACCTTGTACTTTTCCTTGGTTAAGGGTAGGTTAAGCTTCTATATAGTGGTTAAATAGTTTTTATTAAATTTTACAAGAATCATATACATTAATATGATATCATATATGATCTTTAAATATTTCTTTGTTATTAATATTTTAGTATTATTTTCGTTTCAGGTGTTAACTGATTCGTTTTCCCTTATATGCTTTGTTATGTAAGTAATGTTTGTTATGGATAGGATGTATCATATTAATATTCAGAATGAAATTAAGTCATTAAACATTGTTTTTAATAATATAATGAAAATTTTTATTGAAAGGGTAAGATGTGGAAAGAATCTCATCGCGTTCACGGAGACGATAATCTGTTCGTACGCACGAGCGACAATATCATTATTTTGGTATTAAAATAACATATAATTGGTTGTTATATCATATATATAGAATAATTATCATTTTATATTTATAATTTACATCAATTATACTTCATTATTATTTCCATCGAAATATTAATTTATTGAATTACAATTACACCACTTTGTGGAGACGGTAAGCCGTACGTACAAACGTATGGTGACATGTCATTAAAAGGATGGAAAGAATAAAGAATATGGTTGTACCATATTTATAATAACATCATATTATATGTACGATAATTGATTTATTATTTTATAATGGAAACATCAATGAAAGAGGATGTGGACGAAGAAAGGAACTTTAAAGAGGTGATGAAATATTTACCTCTTCTTCGGGTACTTCCTTTTGGTTTGATCAAAAGGGCTCCTTAGGTTGGATTTTTGACTAATATAAGCCCTCTAGGATGAATGTAGCATAATTGAGAGGGAAATATGGTAGGGTTTTGACGATCCAAATGGCTTTGAAGGTGTGAATTAGAGATAAGGGGAAGTTCAATTTTCTAATAGGGGTGAGGGGCACCTTACGAAAATTTTGAAATATTATTTTATAATAAAAAATTTTGGTTTCTAATTGTTCCAAAAATAAATAATTTAAATTATATTGTGGGTATTGGTCGAAAACCACTCTAGAAATAGGTTTTAGACAGGTTTGGGTTACTATATTAACTTTATCATTTAGATTTAACTCTTAGTTAAATAGTTTGACATTTGTCATGTCTCTTTATATTTATATATTCTATGGATAATAAACATACTATAAAATTCCAAGTGAACATAAAGTGTATAATTAATGAAATATATAATATTATTTATGTCCTTTGGAAGAACCCTAGATTTTTAGTAATAGAATATCAATTAATAATATAATATTTGATTTAAAAACTGTTTTATATCGATTTTGACACTATTTGGTATTTTGTTTTGGCTAAATTTATAACAGCATTATTACTTCAAAAAAAATTGTCTAACCAACCCTAACATGTAATATTATCTTAGAAAATTAGTTTAATTCCTAAAAATTCTAAAATTACATTTATTTAGATATTTATAATATCAATTATTTTAATATTTCATTAATTAGGTAATTACATCATCATCATTGTGTCATAAATAAATTAAATTACCTAATGTCTAAAAAAATATAACTAAAATACCATTATGTATGAAATATTTTAATCATTCTAATAAATATTTATAGTCGAAAATATATTATTTATAACTTTATATTAAAAATGTTTTAGTTATTAAACTTTGATTATAACTCTTTTAGCTCTCCTTTAAATAAAATAATAATAAATGTCCTAATATAATCCAAGTGGACCTAAAGGATCATATTTTATTCATAAGGTATTTTTTGGTCTAATTACACTTATTGAATAGAATTATGACATCTATTGGGGTAATAATAATACAGATTTTACCCTTAATTACCCAATTTAATTTTAATCATGGTAAATAAAAGTAAATAGTTACTATTCACCCAAAATTTTATTCATCTTACTGAAAAAAATTTTACTTACTGATATCAATATTGTCTCTTGGATTTTTTAAATTCAACTAAAAGAGTGGTAAAATTATGTTTTATCTAAGTTTGCAAATGCTCCTAGGAGGTGGGTAAAAGACGGTAAAAAGTTCAATAAAATTTTATACATCTAATTTTATTATAAAATGACCATAATGAATTACATTTAACTTATATAGGTATTATACGTAAATTTGAGTTAAAATAAATATAAATAAAATAAATAATTATTTAAATAAAAAGTTAGTTTTAAACTATAATGTACTGTTTTTCACTATTCTTCAAAAATTGAATGTTTTCATAAAAATACCAAAAATTTACCCTACGCTAATTTTGATATTATGAATTCAAAAATGAATTCTATTTTAAAAAATTCATAACATAGAAGTTTCATTAATTAATTTAAAATTAATTCCCGTTGTCAAAATTGAATAATGGGTTATTAAAAAGTAAAAACTATCAAATGATTGACATGTGTTTTTGTCAAATTTAAATGTGAAATGACTTATAATTACATAAATTGTATTAAATGTTAAAAATATAATAAAATTATACATCCAAACCAGTCAAATACATAATTCATCATTATAAATTATTTCTATTAATAAAGTTGTTTTCAATTAAAATTTAGTATTGTTCAGTATTCATCAAAATATAAAAGTTATTAGAAAAGTACAAAAAATTTATCAAATTTTTTATGTACTGATTCTAAAGAATAAATTAATTTAAATAAATTGATTATATAAAACTGTCAAATATTGGTTTTAAAATGTATTTTCCATTTAATGGGGGTAAAATTGATTTTTTTTTCGAAAAATACTTATTTTATCTGAAAAAAATTAATTTTTATAATATTATGTATAATAATCACATAATATGGATTATAAAATTATATGGAGTATATAAAATTCAAAATTCAGTTAATAATAATCATAACCACTTTTGAACAGATAGTTTGGTAAGTCGTGGTGCGCTCATACTCAGTGTTGCATGTAGCACAAACTATTGAATCAGTTTAAAGAAAATAACTTTAATGAAATCTTTGGGTGTTACATTATTCCCCTATTTTGGAAATTTCATCATCGCAATATTAAAATTGGTTTTGGGAACTTCATTGAAAGTCCCACATGAAAAAAATATTCAATAAAACTATCTCTTTAAATTAATGAAAGAGAAGTACAAAGGTCACCCAAGATAACCCACACTATCATTCCATGTAGGAAAACATGGATATTTAAGAAAAAATAAGTGTCATATTTTGGTGGAGAGTTATAGAAAACATGATTAGGAGAAAGATAACAATAAGAAAACCGCAAACTTGTGATGAGATAAACATTCTTTAGTTTCCTAGTAGAAAAAGTAAACAGATAACATTTTTTTGTTTTAAGTTCCATTTCATAAAGTTGAGGAATTTATTTATGAGATTGAATAATAAAATCAAGAGATATACTTACTTTTGAAGTAGATTTTCATCCTTTAATAAATTTATACTACTAACTCATCTTTTTTTTAAATGATGAGTATTCATGCTGACTTGGTCACACTTGATGTGCTAGAATAATATTCTACAGAATCACATAATCCACAAAGGATAAAATATATATATTTACATTGTATTTAGAGATTAACCAAAACCAAAATGATTAGTAAAAGATCATATGATCCCCTAAAGGATAATCCATTAGACAAAGAAATACATATCTTAATTTCTAAAATTAAACCAACAAAAAAAATGTTCAATAAATACCATTCAATAAAAAAATTCCCTTAAAATCCATCAATATAATCCAAACTAATATTGAAACCCAAAACATAGAATAATTTGATTAAAAAGTCTTCCATGTTAAATTGTTTTTCCAAATAACATCGACTAATCTTAAAGTCACAAACTTAAAATTTATTAACCAAATAACATATTCTCTATAATAGGTTAATCATTTTCATAAATAACCTAAATTTCTATAAATCCAGAATAAAAACATAGACAAGAATCCACCATTACTACTCAACGAAACCCCATAGTATTCTATTTTCCTTAGGCATATATTATTCCCAACAGAGCGAACATCTTCCAAAATGAAATTTATCACTTAATCCCCAAATTATTTTCCTATACTAAGGATATCCATTTGATAAGACATAAGATCCCAAATCAACTTATTATTGATCAATAAAATCATTTAACTAAAAATAATTAGTCACACTAACCAAATACTTCACATAGTCCAGTGGTAGGTGATAAATCTCAATCACACTATGGCTGTGGTTTTGATTCCTGTATCTTTTCTCGACATCATGGGTTGTCACATAGTCTACGTGTTTTCCTTTTTTGAAAACTATATTTAATAACATTCTCAAAATGAGATAAATTACTCAAAATAACTATAACATAATTTCACCACAAATATTATCTCATATCTCTCAATTTCATCCAAAAATTTTATAACATGTAATTTCCTCAAATTCAAGTATCATATAAACCCAAATGGTTATTTATAACTTTATCAACAATAGAAAACACAATTATTCCTGAAATAGAATTTTCACATAATAAACTGTAGGGTTACATATAAGAGAAAAGGTTTCCAAAGAAATCCCATAAACAAAGATCACTAATACTTTTATACATTTCACCATAAATTTATTTCCACATAGGGTCTTTCATTGACCAAGGTGTTATCCTATAGAATAAGGAATTCACTCGGGTAATTCCCAGGTCCCCTTCATTTATAGAAAATGACTGTCGATGGATTCTGGGGATCATTTTTATTTTCTTCCATATTACTCTTCATTTTTCACCGGAAATTTTTTACTTTATGTCCGTTTTTACCACACATTAAGAATTTCTTTGTTCAATTGATACACTTCCGTAGGTGCCTCCTTCCACTTTTCCTGCAAAATGGAAATTGAGATTTCTTTTCTCTATGGTCTCCACTGCTGGGGATCTTATCATTCAAAACCTTTCTCTTCTTTATTGAGTCCGGGAATTGGTTAATATATATATATATTGCAGATCATATTTTTGGAAACATGATACAGCGTGAACACGATATCATTTACACCTATCAATATTCCATTTCATTGCTCATTTTCTCTGATGTTCCCACCTTGTACATCATGTTCAATGTAACTATGACTTCATTGGAATCCATCCATTCACTAACACATGAAAGTATATTGTGAGTCATTAAATAATTTAGAGAATATAATATCACCTTATTTTCAATCTAAAACAACATAGGAATAATGATGGTTATTTATTCTCAACTTATATTAAAATCCTTCAAATCATTTTATAATGAAAATGTGTATTATCCAAAGCATATCCACCAAGAGTGTTCTATCCAAAATGCAACAAGGCACATTGTCGTGCACTAGTTCCCGTTCGATTCTAACTCAAAGTGGTGTTTTCGGGTTTTACCCATAGGTACATCTGTTCCAGAGCCACCTCTACCTTCTCATATTTAGTCCGGGATGTATTAGTTGAAAAACCCACAAAATCACTACAATAACAAAATTCGAGGAAGTTCTTCCGTACTAATCCTCAATGTCTATCTTAGGGATATGTTCTCTAATAAAAGTGTATCTAAATCTAGTTTCAAAGGGCTGTACTAAACATCCTCTAATACCAACTATAACTCCCCGGCCCCAGAAGCCCAGAGTCGGTGCATTATTACGTATCATTGGAATGATCCAAAAAGATCAATTCTCGATAGACCGATTAATTTAGTAGCCTTGTAAGTACTAGATACATTCATAAGTTTTACATTACATCATAAAATGGAAAATTACAACAACATTGTTTCCATAGAAAACACTAAGATCCCATAGACTATCCCTACAGGTTATTCATAATATAGTTCTTTACATCATGGGAAAAATAAAACATATAAAGGGCTGAGCTCAGATGCTCGGTAAGGATAACAATATAGCCGAAACTTTCAGAAATATGCTTAAACATTTCAGGAAATGTATAAGGCTTAAACAAAAGCCTTTTAAATATGATCATCCACATAATATGGAAATGATAAAATCATATAATTCCATTTACTTATTCACATGGATATTCTAATAGTCATATAATCACATACAATATCAATAGCCACTTTCATAATGATGGAATGTATAATTCCAGACATTCATAACCACATAGTCAAGGCATTGTGCCAAGATTAAAAATATGATTTTGTCAAGCCCTTGTGCCAAGACACTAGTTTGTCTCATGAGACCTACCAATGCATCTAGGAGCAATAGAAGGCTCCACCCATCACTTACTATGTCCAAAGCATTCCTCATACGAAAATGTTAGAAAAATAAGATAAACATTCGTATTAAATCTAGCACACAAAATTTCAATACTTTATCACCAAATCATGAATGATAAAAAAATAGCACATCACAGTAAAAGATAACTAATTCAATACAATATAGAATATTGTATTGTAACAGATTAACCTCAATCGAGAATAATGAAGGATATTTACATAGATGAAAATAATCATCAATACTATTTGAGGGAAATATCCCCCTTTTTCTTGAAATCATTTATAAGTCACACTAATTTTCAAGAAGCCGTTTAAAAATAGAGTTTTGAATCAAAGTGTCCCATACCACATTAAATAATTTTAAGGAACATTAATTTTAAAACATTAATTTACATATAAATAAAACCGTAAAACCATTATTAATACATGGACATTAATAAGAATGATTTAGAAGAATAGGTTTTTAATAAATTTAAATTGATATTTTAGTTAGAGTTCCTAACCAAATGAGTGACACTTTAATAAAAATAATTTAGGTAATAAAAATGTTATATTATCTTGATAATAAAGGATTTCATGATATATTATGACAAATTAATGTATATACACTATATAAAAGTGAATTGGTTCATAACAACAAAGAAGTCTCAAGGAATGTAAGTTGAGATAAAATCACTTATAATGATAGTATCCTCATGTAATGGATAAATCAATGACTTAATTATGTCTAAAAAATATAAATACACTCAATATTATTGGATATTCAGTGTAAAATAATTAGAGAACATTCACACATATTCTTGTAAAAACAACACCAATGACATGGATGTTTAACTCAATGAATGGAAATTGAGTTAAGATCAAGTTTATATCAATAACTTGAGAGACTATAAATGGGGTGATTATGTGTATCAAAAGTATATCCACAAAAATGGGTGTGTAAATTACAACATGAATAATAAATAGTGATCCCACACATAATCTTGGAGTAAAATAATCAATGAAGTATGCATAAAGCCCACTGAGTGGAAATTGAAATTTGATATTCCCCTACTCATTTGGTAACTTATGAAACATACAACCCATGAAAGAAGGTTTGTAAAATTATGATTTGAATACCCTTATATTAATGTATATTACACCAATAATAAAATCATGGACAATACATATGCCACACAAATAGAAATAGTGGACAATATATCATGAATCTCACGGGGAAAAAAAGTGAGATGAAAAACCCTTACTTCGTTGTAATCTATCGAGCCATATGACCAAAAGTAAATAACCACATAATGAATCACAGAATAACATGAATATAAATATAATCATGATAATCTATATCAAATGGCAGTACATAATACACCACATCAAACAAATAAGTGGTGAACAACGGAAATCTCACAGAAATAAAAGTGAGATAAGAAACCCCTTACCTTGTACTTCTCCTTGGTCGAGGGTTGGTTAACCTTCTATATAATGGTGAAATAATTTTTATTAAGTTATACAAGAATCATATAAATTAATATGATATCATATATAATATTTCAATATTTCTTTGTTAATAATATTTTAGTATTATCATCGTTTCAGTTGTTAACTGATTCATTTTCCCTCATATGATTTGTTACATAAGAAATGTTTTTCATGGATAGGATGCATATTATTCATATTCAGAATGATATTAAGTCTCTAAAAATTATTTGTAATCATCTAATTCAAATTTTCTCTTGAATTGGTTTGATGGTGAATGAATCTAATCGCGTTCGCGGAGACGGTAATCCGTACGTACGCATGAGCGACAATATCATTATTTTGATTTTAAAATAATATATAATTGGATGTTATACCATATATACAGAATAATAATCATGTTATATGTATTACTTACCTCAATTGTACATCATTATTATACCTACCAAAATAAAAATGTATTTAATAACAAGTACACCACGACGTGGATATTGTAAGCCATACGCACGCACATATGGTGACATGTCATTAAACGGATGGATAGAATAATGAATATGGTTGTACCATATTTATAATAACATCAATTTATATAGAAGATATTGGAGTTATTATTTTAGAATGGAAACAAAAAATAAATAGGAAGTGGAAGACGAAAGCAACTTGAAATAGGTGATGAAATATTTACCTCTTCTTTGGGTACTTCCTTTTGGATTGATCAAACGGGATCCATTGGTTCACTTTTTGACTAATGAAAGGAATCTGTGTTGAAGGGGGGACAGTTGAGAGGGTATTTCGGCATGGTTTCACTGAGACAAAAGGATTTGAAGGTTTGAATTAGAGAGAAGGAGAAGTTACCTTTTATAAGAGGGGTGAGGGGAATCTTAAGAAAAGTTAAACATATTATTTTATAATAAAATAATTTTCAATTTATAATGGTTCCAAAATGATTTATTTAATGGCTAAGGTGGGGCTGTTTTGAAAATAAATCAACCAATAGGATTTATACAGGTTTTGTATACTATATTAACGTTATCTTTTAGATTTAACTCTTAGATAAATAGTTTCAGAGTTACCATGTCTCTTTGTATTTTTATATTATATGGTTAATAAACATACTATAAACATCCAAGATAACATCAAATGGTTAATAAATGAAATATATAATATTATTTAGGACCTTTGGCCGAACCATAATTTTTTAGGAATGGAATATCAAATAATAATATAATATTTGTTATAAAAACTATTTTATGTCAATTATGACACTATTTGGTATTTTGTTTTTGATAAATTGATAACATGATTATTACTTAAAAAATTTATCTAACTATCCTTAACATTTTATATTAACCTATAAAATTAGTGGAATTCATAAAATGTCTAATACTACATTTATATGGATATTTATAATATCAATAATTTTAATATTTGATTAATGAGGTAATCAATGCCTCATCATTGTGTCATAAATAAATTAAATTCATTAATGTCCAAAAAATTACAAATAAAATAACATTATATAGGAAATCTTTTTATATTTCTTATGAATATTTATAGTCAAATTTATCTTATTTAGAACCCTATATTAAACATGTTTTAGTTATTAAACTATGATTTTAACTCTTTTAACTCTTCAATAAATAAAATAATAATAAATGTCCTAATCTAATCCATGTGGACATATAGGATCATATTTTATTCCTATGGTTTTTTTGGTATAATTAAACTTATCCAATAGAATTATGATTTGTGTTAGGGTAATAATATTATCATTTGTACCCTTAATTACCCTATTTACTTATAACCATGGTAAATAAAAGTAAATAGTTACTATTCACCAAACATTATTTTCATCTTAATGAACCAAATTTTACATACTGATATTAACTATCTCTCTCGGATTTTTGAAATTCAACTCACAAAAGTGGTAAAATTACATTTTATGTAAATTTGCAAATGCTCCTTAGAGGTGGGTAAAAGACGGTAAAAAGTTCAACAAAATTGTATACATCTAATTTTATTATAAAAGGACACTAATGAAATAAAATGAACTTATATATGTATTATTAATCTATTTTTACTTAAAATAAAATTAAATAAAATAAATAATTATTTAAAAAAAAGTGGGTTTTAAACTATAACCCAGTGTTTTTCACAATTCATAAAAAATAGAATGTCTTCAGAAAAATAAAAATAATTTATCCTAAGATAATTTTGATATTCAAAATTCAAAAATTTATTCTATTTTACCAAATTAAAAACATATAAGTTTAATTAATTAATTTAAAATTAATTCCCGTTGTTAAAACCCAAAATCGAGTTTTTAAAAATTAAAAACTATCAAAAGATTGACATGCGTTTATGTAAAATTTAAATGTGAAATTACTTATAATAAACTACATTGTATTAAATGATAAAAATAAAATCTAATTAAAATTATAAAAAATTCAAATAGATAATTTAACACTATATATTATTTCTTTTAAAAATGTTGTTTCCAATTAAAATTTAGTATTTTTCAGTATTCATTACAATATAAAAAATATTAGAAAAGTACCAAAAATTTATCCAAAATAAATTTTTATGTCCTGATTTTGAAGAATAATATCATTTCATTAAACTGAATATGTAAAAGTGTCAAATATTGGTTTTAATAAGGGTTTTCCATTAAAAGGACGTAAAATTTCATTTTTTTTGAAAAATACTTCTTTTATATGAAAAAAATGAATTCGTTCTAATATTATGTCTAAGAAACACATAATATGGATTCTAAAATTATATGGAGTATATAAAATTCCAAATTTAGTTAATACTAGTCATAAATGCTTATGAAATAATAGTTTGGTATGTTGTAGTGCACTCGAACTCAGTGTTGCCTGTAGGGAAAGCTATTGAATTACTTTAAAGAAAATAACTTACTATAAAATATTCGGGTGTTATAGAATTTTTTTTACTATTATGATTGATAAAATTGTAGTTTTGTTTCCATTTAATCTGGATGATATAAGGTTATTCCATCTCATGAATCATATAGGCACCAGCTATAGATCACATGTTTTTTATTCTTGTAATTAAATTTAGTGTGCTTTACAGATTGCATGATATTGTGATAGATGTTGTGTGAGATATTCTAGATGTTGTGGTAGATTTCAGGATAGAAGTACCTTATATTTTTTTATATGGTATTGGTATATTTAATGTTTCATTTGGATGGATGCCAATCTTTTGTCCTTGATGTGTTTTCAGCCCACCTGGATAAGAATTTAGATGATCAGGTTTAATATTTAATTGAATTTTGTCATGTTAATATATGAATAATTATTCAAAATATTAATTTATGGGGAGTATAGTATATCATGGATCATACCATGGCATGACACAGAAAAAAATTATGATTTAGGGGAATCTGGAGCAGTCTCAGAGGCTTGATATCTGGAAACACAGACAACCCAGTGTGTGATGTTATGAACACATGCAATGTGTTATTCTGTTCATGAAGAAATGATTTTTCTTAAGTACATTTTGTGTACCATAAGTACATGCATTGTTATTTCTGACTATGTGACTGACAATGTGAGTTGAGACACAGGGTTTATAAACATTTGGTAGACCACACCATGTACTATAAGTACACATTGTGCTGTAAAAGGCCATAAATTTGGTCGTGTGACTAATGACATTGGTGGATGAAACATGGGTTTTACACGCTCTGTCTAGATTATACAATCCATGTGGTAATAGACCATGTATCCATTGTGTGACTAATGTCAAAAGTGTATGGAACATATGTGGTAAATGCCATGTCTAGAGTGTGCACACCATGAAGTGTTACACTAGGAGAAATCATTTTGATATAGTCATATAGAAGAATTTGGACAGGAGGGAATATTCATGTACATGATGTGTCTCATGAGGGAAATGTTGTGTGTATGGGGTGGTACATGACCGGGTTGTTAGAGGTATATTCCCAATTTTTTCTTTCAGGAACACACTGTGTTGTAGTTATACATGTCGCGTAAACCTATTTTTTAAAAACAAGAATGATTTCCTTTTTTCATTTAGTTCTAGAACATTTATGTTGTTGTCCTTTATAATCCATAAATGAGATGTACACTTGATCTTGCAGTGTCATTCCACCAAGATGTTCTCCTATTGTACGCCAGGTATAGGGTGATGACCAGACAATGAAAATTTTAGTTCAGGGAGTACTAGTAGATCCTTCCATCATGCCCATTTTGGAAACTACAATTATACCAGATGGAGGTTATAATGAAAAGTTCTATGAATTATCTATGAGGATCATATAGTCTTTTTAGGGATCACCACATCAATCCATGACTATGGAAGAGTTGACACAAGGGTTCCAACACCAACATCCTCCCACTTTTTCCGGGGATGGTGGACCATATGAAATAATGTCATGGTTGGAGGCCTTACTTTTTATCTTCAAGCATCTGGAGACACCTCCTATGAGTAGGGTGATGCTCTGAAAAGACATGATACATGATTCTTCCAAGGGAAGGTGGGATGTTATCTCATCAGTGGGACATTATCAGGATATTTCATGGGAAGTTATTCAGAGGACCATCTATGATTACATCTACCCCGATACGTTGAGGGATGACTGAACCATAGAATTCATGAATTTGGAGTATGGTACTATTTTAGTGATGGATTACTCTTCTTGATTTACAGAGCTTCATCGCTTCGCACCAATTTTCGGGAGGTAATCATTTATCACTAGATAGGCAGTTTGAGGATTGTATCATGTATGAAATTTGATCACCGGTGAATGATTTCAAGAAGAAATCGGTGACTACTATATTAAATTAGGTGTGGATTACCTAGTGAAACCTGAGGGTGTTTGGAGCAACGATCTATGGACGTTAGGAACCTAGGGATAGTAGTCCTTATTTTGAAAGAAGGAAGCAACTTTGGGAGACTCCATGCTTTGATTATAGTAGAGGGGATGTATTTTCAGGTAGTTAGGTGAGGTGCTACCACTGCAGGAAGAGTGGGAACACATGAACTTAATGCCCGAGTGAACCAGTTGAGTGCGGATCATGCGACAAAATGGGTCATCTTCAGTATTTGTTCCAATTTTTCTCACCAGAAAGTAATGAGAGTGGATCTGTTATGTCTCCACATATAGGAGTGGGGCCACTAGTTCCTCATCAATCAGATAGTGTGAGTTATTTAGTTTGTTTAGGCTAAGGGTGTGGTCGTGGCCATGGTAGCTAGATTAATTTTTTCAGAAACAATATGTTTGATTAGATCAGCACAGCCAGGCAGGGTCATAGGGTTGTGGTATAGTTGATGGAGGAGACCTAGCAAGAGTAGGATCTGAGACTCTCTATGGTTCGTGGTATGATTCTAGTTTCCTCAGTTCTAACATCTTCTCTTTTTTATATCGGGTATTTCCATTGTTTTATATCTGTTTCAAAAAAAGAGAGTGTCAGACCCTGTATATTTACATCTGGTAAAGTTATTATCATAGACACTCTGTTGGGGAATTAGACAGCTAGTGTATGTTATTGAATGTGGTGCCCTGTTGAGGATTTTGGGTGTCACTTCTTATGGGACCTCTATGTTGTATAGATGATAGGCTTTGATTTCATTCTTAGAATGGACTGGTTAGTCTCATTTTAGATCATTGTTGACTTTCATCAATGTAGAGTGTACTCACATCACCATTGGGCAGGTCATTTCTAGACAGGGGTAAATGGGATGTCTAGGCGTGCATAGATGGTTCAGATAAACATGGGTTCAATGGAATTACAACCTAGATTCCTATTTTATATTTGGATGAAAAAGATATTTAATAGATAGGCCTTCATCCAGTGGTGGATCATTTCATAGATGTCTTTCTAGATAACATTTCATGTTTACCTCTAGAGAGAGAGAGTTATATTTCTCTATTGATTTTGTTCAAGGGGTGACATTGGTGTCCATTCCTCCTAATAGGATGGATACTCTAGAGTTAAAGGAGACCAAGAAGTAGTTAAAGGAGTTACAGGAGGTGGTTTTCCTTCGAATGAGTACTTCTCCTTGGGGTTTACCTAGCCTTTTTTCTAAGAGGATAGTGTGTACCCTCACACATTGTGATTATTATCGGAAGATAAACTAGTTGACTTTCAAGAATCGACATCCCTTACAAAGGATTAATGATCTATTTGATCATCTTTGTGGAGTAAGAGTGTTCTCAATGATTGACATGAGATTTAGTTATCATTTCTTTCACATTATACCATCTAATATACCTCTTACAGCCTTTTAGAGAATGTATGGTCAATAAGAGTAGTTATTTATTTCGTTTAGTCTCACGTACGCACCGATAGTTTTCAGGGCATTGATAAACCATGTGTTCCATATTTACATGGATTCTTTTGTGGTAGTTATAATCAATGATTATTGGTGTACTCTGACACTCTACATGACCATTCCATCCATCTTGAGGTCATATTATATACACTAAGAGAGAATTTATTATTTTCATGGATATTAAAGTGAAACATTTGGTTGGACCAGATTCCCTTATGGGGTCATGAAATCTTAGATATATCATATCAGTAGAACAATAGAAATTAAAATAAGTAGCTTCTAGGGAGAAGATGATGGTCTTCTTTGAGGTAAAATGTATTCTGGGGCTGGCTGGTTACTACATGCTCCTTATTCAAGACTTTTCAGTCATAGGAGTGCCACTAAAAGGCCGGACTAAGAAAGGTGGAAAGTAATCGTGGACAAATTATTGTGATTATGCATTTAAAGAGATGAATGGGAGATTGACTTCACAATCGATACTGATTTTTTCGAAGCCTAGAAAGAGTTACACCATTTAATTTGATGCCTCATTTATCAAGCTAGGAGAATTGCTTCTGTATGGGGGAAGAGTGTTTGTGGGTCTTGACAGTTGAGACCACATGAGAGGAATTACCTAACACATGATCTCGAGTTAGATACAGTTGTGTATTCCTTGTTCTATTTGAGACATTGTCTTTTGGGAGAGCAGTTTTTCATATATAGTGACCAATAATTCCTCAAATATATATTTTCTACACATGATTTGAATTTGAGACAATAAAGGTGGGTTGGGTACCTTCAGTCATTCGAAATTTATCTTTCATATATTCCTAGGAAAGGAAAATCATTGGATGATGGGTTGAGGAGGAGAACTCAATTACATACAGTTCTGGAGTCTAGTAGTGATTGGTAGCATTGGGGTCTGTTCTCTGAGATGCATTTGGTGGTGCATGACAAATAGGGGAGGGTGTTTTTTTCTTCTACAGATGCTACCTATTCTCTATATGATCAATCGATAATGAGGCCTCTATCAGGTTCTGAAGACCAAGTCCTACAAGAGAGTGTGTCCGGAGAGGACCCCACTCCTGGATGGACCATAAGTGAGGATGAAATTTTTCATTTTAATGGGTGAGTATGGGAATCTACATACAATGTGAGGATATGTTGTGATATTTTCTTTCCACCATATGGGTAGTTCATCCTGTTGTCCCCAAGATGCATCGAGATCTACATCGTTAATATTGGTGGCTAGGAATGAAGTGGGATGTTGCTGGTTAGTTTATGAGATGTTCCATATATCTGTAGGTAAAGGTGTAAAAATATTGCTTTTACAATAGTTATAAATTCCCATGTGTTAGTGGAATGATGTCACAATAGATTTCATTATGGGTTTACCAAGGTTTATTCGAGTAAATAATGTTGAATGGGATGTGGTTGATAGACTAACGAAAAATGCACATTTCCTACTGATCAAGGAATCCATCAGTGTGCATGACCATGGAAAGTTGTACATCTGAGATATAGTATGTTTTCATGGGGTTATGAACTATATTATTTCAGAATGGGATGGTCGGCATAATTATTATATCTGTTAGGGAATACATAGGTATTGAGGTACACATATAATTCTAAGTACAACTTACCATCCCTAGATAGATGGCTAGTTCAAGAGAATCATTTATTTTTTAGAGGATATGTTTCGAGCACGAGTCATGGATTTTACGGGATCTTGGGAGACACACATACCCCAATGTAGTTTTCCTACAATAATAGTTTTCATCGAACAATTCATATGGCACCTTATAAGGCTTTGTACGATAGTCCATGCCGATCACCCGTCTGTTGGCTAGAGGATGGAGAGATAGCAATGATGGGACCTAATCTTTTACAGGAGACTACAAAGCGAGTGTAGATGATTTAAAGGAGTATGGATAGTTAATAATATCTCCGTAAATGTTATAAATATTGACATAGATTACCTCTATAGTTCAAATTTGAATATTTGGTTTTATTATGTGTCACGGTGAGGATGGGATAGAGGAGTATTAGGAGATAGGGGAATCTTACATTAATATACGTCTAACTATATGAGGTTTTAGAGATATTTGGTTTAGATTATGTCTTTATTAGTTACCATAGAGGTATCAGGCTATAAACAACATCTTTCATGTTTCTTAGCTACGTCGTTACATTTTATACCCATCTCCTGATTTTCAACCAGAGGAGGATGAGTTGGAGGTGGATGCATCCTTCGAAGAGCACCCTAATCAGATTGTGGATCACAACATGAAGTTTATACATGGTTGGTATGTTTCTATGGTATAGGTGATATTGTAACACAAGTGATTACTTGATGAGACTTGTGAGGGGGAGTCTGATGTACGATCCCAGTGGAAGGAGTTGTTCACATATTCTTCATCACCACCCATAGAAGGTAAATTCGGGGAGGAATTTATTTAATTAGAGATGTTTGTAAAAATTTAGATCTTCATCTCAGGTATAGATCTTGATTTATGGTTGTTTTTTATGAAAAAAGATAAAATTGGGTTTTTCTAAATGCATCTTGTGTACTTAAAAGTGCACGACGTGTACCTAGCCTTCCACGTACCACCATTTTCTGTCAATGTAACATCCAAATACATGGACGCGTGGTGACTTGGTAGACATCTTATGTTGGGGGCCAGTTAAGGCCACTATATATTGTGTAGTTTACATTAAAAAACTATGTACTTTTATTTTTTATTTTATATATCTGAGCATGGTCACATATTATTTCTATAAATGTCTTCTTCTCCCTATGGTTCATACATGGAAGAAACAGAATGGCCAATGAACTTTGAAACCCTCAGGATTATCCGTCTGAGTTCTGATTGAGATGTTGTATAGTGTGTTGGAATCCTAGTAGTGAGTTCCCAATTCTCCTAGATCAATTATTCACGATTCTTCCACTCTCATAAGTTATTAAATCTTGGTAATGTTTCACCAATTTGTAGATCTATTCCAATATAATCCAATTCAACAGTAGATGTTAAATAAAATCGATTTTACAACATCAAGGAAGGTGGGTTCGGCCTTTTGTTGGTCATTTATGGATTATATATTCTAAAAGTGAAGAATACCCATGATTAAAGTATTGATTGATTTCAAATTGAACCTAATTTATTACCATATATTGTTTAATTGCTTAAAAAATGGATGTTGTTTATTCATAAGGTCAGATACTTAGTTTATGAGACACCCCATGGGTGTGATTACCTTGAATGATTTTTATGGCCCTTTAGTATAGGTTTCCTATGATGAATACAATGTTTTCTAAGACTTATTTGATTACTGTAGAGTTTGATTTATTATATGAAATGCATGTGATATTTTTTAAATGATTACCCATTTAGTAGTTTCAGATTACGTGAGCTTTTTTGAAGTTATATAAGAACAGTTTTTCTAATGGACTATGAGAGCCTTGGACCAGGGTGACTATGTGGACTTCCAAATTATTTACACTAGACTGTGAGAGCCTTAGTGTAAATGATTTTCCTAGGGGTATTGATCATGGAAGCTACTGAGAGTTTGTTTATAATTACCTTATTCTATGATTTCCTAGGGGTATTTAATGTGATAGATACCCAAGAGGCCGTATATAATTTATTAATGCCACGCTGACATAGGTGTATTAATTATGAGATCTCCCCATTTGGTTGTTTGAAAATGATTAGTTTTATGTTAGACTAATGGGGAATGACAATGATAGCTTCCTAGAGGGTCATTATTTAATAAATTAGTGGTATACTAAACCAAAGAATTTATACAATGAGATATTTTCCAGAGGGTTATTTATGAATGATTAAATGATAGTGAGAAGTCTTCCAAGCCAATGCACAAGCTTGGAAATGGTCTTACATGATTGTTTAGATGGTTATCTGAGACATATGTTTTGTTACTATTACACATGGGGATTTATAGAATAGGCTAGATCCAGAGATTACATGATTAATAGGATGAATAATATTATTAAATGATTGTCACTAAAAAAATTAGGACTGTTTATTTTTAAATACATACAAGTTTATTGCTTTATTTACACATGTTACCTATTATATATATTCACAGACAGTTAGGCACATATCTTTTGGTGGTTTCCGACTATAATTCATCTCACACTCTGTTTGGGTCTTTTTTCGGTCCTAAACAGATTTAATGGTGGTAGGTATAGATTAGGGCAAGCGCCCTTCTTCATACAGAACGTGATTTCTGTTGGAAGCTGGGGAGAATGAGACAAATATGAGGCTTGTAATGCTTCTAGGGTTTAATTGTTTCTTTGTTACTATGGTTTCTATATTTCCTTCCACCATTTTGACTTGTTTGTATATTTTCATAGATACATATTCCATGCATCATATATATATTGTGGATTTTTCTGGATGTTATTTCAGTCTCATGCATTTTATGTTTGTGGTATTACTACATACACTATGGTTACTATTTGTTTTCCGTTATGTTTACTATGCCAATGAGGGTATTGTTTCACCAAAATCACAATGTAGGCCATCGTTTCTAGTTGGGATCCACTAGAATTTGTGTAAATTCAATAGAGGCCATGTAGCTCATCGGGTTCGCACTCCTTTAGGCGGCACCTAGATCCAGGAATATACAAATATATTTGCTTATTTATCTTATTTTGGTTTCACCTATGTTTTTCATGATACAATGGTATCCCTATTTATTTATCTACATGATTGGTATTCCCTCAATATATTTTACACCTGTTTACTCTAATAATATTTATTATTTTTAAAATTTTTCATACTATTATTTATGAGTTGACGTGATACTGAGGGTGCAGTCTCCACATAGATGATGATAGACCCTAATTTCTCATTGAAAACTATTGCAAAAGGGGAGATACATATGGTGACATTTGGATGTCTGAATCACACATGATGTTTTTGGTAAGTGCGTTATATTTATGTATATAAAAAAATATAGTAAACTGAATTTAAAACATAGGCATTTCATGTGTTGATAATTTCTTACCCATGGGTATGTTATGCTACATAAAATGAAGTATCATACGGTGGGTTTAGTGAATTATTGATACAAAGAAAGAAGGTAAGAAATTATGGTCCAAATCTGTTGTGATCCCATGATAGGAACTACCCACCCCATTCCATAAATATGGAATCTATGAACCACAGTTATTTTTTTATTGACACTAACTTTTTAGGAGAGGTTTTTTATATATAATGACAATAAGATACTTCATTATGTATTCACAAAATGATACATAACTCTAATGAAGATAAGAATTGTAGAGTATATATATATGATTAAATTTGAGATTTAATATGCACATGGTAAGGGTAATATCATTACATATTGCCTTAGTAGTATGAAATAGATAAGAATTGTAGAGTATATATATATCATTAAATTTGAGATTTAATATGCACATGGTAAGGGTAATATCATTGCATATTGCCTTAGTAGTATGAAATATGTATATCTGGAACATGGTGAATGACTATTAGTGAATAAATGGAAACTACCAATACATATTGTTGGAATGGGGATTATATGCCTTCTAATATCATGTATTAATGAAATGTGCTCAATATGTGAAAATATATTCAATTGTAGACTAGGTAATGAGAGGATCAAAGACTTTCCCGAAATATAATATGATGTTGGAACAACAAGATGGTGGTGTCTTGATATTGGGGCAGCCATTGGAAAATGAATATGTGGTCCTTCTCGATGGGATATTTTTTCCCTACTTCATTTAGGGAGGATTTTATGAGATAAATTTATACCTTTATGTGGGTAGTTTATATTTTGGGAAACAATGTACCACAATATTTGGAAAAATCTCTAATGGTAATAATTTTTGATTTGTTTGTTGAGTCCTTACATTCCGAAGGATAAAGGATGACCACCAACATCATTATGTTTTTCTATATCCACACCCAATTCCCATGCGAAAGTAGTTATAAATCATGATGGACTTTTTATAGGTGTAAAAAGTTCCCCATGTATCCATGATTATTTAAAGAGGATTTTTGATCATTTTAAGAATGTAACTCACTTCATTATAATCAATGAGTCTCACTCAGTTGACAAGTAGGAAAAGTAATATATCCTTGAGATAAAGAATCCTACTTGATTTACCTTATGAATTTCATCATCCATAGATGAACATGTTATAAAATGATTTTTTATAAGCATATAGACGATCATGTGGACTCATTTGAGTTTGAGGACAAGGTAATGTCCCCAATGTAACATTTGTTTACCTTATTTTAGGTATTTTTCATCTCTATTTTTATTTCCCACTTATTTGGGAATGTTTTGGGACATTAGTGGAGGGATATATATTTTTTGGGAAATTACCTAATGTCCAAGAAAGTATTTTTTTGATTTAATAGAGTTGAATTTTAAAAATTTTAGAGGATTTTAAGTGTTTTTCCTTGGTTTGATGAATAACAATGCGATATTGTTTTTTAATAGAGTATGGAGTTTTAAGGATATGTATGAAAATATCACATCTTGCTATGATTATATATTTGGACAGTTTTACATGATGTGTAAAGTGTTAACATTTTGTATGTGTCTACAAGAATATGTCATGATTTGAGATTAAGGAATGAAAATCATACATGTCTTCAAAAGTTTATATGTTGTGAAATCGGAGAAATCATGTTTTTAATCCAAAGTGTTGAGTTTTTTTAGAGTATTTTTAATCAAAAATTACCTAACATGAATGTGATTAAAAGCGGTTAATTATTCCAATATTTCCATTTTAGTCATCTACATGATATATTTATTTTATTATCCAGTTATAGACACTCCAATCTCATCCCAAGAGATCTCCGAGGTGATTTTGGGGACCTTGTATTAATATGGATCACATCATTTGGCGATTGATCTCCATTGTTGTTGTGGTGAATTTATCATAATATGTAAACCTTCCTCTTCTTTATTTACCTTGATTGCAGCTGTTCTATTTTGATATGTTTTCATATACATTTTTCCTATGGTGTTATTACTTATAGATATGGAGTTTGATCTTATTTTTGGGGCTGACCCATTACTTGTTTCATTTTATGGAGTTCGTGTTCATTGATATTTTTAATGATTTCACCTTTTATTGTTATAAATTTTTATTGGATTCGTTTCTATGTCCTAGAAATAAATATTTGGGACCTTATTATTAAATTGTGTTCCTTTATGACTCAATGATCCCATTATAGGAATGTTTGAACCATGTTTGGGGTATGTTTTTCGTTTCGAGCCTATGTTGGATTAACTATATCTCTCCGGTTTCATTATTTTTTTATTAATTAATTGGCATTACTGATTTGTGTGTATAGAAATGGGGTTTTTAGAAAATATGATTTCCCCATGTTTTGTTAAAAAGAAAAGAAATGTTCAAAGTATATTAATATAGATTTAAATAATGGTTTTAAAAACATGGTTTGGATGAAATGTTTTGTGATATAGTGGATACGTGAATCCTTGTGAAATTAGTTGGAAGGTTTATTGTTATCCATCTTCCATTTGTTTGTGTTTTCACTCATAGGGAGTTCATTTTCTTCATACCCCCATGTATCTAGGGACATATTGGACCTCTTCATGGAGGACGTGTTTATTTTTTAGCTCATTCGTTTTATCTATATATTCAATACATACATCTAGTGTCATCATTAACCAAAATATATATGTTAATATATGAGTGTCTTAGAAATACTGAATGGTAGTGATTATTCACATATTTTTCCTGTTTTTTGTCTTATAGGGTTTTAGTTTTTACTTCAATAGATATAATATCACATGTTATATATGAATTTTTTGGAATTTAATTGTTTGATTTATAAGAAATGATATGAAACTATTTTACCTGGATTAATTGAGAAATTTTGAAAAGGGGAAAATTTAATTACTTACCATTATTTTCATTTAAAAATTATTTTGCTAATTATATTTTCATGTTTCCATGAATCTTATACATAGATCATATTTTTCATACAGGGGATTATTTTGGAATACAAGGGTAGGATTGTACTATGATTATTTTAACTCACATTATAGCCACCACTTGGACAATGTGTAGAACATTGTAGATCTTTAAATTCTAGAAATTCAAGGGGCCACCATGAAGCCCATAGTTTTTTGTCAGCCGAGTCTGGGATGCTAGTGGTGAGATGGTGTGAAATTTACCTGATTATCACATAGAGTAACTATTTTTCTTTTTGATTTCCTTTGCTATTAAACTTGTATACTGTATATTATTTAGCTAATTTCAAGTCTTATAACATATTATTATTCATTCCCTTATGAAATATATACCTTTTACATCTTCCATTATTTATTTTTGTCATGTATATATAAATATATATACATATACTTGTAATGTTTTCCTCTTCATGATTGGAGAAATCGTTCCCCCTAGTTTTTTTGACTCACAAGTGCTAATTTAAATCCTATGGGGATAAATAATTTCCTTGAGTAAAAGAAAATTCAAGATAATAAAATTTTTATAGGGTATCTTGGTTAGTTTTATCATAGTTTTGTATTAGATGTTGCCTTTCCTCAACAGTCCTTGCCTTGGGAGGAATCGTATACTGGAGATAGGATTGTCACGACTTGAGAGGTAGGTTGTGGTGAGTTAATGTCCTTATCTTGATATGAAGATACTCAAGATACCCTAAGATGTTGGGATTTTTGTATATTTTTATGAGTTCTTCATCATAATATCAATATTATCAAAGAGTTTTCTAGTATTAACTCATATTATTTTGTTGACTGTTCATTTATTATGTTTCAATTTTTATAAGTATGTCTCCATGATATCTTCCATGGGTTATATATTATAGTGAATTAAAATATCAGGAAAGGAAGACATATTAAATTCAAAATTATAAAAAAGAAATCATGTTGATATTTCATTCCATCGACCAAAAAAGAAAAGACATAGTTGTTAAGTATCATTGAGAAGATGGAGGGGAAGGGTATTGATCATGAGAATTATTCTACAAAAAAAACCTTCCTTCAAGGGTACAAATAAACCACAAGTTATATAGGATTGGATGAAAGAATTTGATTTGTTCTTTAATTTTGTGCACATTAATGTGGGTGAACTTTACACTCGAGGGTCCTATCAAGAGATAATGGGAGTATGTGGTGCAGAAAGATAGGAATATGGGCTTGGAATGAAAGGGCATCAAGACTCTTTTCTCTCAATATATTTTTGAGAGTCTTTTATGATATTGAAGTCTCTAGAGGTCCTCTCATTATAGTAGAGAGAGTATTAGGTTTCAATTTTAAACAATAAAGATAACATGTGTGACATTTATATTTGAGGGTCCCAAAAAGAGATGATGTTATTTTGCAGTGCAAGAGGACATGAATGTAGTGTTGAAATGGAAGGGCATTATGAATCACTTCTCCAAATAGTTTTTTCATGATTCTCTAATGATGATTATGTCCTTATATTTTCTCTTCTTATAGTAGAGATAGTTTTTGATGAATGTGTACACTAATTTATTTATCGACATGGATCATTTTCATACAAGAGGTAGTAAATGATGACAACTAAAGGTATATAAGTACCTATAGATATTTCAACTAGATATCAGAACAAACATATTTATGGTGAATATTTACGCCTATGTAATGATAGTAGATAAGGGAATGATAAAAATTATGAATATTTAAGTAAATTTTATATATTCTTCTCATTCTATTTTACCTAGTGGATCAAAATGGAAGAATATGATGTTGAAAGATCGTCACAGGAGTGGTGGAATTGGTTCTCAGAAACATTCCTCTTTTTCCCCATCAGTTACATTTATCTTTGTTCCACTGAATTTATATTACAAGGAATTTTCCAACATGCCCAACATTCTAGTTTTTTACATATGAATATCAGTTATAGGTGTGGATTTTATGGTCATCTATAGTGTTTCTGTCAGGCTATGTCTATGCCTCATTATGGACAAGGATCATTAAAGCCAAAGTATATTGTAGTACAATTTGATGGTTCAAAGTCTATAGGGGTCCATCCATATGAACTAGGATTGGATCATTGTCACATATTAGTTATGTTTCTTGATGATTTAGATTCTGGTCTAGCGATAGTGAGAGGTACCATATTTGTTATATCTTCTGTAACGAATGAATTATATGACACTTGTTATTTAGACTCATTTATTTCAATCCATTTTTTTTGATGTGATTATAAATAAACTGAAACCAATGTCCTTTGTTACAAATTTAGTGATACATCTTGTAAAGAGGAAATAAAAGGGGTTTTAGTGTAACTATTTTTTGCTATAAATTGTTGATGAGGTGTTATAATGAGATTTCCTTATTCATTATTTGGATCTATTTGACCCCATAGAAAGGATAAATTTCCTTTTCATTCATCATTTTAAGGTTGTTTTTTATTATCAATATGTCTTGTTTTATGTACCATGTGGTATCATATAGGGGTTTTGGGAGAGTAGAATCAATGACCTTTTCTTGACGGGACTTCGAACCAGAAATTACGAGGTATTTCTACTATAAAAGTTTAGGACTATAATGTTTCTTCTTTTAATTACATTCCTAATATTTTTCAAAACATTCATGATGTTTTCCTTGAATATTACACAATCCATACTTCAGAGTGGGAGGTAGAGTTTACAATTGTCCTAGATCTACGCATGTAATAGATTTTGATACATTTTTATCATATGGAACTAGTAGATTGGAAATAGCTCAACATACAGGTTAATGAATGGATGGAAAATGGTTCTATTCACTATAGTGTTTCCCTTTGGAAATCCCTAGTGCTATATTCCATGAAAATAAATTGTTTAATCTGATTTTGTATGTAAGATTGTAAGTTTTACTTTGTTATAGTTAATAACTAGTATCCTTTTTCCAATTCAGATGATTTGTTTGGTTAGCTAATGAACTAATTTTTTATATTGAAATATTGATCTCTATATTGGTTATTAGTAGATCATAGTTTTGGGGTTTGATGTAGAAATGATAGATTTTGGGAGCATGTATGTCCATTATGAATATCTCATGATTTTGGTTTGTTTGATTAATGCTTCTTAATATTTGTGGAATTGATGAATTAAATATAATTTGAGTATCTCAATAATTTTTTGGTAATGTTCAGGGATGATTTATTTGTTTATTCAATGCCTGAGCATGATCATCAGCACCGATTTATTTTGGTTCTACAAATTATAAGGATTCAAGTTATTAATGGAATTATTTGGAAATGTAATTTTAGGTTCCACGTAGTGACATTTTTGGGTACATGATATTCTTCCATGTATTTTCAATTGATCTGGAGAAGGTGATGGATTTTCAACTTGGAAAGAGCCTTATAATAAGTATATAATTGGGAGCGTCTTTATAATTTCATGATTCTACCAATCCCTATTTAATAATTTTAAAAATTTGGCATCAACATGGACTGATATTACTAGGAAATGGATGAAAGTCATATGGTTTGAAAAGTGATAGTATATTTATGATGATCTTAAAAGAATGATGATATCATATCCTATTATGATATTACCCATGAACAGTAACTGGAATGTAGTTTTATATGGTGAATCTGGTCTTATTTTGGGTTGTAATATTATATAGGATGTTCATGTAGTTACTCATGTTTTCTATGTATTACATTTTGGATATTTTTGTGATTATTTTTTAGACTATTAACGGTGACAACATATCATTATGAGGCCAAGTGTTCCCAGAATAAATTATGAAATTTATTAAATATATTAAATAGCACATGAAAAACTTATTCCTAGAAAATTTATATATCCTCTAAATGGGAGCCCGTATCAAAAATTCATGTGATCTGTTGAGTTCATACTATTATTTTTATCTTAAGCAATATATAACCTCTTTCAGTGTGGATAATTTTTCTAAAAAGTCATTATATTTGTAAAAATAAATAAATAAATTTATTTATTTATTTAATTTAATGTTTTTGAGGGATTGACTGAATTATTATTATTTAAATATTTTTATGGATTATTTCCAATGATTTCGGCATAATCCTATAAACAAAATAGAGTCGTTAGAGAGAGTATAGGAAGACCTATTGATGAATGACAACCATATTGAGGTTCAATGATTGTTGTATAATAGAATCAGATGATCTCAGAAAATATTATGATGCATCTTAAAAGTTATTCAGTGATTGGTTTATTTTTTTTACCCACATTATGATTCCTACAATGAATTTGTATGAATCAACTAACTAATTGATTTATGTTTTGTGCATACTGTAGGCATTGAATAGGATTATTTAGGAATTGAGGATTTCAGTTCTATTATTTTTCTCTCTTTCTTCATAAATATTATGGATACAAATAAGGTATAACAAATACATTGTCTATAGTGACTCTTAATTTTCATATATTAAAATTACATCACTTTTTCAATTTAGTTAATTCATTACTCAAATAGATTTGAAATGACCATATTTTTTTATTTTCATGGGAAACATGGACATATGAATGCAGGAACATATGTGGGATATGTTTTCTCCAAATAGGTTATTCATGCTAGAACCCTTCTTAGACACATAATGCATAATAAATATCTTCATAAACCCTGGAAAATAAACATAAATATGGGTGGGATCATATCCCCATTAATTGTAAACAAGGGAGATATGAAATAATAATATATAGAATCAGGGTAAGAAAACATGACCCTGAAAATGAAATATAAAACCATTCATATCAATGATCATAAGAAAGTGTCAAGTAAATTTTTCTAGTTCTTAAAAGATGATTGACAGTGTAATCATGAGTGTAATCCAAGAATAAATGACACAGAGATAAGAAATGGATTTCTGGAAGACACAAAATCATGTAATATAATATATAATTCATGGATCAAAACCAAAAATCTATCATGGAACTTCATGTGGTTGAAGCCTACTTATCAGGAGACACAACCATTTGTATTTGAAGTTCTTTCTATATAAGTGATCTTTTTTTTCCGGTTTTCCCACAGTGAATCGGGTTTCCTTATCTTCCAATAGTGGATCATATTTTCCCATCTTCCACAGTGCATCAATCCCATCGACTTGATTCAAATATTTATCTGATCATATATGAATATTTACCCAATGAATTGGATTGATATGTAGGTCCCACTAATAGATAGTAAAATCATATATACTCTATTCAAAAGATAATAAAACCATCATCATATCATGAACCAAAAAATGTAATAGGATTCATAAAAATCATATCATAGCCCATAAAATTAAATGGGTACCATAAACATGTAATCATATCATAATATGTGGAAAATATATAGGTTCCACTGTCCTTTGGACAAATCATAACCCATGAAAAGAAGTGGGTCCAATAAGCATATAAACCATGAAGAGAAACATGTTTCATAGAGCTCATTCCATAAAAACATAAACCATTCAGAAAAATAATATGAATGGTACTATTGACTCATATCGATAGAAGGAATTATTATCAGTAAAAAATTTCATCTTATAAGATAAAATATTTTGAAATATCTGTAGAATTTCTCTTTGAGGAAAATATCCTTTCAACTTCGAAAAACATTTTTTAAAATAGAAAAAGTTTTTGAAAACATTATTATTTGAAAATAGATTTTAAAAACATAAATTATTTTAAAATTATTTTTCCTTGAAAAATATTGCAGAAAAAAAAATTTACTTTATTATATTTTATTGAAAACCTGGTTTTTGAAAGAATCATATGTCTGACTGAAGGGACAAATAACACCAAGTTTCATTATAAATAATCCCTTTATTATATTAAATTTAAAATGGTGGAATTATGGATATGAAATACGATTAAATAATTAATAACTATATTATAGGAAAATACATGAGATTTACTAAGATACATATCATAATATTTAATCAATAGCATCGTAATCACAATATTTCACAATAAATGATGATATTATGGAAATTGACACATAACACTTAGGAAACATTCAGACATAATCCCCAAGAAAGTATAACATTACAAAAAGAAAAAAATATCATTAATAGAATAATATAAAAGATATAATAATACTAATGGATGATATTCACACCTCGTATTGGAATATAATTCAGAGAAAAACATGTTTCTCAGTGAAATACAATTCAGAAAAAAATAACTAGTTGATTCGTTATCTTTTCAATGGTTAACCCCATGAAATAGAGTTCAGAAAATGTATATGTAATTAACTACAAAAATAAAGATTTTAATCATTTAAAACATTCATGGGATTTATAAAAACCAATAAAATGAAATTAATGTCAAATATTGAATAAGTCTCATCGAAATGAATGTGTAACTAAAAATCCCCTAACATTATGTCTTTACCCATTTTATAGTCATTTGAAACTCCTATATAATAAATATATTTTTATTATAAATCTTTTATATAATATTTTAAAATAATATCATAACTTACATTATTTACTTTTAACATTCTATTAACAAATTATTGACAATTTTGTGTTAATATTTCCTCTAGCATAACAATCGGTTTGTTTTTCGCATGTGTTTTGATTTTTTATATTTCATATCCTTGTACTTATATAATGATATATAGAATGAAATTCATGACATTAATGTACTAAATTTTTAATATATAAGTAATAATAATAAACTATAAAATATATAAATTTGGAATGGCTAACACCATTAACGGATATGGTTGGTCGTGTGCATGCATGAACACCATTACCGTTCTATTATCGTATTGAATGAAAGGGTGTAAATGAATTATTTGAATTTATATATAAATATATATTATATAATATCATTAATGATAATTATTATTAAAAATTTATCATATTTTTTCTCTGAAACCATACATAATAAATTACATGTAATGAGGGAATGAATAACATCACTTTTAGGAGACGGTTGAACACATGTCCACAAATGAAGTTATCACATTTACACAAACATGGAATCATGAAGATATGTTTTATATAATAATTCCTTAATAACTAATAAATTATAAGGATTATATAAATCATATATTGTTTTTGTCTTTCATAACATACAACCTTGAGAGGTGGTAATGGAATAATAAATGACATCTTTTAGTAAGGTGGTAGATTTTCATACACAAGATTGGTAAGTCAGTTACCCATTTTATCAATGTGTTTGTAGGTGTAGTTATAAAACATAGAATTAAAAAATCTCAATATATTTAGGATACATACGTTATTATATATACATGGAATAAGATTAATTGATCAGGTGAATAATGATGATAAAATAAAAGATCTTATGGAAGGATGCCCCCTCTTTATTGGGTAACTCATCTTGGTTGTCACAAAAAGGATTCCATAGGTGAATTTATTCACAAAGGGAGTATTCTATTATGGAGGGGTGTGATTTTAGAGTATATTGGGTTATCATTTACAAGATACAAAGGTATTTAGGGGTGTGAATAAATGAGTGGTTGGGTTCACTTTTATAATGGAGGAGGAGTGAAATTTTGTAAAATATAAATATGAAAAAACTCGTAAAGACTAGGAAATTCCCTGTATTTTTTTTAAAATTATATGCAAATATTCGAGTCTGCAAAAATTTACGACAAATGATTTCGTGGCCTAGTGTGCCCGGAATGAATTTCTGAACAAATTTTAACTACGCTTAGTAAATGTGCGAGAAGGTTTTTTGTAGTTTCTGAACCGGTGATCAGAATTGACATCTGAGGGCACCATTTAACTCGCAGTGCCGTTATTCTTTTAAGAAGACCTACACCTAGACTACAGTAGGTTGAGTATAGAAGATTGTTTTTTATTTTTTCATCGAAGATGAAAAATAATAGAATTTACTATTTATTTTTCTTTTGAAACATCTTTTTTTGAATTATGATGGTGGGGACCTCCCAAGATGGAAAACCACCAATTCTGAATTCATCGTGTTGGGGACAACCTAAAACCCTCTTAATGTTGGAAAACCATTCAACTCTCCATCATTAATTATTCCAACATCAATTAATTAATTGTGCCAACTTTATTTAAATGATATACTTATTTTTTAATAGGTTGGCTCCCCAGTTCCTTGTTGGAAATTGTTGTAAAAGGAGACAGTCGGAAGAACATTGGAGAAACAATTCCTCCAAACGAAGAATACCCTCTCCATGGAAGAACATACTTCAGAATCAATAGCGAGGATGAAACAAGAGCCCGACATCGGATACGTATAACAGAAGCAAAAATTGTTGGCACCCTCATCGCCTTCATAGAATTAATCTTGCGAAACTTCTAATGTGAATTAGAGGTACGGATTTTGGTATCGAATACCCCTATCCTCGTTCATGTCGTTGTTCATGAATCAAGAAAAACTATTCCGCTTTCTTACATTCACACGCAGAGGGTGCGGGCCAAACAAACATGGCTTGACCCCTCTGCAACATTTGTGGATTTTGGTAGTCTAGAATCTGTGGCGACATCCTAAGATGAGTTTGGGAGTCGACGGAATGAAGAACGGGCCACCGGGGCATGCCCAGTGCCATGAGGAATGTCCCCGGCGATAGTGTCGGCCACCAACATAGGTGGGACTCGGGAGTGGCGGTCGGCACGACGACTGGTCATGATGATGGCGGCGGTGCAAAAACACCTCCAAAGAAGGGCTGCGGAACTTCGGCCACTGAAGAGAATGGGTGGAGGCCCGCACATATCTGGTCGTGCGAAGGGTATAGCGGCACGCGTCCGGGCCGTCGGGCATTCAGTAGCCACATATTGAGGCCGCGGTGGTGAACGGAGGGCGGCCGACTCACTATCGGCCACCGATGGTGGCATGACACACAACTATTCCATGGGGGAGGGCCATCTATCCGACCAGTCGAGGGGACGAGAAGGACCCCATGTCTCGCGTGCTAGCAACCAGCGTGACGTGGCGCCGGCCGATCAGGAACCAAAGCCAAACGGTTATGCCGTTCGGGGTACCCAAGGGGTGCCTCCCCCATTCTTGGCTTCTAGGGCAGACCCCACCGATGGTCCAACCAGCCGTGTGCCATACTGCTGGCCACCCAGTGGGCCAGGCCAGACCCAGCAGGCCTAGTTGATCCAAACCAGGTCAGGTCAGGTCGGGTCGGTCCATACCCAGACCTACTTCAAACCCTTTCCACTCTTTTGGACATAACATGAGCTATGTTCTTCTGATTGATGAACCGTCTAAGACACTGGAAAACATGAATTGAGGTAGCCCTTTTGGTATACCCCACATGTGTTTTCGATAATGTTTGGGTATGACTAGGTTGGATCAAAAATGAATCTAACCGGGACCTCGTGACTAAAAGGTCAATAACATACAGGCCAGGTGTCCGACTAACACACCATATATTGTGTTGAGACCCCAATTACATGGTGGTCCTTTGGGGTTGTTTTCATGAGAATTCATGACAGTTTGAGTATCGACCTGTGGTTTGAGGAGAGGACACTCACAAAATCATGCGAGCATAGTTCGGGAACCCTGTAGTTGGTTGTAACATGAGTAAGGGATCATATGTGGGTCTTGTTTCGAGGATCTCACATGGATCCTCTCTATGAATCCACATTGGACTACTCTATTATCATATGTGGGTATGATATACTAGGATCCTACATGGGTATGATGATTTATGATCCTACATGGGACTTCCTCTCAACAGAGAAAGATGATTTAGTAGTTACATCTAATCATATTCACTGTTGTACCTAAGTTATACCTGGTGTGAGCTAAGTCGTTACTTTTGTGGTGATACCTTTATGGTATTCTTCTTGTGTGGCGATACCTTTTTGGCACTTACCTTCGTGGGGATACCTTTGTGGTGTACTTCTTTGTGGCTTTACCATTGCAGTACTTACCTTATTGTGTTACCGTCATGGTAACCTTTCCTCCATGGAAGAGTTGAGATTTGGGTTTTTGAGTTAGGCCTTCTGTTTCCTCATGTTTGAGATGGGTATACAAGAAAACTTAGGTATATTTGTGGGATTATACCTAATTAGGGTTGACTGTTATTTCCATGCGGTGTTGTTTATCCTTTCTAGATTTTGTGAGACATTTGAGGGTCTCGTGGTCCCTACTGTGTATCATTAAACTCAACCCTACATGGGAAACACCCGCACCTTGTTGTGTCTTGTGAATACGACAAACAATGCTGATGGATGGCGAGGGTACCGGTACTAGAGGTAGTTCGAAGTAGGACATTAGATGAGGCGTACTGTATTGAAAACTATTCGAGAGCGGTACCTACCCTTCAAGTAAGATCCTTGGTGGGTTTCCAATGGAGTTGTTTCATTTTTACCTGTACATTTCAGTTTACTTTTTCTTTTCAGTGGGTCTTGTATTTTGGACCCTTTCTCTTTTTGTACACACCCTGTTTACTATGTACATTCACATTGTGCTTGTATCCTGCTTTGTGCATAGTTGTGTTAGATTTCAGGTTATAAAGGTAATTCCTTCTCAGTTTTAGGGAATATGCCTCCCGGTGCTAGTCACTAGCCCTTGTACAATGGAAGTAGTTCTTGGGGTAGTCACGGCACGGGCCCCAGGGGATGGGTCGAGACAAATTGGAATCATACGAAGTTTATGCCATAGAACATTGGACTCTGATATCTCTTTTTTAACAGAAATAGAGTTAATTGTACTATGTGTTGTTATCAGTTTAGGGAATCTAGTGTTGGTGTGGTGACCGACGTATCCAGGCACCAAGAACATGACTTCTGATTTTTGAATCTGTGCACGAAATCATTGATTGTGTGTGTGTTTTGAAAATTTTTATTTTATGATCTTTTTGAGTCTGCTCACCAGGTATAACTTATTGACCATGATGCACCTGTTTCTTTTCAGGATGCCTCCACGTAGACAGCCATCCAGGGTTCCGAGAATAGTATGCGATGATAGCCCACCGAGCGGCAAGGCCTCGTTGTAGGGCCCACTTTCTGTAGAGGCACTAGCGGAGGCACCAGTGGTACCATTACCCATTGGAACACCAATTCCACCTACCCCAGCAGCAGAGATTGCATGACGCTTGAGCGCATTTCACGAGTTCTAGTGCTAGAGGCCACCCTGGTTCAAGGGTGAGACAGACCCACAGGCAGCTGAGGATTGGCTGGAGGCTATAGTGAGAGTCTTCCGACTTGTAGGGACACCAACTGATCTCATTGTGATCCATGCCGCCAGTCATCTACAAGACACAATAGGATGACGGTGGAGCTTGATGCTCTATGTTCACGACAATATGCCACTTCTCTGGGAAGACTTTCATAGCCTGTTTAGGGGATAGTTTGTCCCATCGACCCTTCACGTAGTGCAAATACAAGAGCTTTTCATCTGCAGTTGGGTACCATGACTGTGGCTTAGTACTTAGATTGGTTCATCAACCTCTCCTGCTACTCCACTGATATGGTGCGGGACCCATTCATCAGGGCCAAAACCTTCAAGTAGGGACTCAGGAAAGAGATTAGTGCTTCAATGGTTTCTCTCAGCATCCCAACGCTTGTAGGGGTGTTGGAGAGAGCCCTACTAGTGCAGTGTTTCTTTGTGTATCAGTCACTAATTGTGATACCCACCATCGAATGTCACATAGCGGAGTCTTCCGCAGTTGGTAGAAGTCATATTTCAAAGTTGTACAAGGGAACCGGACCTATAGATGGACAACTGCAGGATTCTGGGTCAGTTGTGTGGGGCATCCGAGACAGATCCAATCATGTGAGGAGCAGGAAGTGGTACGCATGTGGCAGGAAGAGACACATGGATCATGGAATCCCAACCCACAGTACGGATAATCAGTTGAAAGTTGGAGGACCTCTTATGAAGAGATTGTGGTTCGACCGAGGTGGTCCATAGGGAACAGGTGGATGTGGAAGAGGAGAAAGCTGTACAATTGGCGGTGGGTAAAGATTCGAAGTGTTACCACCACCACCACTAGGTGGTCCTCCCCGACCATAGGGAGCATGGGGACAGGGGCGAGATTAGGTCTAGGCAGCTGAGGCCAATGACCATGGTTCTTTGGACATGATACAAGGTATGATATGTGTCTACTCCACCTTAGCTGCAGTACATAGAGACATAGGTTCCAATAATTATTTTATTTCCACTACCTTTGTTCGGATCTCGAAGATTCCAGTGGAGTAGTTAGATCGATCCTTACGGAAAGACACTCATACGTTAGAGGATTCGATGATTACAGACTAGTGCTGGCGGTGTGAGATTACTCTAGGAGGCGAGATCGTCGGCTGAGTTCTCATATTAGCAGTGTCGAGGCCTTATGATTTCATATTTGGTATGGACTGGTTATCTGCAGTCCCTGATCATATTGACCATATTAGGTATAATGTGCAGTGTGTCTGCATGGATGGGACAAGGTTTACCTTTAATTGCGAGAAGGGAGACTTTACAACACATGATGGACTTATCTAGAATAGAGTGCAGCCGGTCACTCATTAGTTGGCCAGGCATACCCTCTGAGTAGTTGATGCGGACAGTTTGAACTATCCTATAGTGGTGGACCAGTATGTGGATGTCATCCCTGATGATGTTCTACATCTACCTCCTCACAGAGAGGTAGAATTTTACATTGACTTTTACACTTGGAAGACACTAATATCTACCCTAGTGTATCATATGTTTCCCTCTGAGCATCATGTGCTGTGAGTACTGCTAGATTACTTACAAAGGAAGGGGTTCATCCGGCCCAGTGTTTCTCTTTGGGCAGCCCTGATTTTTTTGTCCAAGATGGTAGATTGGCACAAGAGACATTTTGTTGACTATTGGGGCCTAAACCAGGTGACCATGAAGAACATGTATCCACTCCACATGATTGGAAACCACATTGATCAATTGAAGTAGAAGATATAACTCAAATCAGACTATCACCATCTCAGAGTACGATAGGAGGATGTGCAGAAGAGGTATTTCAGATATTTGTAAAGCCACTACGAGTTCATGGATATGCCATTAGAAATGACCAAATCTCTGGTTGTGTTCATGAGACTCATTAATAGGATCTTCCATCCATACCTTTATTTCTTTTTAGTAGTCTTCATTGACGACATTTTGATCTACTCAGCTACCTGGGAGGAGCATGCCTATCATTTGCAGATTTTTCTGGACACACTCCGAGAGCACCATCATTATAGTAAGCTCTCAAAGTGAAAGTTTCAGATATGAGAGGTTCACATTCTAGGACAGGTCATCTCGGATGATTGAGTTGTGGTTGACCTAGTGAATATTAAGGCGATACTTGCCTGGGGGCCACCCAAGAGTGTGATGGAGGGACAGAGTTTCTTAGGATTTTCTAGATACTACCAGCGGTTTGTGTCTGAATTCTCTAGAGTTTTAGCTCCTTTATTAGTGTTAAAGATGAAGGGTAAACCATTTTTGTGGTCAAAGAGATGCCAACAGAGTTTTTAAGAGCTGAGGTAGAGGATGACTAGTTTCCCTATCTTGGTGCTTCTGGAGGAGGGCTTTCCGTACGTAGTCTACTATGATGCTTCAGGAACCAGGATCTGATGAGTCTTGATGAAGGAGTGAGTAGTTTTCGTATATGGTTCTCGACAATAGAGATATCATGATTAGAACAAGGCTTCCCATGATGTTGAGTTAGTAGTAGAGGTCTTCACTTTGATGATGTGGCGGAACTATCTGATGGGAAAGCAATTTACGGTCTACTCTAATCACCAGAGTATCGTGTATATCTTCTCCCAGAAGGACCAGAACTTAATACAACAATTTAGGTATTAGTTCCTCTAGGTCTATGACTTCGAGACAATATATACTCATAAGAAGGGGAACATTGTAATAGAAGAACTCAGCAAAAAATTTGGTATTCATCTGCAAGGTGAGCCAATAGGGAAACTGGCCACATTGAAAATATCATTTGTGGATTGAGATGGATCATCTTTTCTTCAGTCTCTTACAGTCACTCCCCCACTTCATCAGTGAGTCAAAGAGGTGTAGTGTGGGGATACAGACTACTAGGGTTGACATGTTCTGATATCCACATGGTAAGAACCTGATGGATTTTATAAAGGTGGGGAGCATGTAATCCTCTTCAGAGGACATACCATGGTACCAGTGTCACTTCGGTATAAAGTGTTAAGGGAGTTTCACACATCCCCTCTAGTGGTACATCCAGTAGTGGGAGTGTTGTACCAGGACCTCCGATGACAACACTACTGGCTGGGAATGAAGAACGTAGGAGAATATTTTGTCTCTCGGTTCCTCACTTGCCAGCAAGTGAAGGTGGAGAATCAGGTATCAGCATGCATAATTAAGCCTTTGGAGGTTACAGAGTGGAAGTGAGACAAGATAACCCTAGAATTCATGATATTAATTCCACATAAATCCAAGGGTCATGATTCTAAATGGGTGATTGTCGACCGACTCACCAAGTAGGCCCACTTCCTACCGATCAGAGAGTTGGGTTCGTTAGAGAGCATGTGACGCCTCTATGTGCAAGAGATTGTGTGGATACATGAAGTAACATCGATGATTATCTCTAATCATGATACAAGTTTCACTTTGTGGTTATGGAAGGGGTTGTAGGAGGTATTCAGGACACTTCTTCATTTGATCACCGCCCTCCATCCTTATACGGATGGCCAGACTGAGCGGACCATTCAGACCGTCGAGGATAGGTTTCTTTCTTTCTTCCTTGACATCGGTCGTAGATTGGAGGATCACATTCCCTTGGTGAAGTTTTCATACAAAAAAATAATATCACTCCACCATTGGGATGGAACCTTTCAATATTTGTAAGGCCGAACATGCCGATCGTCATTGTGCTGGACTAACCCAGGGAATTCAACACTCATCGGACTATATGTGGTATAGGATACCACATAGAAGGTGCATATTATCATGGAGTGGATGAAGAATTCACAAAGAAGGGAGACTCTTTATTCCTCTATTAGATGGATACCTTGGAGTTCGAGGATGGCAGAAAGGTCTTTCTACGAGTCTCACTTTGATTATGTTTGTGGAGATTTGGTCGTGGCACCATGTTATGTCCAAGGATCATCGAACACTTTCTGGTCATCGGCAGATTTGGTTAGGTGGATAACCACCTAGTAAATACCTCTCTGTTGCACTGGGTGCATGAATTTTTCTACTTATCCTTGCTAAGGAGATTCGTCCATGACACATCTCATGGCATCAACCACAGTGTGCAAGATATCGATGATTAGGTGATGTTTATAGAGGTTATAGTAGAGATTGAGGATCGACAGTAGTCGGTCCTTCAAGGGTGGTTGATACCTTTAGTGTGTGTACATTGGCAGCATGAGGACCTCTAGGACAGCACTTGGGAGCAAGAGGCTAGGATTCGTGCTCAGTAACCCCACTTGTTTTCCATGTTTTTGTGATGCATCTTTCGGGGATACAGAGCCCGGAGTTAGGGAGAATGTAAAGACCTGGAAATTCTGTATATATTTTTTAAATTAAATGGATATATTTGAATCCTCTAAAATTGACCGAGTGTGATTTTGAGGCCTTGTGTGCCCGGATTAAATTTTAAAATAATTTTTAAGTACGTTCATTAAACGTGCTAGCTGGTTTTTGTAACTTTTAAAATGGTGATAAGAATTGAAATCTGAGGGCACCGTTGAACTCACAGCGCCGATATTCGCTTAATAAGACCTTCACCTTGAACGCAGTAGGTTGAGGGTGGAAGATAGTTTTTCATTTTTTCGTGGAGGTAGAAAAATAAAATAATTAAAACTTTATTTTTCTTTTGAAACCATTCAATTTGAATTATGAAGGTGGGGACCACTCTAGCTGAAAAACCTTCCATTATGAATTCATGGTGGTGGGGACCACCCGAACCCTTATTATTGTAGGAAAACCATTCAACTACACATGATTTATTGTGCCAAATTTATTTAAATGGTAGAGTTATTTTTTAATAGGTTGGTTCCCATTTCATGGTTGGAAATCATTGGAAAAAGAGAGAGTTGGGAGAACTTTGGATAAACATTGCCTCCAAACAAAGAACACCTTATCAAACGAAGAACATAGTTAAGAATCATGATGGAGGATGACGCACGAGCCCATATTCGGAAGTGTGTTGTGGAAGCGAAAATTGTTGGCTCTCCCATGTCCTTCACTAACATCATATCGCGACACTTCCAATGAGAAATCAATGTAGGGATTGATGATTCCAATATCCCTTATCCCATTCCTTTCATTCTTCTTGAATCAAGAACAACTATGCTGCTTGCTAATGTTCTAACGCATTGGGTGCGGGCCAAACTAACACGGACCGAGCCCTCCAAAACCTTTGTAAATTTTGCTGGTCTTGAATCGATGGAGATGTCCCGAGATGAGTGTGGGGGTCAATGGAATGAAGAATGGTCCACTGAGGTGCACCTGGTGACCTGAGGAATGTCGCCGGTGACCGTCCCGACGACCAGCAATAGTGGGACTCAAGAGTGGTAGCTGGCACTCTGGATGGTCGTGACGATAGTTGCAGTTCAACTGTTCCACTAGGGATGGGTCGAGACCCATTGGCCGCGGTGGAGAAAAGACGGAATATGGCGCACGACCGGCCGCTTAAAGGGGGTGGCAGTGCGCGTCCACGCCGCCGGGTGTGCAAGAGCCATGACACGAGGCCACGAATGCGAAGGAAGGTAGGTAGGATCACTACCAGATTCCGATGGTGGCACGGCATGTGACTACACCATGGAATAGGGTAGGAAATGTAGCCAACCAGGAATCAGAGCGGGACCCTGGGTTCCATGTGCCAGCTGTCGAAGCCACGTGGAACCGGACAGTCGGTCACCAAACCCGAATGGATGGGCCATTCGGGGTAACCTTTGGGTGCCTCCAACATGGGTTCCAGCTATGAGGGGTCTCATTATGGGCCCGTGAGGGCCAGCGGGGCACCCAGTGTGTGCCACCCAGCATAGGTCGTCTCGTGCGGGCTATCCAGCACGGGCTGCCCAGCACGGGCCGCCCAATGTGGGTCACCTAGTGGGCCACACCGTGGGCCAACCAGTGGGCTGGGTCAGGCCGTGCTAGCAGACCGGGCCGTGCAGGTGGGCTGAGCCAGACACAGTAGGCCGGGTCGACCCGAAATAGGTCGGGTCGGGTCAGTCCGACCAGGTCAGACCGAACCCAGATCATCTTCGACCCCTTTCCCCTCATTTGGACATAACCTGAGCTACATGTGTTCGTTTGAAAAACCATCTATGATGCCAGAATCCTTGGATCGAGGTGGTCCTTTTGGGATACCCCACCTGAGTTTTGGATGAAGTTGGGGTACGTTCGGGTTGGATCAAACACGAATCCAACTAGGCCCTTGGGACTAAAAGTCCAATAACATACCAACCGAGAGTTGGATTGATGCATCATCTGTTGCATTGAGACCTCTATTACATGGTGGTGCTTTGTGATACTTCTTTGTGAGACTTCGTGATATTTCGAGTATCAACCTATTTCTTGAGGAGAGGACCCTCTCAGAATCAAGCGATCATATTGCGGGAACCCTATATCTAGCTGTAACATGAGTTAGGGATCCTATGTAGGTCTGTTCCATGTTATCCTATGTGGGTATGTGTTCGAGGATCTCACATGTATCTTCTCTAGGAATCCACTTGGGAAAACTCTAGGATCAGATGTGGTTCTGTTGTACTAGGATCATACATGGGTCGGATAATTTTGGATTCTACGTCGGTCTGCCTCTCAACAGTGTAAGATGACTTAGTGGTTATATATAATCATCTTTACATCCATACCTATGTTATACTTGGTGTGAGCTAAGTCCCTAATTTTGTGGTGATACCTTTGTGGTTTTCTTCTATGTGGCGATACCATTGTGGTACATACCTTCATAGTGATTCTTTCTCGGAATACTTCTGGGTGGATTTACCTTTGTGGTACTTACCTTTTTTGGTGTTACCTTCATGGCAACCTCTCCTCCATGGAATAGTTGGGCTTTGGGATTTTGAGTTGGGATTTGTGTTTCCTAATCAATGAGATGGGTATACTTGATAACATAGGTATATGTGTGGGAATATACCTATGTAGGGTTGACTATTGTTTCCATGCATTGTGCTTTATCCTTTGTGGATTTTGAGAGACCATTGAGGGTCTCTGGTTCCCTATTGAGAACAGTTATACTCACCCATGCAAGGGCTATGCCCGCAACTTGTTTTGTCAAGGGAAGATGACAGACAACGCCGATAGAGGATGAGGGTACCGAGAATATAGGTAGATCGGAGGGGGACATTCAACGAGGCATACCACAGGGACGACCGTTCGAGGGCTGTACCTACCCTTCAGGTATGTTCCTTGACAGCTGTCCCCTGAAGCTATTTTAGTTTTACCTGTAATTTTCAGTTTACCTGTACTATTCAGTTGGGCTTATATTCTGGCCCATTTTTCATTATGTATGAACCCTTTTTACTATGTAGTTTCATTTTGTGGTTGTATCCTACTTTGTGCATAGTTGTTTGAGTCTTCAAGTTATAAAGGAAATGCCTTCCCAGTTTTAGGGAATATGGCTTTTGGTGCTAGTCTCCAGCCCTAGGCCTATAGAAGGCGGGCTTGGGGTAGTCATGGCATGGGCCTAGGGGACGCTTCATGACCACTCTATTGAGATTTATCCCTTATATCATGTGCCGAAAAAATGGTGAATTTATAATAAAAGAGTCGTATTGGACAGAATATTTCAATAAAATGGATTTTGGACATATGGATACACTATTTTACCCCTTAAATTAATGATAAATCATTATATAATCTTGTTTTTCCTTAATTATTGTAATTTATTGTTATTACGTTAACTAATATATTTTATAGGAAAACCCAGTCTACCTTTTTAGAAAATAAAAAATTTATAATTCAAAATATTGAATAAATTTATCCAAATTATAATAATATATGTTTTATAAATTTATATAATGTTAATCCCACAGATATGTTGTGATAGTTGGTTTTTATGTGAAAATGTTTAATTTTTTTAAATGTTTTCATTTCCAATTTCAAAGTGAAATTTTTTACGATGTCCTAAATTGGATTATTTTATTATAATATAATCTAATTAAACAAATAAACTAATTATAATATATTCTAAAAATATTAATATATTTAATGAAAAAACATTTTTGAATTAAAATTCTTTATTTTTAACTTTTCATCCTAAAAAGATGTTTTTAGATAATTACTAAAAATTCACCCTTAGATAATTTTGAAGTATTCTACTAAAAATTTATATTTATTTTATCAAATTCAATATCTAAAAGTTTATAATATATATATATATATTTATTTATTTATTTTTTCAGAAAAGGTCATAAAATATTTTTATTTGAGAAAATTAACTTTTCAATCATATTAAACATTTACCAAAATGCATTAATTATTTATATAAAACCATTATAATTAATATTTTATAATTTATTTATTTATATTAACATTACTAATTATTAAGGATATGTTAAAACTATCTAATTAAATTAATTATAATAATAGAAAGATATTTCATTGATATTCGGTGTTGCGTGTAAAACAAGATAAGCTGATGTTGTGTGTTGCAAATGATTATCTTAGAGAGACATATTGTGAAAGATGAACATGTATTAGAAATAATTCAATGAAATTGGTGAAATCTAATTTAATTGAAAAAAGTGTTCATAAAAACTCAGGATGATACATTCTACCCCATTAAAATGAATTACACCCTCAAAAGTCGTCATTTTTATACAAATAAATGGGGATAATTTTTAATCCCATGTTGTGACCACTATACTTTATCAAATTTAATAGGTATCATTAAGATCATCTGAATTCACCCCTGACCTATTTATCTTCTATATAAGACACAAAAAATCAGGGTAAAGACAATGTCGGGGTGAGTAAAAACACACCCATTAGGATTCCATGAAAGGTGAAGGAGGAGTTGTAAGAGATACCACATGAATAGAAAGATAAGAGATTAAACATATTATCCAAGATAACAGATCTACCCGTACCAAGAGAGAGTTACCAAACTCGTTAATAAGGGGATTTACATTGAAATTATAAGATACATGCATAGAGTGGTCTCCACCCACTGTGGGAGAATGGAGTCATCTAACCACGAGAATATAAACACAAGAAGCATATGTCATACCACACAGGTGTTGGCCTCTCATGGAAGGAGGATAACCAATTAGAAGGTTATGGATGTAGAATAATATATATATATATATATATATATTCTATGTTAAAAGAATCCCCAATGATAGAGAAGGGGGGTCTCTGTCTAAAATCTCATCCAAAGAAGACGAGTAGCCCTGAGTTACAAATTGCCTACAATGATGCCCAACAACTCACACATCTTTCAAGAAGTAACTGTCCAAATCAAGCCACACCTCATAACTATTTCACATAGTCGTGTATGAAAAAACATGATGTAGAGGAACTATGACCTAGTATTGTATTATTGATCACTCTGATAGCCACCAAGGACCCACTAAATCACAATACTAGATGGTACGACTCGATAGTAATCAAGGACTCCACTGAACATACCTACTAAAGGATACCACAAGTTTCCATCAAGTACTCCACAACCCATCTCTACTAGACGGTACTACTAGCTAGTCATTGATAACTTAAATTCCCAAATTTAATGGAGGTTACAAATCCATAGTATTCATTGAATCTTCATCCCAACTATATTTGAGGGTACTACACGGTAGATGTCGATTACTCCTCTCCACAACTCTACAAGAGGGTATAATGTAGAAGTCATCATGGACTCCACAACCTAAATCAAATAGAGGGAACTAATTCATAGATTTTGAGGACTCCACTACCCATCTAGACTATAGGAGACTATATGGTTGTCAACTATGACTCCACTTCCTAGATATACAGAGGTTTCTACGCAGTAGTAATCGGTGACCCACTTCCTTGCCCTAATAGAGAGTACCACTCGGTAGTAATTGAAGACACACAACCCAACTCTATTGGAGGTAACACTAATTAGTCTATAGTTATTATGTATGATCTCTTTCATCATCAAATTTCTCATATCCAAGCCTAATTTATAGAATATTTTAATTTGTACCTTTAATGCAACATCTGGGGGAACCATAACATTCTACATAAAAAATAAATAGGACAGGTTACTCGTGGGATAAATTCTATTTTCCCATAAGATAGTTATGTAACAACAAATATTACTAAAAATTTATTAAAATAAACATGGAGTTTGTGGGGTCCCATAGAACATGTGGTCTTGATTCACCACCTGGACATGTCCTTAGCTAGTACTTGACACTCATGACATGTAGTAGTACACACCGTGAAGGTGGACTACATGTAGTTTTGAATATAAAAGTGGCCATGAAATTTCCTAATAGAATTTTCTGTGTACTTTAATCTGATGTTCGTGTACTTTATTAAATGGAATTTTTCTTCAAACAGGGACCACCAGTGTGCTGTGGCCATGTCCCTAAACTTCCGTAAAAGGTTATGTGCCTGGATGTGTACCCTTATATGGATTCCATTCAATGTGACCCATCACATGGATCATCCAACTGAGATGAGGTACATGGCATGTAGGAGGGATAAATGTTGTCCAATCCTTTTAATTTCAAAACCGTATCTACCATACATAATGGGATACATGTCGTGTGTTCATCTTTTCAAATGGAATGTTGTATGGTTTTTTCATAGTATATCATATTCTTTTTCAATTTCATGATTTCTACCATTCCATAACTTTTTATGCCCTATAACAATCCAAAAATGTTATACCTAGAACAAATCTATTTTTTCCGAACATCATTCTCCATAAATGGGATTATGAAAATACACAGGAGCTATGTTGCTCATCCCGCACATTTACAATCCATCCACCTTCAAATTCATGTACCTAGGTCATAACAAAATCATTTATTCCTTGAAATAGTTAAATATATAGGCTTATTTAATTGATAAAAGCCTCAATATCCATTTCTACATAGTTTTAGGGATTTGATCGACCATGGTATAGACAGAAACTGTCAAACAGGGACCATGGGATCGTATATGTGTGTAACACAAAGAATATTTGGGATAAAGGCACCACATCAAAGTTTTAACAATCCATGGCCATGATTTAATCACCAATGATCAGAAATGGAGTTCATTATGGTAGAACATAATTTAAATAACCCAATTAAAATCATATGCAGGAACATTCATATTCCACAATTGGCACAAATCGATAGAAGTGGTGGAACTAGTTAATGATTTTAATAAAAAAGGGAATAAACAATAAATTGATGGGTCCTACATGAACATTGGATTGTTCATCATCTAGGAGCGTAAATTCCAATGATCTAAAGAAATCATTGTATTCACTGCATTCCTATATTCTTTAATCAATAATTTAGTCATTTTAAAATTTGATTCTCTAACAGAAGGAGAAAGGAGAATATCTTTGTTGATCCCATGGCTATGGGGATAACCATGGGAGAATATCCATGGAATTATTATTATATAGTTATCATGTTGGATAACAAGGAATAATTAATTAATTTAATAATTATCTAATTTCATGAATTATCAGTAGTGAGCGAGGAGTATGAATGAAACTCGTCGACTTATTTAATGACGGGCATACGATAAAAAATGTATTATAAACAAAAATATGGTTTAATAATTTTGATATAATATATAATTTTAGATTTATCCCATATTCTTTTAGAAAAAACACATGTAATATTAAACATAGGTATTTTTTTATTAAAATTAATTATTGAGGCACCGAGCCTTAGTATCACATGCAAGAATAGCGCCTAGATCTATAAAAATATTTAGAAATATTAAAATTTATTAGATGTAAAAAACCATACCTCTAGATCATTCCCTTCATAAAAGTTTTCATCCCTAAAAATAATAAATAATAAAAAACGCATTATACAGAGCCTATAATTTTATATACATCTCTAATTTACTCTATTATAGATTCACATAAAACCACAACACATTGAAAATGGGGATGGTCCTTCCATGTAGGGTCATCTCCTATCGATCCCCAATCATCCTTGGGTTCTGTAAAAAAGGTGTCTCTATCCTCAAGGTATACCTATACACATTCGATGATGTGCTTGTGTTCATGAATTTTCCTCCTTTGTTGTGGCACATAGAATATTTCATGAACCTGCTCCAGCTATGGGGGTAGGGAGAGGTAGTAAGTACCCACACCAACACTCTACATGATCTTGAAAATCCCAATGATCCTTAGGTATATATTTCCTCCCCAACTAAGCCTCCATAACCCCATTAATGGTGATATTATGAGGAAAAAATGGTCACCGAAATTTAACCCCAGGGGCATAGTATGAAAATCCTTGTATGATTTATATCTACAATGGGAAGTCCTTATCTACTCACATATGACTTGGAATTTATCTTTGGTCACCTTAACCATCAATAGACCCACTAAGAATTCTTATATGTATATTTACACCACAAGGGTGACCTATCGAGTCTTCCGTATTGGGGTTTAAATCATGTCATGAAGATGGAAGTGTGGTAGATGTTATTATGAAGAAAATATACCAAGGGAAAATGATCCTATGAGATTCATATGAAGTCCAACACCAAATAACTTAGAATATCCAACAACACCTAGATATTTTTCTTGGACTTCCCTTATTTTTTGGGGTGAATGGATGTAATCCTCCTCATTTTTTCCCAAAAACCCCTTGTAAGCCTCACCATAATCATGATTTAAACCACACCACACAATAAGAGACAATCATCGATGACACATAATATAGGTGAATGATCTCTGAGACGTACAACTTCCCCAAACTCGACTCCCAAATATTAAGGAACTGTGTTGAAATCATGATTCAATAAACACTGACCTAGATGGAATCATGGATCTTCCTTATGTGGGGGAGCTCAATCAAAATTTTCATGTATATATTACCCCACATACACTTCAGGATCACAATGATCTATACGAAATTGCTAGATTTTTCTTTGGAACCTTCAGCTGCTGACTGGTGAGTCACAAAGAGACAAAATAAGTTACGATTCATTTCATGAAATTCCTCCAAATATATCACGGATGGTATTAGCAAATCATTACTACACTGAGATGATGATATAGTAGAGAAATGGGGAACACTTGAATCACATCCACCCACTTCATGAATGGAACCACAATCTATCCATAGTAAATGATTAAATAATTCCATCAATTAGAATATCCATATAGTGAGTTTCCTATGGATTTATGGTCACATAATACATCACATTAAATGTCTCCCAGCTAAGACTCCCTCAGTATCTCATGAAGTAGAGTAATCTGCACCATTGAGTGCAGAAAAATGGTACACTCATACTCAATCAGGGCCAACATAAGTGATAAAAAATGATCTAAATCCTCATGAACCACGAAAGCTGAGGAATTCCCGCTAATGTAATATTCTACCATGTTTCCATTCCCTAGATAATATACTATATATAATTCCTATTCATGCAAGAAATCAAACCAATGCAATTACATCATGTAACAGTACCTCTACCAGATGATGTACCATATACAATGATGCTCTATGTGATCCACAAAGCACTCTCCCAAAAGGTAGTTCCTCCACATCCTCATAGAAAAATATATTCCTTCAAGCTAATGGTTGTTAGTTTCATATATCCTCTCATGGGGTATCAACTAGCTTTACCTGTATATGATCACTACATACTATTACATCCACACACAACCGATCCCATCTCCAAAGGCATCACAATACACTACAAACTCACCACCTTCCTATCGGGGCTCAACATTGGATCACAATTATTCCTCATTATAAACTATCTAGAGGCCCTCTATCACATCTCAAACTATTTAAAAAAACTCTTATTCAACATCACATAGGTCAATGTTGATGCAATTCTAAACAATTCCAGCACATACCATATATAGTAAACCACCATAATAGGAATGATCCAGACATTTGATAGGATATTTGGTGGATCCCATGTTAGTAATCAGTCAATCATTGTTGGTTCCAAGTCAAAACCACACGTAGAAATAATATTTCTTGGAAATTGTACCTCATGTATCTAAAACTAATACTTATAGAGTTTCCTATAAAGTGGATTCTCCTGAATAAAATATCTCACCTTCATCATCTTCAATACATTTTACTCCCCCGATGCTTAATATATGAGTATGTCATTAAAGAATGAAACCAAAAAAATGGTCCATTTTTTTGATGAAATACTTTGTTTACCACAACCATAAATATTGTAGGGCCATTTGAATAACTAAAGTGCACCCTGAAGAACATATTGTGTCAAGACTGTCACCAGATTTTCATATTTGGAATATCAACCATAGAAACCCTCACCTAGTGGTATTAATTCCTGATATCAAACATCATAAACCATCTCACACATCAGAATTTGTAAAATTGGGTGTCAATCCTCCTAATGGGGTACTTGTTTATTATCGGGGCCTAGTTCATGCGATGATAATCCACATAGTGCCATAAAATCCTATTTTATTTTTCATGAACAATACTAGTGATACCCAAGTGGGACAATGGTTTGGTTGAAAAACCTCTCTTGAATGACTTCCAACAACATCTTTTGTTCTCAAATACAATAGGGGCTTTCTAATATGACGTATATGATATTAGAGTGGTTCCACGATGCATATAGATGCTAAAATCCTTATGAAACCATGAGGTAGTCCCATAACATCCTCATAGAATATGTGAATATAATCGTCCATGGAAAAAGGAATCTATATTCCAGAAGAGACCAATTCACCAAGGGATACACTCACTATCTAATGGGTGATGGGTTTTAGTACGCTACCCATAGAACCCACTTTTCTAGCCATGAGATCTCCCTCACTAGAAAATGATAATCTCGTCTCATCAATGCGTATGAATAAGAATTTTCTATGAAGAATATCATTCTGATATTAGACCATAAAAAAAAAATCCATAACCATGATGAATTCATATTTTTCGATTGTGGGATGAAAATGGTATAATGTGAAACTCTCTCTACAAAGAAACATCTCGCACGATAGCATATAATAGTTAAAAAAGAAGTGTTCTTGGTAGTAACCTCAAGATGAAGTTGTGGGGCTAGTGCCTGAATGGGTATCTCCATATCTAACTCAATATATATACATATTAATGGATGACTTGAATCTGTGTAAACGAATACAAAATCAACATTTAAATAGATATATAATTTATGTCTTATCATATCATATGTTGTAGGGTCATCCCTATATATAACTATGACCCCAACTTCCAGCACCCTAGGCATGATGCGGTCAATCCGGTGCTGGTCATAGAAGGATCTAATACCGTCATCCACCCCCCTTTTCTCGTAATTATCATATGATAGCTGCACCTCAATTGGGACCAACCTATATATGATTGGTAGATCCCTAATCACAGTGATGCCTCAGTAGTGGCGGTTCATCAGCTACATGCATGCACTCTTGATCACATATGTTATAGACGTCACATGCTACGTGGCCTCCAAAATAAAAATAAGAGTACAAACCCTCAATATGATTCCTTAGTGATCTGAATTATCCCTTAAATGGACAACCACATTCATAGTCCTCATTATGAAAGGACTTCTTATGCTAAGATGTCACCAACTAGCACCTTCTAGCTACTATAGATGACTCAGTTCTGTGACACCCACTACTAGATCCACATATCTAGCATCCTTATGGAATAAATATATGTTTCACCAGTTCCCAATTTAGCACCCTCACATAGGTGAGGGTACATAAGGGGACCACACTAGCACAAATCACTTTGTGGAGTCCCTGATTAAACATAGGTTATTAAAAGTTTCCATCACAGATCACGTGAATAGTGTAACACCCAAAGCTTCCATGGTATGTTACCCTTTTATTAATGCAATAGCTTGTGTTTTATGCAACATGGAGTTTTAACACACCACGAACAATCAAACTAGCCATTATGAATTGTAATAACCAGTTTTTGAAATTTCAAAAATTTAATTTTTCAAAATATACATCATTTTATGTTTTGGAAGATAAAAATTAGCTTAGGGTGAATTTTTGGTATTTTTCTGATTACATTCAATTTTTAAAGAATAGTTAAAAACACTGTGTTATTGTTTAAAACCGACATTTTAATTAAATAAATAATTATTTTATTTAAATTTATTTTATTAAAAATAGATACATAAAACCTCTATATGTTTAATGCAATTCATTGGAGTCATTTTATAATTATATTGGATATATAAAATTTTGTTGAACTTTTTACCATCTTTTACCCACCTTCTAGGAACGTTAGCAAATTTGCATAAAACATAATTTTACTATTTCGATGTATTAATTTTTAAAAATCCAAGTGACACGGTTAATATCAGTATGTAAAATGTGATTCAATATGATGAGAATAATATTTGTTGAATACTAATTGTTTACTTTTATTTACCACAATTAAAAGTAAAAAGGGTATTTAAAGATTAAAATGATATTATAATTACACTAAAAAAGTCCCAATTATATTTCATTAGTGTATTTAGACCAAAATAAACCTTAGGAATAAAATATGATCATTTTGACCCTCTTGGAATAATTTAAGACAAATATTATTATATTATTTAAAGAAGAGTTAAAAGTGTTAAATTCAAATTTTAATAACTAATCCATATTTAATATAAGAATTTACATAAGATAAAACCGAGAATAAAAATTTATTATAAATATAAAATGATTTCATACATAATGGTATTTTATTTAAATTTTTTTGACATTAAATAATAAAATTTAATTATTACACAATGATGATGTAGTAACTACCATTTTAATGAAATATTAAAATAATCTATATTATAAATATCTAAATAATTGTAAATTGACACTTCTGTGGAATTACAATAATTTTATAGGTTTATATTACATGATAAGTCTGATTAAATAAATATTATTTGAAGTAATCATGTTTTTGGGACTTTAACAGAAATAAAATACAAAATATTGTCAAAATTGACATAAATGAGTTTTTAAAACAAATACAATATTATTAATAGGTATAATAATCCAAACATATAAGGATCAGCCCATGGATTTTGAAAAGGCTAGATATATCAATAATGAACTACTCTGGGTTCTCTTATATGTTTATAGTTTTTTTATTAACCATATAATATAAAAATACAACGAGACATGGTAAATGTCAAACTATTTAACAAATAGTTAAATCTAAATTATATGGTAATATGGTGACCTTAACCTGTATAAAACATAATTTTTTAGAGATTTAAAACCCATACCCACCTTATCATATAAATAAATCCTTTTGTATCCATTAAAAAAATAAAATGATTTTTATTATAAAAAAAAATTCAAACATTTCTAAAAGTGACCCTCACCTCTCTTATAAAAGGGTACATCCTCTTCTCTCAAAATAAAACATTCAAAGATATTTGGATCAGTCAAATCCTACTCAAATATTCTCCATCAAACCCTCCATTCTACCTAGTGTCCTTAAATTGATCCGAAATCCAACATAATGAGCCCTTTTGATCAAATTAAAAGGAAACACCTAAAGATAAGGTGGCAGAGAAAATTTACGTGCGTAATTTTGATCAAATAATGAGTGTTTTTTTAATTTTTTTAGATTATAAAACTCACGTATTTCGTTGTTTTATAAAAATAATGGATAATTTTAGTTTTAGAATGAAAAGAAGAAAAATTGTGAAAAATGACTAATTCTGGATTTTTGACAGATTTTTACGTCATGGGTATTTAGGTCATTTCCAGAAAAACATAATTAAAAATTTTATAACTATTTTTTTAATATCCTTATTTTATTTAATTCATTTTTGTCTTCTGGACTAGGAGCTGATTCGACCGTCTAGAGGGTCTTAAACTTCAATGAAGCTGCACATTTTTTTTGGCGTACAGTATGGACTAATGTAATGGAACCCAAACACGGCCTACACACATCCAAATGAGGTGTTTCCACCTGGTATATGACGAGGACATAGAGGAATGATGATAAAAGAAATTTGGGGAAGTTTGGAAGTCATTAATCTGTCCATTAAACGACAATCTTTTGGAGGTACCTTCCTGGAAGCTTCGTCAAGAAACAAAATGTTTCAATGAAAATTTCATAACTCCTTTATACGACGTCCAAATACTCTAAAATTTTGGGGGTGAACGTCCAACACATTTATGAACAACATTTAATAATGTGTCCACGTGTGAATTGGCCATTTATTAGGTCAACAATGCGTAAAACTTCGGAGGACAGAATGCTGTCTATAAATCGAGGCCCTCCCCTCCTTCCAAAATCATCATCTCGACACCCAAAGCCAAGGAGGGATCCCATAAGGGCAGGGGCTGATACTGCTATTCTATTTCCCCCATCTTTTCTTATTTTTATTTCATTTTAAGTTTGTTTTATTTTAGTTTTATTTTCAATTGTAATTCAAAATATAGTTTTATAAATCCATGCATATGTGTTTCTCCATCCATTTTTTCTTCATTTCTCTCTCTCTCTCCATCTTCTTCCACCCACTCCACCAGTCAATCTCATACTCTCAGAAATGAGAGACTAATCATGAGACTTGTCCTGGGATGAGGTGAATGTTATCATGAATTTTCTTTAATGTTTAATTTTATGTTTGTAGATAGAATTTAGTAGCATGAACGGGTAAGGCGAATGTCCCAAATGTTGTGACTGCCTCATATGTCATGCAACTCAACCTATCTCAATTCTTTTATTTAATCATTTTCTGTCTCTGCATTGGTTAGTTCATCACATGTTGTAGTTGAGCTAATCAAGGGTTGAAAAGGCTTTGATTGAACCGGGTCCTGGAAGATGACACATCCTAGACAATGTTGTGTCATTGACTTGGATTAAAGGAGGAGTTGGAATTGAGAGTGCTCAAACATTAAATGATATTCCAAAATTTATAAATAAATAATAGTTGTTCAAACATAAGATTTAATTTTTGGATTATAAAACTAAAATAAAACATATAAAGGAGAAGAATTATTTAATATTAAACCAACCACAAAAACCAAGTTCTTTTTTAATAACTCGTTTTGTTTATATTTGCATGATAGTTTAAATTATCATTTAACATGTTTTAAATAATCAAAAACCCAAAAATATTTTCATCACTTTCTTTTAATAAACAAAACCACAAAAATAGATAGTTTAGGTGATATAAAATAAATAAGTGAACTACTTTGAGAAGGATCCTCAAGAGAGACGACCCTGGTCAGCCACTGTGCTGCACTAGGAAACATTTAATTATTTTTGTCCATGCCCCGTGACGGGCGTGTGAAAAAACTAGCACCATTTTCGGGGATCCAATCATTAGTCCATTTAATTTTTCTATTTTCACACCATATTTATATTTCAATTCTTTAAAAAACAATAAAAAATTCATTCCATGATAAATTCAAATGATTATTATTCTACATGGGTTGAAAATTACTCACAAGTGAAAGAAGAAGACTACACTAAGGAGTCTCTCCAACGAAGAGATGTTGCACTGATGATAATGGTCAATCAAGTGAAAATAGGCATAACAACATGGATCTCACCGGAATATTTGATGGCCATGGTCGATGAACTCCAAGCCGACATAAAAAAATTAAAGGCCATGAAGGAAGTGCCAATAGTCTTCCTGGATTTCCCTGAATACATCCATTATGTTGTGGACAAATTCAAAATAGAGGATCCTAACTACCTTCCTCCATCCATTTGTGATCAACTCCACGAGGAACTTTCCATCAAAGAAGAGATTCAAGAAGAACCATCTCATAGAGATAATACATTCTTGAACTCAAATTCATTTAATTTTATTGAAACTAATTTGATTATAACTCCCAATTGTTTTGAATTTTTAGAATCAGATGAATCCTTTTATTCCCTAGAGAATGAAGAGACAAAAGAAGATGCACCTATTGAGGAACATTTAGTGTTCCCTAGAGATGATGAACATTTACTAGAGTGAGCACAACAAGGGAATTTGAATGTTGCACATGTTGCAACAAAAAAGGAGGAGGGTCCATACTTCATCCTACCCCCACCATTCAATCTGTACCAAATTTTGAATAGGGCAGATATATTGTACTCTATCCACGAAGTCCTCCTCAACATGAAAGAAGAAGCGAATTCTAAGAAAAACCATATGTGGTGGTTGAAATCAAAGAAGCTTCATCCTCCATCGGACATTGGATAACAGCTCGTACTGCCCTCTGGAGAAAGTAAAAAATCAGGGCCCACATGGGGGATCGTACCAAGATTTATATTTACCTTCTTTTTAGGAAATATGATTTCAATTTCATTTCTTAGGAAGTAGTCTAGCATGCATCCACCTCCCTCCTATATTTTTTTCCTTAAAAGACATGATCCTTATTATTAATTGTGTTATTTTAATTTATAGAATCACGATGGAAGATGGAAGCCCTAGAAAGTGAAGATGAAGGACACAACTAAGTTTCATGGAAAAGGGAGTTTATTGTTTTATCTTTTAAACTCTCCACATTTTAGTCCACAACATGTTTTGAGCTTTAAAGATAAAATTGCATGCCAACACTAGAATTCATGTTTTACTTGACTTATCTAGGATTCATGAGTTTCTTAAGAACCCAATGATGCCATGTTTTAGATTTAAATGTTGATATGATTAAATTATTGAAATGAATAATTGAATTCTTAAAATGAACCATGAATATTGAAATGATGACTCATGATTTGATGGAATTAACTAATTCATGTAAATGAAATTTCCCTACCATCTTTCATGCTTTAAATTTCTGAAATTTATGTGAATTCAATTTTTATTATTAGTTATTCCATTAGTGATTGTCCAATGTTATATTTCTCATTTTCGAGAGGCTTTCTATACCAAGTACTTCCTATTTAATCTTGAGCATATTTCTTGAGTGAGTTTGGGACATGTAACCGACCAGAACATGTATTGAAACTTTTCAAATATATTACTACCCAAAAACACATTTAAAATGATTGAGGAATCCTTTGAGAAGCTACATTTCCTTAAAATACCACATTTACATCAATCCTTCCTTTACCCATAAAGACCATGAATGACCTTTATAGGGATGGGCCATGTATAACGCCATTTTTATCAATTCCTACCCAACACTTGGTATTGGAATGATATTTTTAATTTGAAGTGTGGTGGTAAATGGAATCATGGGGGATGGGATGATACACATTATGAGGAAGAAGTGTGGGGGTGTTTTTGTGGGAATTGAAAAAGGTTATGAAATCATTAATTATACTCTATTGTTTTACCCTCTTTAATAAAAAATAAAAAAAAATTGAAAAAGAAAAAAAAATAGAAAAATGGGTTATTGATTTCTTAGAACCAAAAATCAACATTTTCCAGACCAATAATATTATGATCGTATGTGGTTAGGTGATGGATGTGTGGTTTGATCTAATCATACAATTCGACAAAATGAAATAAAAAGTACAAAATAAAAAAAATCAAGAGGGTGCATAAATCATCCATTTTGCTTACTTGATCATAACATTTTCATTGAGTTTTTGGAAGTGGGTGTTGCTATTTTTGAAGGGGATAATTTCATTAAACTTTTACTTTTAATATCATGAATTTTACATTAGAGATTAGACACCTCCTTTAGCCTTAATTTTTAAAACATCAAATCCTACCAACCATAAGCCTCAGATTCATTTGATCCTTTATTTCATGTCCTCATGATTTCTTGTGTCTTTTGTCTTTACAAAGTGGGTAAAGTATTTCATTTACAAGCCTATGGATAAAGATCAGTTTCTCATGATATGAGCATAACTCTTCTTAAATTGTATCATGAGTGATGAGAGAAAAAAAGGGAGGAAAATCATAACATGGAATGTTTAATGATGAAGAATCTAGGATCTTGAATTAATGAAAAGATAAGTTCCATCAATTTTCAAAAGGGAAAAGTAAAATATGTGAATTATTGGTTTTGTTATATAATGGGAACTTAAATTGCAATTTTATGCAGATTTTTGAATGTTTGATTTTATATAAATTTTTTTGATTTTATTGCATTGAAATTTGAATATTGGTAATATTGGGGTCCTCTGATTTCCATGTTGAGATTTAATGTTTGAGGAAAAGCATGGTTTAAGTGTGGGGGTATTTGACAAAGCAAATTTACGTGCATATTTTTTATTAAATAATGATTATTTTTTAATGTTTTTAGATTATAAAACCCATGTATTTCATTGCTTTATAAAAATAATGAGTAATTTGAGTTTTAGAATTAAAAGGAGAAAAATTGTGAAAAATGACTGATTCTGGATTTTTGACAGATTTTTACATCAAGGGTATTTTGGTCATTTCCTAAAAAATATAATTCCAAATTTTTAGATTAAATTTTTTTAGAATAATTATTGTATTTACTTCATTTTTTTCTTCTGTAACAGGAGCATATTAGGCCATGTAGAGGGTCTAAAAATTCATTGAATTTGGACATTCTCTGGGCGGACAGCATGGACACCACCAATGTAACGGAACTCAAACACTTCCTAGACACATCTAAATGAGGTGTTTTCACCTGGGGTAGAACTACGACATATAGGAACAAATATATAGGAAATTTGAGGACGTTTGGAAGTTATTAAGCTGTCACTCAAATGACATTCTTTTGGAGAAACCGTCCTGGAAGCTTCGTCAAGAAACAAAAGCCTTCAAAGAAAATTTGTAACTCATTCAGACGAAGTCCAAATATACTGAAATATAGGGGGTAGATTTCCAACAAATTTATTAAAAACATTGAAATAGGGTTGCATGAATTAATCGGCCATTTATTGGGTGAACTATGCGTAAACTTTCAGAGGACATAATGCTGTCTATAAAAGAAGGCCCTCCCCTCCTACCAAAATCATCAGCTCGACACCCAAAGTGAAGGAGGGATCCCATCAGGGCAAAGGGCTCTACTACTCTTCTATTTCCCCCCTCATTTCTTCTTTTTTATTTCAATTTAATTTTAGTTTGATTTTAGTATTATTTTCAATTTTAATTCAAATTCTAGTTTTATTAATCCATGCATTTGTGTTTCTCCATCCATTTTTTCTTCCTTTCTCTCTCTCTCTCTATATTCTTCCACCCACTCCACAATGTAATCTCATACTCATGGAAATGGGAGACTAATCATGAGACTTGGCCTGTGGTGTGGTGAAATTGATCATGAATTTTAATTAATGTTTATTTTTATGTTTGTAGATAGAATTGAGTATCATGCACGGGTAAGGCGAATATTCCATATGTTGTGACTGCCTCCGATGTCCTGAAACTCAAACAATATCTATTCATTTATTTATTCACTTTACCTCTCTCCATTTCTTAGTTCTTAAGATATTGGAGTGAATCTAATCAATGGTTGAAATGTATTCGATTGAACCGGGTCCTAGAAGATGACACATCCTAGACAAAGGTGTGTCATCAACTTGGATTATAGGAGGAGGTGGAATTGAGAGTGCTCAAACATTCAATGATATTCCACAATTTATAAATAAATAATAGTAGATAAAACAGTATATTTAATTTTTGGATTATCCAAATGAAATAAAATATATAAAGTAGAATAATTATTGAACATTAAACCAACCCGCAAAACAATGTGCTTTCTTATTAACTCATTCTGTTTAGATTTCCATCATAGTTTAAATTATCATTTTAGAAGTTTTATATAATCAAAAACCCAAAAATATTTTCATCACATTCATTTAATAAACAAAACCACAAAAAAATAGATAGTTTAGGTGATATAGAAGAAGTAAGTGAACTACTTTGAGAAGGCACCTCAGGAGAGACGACCCTGGTTAGCCACTGTGCTGCACTGGGAAAAATTTAATTGTTTTTTTCCACGCCCCACGACAAGAATGCATCAAAACTGGCTCTGTTTCCAGGGATCCAATCATTAGACCATTTACTTTTTCTATTTTCACAAAATAGTTAGATTTCAATTATTTAAAAAAACAATAAAGAATTCGTTCCATGATGAATTCAAAAGATTATTATTTTACAAGAACTGAAAATTACTCACCAGTGAAAGAAAAAGACTACACTAAGGAGGCCCTCCAACAAAGAGCTATTAAAATGATGATAATGGTCAACTAGGTGCAAATAGGTATAAAAACATGGATCTCACCTATATATTTGACAGCCTTGGTCGATGAACTCTAAGATGACTTAAAAGAATTTGAGGCCATGAAGGAAGTGCCGCTAGTCTTCCCGGAATTCACATAGGACATCCATGATGTTGAGGAAAAACTCAAAATAGTGGAGCCTGACTACCTACCTCCATCCATTAATGATCAACTCCAAGAGGATCTTTCCATCAAAGAATATATTCAAGCTGAACCAACTCAGGGAGATAATACATTCTTGAACTCAGATTCATTTAATTTTATTGAAACTAATTTGAGTATAACTCCCAATTTTTTAGATTTTTTAGAATCAGATGAATCCTTTTATGCCCTGGAGAATGAATAGACAAAATAAGATGCACATAATGAGGATCATTTAGAGTTCCCTGGAGACGTTGAACATTTACTAGAGGGAGCACAAGATGGGAAAGATAATGCTGCACAAGTAGCATAAAAAAGGAGGAGGTTCATACATCATCCTACCCCTGTCATTCAAGAAGTACAAAATTTTGAAAGGGGAATATGTACTATACTCTATCCACGGAGTCCGCCTCAACAAGAAAGATGAAGCAGATTCTATGAAAAACCACATGTGGTGGTTCAATTCAATGAAGCTTCATCCTCCATCAGACTTTGGATAACAGCTGGTACTACCCTCTAGAGGTAGTAAAAATTCAGTGCCCCCTTGGGGGATCATACCATGATTTATCTTTAATTTCATTTTAGGAAATTAGATTTCAATTTTATTTCTTATGATGTATTCTAGCTTGCATCCCCCTCCCTCTTATATTTTTTAGCTTAAAAGACATGATCCTTATGCTTAATTGTGTTATTTTATTTTATAGGATCACGATGGAAGAAGGAAGCCCTATAATGGGAAGAGGAAGGACTTGAAAAAGTTTCATGTAAAAGGGAGTTGAATTTTATTGGTTTATCTTTTAAATTCTCCACATTTTAGTCCACAACATGTTATGATCTTAAAAGATAAAATTGCATTCCCCAGCTTGAATTCATGATTTAGTTGACTTATCTTTGAGACATGAGTTGCATAGGAACCCAATGATTCCATGTTTTAGATTTCAATGTTGATATGATTAAATGGATGAAAAAAAGAATTGAATTTTTAAAATGAAACATGAATATTGAAATGATGACTCATGATTTTAAGGAATTAACTGATTCATGTAAATGAAATTTACCTACCATCTTTCATGCTTTAAATTTCTAAAATTTATCTGAATTGATTTGTTATTATTAGTCATGCCATTAGTGATTGTCCAATGTTATATTTCTCATTCCTGAGAGGATTTATAGACTATGTACATCCTATTTATTCTTGAGCATATTTTTTGAGTGATCTTGGGACATGTAACCGACCCGAACTTGTATTGAATCTTTTCAAAGCTGTGACTCCGGAAAAACACATTTAAAATGATTGAGACATCCTTGGAAAAGCTACATTGCCTTAAAAGAACACCTTTACATCAATCCTTCATTTAGCACATAGAGACCATGAATGACCATTATAGGGATGAGCGATGTATCAAGACATTTTTATCCATTCCTACCCAACTCATGGTAATTGAATGATATTTTTAATTTGAAGTGTGGGGGTAATGGGAATCATGGTGGACAAGATGATACACATTGCGAGGAAGAAGTGTGGGGTTATTTTATTGTGAATTATTAAAGGTTATTAAATCATTATTTATAATGTGTTTTTTTCCCCTCCAGAATATAAAATACGAAAAAAATAAAAAAAATAGAAAAATGGGTTTTTGATTTGGGAGAACCAAAAATCACCATTTTACAGACTGGTAATATTATGATCATATGTGGTTAGGTGATGGATTTGAGGTTTGATATAATCATAACTTTCTAAATAATGAAAAAAACGTACAAAATAAAAAAATCAAGAGGGTGAACAAATCATCCATTATGATTACTTTATCATAACCTTTTCTTTGAGTTTTGGGAAGTGGGTGTTGCTATTTGTGAAGGGGAGAATATCATTACACTTTTACATTTAATTAAATGCATTTTACATCAGAGATTAACCACCTCCATGAGCCTTAATTTTTAAAGCATCAAATCCTACCATCCTTAAGCCTCAGAGTCATTTTATCCTTTATTTCAAGTCCTCATGATTTTATTTGTCTTTTTCTTTACAAAGTGGAGAATGTAGTTCATTTTAAAGCCCAAGGATAAGGAGCATGTTCTCATGATATGAGCATAACAATAATTGAATTGTATCATGAGTTATGAGAGAAAAAGAGTGATGTGAATCATGACATGGAATGTTTAATAATGATTAATCAAGGAGCTTAAATGAATGAAAAGATAAGTTCCATCAATTTTCAAATGGGAAAAGTAAAATATGAGAATTATTGGTTTCTTTGAAAAATGGGAACTTAAATTGATATTTTATCAAGATATTTTAACGATTGATTTTATATTTATAATTGTTTGATTTTCTTTCATTTAAATTTGAATTTTGGTAACATTGGTGTCCTCTGATTTCCATGTTCAGATTTAATGATTGAGGACAAGCTTGGGTTAAGTGTGGTGGTATTTGACAGAGCAAATTTACGTGCGTATTTTTGATCAAATAATGTGTATTTTTTATTTTTTTTAGATTAAAAAACCCATGTATTTCATTGTTTTATATAAATAATGGGTAATTTGAGTTTTAGAATGAAAAGGAGAAAAATTGTGAAAAATTACTAATTCTGTATTTTTGATAGATTTTTATGTCAAAGGTATTTAGGTCATTTCCTGAAATATATAATTCCAAATTTTCTGATTAATTTTTTTAAGAATCCATATTTTATTTCCTTTATTTTTTTCTTCTGGGGCAGGAGATGATTCGGCCATCTAGAGGGCCAAAAAATTCATTTGCTGTTGGACATTTTTCCGGGAGGACAGCATGGGCACCACCAATGTAATGGAACCCAAAAGCGGCCTACTCACATCAAAATGCAGTTTTAATACCTGGGATAGAACGAGGACATAGAGTAACAACACTAAAAGAAATTTTGGGATGTTTGGAAGTCATTAAGATGTCCATTAAATGACATAGTTTTGGAGGAACCTTCCTGAAAGCATCATCCAGAAATAGAAGATGTCAATGAAAGATTCATAACTCTTTCATAATGTATCCAGATACTCTGAAATTTTGGGGGTGGACGTCCAACACAGTTATGGAAAACATTAAATAAGGGGTTAATGCTTGAATCAGCCCTTTATAGGGTCAACAACGTGTAATCCTTTGGAGGACAGATTGCTATCTATAAAATGAGGCCCTCCTCTCCTTCCAAAATCACCAGCTCGACACCCAAAGCCAAGGAGGGATCCTATCAGGTCACGGGCCACTGCTTCTATTCTATTCCCCCCCCTTCATTTATTCTGTGTATTTCATTTTAATTTTATTTTTATTTTAGTTTTTTTTCAATTTTAATTCAAATTCCAGCATTATTAATCCATGATTTTGTGTTTCTCCATCCATTTTTTCTTCATTTCTCTCTCTCTATATATATATTCTTCCACCCACCCCACCAAGTAATCTCATACTCTCGAAAATGAGATACTAATGATGAGACATGGCCTGGGGGGAGGTGAAAGTGATCATGATTTTTCATTAATGTTTAATTTTATGTTTGTAGATTGAATTGAGTAGCACGCACGGGTAAGGCGAATGTCCCCAATGTTGTGAATGCATCCGAAGTCATGAAAATAAACCAATCTCTACTATTTTATTTAACCATTTTCACCTCTCTCCATTGGGTTGTTCTTCACAATTTGTAGTTGAGCTAATAAATTTTTGAAACAACTTCGATTGAGTCGTGTCCTTGAAGATGACACATCCTAGACAAAGGTGTGTCATCAACTTGGATTAAAGGAGGAGGTTGAATTGAGAGTGCTCAAACATTCAATGATTTTCTACAATTTATAAAAAAATAATATTAGTTCAAACATGATATTTCATTTTAGGATTTTTAATCTGAAATAAAACATATAAAGGAGAATAATGATTGAACATTAAACCAACCCCCAAAACCAAGTTATTTATTATTAACTCATTCTGTTTAGATTTGCATGATAATTTAAATTATCATTTTACATGTTTTAAATAATCAAAAACCCAAAAATATTTTCATCAATTTCATTTAATAAACATTAACAAAAAAAGTTATAGTTTAGGTGATATATAATAAGAAAGTGAACTACTTTGAGAAGTCTCCCCAAGAGAGACGACCCTGGTCGACCACTGTGCCGCACTAGGAAAAATTTAATTGTATTTGTCCACTCCCCGTGACAGGCATACATCAAAACTGGTGCCGTTTCTGGGGAGCCAATCATTATTCCATTTATCTTTTCTATTTTCACAAAATAGTTAGATTTCAATTCTTTAAAAAAGACAATAAAAAATTCGTTCCATGATGAATTCAAAAGATTATTATTCTACATGGACTGAAAATTACTCATAGGTGAAAGAAAAATACTAAACTGGGGAGGCCCTCCAATGAAGAGATGTTGCACTAATTATAATGGTCAAGCATGTGCAATGAGGCATAACAACATGGATCTCACGGGAAGATTTGATGGCCATGGTCGATGAACTCCAAGCCGACTTAAAAAAATTTGAGGCCATGAAGAAAGTTCCACTAGTCATCTCGGATTTCACTAAAGACATCCATGAATTTGATGAAAAACTCAAAATAGATGATCCTGGCTACCTACCTCCATCCATTGATGATCAAATCCTATAGGAACTTTCCATCAAATAAGAGATTCACGCTGAATCAACTCAGGGAGATAATACATTCTTAAACTCAAATTAATTTAATTTTATTGAAACTAATTTGAGTATAACTCCCAATTGTTTTGAATATTTAGAATCATATGAATCCTTTTATGCCCTGGAGATTGAAGAGGAAAAAGAAGATGCACCTGTTGAGGAACATTCAGAGTTCTCTGGAGACGTTGAACATTTACTAGAGGGAGCACACGAAGGAAAAGTGAATGTTGGACAAGTATCAACAAATAAGTAGGAGGTTCCATACTTTATCGTACCCCAAAATTCTAGATATACTAAATTGTTGAAGGGGAGGATCTAATGTAATCTATCTACAGAGTCCTCCTCAACATGAAAGAAGAAGCGGTTGCTAAGAAAAAGAACATGTGGTGGTTCAAATCAAAGAAGCTTCATCCTCTATTAGACTTTGGAAAACAGTTGGTACTGCCCTCTGGAGGCAGTAAAAATGCATGGCCAACATGGGGGATCGTGCCAAGATTTATATTTACTTGATTTTTAGTAAATTAGAATTAAATTTCATTTTATAGGATGTAGTCTAGAATGCAGCCCCCTCCCTCCAATATTTTTTATCTTAAAAGACATGATCCTTATGATTAATTGTGTTATTTTATTTCATAGGATCACGATGGAAGAAGGAAGCCCTAGAAAGTGAAGAGGAAGGACATGACTAGGTTTCATCCACCATCGGACTTTGGATAACAGCTGGTACTACCCTCTAGAGGCAGTAAAAATTCAGGGCTCACATGGGGGATGATACCATGATTTATCTTTAATTTCTTTTTAGGAAATTGGATTTCAATTTAATTTCTTCTGAAGTTGTCTAGCATGCAGCCCCCTCCCTCTTATATTTTTGATCTTAAAAGACATGATCATTATGCTTAATTATGTTATTTTATTTTATAGGATCATGATGGAAGAATGAAGCCCTAGAAAGTGAAGAGGAAGTACATGAATAAGTTTCATGGAAAAGGGAGCTAAATTTCATTGGTTTATCTTTTAAATTCTCCACTTTTTAGTCCACAACATGTTATGATCTTAAAAGATAAAATTGCATGCCCACACTTGAATTCGTGTTTTACTTGACTTATCTTTGAGACATGAGTTGTATAGGAACCCAATGATGCCATGTTTTATATTTCAATGTTGATATGATTAAATGGTTGAAATAAAGAATTGAATTTTTAAAATGAAGCATGAATATTGAAATGATGACTCATGATTTCAAGGAATTAACTGATTCATGTAAATGAAATTTCCCTACCATCTTTCATGATTTAAATTTCTAAAATTTATGTGAATTGATTTGTTATTATTAGTCTTGCCATCACTGACTGTCCAATGTTGTATTTCTCATTAATGAGAGGATTTATAGACCATGTACATCCTATTTAATATTGACCATATTTTTGAGTGATCTAGGGACATGTAACCGACCCGAACTTGTATTTAATCTTTTCAAAGATATGACTACGCAAAAACACATTTAAAAAGATTGAGGCATCGTTGGAAAAGATAAATTTCCTTAAAATAACACCTTTACATCAATCCTTCATTTATCTCATAGAGACCATGAATGACCATCATAGGGATGAGCCATGTATCAAGCCATTTTTATCCATTCCTACCCAACTCATGGTATATGCATGATATTTTTAATTTGAAGTGTGGAGATAAAGGGAATCATGGTGGATGAGATGATACACATTGCGAGGAAGAAGTGTGGGGTTATTTTTGTGGGAATTATTAATGGTTATTAAATCATTCTTTGTACTCTATTTTTCCCCTCCAGAATTAAAAAAATGACAAAAAATGACAAAAAGAAAAATAATAGAAAAATGGGTTTTTGATTTGGGAGAACCAAAAATCACCATTTTATAGATTGATAATCTTATGATCGTATGTTGTTAGGTGATGGATTTGAGGGTTGATAAAATCATAACTTTCAAAATCATGAAATAAAGTACAAAATAAAAAAATAAAGAGGGTGAAAAAATCATCCATTATGATTACTTTATCATAACATTTTCATTGTGTGTTGGGAAGTGGGTGTTGCTATTTTTGAAGTGGAGTATTTCATTACACTTTTACATTTAATATCATTCATTTTACTTCAGAGATTAACCACCTCCTTGAGCCTTAATTTTTAAAGCATCAAATCCTACCAACCATAAGCCTCAGAGTAATTTGATCCTTTATTTCAAGTCCTCGTGATTTTATGTGTCTTTTGTCTTTACAAAGTGGAGAATGTAGTTCATTTTCAAGGCTAAGGATAAGGAGCATGTTCTCATGATATGAGCATATGTCTACTTGAATTGTATCATGAGTGAAGAGAGAAAAAAAGTGACGTGAATCATGACATGGAATGTTTAATAATGATGAATCAAGGAGCTTAAATGAATGAAAAGATAAGTTCCATCAATTTTAAAATGGGAAAAGTAAAATATGTGAACTATTGGTTTCTTTGAAAAATGGGAACTTAAATTGATATTTTATGAAGATTATTTAAAGATTTATTTTATATTTATAATTGTTTGATTTTATTTCATTGAAATTTGAATATTGGTAACATTTGTGTCCTCGGATTTCCATGTTCAGATTTAATGCATGAGGAAAAGCTTGGTTTAAGTGTGGTGGTATTTGACAGAGCAAATTTACGTTCGTATTTTTGATCAAATATTGTGAAATTTTTTATTTTGTTAGATTCAAAAACCCATGTATTTCATTTTTTTATATAAATAATGGGTAATTTCAGTTTTAGAATGAAAAGGAGCAAAATTGTGAAAAATGACTAATTCTATATTTTTGATAGATTTTTACGTCAAGGGTATTTAGGTCATTTCCTGAAATATATAATTCCAAATTTTCTGATTAATTTTTTTAAGAATCCATATTTTATTTCCTTGATTTTTTTCTTCTGGGGCAGGAGATGATTTGGCCATCTAGAGGGCCAAAAAATTCATTGATGTTGGACATTTTTCCGGGTGGACAGCATGGACACCACCAATTTAACGGAACCCAATAGCATCCTACACACATCAAAATGCAGTTTTTATACCTGGGATAGAATGAGGACATAGAGGACCAACACTAAAAGAAATTTTGGGAAGTTTGGAAGTCATTAAGATATACATTAAACGACATAGTTTTGGAGGAACCTTCCTGAAAGCTTCGTCCAGAAATAGAAGACATCAATGAAAGATTCATAACTCTTTCATAATGCATCCAGATACTCTAAAATTTTTGGGGTGGACGTCCAATACATTTATGGAAAAAATTAAATAAGGGTTCAACGCTTGAATCGGCCCTTAATAGTATCAACAATATGTAAACCTTTGGAGGACAGAATGCTGTCTATAAAAGGAGGCCCTCCTCTACTTCCAAAATCATCATCTTGACACCCAAATCCAATGAGGGATCCTATCAGGGAACGGGCCACTACTGCTGTTCTATTTTCCCCCCTCATTTCTTCTGTGTATTTCATTTTAATTATAGTTTTATTTTAGTTTTTTTTCAATTGTAATTCAAATTCCAGTATTATTAATCCATGCATTTGTGTTTCCCCATCCATTTTTTCTTCATCTCTCTCTCTCTATCTCTATCTTCTTCCACCCACCCCACCATATAGTCTCATACTCTCGGAAATGAGAGACTAATCATTATAAATGTCTTGGGGGAGGTGAAAGTGATCATGAATTTTATTTAATGTTTAATTTTATGATTGTAGATAGAATTGAGTAGCACACATGGGTAAGGCGAATGTCCCCAACGTTGTGACTACCTCCGAAGTCATGCAAATCAACCTATCTCTATTATTTTATTTAACCATTTTTACCTCTCTCCATTGGTTTGTTCATAACACTTTGTAGTTGAGCTAATAAAAGGTTGAAACAACTTCGATTGAGCCGTGTCCTTGAAGATGACACATCCTAGACAAAGGTGTGTCATCAACATGGATTAAAGGAGGAGGTTGAATTGAGAGTGCTCAAAAATTCATTGATATTCCACAATTTATAAAAAAAATAATAGTAGTTAAAACATGATATTTCATTTTAGGATTATCAATCTGAAATAAAAAATATAATGGAGAATAATGATTGAACATTAAACCAACCCCCAAAACCATGTTCTTTATTATTAACTCATTCTGTTTAGATTTGCAAGATAATTTAAATTATCATTTTAAATGTTTTAAATAATCAAAAACCCAAAAATATTTTCATCACATTCATTTTATAAAAAATTACACAAAAATTTATAGTTTAGGTGATATATAAGAATAAAGTGAACTACTTTGAGAAGGATCGCCATGAGAGACGACCCTGGTCGACCACTGTGCCGCACTAGGAAAAACATAATTGTTTTTGTCCACGCCCCGCGACAGGCATACATCAAAACTGATGCCGTTACCGGGGAGGCCATCATTATTCCATTTATCTTTTCTATTTTCACACAATAGTTAGATTTCAAATCTTTAAAAAAGGCAATTAAAAATTTGTTCCATGATGAATTCAAAAGATTATTATTCTACATGGACTGAAAATTACTCATAGGTGAAAGAACAAGACTACACTGAGGAGGCCCTCCAATGAAGAGATGTTGCAAAAATTATAATGGTCAACCATGTGCAATGAGGTATAACAACATGGATCTCATTGGAAGATTTCATGGCCATGGTCGATGAACTCCAAGCCGACTTAAAAAAATTGAGGCCATGAAGAAAGTTCCACTAGTAATCTCGTATGTCAATAAAGACATTCATGAAGTTGAGGAAAAAACTCAAAATAGAATAGTCTGACTACCTACCTCCATCCATTGATGATCAAATCCTAGAGGAACATTCCATCATATAAGAGATTCACGCTGAACCAACTCAGGGAGATAATACATTTTTGAACTCAAATTAATTTAATTTTATTGAAACTAATTTGAGTATAACTCCCAATTTTTTTGAATTTTTAGAATCAGATGAGTCCTTTTATGCCCTATATATTGAATAAGAAAATGAAGATGTACCTGTTGAGTAACATTCAGAGTTCTCTGGAGATTTTGAACATTTACTAGAGGGAGCACATGAAGGAAAAGTGAATGTTGCAAAAGTAGCAAAAAATAAGTAGGAGGTTCCATACTTTATCATACCCCCACAATTCAACCTATACCAAATTGTGAAAGGGGCGGATCTACTGTAATCTATCGACAGAGTCCTCCTCAACAAGAAAGAAGAAGGGGATGCTAAGAAAAAGAACATGTGGTGGTTCAAATCAAAGAAGCTTCATCCTCTATCAGACTTTGGAGAACAGCTGGTACAGCCCTCTGGAGGCATTAAAAATGCAGGGCCAACTTGGGTGATCATACCAAGATTTAAATTTACATGATTTTTAGTAAATTAGATTTCAATTATATTTTGTAGGAAGTATTCTAGCATGCAGCACCCTCCCTTCTATATTTTTTATCTTAAAAGACATGATCCTTATGATTAATTGTGTTATTTTATTTTATAGGATAACGATGGAAGAAGGAAGCCCTAGAAAGTGAAGAGGAAGGACATGAATAGGTTTCATGGAAAAGGGAGTTCCATTTTATTATTTTTTCTTTTAAACTCTCCACATTTTAGTCCACAATAGGTTTTGAGATTTAAAGATAAAATTTCATTCCCACAATTGAATTCATGTTTAACATGACTTATCTAGGAGACATGAGTTGCTTAGGAACCCAATGATGCCATGTTTTAGATTTCAATGTTGATATGATTAAATGATTGAAATGAAGAATTGAATTTTTAAAATGATGCATGAATATTGAAATGATGACTTCTGATTTGAAAGAATTAAATGATTCATGTAAATGATATTTCCCTATCATCTTTCATGTATTAAATTTCATTAATTTATGTGAATTGATTTGTTATTATTAGTCATGCAATTAGTGATTGTCCAATGTCATATTTCTCATTCCCGAGAGGATTTCTAGACCAAGTACTTCCTATTGAATAATTTTTTTTCCACAAAAAACCAACATTAAGAATAAAATATGATCCTTTGTCCCACATGGATTTGAATAGGTCATTTATTATTATTTTATTTAAAGAATAGTTAAAAGTGTTAAATTCAGAGTTTAATAACTAAACCATTTTTAATATAAGGTTACACAGATGATAAATTAGAAAATAAATATTTATTAAAAAGCTAAATAGATTTCCTATATAATGTTATTTTATTTATAATTTTTATACCTTACAAAATTAAATTAAATTATGACACAATGATGATGCAGTAATTATCTTATTAACAAAATATTAAAATAATTGATATTATAAATATCCAAATAAATGTAAATGTATACATATGATAAATTAAACTAATTATCTAGGATAATATGATATTTTATGGTTGATTGAATATATCTAATTTGACTTAATCATGCTTTTTGGGCTTTAAAAAAATCAAATATTGAATAGTGTCAATATTGACATAAATATATTTTTAAAAAAAATACTATATTATTAATTGATATAATATTCCTAAATATATAAGATTTTCCAAAAGGAAATTTATATGGTTATATATATCAATAATGAACTACTCAGGGTTATTTTGGTAGCTTATAGTATGTTTATTAACCATATAATATAAAAATACAAGGAGACATGGTAAATGTCAAACTATTTAACTAAGAGTAAAATATAAATGATAAGGTTAATATGGTGACCTAAACCTATATAAAACACATTGGTTGAGAGTTTTTCGACCCATATACTACATATCCTACAAATAAATTCTTTTGGGACATTAGAAACAGAAAATTATTATTTTATAAATAATATTACAAACTTCTCCAAAAGTGACCCTCACCTCTCTTAAAAAAGGACACATCCCCTTATATCAAAATAACACAACCAAACAATTTGGATCAACCAAACCCTACTAAAATATCCTCCAAACTACCCTACCTTATACTTACTATCATTACATTGATCATAAATCCAACCTAATGACCCCTTTTGATCAACTCAAAAGGAAACACCCGAAGAAGAGGTAATAATTTCACCACCTCTTTCAATGTTCTTTTCTTCTTACACTTCTTATTTCTTTGTTGTTTCCACACTAAAACAATTATTCTGCTACATTATACATATCGCGATGCTATTATATATTTATATTAAAACTTTATATATTATTCTTTCCATCGTATGAATGAAAAGTCATCATACGCACATACGTACGACTTACTGTCTCCACGTCCTTGTGTAGTTTATTATTCAACACTTAATTATTTTGGATGGGTATAATAATGAGTATAACTGATGTAAATTATAAATATAACATGTTAACTAATATTTATATATGATATACCATCCAATTACATATGATTTCACCATCAATATAATGATATTGTTGCCTGTGCATACGTACAAATTACCGTCTACACGAAGGCGATGAAATTCATTCTCCATCATAACCATTTTAGAATAATTTTTAATTTCATGATTAAAAAAAATTCTAATATAATTCTGGATATAAATAAAATACATCCCATCCATAAAAATCATGTCTTATATAAATATGCATAAAATGGAAAACGAATTAGTTAACACCCAATACAAGGACACTACTGAAATATTTTTTTACAAAAAATATTAGAAGATCATATATTATATTGTATATATGTATTTGGATATTGAATAATTTAATAAAAATTATTTAACAATTATACATGAGGTTAACGTACACTCTACCCAAGAAACGTAAAATGTATGAGTTAATTTTACAATTTCATTATTATCTGATGTTTTTTATATGTGAGTATCTACTGGGACCTCATTACCATCCACATCTGTGTTTCATAAAAATGGATTTCAAAACATATTTAATATTTCCTAGACTATTGGTTAAAGTCATTTATACCTTTATTTGACTATTTATAATATGTTTTTAATGGAATGGTTCCCTTGTTTTCCACACAAGGTCTTTACAGCATTTTCGACAAAATTAAAGAAAAAATGTTTTTTTAACTTATACGGCGGGTGTGGCTATTTTCTGCCATGGTAGCACCTTCGATTATTACCTTATAAAATTAGACGAATAATTTCAAAATAAATTTTTTCTTTTAAAATTACAAGAATTTTAAATTATTTCAAAATTTAAAGTGATATTTCTCACAAATAGTTTTGATTTCATTTATGTCAACAATCTTTATTAGATTCTACGCTTGTTTGAAGTTGATTTATTATGAAACAATCTTCCATATTGTATTTATAGTTTTGTTATATGTTTTACTGTGTATGTGATATTTTTATACCAGTTATGGTATAGGGTTAATCTATTCAAATTTTCTATGCTAGTTTTAATACCAATTTTTATGTTATGTTTCAACCATTTCATATGAGGAATGCATTGGACACAATAAGTGACTCGTGGAGTCCGATAGATCTACTCAACATATCGGTAGGTCTCATGAGACCAACTTGTGTCTTCACGGAAGGCCTTGAAAAAAATTATTTGTAGTCTTGGCATGAGGCCTTGACTATGTGGTTATGACGTCCAACATTATACATTCCATCATTATGAAATTGTCTATTGATATTACATGTGATTCTTCGACTAGTATAATATCCATGTGAATAAATAAATGGAATTATTTTGATTTATATTTTCAATATTATTATGATTTTTGGGTTTAAAAAGGCTTTTTTTTTAGTCTTATACATTGAGTTAATTTTTTAGGGTTATTTATGAACATTTACTCTATATTGTTATACTTACTGAGCATCTATTCTCACCCCTTTCTATGTTTAATTTTTTCCAAGATCTGAAGAAGTATTATATGGAAGATCTATAGGGATAGGCTAAGGGATATAAGTGTGTTCAAAGGGGACAAAAATGTTGTTGTTGTTTTTATTTAACGATGTAATGTAAAACTTATATATGATCTAGTATATCCAAGGCTACTAAACTAATATGTCTTTTGGGATTTTATCCCTTGTGATCACGCCAATGTTAAGTAATAATACAATGACTCTAGGGAACTAGGGTCGGAACAATCCATTGATAGAACATAATATGGTCTATGGATTTCAATTCATTCTAAACCACCATCATACCAATTTTTTAGATCACTTGAAGCTCCTAAATTGGAACTGATAGTAAGAAAAAGGGGTAGTACTTCATAAGGAATAGCTGCTGGAAAACAATCCATGACAGTTTAGACTCATTGTGCATCATTTTAACAAGGATCCACTAGGTATAGATTATCTTATGAAATGTAATGATGATTGTGAAATGACAAGATTCATTAGGTTTCAAAAGATCTTAATGATATGGCCCCCTGACTCAAGATAATCAAAGGCTTTATGATGATCATGCTCACCATGGAACCTCATCTACCTCTTGCACTAAAACTCACATTGTTCATTAAGATTTCAAGAATCCTCATCCTATTTTTTTGAATGATATTCTTCGTGATAGGGGATGTGTTTCTACCTACCCACTTAGTGGACAGGGTTGCAGGTTGGACCCTGAACAGATGCCACATCACTCATTAGATCGTCATCATGATCAAGATTTAGTATCCTGTATGGGTTTTATCGTCGATGCATCATGAAATTTAATAAATTAATACCCTAGTCATAGGAGTATATATATATATATATAACAAGAATGGGGATCTTACTCAATAAGGAATGTAAAATAAAAAATTTATTATAATGTATGTACTATATATCCCTTCAACCAATGTCTTGGTATGCTGAGCCAACTAGAAGGTAGTATAGGTCTAGGTTAATGGATATGTTAGCCTCTATAAGCATCAATAGAATCTAAAGCCTATGAGATTCACTAAAGATACTATGATTTTGAAGAACTAAACCAAAAACAAATCCTCATAAGGGTCTTAATCCCAAATTCATACCAATGAATAATCTTTCTCTAATACAAATTTCTCATGGAATTACCCAAGTTGGGGTTCGAGCCTAAACTGCCCCATGCCCACCTCAGCTGGCCTAGGGGTGGTTACCATCCTCAATGGAATATTCATTACATGAAGACCATTCAAAATGTACTTGTATTTACACCCCCAAAATCATGATGCATAAGTTTATAGGGAAATAGAAAATGACGCAGCATAACTAGGAAGTAAACCAATCATGCATAACCTATAGTTGGTAGAAGAGTACGATAGTGAAAACTCATATGTATAGGGTAGAAATTCACACCCTGCTAAAAATAGGGACCAAACATACAAAACTGAATAAGTAAGCTAATGAGAGATCCCATCTTATGATTTACATTCTATGACCATCATAGGAAGAACAAAGTACCATGTATCCCTAAACTCCTCTAAGGTCGCTGCCGACCATTCATTCATTTTCATAAGACATGACTCTTCTAGGAAAATACAATTAAGGGGTGAGTGTATAAATACATAGTAGGAATACCCACATACTAAGGGGGGTAGTAAGAGGTAAAATAGGAAAACAAAGATTTTAGATTCCATATAAAGTCAAATATAACTTCTCAACCAAAATGAATTGAGATTAACCTTATCCTTGCTCAAGGGGAATGACATAGTGAGTAGATGAACTACATGTCAAGTATTAACGACATGTATTAGGATAGTATTTTCAATCAATAATGAGAATATAAACATAGAAAGAACATAGAATAACAAGTATTATTCACCTTTCATATTTGGAGTGTTACCAATTCAAATGGTATAGATACCGAATAATATAGATATGATCCATCAAGGAAAACCAAAATGAGATAGAATGGGGGTCTCTATATCACACCTCAACCCATGATAAAGAGTAGAAAATAGTTCAAAAATACAACAATGATTCCCTACATGACATGTGTCTCCCCAAAAGTATATGTTCAAGTAAAACAATGCCTCATCATAGTGTCTCATTATTCTGTGGGATCAAAATCAATGCATAAGGATAATAAATTAGAATAATGGGAGGGATCCACATTGATAATTGTCGAGGACCCACTTCCTAGTTATACTAGAGGGTACCACTCGTTTGTCGAATTTCCATTAGTACCAAACTCTACTAGAGGCTACCACTCAGTAGTTGTTGGGAACTCCAATGCCTAGCTCTACTGGAGGTTACTACTCATAGTTGATGAGGATTCAACTACCCATATATAATGTATGGTACTACACAATACAATTCAAGGAATCCACTACCCTTTTATTTTATAGGGTACTTCTTAGATTTTATAGAGGTCTCCACCACCCACCTATACTCTGGGGTACCAATTGGTAGTCATTAAGGACTCCACATCCTAGCTCCAAATGAGAGTAATAATTGGTAGTCGTTGAGGAATCCACTGCTCAACATTAACTGAGGGTACTACAATATAGTCATTGCGGACTCCAATTCCCAAATATACTAGAGGGTAATACTCAGTATTCATTGAGAACCTGCTACCCAATTCCATTGGAGGGTAAACCAAAGTACACATCATGGTCACACTTCATAGATCTATAGGCGGGTACAACTCATCAGTCTCTAGTGATAATGTGTGACCACTATCATCATTAAGAATTCCATAAACAAGAATCATGGACATAGTATACTACATCATACCTTTTAATCAACAACAAGGGGTGGGAGGGGGGAAATCACATTCTATTTATAAAAATCCTTAGATTGGTTACTCATATTAATAAAATTAGAATTCAAGAAAATCATAAATAGAAAAATTACAAATCCACAAAAGGAACAAACAGATACATTACATGTGACGGGTACCACAAGACATGTGGTCCCGCTACACCACTTATTCGCGTCTCTAGATAATATACAACACCCAACCCATTAGAAACACACGAAATGCAGGTGGACGATATGAAACATCCAAGATTACAAGGACCATGTTGTTTTCTTTTGGATGTCTCAATGTAAATTCTTATCATGTCTATTTACTTTAGTACATGGTGTTTTGGTTTACACATGGTTCCACCCCTCTGATCTAGTTTAGACCGTGTACATTGATTCTTGGTTGTGTTCCTTTCCATGTAATCTTAAATGGATTATTGACTTTTTGATCCATCACATGGTCATCCACCTGGGTAGAGGTATACAATGTGTAAGAGGGATACATGCAGTTCTATCCTTGTGATTTCTATAACTCTAGCCACCGCACATAATGTTCTACATGTCATGATTTCATCCTTGTAAAAAAAATTCACGTTTATTATTTTTTCTCAATTTTTTTTATAATCTATTTTAGCCAATAAGCATTGATATTGGGCCTATCTCAGGTTGAAAATTTCTTATCTAGGATGAAGCTATCATTTCAGTGCATCATTCACCGGATATCGGATCCCAATAATCAACAAGAGTTTCATCGGATGACCCGAACATAGATAATTCATTCCCTTTGTATTCATGATCATAAATCATAGAAATGATCATAGATTTGTCACAAAAATTCCATATATATATTATTTCATTGATTGTCTCCTTTTATTCATGAATTTAGGGTCCCGATTGAGCTTGGTAAGACTCAAAATGTTGAACTGGGAACACCAAGTCCTACCTGTGATGAATGTGAAAAATATTTGGGATAATTGAAACAAGAAAAAAGTTTAACCATTTTGGCCATCCATCGATGGACAATAATCATGATTGGTGATGCCATATTTTGATTAAAATTGAAATAACCTAATTAAAAATAGTACATATGTGCATCCTTAGGACAAAATTAGGGTGGATTGATAGAAGGGATCCGACTTCTCAATCAGTTTTATCAAAGATTGTGAAAATACCAAATTGATGAGTCCTATTAGGAGATTGGATCACACATAATCAATAACTACATTCTCCTATGATCGAAGAAAATAATTTCATTAATTGTATCCAAATCAACACCAATATAGTGTTTCATCATCATTCGATATGAATTTCCAATAGATGGAGGAATGAAAATCTCTTGGAAGCTCCCATGGCATTAAGTTTAACCATGTCTGAATCCTCATGATATTATTCTTATATATTTATAATATAGTTTAAAATTAGTGAATGAATGAATTTATTAATTAATTAATCCAATGAAAGTGACACCAATGTTTTAAGTGTCTGAATACCCAATACAATCCTATTTTCTGTCGTGCCTATGGTAAAACCCATTTCTAGACCCATCGATCATCTCCTATTTCTGATTAAATCTTCGATTATAGAATTAACTTTTTTCATTTAAGAATATTTATGCCTATAGTAAAAAATATATTTAATATTTTAATAAAATTAATTTCGATCATATTGGGAATTGGAATTGCATGTCATCTTAGCACCTATATCATGAAATATATCTATGAATACTTCAATGTAAAATAAATAAACAATTGGGTCTCCACATTCCGAGTAACATGGTCATCTCAATAACTTTACGATATTAAGAGATATTTTCCCATCCTTGTGAGTTGTTCCTATTTTTTTCTGATATCATGATCTTATATTTTTCATGTAGGGGAACTTGTTATGGGTGGGTCTCAAGGTAGCTTGGTTATCACATGAGTTTATAGTATATGTTTTTAATTATTTATTGAATATTTATTACTATCATGATGCACACATGTTATACTAGTGTAATTTTGGTGATGAAAAATTGGTGGTTTCTTAATATTTTTTATTATGCACAACATACATGAGAATTACAATGTGTTTTATTCCATTATATATTGGGATTGAATCAAGGTAAATGGACCGATGGAAGATGGTTGAAATAGTGAGAATAATGATGAGAGTAGTATCAAGATATAATATAGAGGATAATTTTATTTATTTACTTTTATATATGATTACACATATACTATGGTTTGGAATATAAAAATGGGAACCTTTTCAAATTATTTGAAGGTCTGCTATGCCATCTACATAGTTTTTACATATTTAAAATAATTATAATTTTTTTATATTTGTATATTATTAAATTCAATGATTGGATTCTATGATTATAATATCTCAATGGATATACATATACCTTTTATTCATGTTTGATGCCTCCTACATACACATAGGTGCATATAAGGTCATTTAACTCTCCATATTGGACTAGTGGTTTGAATGAGGGTGTCACAATTACAAATAGGAAAAGGGGAGTTATATGGAATTAAGACTAATTAAAAATGTAAGGGTGTGTTATGAATAAACAACCAGTGGAAATGTTATGATATTAAAGAACATTGTATTCTCAAATATTCAATTAAAAATCTATAATTTTAGAAAATTCTGCAAAATCGGCCCTAATATATTTTGGAAATATTGAATAAATGTTTTTATAATTTTATTAAATCCAAAATCATAAAATGATAATTTAAATTTATAAAAAAAACTATATGATACATTTAATATAATTTTATTAGTATAAGAAAATCATCATTTTTAAAATAAATAATCACACTCTTGTTGAATATATTAATTTCTTTTGAAAATTAAAAACAATACATATTTTTAACCTGCCGAAGAGTTTAAATTAATAAAATAAAAAATTTAATTATTATAAAAATTTCATTGTTCATCACATATTATTTTTTTACCCCTCAAAAATCAAATTATATATTATCAATTAAAACCTAACATGTTCAATAGATATCATCACACAAGATAGAAAACATAATAGATCCTAAAAACATTATATAAATGGAAAGATATTTTCACATAATTGGTGGGTAAAAATTAGCTATATTAATTATAATATACAAGTAAAATAAAAATTCAATTAGTATTTACACTTAAGAATTGTTGAAAAATTCAATTACTCTAACTAAATTACTAATAAGACAAAAATATTCTATAAAATTTAAAATTAAAAAAACCTTTTTATGTTTTTTTATATGAATGTTAATATATTTTGTAAAAAATATATTTTTAATAATAATAACATATTAATATTAATTTTATTAGAAATTTAAAGTTATCATAAATATGAATAAAAAATATTTTTAATATATTTTTTTATAATGAAAAATATTTTCAATTTATTTCACATTTATTATTTAAAAGTTAAATTCAAAAATATATAAATTTTAATTTTAAAAAATAAACTCTTTTTTAGATCCATTGTGTAACCATTTTATTAACATGGATTTTATTTACATTTTTATAAAATAATTAATATAAAATTGAATAGTGAAAAATATAATTTTATCCAAAATTGTATATATTTTGAATTTGTCAATATATGAGAAACAACAAGAAGTGTCTAAAAAATTTTATTGATTCCATAAATATTTATGGAGTAAAAATATTTATCTTATAATATTATTTTGAACTGAGAAAACCTATCTTCAAATTTAATAGCATTAGAAACATTTTTCTATATATGATATGTAGTTTTTGATCATATAATTTAATTAAAAATAACAATGGAGATATTTTAGCCTGGATTTATTTAGAATCCACGTAAATATTATTTTTATTTTTTATAATCAAATTTATTTCATTGTAATATGAAACATATCTATTTTTATCCTGTATATAAATTTTATAAATTAAAATATCATATTTTTAATAAAAATGAGGGTTTATGTGTCATGTTCTATAAATATAAAATTGATTTATCTTCCCCCTAAAAATTTAATCGAATAAAATTTATTTAACATCATCAATAAATATTTCAAAAATATTTGAAAATTAAAAATTTTTTAGAAAAATATGATTTAATTTGGAAAAAAATATACCTTGGTAAAACCAAATAAATTGTAAAATTGAATGTTATCTGAGAAAAATAATTATATAAATATTTAGATAATTTGTTAAAATTAATAGCTGATGCATTATTTAAATTATATCAACTTAAAATAAAATGTTTTAGATTTTTTATTCTTTATTATGTGTGAAACATGATCTTTCATTTTATTAAGTAAAAATATTTTAAACAACGCCATGCATGCCATGTTTAAAATTAAACTATCACAACCCAATCATAATGACCATAAAAATTATGGTTAAAAATTTAAAAAAAAATAATTTATTCATTCAACTATATTCCAATTCCATTTCTATAAGCCTCTAGACATAATATATTATCCTACGACCTCTGGTATAATATATACATCCATGGTAAATCTATTGTCCTCAATGAGAGTATTATATTCTTCCCAATTTGAATCCATTTCATATCTACATACTATACTATAATATAAAAAGTAACCGATAATGAAATAAGTTTTGTTTTTGTACCTAATTTTATAGTTTTATGTGTATATATATTATAATAATTTGTCATTTTCTATAAGAAAACAATATCATATTTCATGTGTTTACAGAATAACCCACTCTAAGATGTGTTGATTTCCATTTATCACCACTATCTATAATATATATTAATATTTTTTAAATTTGAGATTAAATAGGTCATATAATTATGTTATTATTATTATTATAATTATTATTAATGAAAATATTATAATCCACATTCTATTCCAGTCAATCTTCATGAAATGAAAATGTTAGCTGGGTGTGGAGATGACAGCCACCTCTATAAAGTAATGTGTATCATTCACCATCTAGTTAAATTATTATATTTTAATACCTCATGAAATTTGACACAACACCCTTATTATTTCAAAATAATTTCATTATTATTCTTCATTAATGATAATATTCCAAATAAAACCGCATTCATTAAGATAATAATCCATTTATTGTAGTATGTTCATATTTGTGTCTCTCAAACCACTAACATAAAAAATGATAGAAAAAAATTGCATGGATGAAAATGAGAACATCATTACTATAATATAATAAATAAATTATAACACTTATATTTTCTTTAGTTCATATAATTGATTTTTAATTTTCAAACTCGTTATTTAATATACAGATATTCATTCATGAAAAATCACTGAAACATAAAAATCATCAATTTTATCATTTTGAATAAAAAAAATTATATAATGAAATTTTATCAGTATAAATGATTATAAATAATTATTTTCTTCAAATAATATGATATTTTAATGTTTAAATTTTAGATAAGATTTAATAACTACATAACTATAACAAAACTAGTTCTAAACAATCATTATTACTCACCCATCAATTGTATTAATAAATAAATAATATTCATGAAGGGAATAATTATAAATTATGATTATTAAAGGATACAAATATTAATAAGGTTATGAAATATATTATAATGGGTTTTTATATGTAATGGTGTAGATTATGATCTTCTGTAGTAGCTTGGTATTAATGTAGGGGTTCATATTAACTAAAGTTTCTTCTATGGAGTTACATAAAATCTTTATGAACTCTATTATAACATATATTATTTATTTTTCCAAATGAATTATATGTATTATATTACCTCTATTATTTTTTAGGATATATAATTATTAATAATATCATTATTATCTAATGACTCTTACCTAAAAATTATGTTACTTGAATACGGTTTCAAGGAATCAATTCCAACATCATGATACATGATTTATTTTATAAACCAATTCACATTTATATTGTATATATAATTCATATTTTTTAAATTATATCATGAATTGTATTTTTCTTATTTTTATGTTTATATTCATTTTCTATTTCCCAAAAGTGTTTTTATTTATTTAATACTCATGTTATACATGTTTATTGTCAGAACGTTTTTCCCATTGAGGCATATTTATTAAAAAAATTATTGATTTACTTTTAATGGTTTATATGCTTCACATTTAATATTGTGCTTCATGATTCTATCATTATTAATTTTATTGACTATTTTATTTGAATTAATATATTTCACGGTGTTTTTACAAGAGTGTTTCTAAGGTTTTAAGGGTTTATTTAACAAATTTTATAATCCAGGAGACATATTTGATAATAAGGAAAATTATTTCTCTTGTATAGCTTATTCTGTACCCCTTTAAATTCATGTATAATGAATATATTTGATTTTATAATAATAAAACTCCATTTTCTAGGGATTGTTCTTATGTTTTTTAATACATATATTGCAATTACTATAATGTTTTTTATTTACTCAACTCCTATCATAGAGTTATAATGATCTCATGAAATTATTTCTTTCAATACTGGTTACTTATAATGATATATTATATTTCATGATATATTCAAAATCTATGAGGGAAAATGACATTTTTTCAAATAATACTCAATAAATTTATTCAATATAAAAATTACTTTATAATTAAGTATAAATCATGTCCTATTAAATGATATTTTCTCATTCATCTATTTATTTTATTTTTAAACCAATATTGTTCATTAAATATTGAATCCCCTTATATGTGTTATCTCAAGAAACCATTCTAGTTTTCATTAGAACATTTCAATGGTATATTTTTCTAACCACTATTATGATGTGGGATTTAAAAAATAGACTTTAAAAATATTTAAGAGTTTTTCCTTCCATTAAAAATAAATATATTCATCTTCAACCTTAATTTTTTTATATATTTTCTTTATATTGAAGGATGTATTCTTGTATTTTCTTATCAATTGGAAAATTATAATAATGATGTCGCTTAAAAATTTGAATCTATCTTTTCAATGTGATCAGCAAAATATATTCACTGTATGGAAATAAATATGTTATATATAAATAAATTTATGATCTTAATAAAATATTAATACAAATTTAATAAGTAAGGGATATTAAATAAGAATACAAATTATTAATATTTTTAAAAGGTAATTTCCAGATGAAAATAATATTCATTATATTTTATAATTTAAATATTTAAATTTAAAATAAAATATTTCTAATTTGGATTAAAATACATCATTATTTGATTAATAATTTCAATATTATCTTAAATTAATTTTTGAGCGTGTCATAAAATACATTATTTTAATGTTAATATTGGTGAATAATGTTTTTACCATTTTTATAATTTATTTAAAAAGTTTTAAATTTATTCAAAATACCTAAAATATTATAATCCATATAGTCGATTAAATACATATTTAAGGTGTAAGATTGTAAATTTTAAAATATTATTTTTATCAAGAATAATATACGTTTAATCTATAGAATCACAGAAACCATTAATTTAAAATTAATAATATTTTGAAATATTTTAATATAAAAAGACATATAAATATTGATATTATGTTTTGGATGGATTTAGTAGCAACATAATATTTATTTATTTTGTAATAAATAATTTTATATCATTAAAATATAAAATATTTAAAATTTTATAATACACATATAATTTATTTGTAAAAATAATCCTTTAAGAAAAATGTGTTTCTACGCATTATCTACGATAATTTTCAAATTATATTTCGATGTAAAAAAATTATATAAAAAATTTGATTTCTTTATTGAATGATCAATTGAAATTTATTTAATAATTACTATATAATTTTAATTCCTAAAATATGATTCTGTTATATAAAAACTAGTTACTATGGTAAAACCAAAATGTGTAAAAGTGAAAAATCTATGAGGAAAGGATATAAAAACATGTTTGACATATGCCTGAAAATAAATTTATAAGTGATTATTGAACTTATAAATTCCATAACCATATTAATTCACATTTTTTTGTCTTCTTGACATTTAGTACATGTTTTTAATTATATTATAATCCAATATTTATATAAAAGTCATTCTCACAACTTATAAAATGTTACTCTCACCAAACCATCAAGATCGTGAAACAAATTAGAATTCCTAATGAAAATATTACATTAATTCATGCCTTTTAGTAATATTACCTTTCAATGAGCCTAATGTTTCATGATATTATCCTAAGAACTCCATTTCCAGGTAGACATCCAAGTGAATGCCCAAGTTCAAACCAGGAGTACTCATTTTTTCTCTTACATCAATCATTTTTCATTACAAAATATAATTTAGTTATTTATATATAATTAAATGATTATATTATTATACTTAATTAAATAATTATAATGTAATAAATAATTACAAAATTTTACCTTATTTTCATGAAAAATGATATCTTTATTCATGTATTACAAAGACTACCTCCTCCACAAAGCGATGACTTCCATTTTCAGCCAACAATAGTACACAACTTATAACGTTGAAATTGAAGGAAAATGTGATATATAAAATATAATTATGATTTTTAACAGTTATATTGAAATCCAACCTACTTCACTCTAAAAATTAGATAACTATTAATGATAATTGTGTTGTGGAAAACCATCTCTTTCAAGATGTCACATATCCCATTTCTCAATTAGTTAATGTTTTTTACTAAAACCACTTTAAAAATTGAAACAAATTAAAGCAATAAATATATTATGACAATTATTATGGAAATATTATATTATTAAAAAAATATTTATATATCATAATAAAAATTATCTATTTATTAGGATATATTCATTCTTGGGTTCATCATACTACATACATGAAAAATGTTATAAAATAAAAAAATAAGCATATAGGATAGATTATTTAATGATAATTTATAATGAAAATAAGTTAATAGTGATTTTATATTCATTATGTAATTATATATTTAACATTATATTCTATAATTTAGACATCAACACCCCTTGGTGAAAAATCACTGAACCTTTCCCATTATTGATTTAATAAATACATATTATAATGAAAGTTGTCAAAGAATAAAATAATAAATACTTATAAATAAAAAAATCCTGTAAATTTTATATTTATATAATGACTAAGTAATGGAGAATAATGAAGAAGAACACTAATATTACAAAACATGTTCTAAATTATCAAGATTAATCACACATGGCATTGGAAATATGTAATAGCATACTAAAACAATCTAGAAAAAAACTATAAATATTGTTTATAAGTGATTATATATTTGAATAATGTTCTGAAATATATGATTTGGATATTTTCCTTTTTATTATAGTAGATTCATGTTCCTTATAGAGAGTCAAGAATTTTGTTAAGGGTTTGTGATAACTCAATATTATTTCCAAATGACATAAAAACATTCTTATTGAACCCTACTATTCCTTATTTTTTTAAATCTATTGAATACATTATATTCTTCCATGTTTTTTTAAGGATTCTAAATTTATTTAGATTATCCCCATTTTCAAAGGAGGCATACCTCAATCATTACTTTCCAGGAATGATGTTTGTTAGTCTTAAATCCTATTTCTTAAGACATGTTTCTTATTATGTACCAGTTTAATTTTACACAGTGTATACACTGCCTATTAGTTATTTTATATAATTAATTATAATTATTTTAAATTTAATTTTAGTTTAAATGCCTTTTAAATTTAATGGTTTTGACATTGATCATATCCAAGACATTATGGTTTCGTGCCACAAATATTGACCACTAGAGACACACTTATTATTAAACAATATTTTTTCCTTGGAATAATGTATCTTCTTACCCATTAATTTTAATTATCATGATAATATAATTATTAAGTTATTTATTATTTAATTTGACTTGATGTTCTTTATGGGTTTTCTGATGCAATGTTTCTTAGGTCATATGGGTTTCTTTTTCACATTTTGAAATCTTTGAGACATGGTTGATATTAAACGCCATCATTTCAATTATATAGACTATTCAATAAAACATTAATTTTTTTATACTAAATATATATATCATTTTATTACATATAACATCCATTTTATTTAATCGTTATTATGTTCTCTTATTCAAATATTACCATTACATATGTGTTATTATCAACTCAAACCAACTTGTTGAGTTATAATTATTCTTCATGAAATTATTTATTTCATGTTTTGTTTCATACACCATAAGATTATATATTATAGTACATACACATTCTATTGAGTGAAATTAATTATTCCGATTAAAATCAATGTCCTTGAAGATTTTCTTCCCCATAAAAAGTAATTAAGTAATAAGACAAATTCCAATTTACTTAAACTATTGTTTTTCATCCTTATTCAGGTTTTCATTTTGTTCAAATACTCAGTTTTTTAATCATAATTAATTTTTAATATCTTTTTACCTTTCTATTTTCCATTAACACTTTACAAAGGGAATTTTTACAGTCATATTTTTTCGATTTGAGATTTGAAAAAATTTATTTTAAAATATTAAACATGTTTCGCATATTTTAAAAAAGAAATGATTTATCATACACATGAAAATTAATTTTATAACTTTTATGTATCATCAATGATAAATTATTTGGGATTATTTTTTAAAATTAATTTCATTCAATGTTGTTACTTCACCTTTTTATAAATAAATTTTGAATTTAGAAAATAATATTTCATTTATATAAAAATGGTATTTTTTATAACCCCATCCCCTAAATGATTTCCCATTAAGCGTTAGAAATGATATAAATAGGATTGTTAAAACATAATTCTTTACTCCATTAGGCCTCAGGTTGGTGACTGGCACTGAGGAAATAAACAAAAAAAACTATTGAGGCACTAACCTCTTAGAGGACATAAAAATGAGAAAAAAATGTAGAAAAACAATATAATACAATTAATAATTTAAAAAGTGACACCATGTATATGACATAAATCTCACATAACACTCAAAATGGACTTGAAAATGAGAGGTACCAAATGATAAATTCATCAGTGACTAAGAAGCCAAATTAGCTCACAAAAACCCTCAGTTAGTAAACTTTAGCTTGATCTTCAACATTCTCATGCTTAATTTATTAAATTATTATATATATATGTTTGATGGGGATAATAGGTATATTTATAAATATCCTACATATATCCTCTCACACAGAAGAAAAATAAACTATACTAAATCCTAATGAACAATATAATCATCTAACGCATCACAAAAATAATTATACCATGTTTCGAACCACACCATGGATATTTATCACCAATTATTACATATATGATATCATATATTATTTTATTTAAACCATAGGGATACCCATCTACCTATACCCACCTGTTTAATGCTCTCCCCCAACAACATGTGTCATAATCAATCTATTTACTAAATATCTTTGCCTGAAGACACCATGTATACATATCACTACATGCATCTCACACATTAAATCATCTCATCATTTCATGTCACGTATCTATTGATTAATAGAGTAGTTTTCAAGATCCACCATAGAATATATATTTTTTTTTCACACATCGACTATTAATCCTCAATCAACAACAACACATACTCTATTTATGGTTACAAATCCATTATGTTATATATAATTCATAAATATAATAATCGTTTGGAAACAATATTAAATTTTACATATATTTCAAATAACCAAAAACTAAACATTGTTTATATACACTTATATGGTAATAATACCACCATTTATTCAATGGAATAATACTACTAAGAAAGGAGAATGTGACAAGAGTGGGTAGTCAGCCATCTATCTCCCACCACAAGGATGTTGGGGATAACACAATCTGAGAGTCCACTTTTTGTTAGTTACTGTACCAAAAAGGGGAGGGTACAATATAAAATAGAAAAATATAGGATATAGTATACCTTCTAACCACCCTATGGGTATAACAAATCCATATTATTGAATGTATCTATCCCCTCTCGAACACCCTAAATTACACTACAAAATTCATGATACCCTATAAGAAAATAAGAACAATATGAGATATATTAAATGTATTCAATTTTATAAATAATACATTATAATTAATTAATTAATTATTGATTATTTAAAATTAATATAAACTAAATTTCATTACCCAGAAATTAAAATTTATTTTAACCAAGCATTATTATCCTTAAGTGGTGTTCCTGTTATGCACATATATTTTAACTATATTCATTTTTTAGGATTCAATATAATTGTATTATTTTATCAACCAAACCTATTGGTTAAAAATGATTATTATCAATTTAGTATTCTTTAATTTTAGGTGATCTTGAAAAAATCATAAGAATCTGTGGAGTGATTTATAACCTTAATCGTACTTCTTCCTCAAGTTGTAGGAAAAGAAAAGATGATAAACATGAATCGTATCCATCCAATATCTAAATCGATTCATTACAAATAAAAACTTTTTTTTCATCAAAATAAATTTGAACCCCAATATCTTCAGTTTATGTTAACTCTGGTACCATCCATAACACTATCCATCAAATATCTAGGAATCTCATAATCACATACATTGACAACTACCACATCCTTGCACATCCCCACAAATATATCATCATCCATCCTAGTTTCATATAATATTTAATATAATATATCACATGTAGTGAACAGAACTGAATTAGGGAAATAATAATAAATGTCTATGGGTAAACATGGTTCTAAAAATGAGGCATATTTCCATCTTATGAAAACGAGCTCAATTGGCCCGAAATCTAATTAAATATCCTTTAAAAGTTAGTGTGTGCACATGACCAAAACATTTGACTTTATGAAAAAACCTATGATTGTTACATATTTAAATAAAAAATTCCATTATCACATGTAACAACTATACGTATAAAAACATAACCTATATGAAGATAATAAATTAATTAAACATGTTTTCAAGCATGTTCTCTATTAACAAGGTATAATATAAAGAAATTCCATTTATATTTTGTAAATCTAATTACAAATAAAAACATAAAAATACAATATTATTAAAAAATCCCATTAACACTTGGAATTATATATCAAATAATACCCACAAAATACATCAATTTAATGTCCATCAAATTTCAAGAAACACCTTATTTATTAACAATTAATCTTTTATAAATCATAATATAATTATATTTAAATTAACAGATATATGTTATCTACAAATTTAATCTATAAAAAATTATTATCCATGAAGAAAAAGGATTATAACAAAAATAAAATAGATGAAAAAAATATCTAATAGATTGAGAGGAAATCCTTTATTAAGGTAATGATAAAAAACATGTGATCATGAAACATAAATCAATTTCACTCTATAATAAATTTATACATTTATTAATTTAATTTATCTTCCATAAAAATCATTATACCATTTTAAATTTATTGTTAATTGTAATTAATTTGATCATGAAATGAATCTCCTCCCTCATACATTTTATTTCATGAAACATCAATGGAGTACCATTGCGGATCATGAATCAGCTCTACCTAGAGGAAAATAAAATCTTCCTTCAGTGTTGTTCCATGAACACATTAGATAATGACAATGAAACTCACATTTTAATGATATAATTAATATTTTATAACATGGTTTGATATGAAATGGATGAAATGAGTTCAAATATAGTGAATCCTATTAGAAGAAGAAAAACCAAAATTAGATCACCATAGATTAATCTCTTGATGTCAGGGATTAATACCAATCAAATGTCTCTCAAGTGGAATTCAAAAAGCACTCTATGGTTCTTGGGGTTCATTCCATGTTTCTGTAATAAATGAGGGGTTTAGGGGACTCATAGATATAATTATAATAAAAAAATTTAATGGATCCATGTGAAACCCATAACTACATGTCGCAGACCAACTAGACCACAACATAGTGATCGAGGACTACACCGTAGCCCTAAAACAATCAAATATCTATTATCATCTACTAGTTACATAGTGAAAATAATATCGAGTGGGGGTGGGTGGGAGGGAATATTGTGTGACATACATGCCACATTGAATCTATATTGAAACAAGTTGTAGATATAATTTTCATCCTTCCAGCCTATGCTATACTTAGGAGGTCATCCTGCAATATACTAGAATACGTTGTATCACATGGATCCATATCATAACCTGGAACTAAATTGAATATCCCCTGCAATATCCTAATTTAACCTTGAAAACACTTGGAATTTATTCCATATTTCTTTATCTCCTAATAAATCTAAAGAAAACTAAGGTGCACACCCATACATCGAAAACCTTTGATATCCTTGATCACATCAAAGTAGATTCCAAATCGAAAAGCACTCCTTCCTAACAAAAATTATATACATGACATGATTCATGAAACTGTCATAAAAATATACATACCTGACCCCTCTCATGTAATTAATCTTGAGGATGTAAAATTGGATATTGATCATTATTCTGAGTAGAAATCAATGAAGATAATAGATCATAGAGATAATGATATATGAAACAAGAAAACTCACCTAGTCAGAATTTTATGGTGGAACCTTATACTTGAAGAAGAGTTATGGGAACAAAATTTGGAAATAAAAATTATGTAACATATTCTATTTTAGTTAATATAATGAAAATTTCAAGGGTGAAATTTTTTGAGGGGGGAATAATGTATTGACTGAAACATCAAAAAATGAAGTTTTACTTTTTCATAAATAGCTGGATTATTTGGTATTATAGTTATTGAAAATATGTAAAATACATTAGCAATATTAGACCGTTATAAAATAAGTCCAATAACATTTTAATTATCATTAAAATAATAATTCATTGATAATATACTTGTTTAATTGTGTTCATATGATTAGTGTATATTAAGGGTTATTATAATGTCTTGTTGACATAGATAAATGAAATGGCCTCAACAAGTAGGATAATGCACTAAGAATAAAATTTATCAAATACTATAGGATATATATCATCTCCATGAATTTAAATTGATCAAATCCAAATTGTAAAATAAAAAATAAAACATTGGGGAAACTGTTTATGAGAGAATTTCCAGGTCATCGAGATCGTGACTCAAACTATGTTGGGTGAACCACCCAAAGAGAATCTCATTTTTGAACACCTTACCCATATATATTTTCATTTTTTAAAAAGGGATAAGTATTTCAGACAAAATAGTATTAATATTTAAATTTTCATTTTAATAATATAATAATTATTATTATTTCTTTTATTAATTATAAATTATTATATAATGCGGTGACTGAAATCAAATTTTAAAATGGAAAAACATGAATTTTATATTTTGTTAATATGAAATTCAAATTTTGTACATTACTATTGATAAATTCCTTATTATTTGGAAGAAATTATATTTTAATAAAATATAATTATTAAATATTATATATTAAAATTAAATTATGCTATAAATTCATGAAGTGAAAGTATAATTTTTATATGGGTTTGGAAATAGTTATCATCCACAATCCTTTATTTTTCAATAAAAAATGATTTTAATGTAAAAGTGTAGTTTCTAATATATAAATAATTATATTCTTAAAATCAATATTATTTTTGGAACTATAATTATGTAATAATCCAATAGTGAAATTTTAAAAATTTTCAAAGATAGTTGAATTTTTAGGTAAAAATTAAATATAATATAAATATAATGTTTATTATAACATCATAATGACCCAAAGACCTGAAATGTGATAAATAATAAGTATAATAGATAAAATTTATATTTACCACTTAAAATAATTTTTTTCATATATTATTTTATTGATTTTATAAACCCTAAACGAATCCTCCAAAACCCAATTTTAATTTATGATTCTAAAATATGATATTTTATGGACAGTACCAATTTCAACACCACAATGGGAATTATTTTAATATTATTGGTGAATGTCCTTATAAAATAATTAAATCACTCATATTTAGATTAATTTGTGGGAAAACACATGTGAATATTTATTTTCTTATTACATTACAACATGGAGTCCAAAACCAAATTTTGGAAAATAATAAAGAACTCCCCTAAGTATTCCATTACAAACCCACCAAATATCCCATTACTCTCCACTCAAAACCATTTGATAATGAATATAATATAAAACATCCACTCTATATCTCTAATAATTTTAACAAAACCTTGATGAAGCCCTATGCAATCATTTAAAAGCACCCCCTCAAGTTAAAAGATCCACTCATTATAATATTTAGTCAACGAGCTTCCTTGTGGGATTACTTTTATTTTAAATTTATTCTTCTTGGGGTATATATTCATACCTAACTCAATATGAAATTATAATTTAAAAGTTAAAATATACCCCTTTATCTCTCATTAATCACTATCACTATCTATTATGATTCCAAATTATCCAGTGATTTTTACGTGAAATATTTTAATTCAATCATTATTTTTTATGTCACTAAATTTTAATACCCATAGATCATGATTGATTAAGTAATCAAATATAACTAATAATTCTATTATTATTTAACCATTATTACATACAAATTCCATTCTCATTATTCCCTCCCATTATTATTTATATACCCTAGTTATACTTTTAGAATTATCATATAAATCTTCCATGGAAAATATTAATTCAAGTACACTTTTTGTATTATGCATTTTAATTAACAATTTTTATAATGGATTATTTTTACATTTACCTATTACTAAAATAATTTATTTCCATGTCATGGAATACCTCTTTCCCTATCATTATTCCCTCCCATGATTTATTATGTTCCCCGGTTGTACTGTCAAAATTATCCGGTGATATTAGCACAAATAACCCGTATAGTGTGAATTCCATTTCCATATAAACTCAATGGTTTCACATATAAATATAAAATAATAGTTTTATTGGTTAATTCTTCTCATTTATTCCATTTTTATTATTATTTGCATTAAATTTAATGAAATATGATCATATGTTGAACGATATATGTTACACACATTTTCATGTACATGATATGGAATTGACAGGTGTTCTTAATATTATATTGCACTCAAATTATTTAGTTAATGTTTTAGTATAATGAGACATACATATATGAATATGGAGTAAAAATAATCAATTATTGTACTTTTCTAAGGATACGATGTTGTATTATTGGTTATACTTTGTGTAGTTTTATGATGTAATGTTTATTTTTCTTTCCAAATTCTCATGTTTCCTTTAGGATGTCATGTTGAATCATGACTAATTATTTAATATTATTATTCTCACCATTTATATGCTCAACAGAAATTACAATTCTCAATTTTAGGATTCTATAATCCTGTTATTCCTTGTTTATTACCTTACTTATATTAATTTATCACCCCAATATTTATTTATGTACCCATTTTTTCCATAAAGTTTTTAAATCTATTGAATACTAGAATAATTTTGAAGGAAATTTTAAATATTTAGGTTGTATCAGTAACATTTTAATTTATTATATACCTAATTTCTAAAATAAACACATAGTATAACTATTATAGGCTTAAATATGTGAGATTTGATTTAATAAATCATGAAATAAAATGTATTGAAGACTTGGTTTTTCATAGGAAAAATTATACATCATCATTATTTGCATGTTCCACTATTATAATGATATTTTTCTATGATTTATTGAAATATTCATTATATTAATATAAAATGTATTAATTTATTTATGGTTTTGTGGAAATCCCATTTAACTATAAATTTTAATTATTGATTTACCTTTTATTAAATGTTTAATAAATGATTTTCATTTCATGTATAGTTATGTTTCCTTTTCTTACAACTTTCCATTCACGTTGAGTATAATTTTCATGACACTAATCCTATTTTAATGAATTTTTATGATTCCTCAATACCATATATTATAAGGATCCAATATTAATTTTATCAATTTGAATATATAATGATTTTTCATTTAATAAATTTATTTATAATGAGTTTTTTTTTCAAATTTATACATTATGCATGATTATATTCCATATGGAACATATTTGAATGATATGTTATCACAATGACTATGCCCAAACATATACGACCAATAATGTATTGGGTAATTATTTATATATCATTATATCATTATGACTTGGAATGATGAAATTATATTTTTCCCATTATTTTATGTCTATAATTGAGGATATTAAATTTATCGAGAGGTTTTATGCATTGTAATGATATAGTTATCTTTTTCAATGATGGTATGATGTCCCGAATGTGATCTTTGACCTATATTTATTTTATTGTTTCTTATGATTGTGAAAAAATTTCTTTTTCATTTTATTATCCTGATCATATTATAATTTTCTTCTTATTTCATACATACCTAGGAATTTTATGATCCAATTACATTAGGTTTTTATAATATTATTTTTGGATCTTTTGATATCTCATCTTAGAATTAACCAATTTTACCCCCTTAAAAGGGTTTATAGATCACCCCATATTTTATGTATATCCTTTAGAAATAATTTGTTGTGATTGGATAATAGTTCTCTCATAGAAATGTTTACAAATATTGAAATATAAAAATACATAGTTTATTTTTAATATATTGTATTATGATTATAGTTTCCGAAAGACGATATATATCAAGATATATTTGTGGTTTTTTGGGTTTTTAAGCAAAATATTATGAATTATCATGTGTAAGAGATGAATATCATAATAGTATGTATTAGATAAGAGGTTATATATTTTTAAAATTAGTGTGTGGAATATTTGTATTATTATTTTGATAGAAAACCAATGTCACTAATGTAGTAGATTATGTATAAAAAATAATGAATATATAGTGTTTCTATTTCCGAGGAGTATATGTTGAATCATGTTATGACCTTACCATAGATAATATTTATTTAACAAACCTAATTATTATTGGTTTGTGATTTAAAAGATTATTTAAAATTTAATTCAAGTTTTAGGAGTGTTATGAGAATTTGGTGTTAGATAAGAATTCAATGTGTTGGAACATCTGTAATGTAGTTTTAATCTCATGTACTAGGGATGTATGGATAGTTAGAATAGTTTTATATGTTTTGGTTTTGGAGACATGAGTTGTGAAAACTGTAGAAAAGTAATGTAGACATTTGGTAACTAGTTGTTGGGCACCAGATGACTAGTGCTAGATATTGGGTTTATAAATTACTGAAGACTCTACGAGGTCACTAGTTAATGGGTATGAGGTAACCATTGGGTTTACAAAGGTATGGTTCTTCTATATGTTCCATTTTGATATCTTGTGGTGATTTGATACTCCACTAGACTAGGACTAATTTTTACGGATGAATTTTTAATTTTTAATTCATATTTCAAAACAATGTTTTGGGGTTTTCTCATATTGACAAAAAACGTGTGGTGAGGTTCCCCATTTCATCGCATCTTGTTCCTCTTATTCTACAATTATTCTAGGGTTTTCTAATCTCATTTCTTAATTATAAATAAATTAATTTTTCCCTTTTATTCCATAATTGTTCCTCTCTCTTGTATTCTAAATTTAATAGTTTTATATGATTGGGATTATGTCATATTTCATAATACAGTGGTAAAATCGGACCAATGAGTTTGTGATTGATGTCACGATGCTTAGAAAATTACCAATAGGTTTAAATTCTACATGCTTTCACCAATTTACTTGGAGGTATTTCACATATAAAATTTTTTATTTATTTTTTAAATTTCGTTTTGAATTATAGATTTTTAGTTTTTTACTTGTAGGTTTTTGGTTAAATGAGTGTTTTAAGAATGTTATGAGCCTTTCAAGATACACTGGTTGGGGTTTTCATGTCCCCAAAACTAAGCATTTAAATTTGCAAAAAAATCTCATATAATTAAATTGGATAATTAATTATAATTCTATAAATTTGGAATTACATCCTTATATGTTGTGATATGGATTTATAATATTAGAGGGGAACTACCGATGGTTATCTGCATATGATAAGTTTGGGAAAAGGATGGTAACTCTATTTTGAGGAATATAGAATGTGTATTACATGATATTTTGATTTTAATGAATGTGAAATACATTCATGTTCATTGGGGCTGGGGTCCCATGTACAATATCCCAATTTTGATGGCTTGTTGAGTCAAAATATGTAAATTAGCAGAGGATAATCATTTTTAATGATTTGAGTAATTTATACATGAGTTATATATTATATTTATTCTCAATAATTATGAGGCAATGGGGTGTGTAGGATATAATATATTATTGAATTGTGATGTGGGAATAGATTATGTGTTAAATTAGAGATAGTCATCGAATTATTATAATCCTTGAGTGAGAAAAGTGAGTTATTTGGAAAGGGTCTTGTGATCATTTTGAGAAATTGGTATTGAAGTATCCAAGATATTGGGTCTTAAAAATGGAATAAATATTCTCTTTGAGTGTCCTGAATCCCAATCATTGATAGTAATTTGGGGGACTGATAAGCATTTTCTATGATATTCATTGAGAAAAATATAATAATATGATACATGATTTGATTACTTGTATTTATAATATAAATTATTGGATAGAGTGATAATGTGATTCATAACGTAAAAACATGACGAGGGTAATGGTTTAGAATTTTATCTATTTCTAGGGTATAATGAAGTATTTCTTTATATTTTCTTGTAGTTATCGTGCTTTTTTAGTTAGTACATATATGTGAATAAAATTTCATTTCCTTTATAAGGTTAGGGAATGTTATTTATTGAAAATGTGAGTGTTATTGAAGAAATAAACCTCTAGGTTTTATGTGGAACTTGATAATGATATTGATGGGAGTAAATGACTGTGTGTACTTCTCGGAGGATCTATAAGGATGTGCATGGATTTGGGGATTTTTATGGATCTGGTGTGGTCTATTCGGTTCTAATATACTGGTTTGTGATTTTTTTTTCTAATTTGTTTTTGCTAAAATGGATATTATATACTTATAAATTATGTATTATATGACCATGTGTTGTTATTTTGGTAAAGAAATGTTATATTTTACTGTATATTATATCCTCTTTTAGTTAGTTTTGTGTTTTTCTATATGGTTATATGGGAGATATTTTATGGGATATGACTTCATGAAATCTATTGTTTTTAAGAGACCATTTTGTGTGAATGTGATGATATATTACCCTTGAATGATAATGTATGGCATGATATTTTTTTGAGGTTCCACTGAGATATGATCCGCAATTGGTGTGTCCATAAGGACCATTTAGAGAGGGTTAGCAATGGATATGTTCCTAGGGACCACTAAGAGAGGACCCGTAGTTAATATTTGTGTAGGCCCATCGATATAAGGTCATCGGTTGATCTGTGCATAAGGACTAATGAGAGAGGGTCCCTATATGATTCAATCCCATTGACCGTCAAAATAAAGTACCTATATTATATTTTCCTATGTTCCACTAATAGATGATACCTAATTTTTATATCTCTATGGATCATCGTGAGAGAGCCCCCAAAGGTTCTAGGCATAGTGATCACTATGTGAGGATCCCCAAATTCTATATGTTGACATGTGTATCTATGTTAAACCATTATTTTTCATGCTTCTAAGGAGATGTGAGGATGAAAAAAATATTATTGAAATTAGATAAATAAGGTAGGTTCATGTTTCTTAGATTTTTTATAAGAACGTAACAACCTAACATGATTGATTATAATTTTTTTATTTATTTAATGATTTATTTTTAAAAAATAAATGAACTATTTATCTAGAATAAATATATAAAAGGATGGCCATGATTTTATGAGTTTATTTTCATACACTATATAGGAACCACCATTCCTATTTAGATCCTTATAAATTGATTCTATTGTATTGGATATAAATGAGATCTAGTTGGAGTATCCAAATGGTTTTTTTAGAGGAAATTCAGAGGATGGACTCAAGTTATACAATATGACTATAGTTTATTTCATCTATTCTTATTCTCTACATGATCTTCCTAATGGGATATACATTTTATAGGATTGCATGATTAATATGGGTACATATTGTTATAGCATGTAATGTTATCCCTTATTATTGAATAACCTTAAATGTCATTATATGTGTTTAAAAAAATTTCAATTTTATAATTATATAGTTAATTGAAGTATTATTTCACAGTAAAAAGAATATATTGCCCCAACATTGGATATGAAATCTCATAGTTAGACCGTAACTCATGATGTATACAGAGTCATACTTATGTTTTTATGAAAATGTTTTCGGTGTTGTTTAGGATATTTTATTTGGGAAATTAAAAATGGGTATTCGAAGATTATTTGGATTTATTTTGTAGATGGGAATTTTATTTTTGGGTAGGATATTGTTAGAGCATAATATTTTCTATATTATTGGTTCTTGCTAACCCCTATATACAGAAATTCATTTCACTAAAAATGGGGAAGCTGTTTGTTAATTGATACTATTAAAATTGATTTGTTTATTCATTTATGATGTTCAGGTGTGGCCTTTCTATTTATGGTTATAATCTTTACATGGTTGGAAGAGAGATTGTGTGTATATACATCATTTTAGGAACATATGTTTTGTAGATATGTCAATGAATTATTTTGATTATGAAGTGGTTTTTAAAAAGGGAAAATTATTTTGGGAAATGGATTTGGGAAATATGTATAGAATTATTAAAACATTAATAACATGTTATTATCAATTTTCCCAGTTAATGTTAATGTCATAATGAAAACCATTTTGGTGTTTCTGTGTGATCCCATAGTAAAATGATTGTAGTTATGCTTATAGTGTTTGATAACACTATAGTGGGTAAGATGGGTTAGACATGACAAATATGCATGCCTGAAAATTATTTTTTATTTTATAAAGCCGGCTTAGGGGTGTCCGGTGCCCAGCAAAATAGATCCAGCAAACCATAAAAGAGTACAACTAAGGAGCACAAAATTAAAAGTCATACTACCCAAAGTCTTCACCGCATCCCAAACTTGATTTCTCTTCCCCAGTGGCTGATTCCCACTCCGGGATTCTCCAGAAACTTGCACTATGAACGCGATTTCTAAGATTCTCCAGGGCAGCCATGTCTGGCATAGTCTTCTTAATCCCGCTGCCTTTCTTGATTGCGAGGGTCACCTGCTTCTCCCTTTTTGAAGCAGATCGGGTCCGCATTGGGTGCAGGAGATAGGAATAGTCCTTCCTTGATCTCCTATTTGTAGTTACAGCCAACTTTGTTTCCCCTGCAAATTCTTTCTGAGTCCCCTGTTGAACAATCTCACTGAAGGACCGACAACCCGGAGCACTCTGGATCTCCTTACCTTTATAATTCTCCTTTCCCACTCCAGGCTGCTCAAAGATGCAGTCCCTCCTTTGTCCTGGCGTTCTATTCTCACTCAAAGGTAGCCGCACATCCTCTAAAGGAGTGTCCACCACGTCCATGGAGTGTGCCTCTGTCCTAAAACCACCAGCCTGTGGGTTTCTAGACCTCTGGTCTACACCTAACATCAGAGAGTCTCTCGTGGCCAAATTGGGGATGCTATGGACATCATGGTTCTGACCCAAGACATCCCCTGATTGAACCTCCTCCAGCTCCTTACCTTGGCTATCCTGTTTAGTAACCAGTACACCAGATTGTTGGTTGCCCAAAACAACCAACTCATCCCCCTTCCCTACAGCCTCCTCCTCCTCAATTTCTTCAGCCAAGAACACCTCGGACAGACCATTAAACCCATTACTTAATGAAATAAAAGGGGTAGCCAAAGGGTCCAAGCTGGAACAATTCCTATCACCTGCCATGGAAACCACTTATTCTGTATTTTCAGCCCCTTCAACCTCAGCCTGCTCTAAACTTGGCTCTATCATTGAGCCGGGAGGATTTATAACATCCTGCAAAACATCCCTGGTAGGCCTTGTAGCATTACTCTCCACAGCCAAACTAGCTTCACATGAGACCTTCCCTTTTACACTAGGATTGGCCAAATTCTCGTCCATGTCCATCTCCAAAACATCCCCCATAGATTTTCTTCTAACATTAACACCTGGAATCCCAAGAGCTCCTTTCCTACGATGTTCCTCTCCCAACCGTGCTGTGTAACCACCTCGGCATCGGTCATCCGAGTGACCCATCCTCTTGCAGGAGTCGCAGAAGTTAGTCCAGTTCTCGTAGATAACCTGTTTCTTGAAACGGTATTCCTCTCCAATCGTGATCCATACAAAATCGAATGGAACGCGAGAGGCATCAAACTCAACACATACCCGAGGATTCACTGGATGACAGACAGCCTCCGTGCGACTATCAGAACAAAGAAAACGACCAACCAGATTCCCCAACAAACGAACTATCGAGGGGTTTTGAAACGGAAATGGAAGTTTCGGAAAGCTTACCCAAACTGCCATGGAGGGAGAGGCACGCTTCATGTGTAAGTCAAAGGACCACCGGAGCAGAAGGAAACGAGTTCCGTTGAAGACACGGGGAGAACTCGCCCATGCCTGAATCAAATCAGCCTCTGTCTCGAACCGAATCATAATTTGCTTACTATCCAGTAGACCTACCACCACTTGTTCCTGGAGATCCCAAGACCCGAAGATGAAACGGTCTAAGGCATCAACTGAGGGCCTCTTCTTGTTGAAGCGATCCACCAGTGTAAGATTTAACAAGCCCGAAGCTTTAGAAAACTCAGAAGTGGAAATTTGAAGATTAGGAGCCCCATCGATTAGATCTGCAACCTTAGGGCTTACCGTTGCCTTCGGAAAGGGGGGGAGAAAGTCCGGGTTGGAGAAACGATGGAAGGGTCTTGAAAACGCATGTAACGATGATTCCCCCTCCCCCACCAAGGGGGGGGGGGAGCTGCCATGGCGGTTGCCGCCGTCACCGAGGGCGAAGAAGCATCGAGGGTTCACAGCGTTCCGTCCAGTTCTCTAGAGGCCTAGACATGACAAATATAATACTCTATATATGAGTGTTCATGTGATTTAGTTCATTATTAATATGAATGGTTTGGATGGTTAGAGACCCCTGAGTTGGACTCAATAGTTGGTGTGTTTCCTAGATATGGTAATATGTGCCTATTTATTATGTGTTTCGGTATAGTACATAGGAATGTATAAGGGTTTTTCAAATTAATGTCATTAGTTGTAGTTCTAGAAAATGGGTTTGAATACCCTTGTTTTTTTGAGGGTTGAATGAGATCATTTTTCTTATGGTGTCATGCGCATAGTAGAACATGTACTAGGGTTAGAGTAGCACAATCATATAGCTCAATATTATAGTGACACTTATCTAATGAGTGTTTTATTTCTTTTTTTGGTTGGGATTTACTAGAGTATGTTGGAAATAAAATAATAATTATTTATTTATGATACATATGTTGGATTTCAAAGGAATGGTGATGTACTAGATTTTTTATAGTTTTAATGTAGAAACTTCAGTGGAGTTTGGGTTGGGTTGGAGACTATTTCTATTTCATAAAAAATATAACCCCCTATGATACATGGGGGTTGAGAGGGGGAGATGTTTAATTACAATTTTAAACGAAAATTTTATAATGTTATGGTTTTTAATGAAGGGTTTCAGGAACATAGATATCATGGATTACAGATAGTTAAAAGGTAACCAGTGGGTCACTAAAAATGATCATTATATGTGTATCTTGTCATCGATTTGTGATTTCATGATGAAAGTCACATGATGAATTTCATGTTATGGTAAAAATATATTATATTGGTATTTTCATTATGAAACTACTATAAAGAAGGAATATTGATAAAAATTGTATTCATGACATCGAGTTCAAATAAAGGAAGATGGTAGTGGTTTCATGGGTTCTTATTGAAGTACATAAATATTCATAGTGTATAAAGATATATCTAGTGTAGAGGTTATGTAATTTTTTGATAGGATGACATGTTTTGATAGAGAGTCGATAGAATGTAGTGCAATATGGATACTGAAATGAGGCATATTTGGGTGGAGTGTTGTATTTTTGCAATGAAATCCAAAAAATGGATTGAGATTGGTTATTGGTGAATCTTGGTTACAATATCCATAGGATGGTTTATAGTCAAAAATAGTATTTATTTAGTTATAAATAGTTTTTAGGAAGGGGATGAAGTAATAATAATGTTCTGTTTTCTAGGTTTTGGTAGCATACCATTACGCGATATATCATTGCACAAATTTGAGGTGATGAACAAGGGTCCACCAAAATAAATTTGGGAAATTTAAGAAGTATAAAGTTATATAACCTAGTATAAGATCACATAGATTGGGATGTATCAATTTAAATTAGTTTGGATAGTTAGGGGTGATTCATGAATAATGTTGGGTTTTGGTTGGAGTGATGCTTGTGGTTGAGTTATATTTATAATACCAGGGTGGAGACCATCTTACCGGTGTTTTTGGTAAGTGACACAAATTTTTAGTTGGTATGGTTATATATCTATGTGTAGGAATGACTGAGGGGTTTTAAAAAAAATTACTCTGGTATATATGTGTAATTAATTATTTCTATACTAAAGAATACAATAAACTATGTGATTAATCTATCAAAAAGGGTGTTAGTGGTTAGTTTAGTACATGAAATGGTGTTTTTTTAGTAAATGATCATGGTGGAACTAATTTTTTTACAGATGTTTTATGATTATGAAGTTATTTATAAATAAGGAGTTGACATCATGGAAGGAGCACAATTATTTTATGAAATGGAATATGTGAATTAATTAATGGGAGGTAATCCATAAAATTTGTTAGGGGAAGGTGGTTATAAAAAAAATTTATTTAGGGAAGGACATATACATGTGGAAGGTGTCTGTTTTAGATTTTTTTTTGATGTGAGTATTTACTATATCTGGTGTGTGTATATTAGTGTTGTGACCAATCAGATACTAGGATGAGAGAATTTACTATATTTGGTGTGTGTATCCCCGAACTAGTGATATATTGGTGTAACATGTAGCTCTTCCATGGTTCTTTATAACACATCTGAATATATTCTTCATATTCGTTAAGATATACATTGTTATACCAAGAATTTATTCCACACACTGAAACATATTATGGATTTCATAATGTTTTTTACCCAATTCATTTTTCATTACATTTAATTACAATAGGGAAGGAAAGTAACATTAATAATTTCAAAACAAAATTAAATTATAAAAAATTTCCTTTTCAAAAAACTATCCATATTATTTCTAACTTATTAAAACATTTTAGAATATAATACACACTAAAATTTCTAGAAAAATAAAGTGTCTTTTCTAGGTTTCTCAGAAAATTTCCATATATACTACCTAAAAAGCTCTAAAAAACTGGCTATGTTAAAAAAATATAGTTTTAAGATCTCCTCAAGTTCTTACACCTATCACACACACACCTCAAATATGATGACCTCACCTGTATGATTACAAGAATATATATTAAGGAATGTGTTTGATCATAACTGGAATAACTAAATATTTATTCAATATATTCAAAAGAAATATTTTCATTCATGTAAAAATTTTCATCCACTAAATTTATTTCATTTTTAAGTTAATATTTCAAGAATGTTCTTATTATATATTAACATTATATTCATCCATGAATGTATATCAGATGGATTTTTCAAAAGACAACCTCCTATTTTATGAAACAAAAATGTGAGGAGCTCACTTTCTATAAGACACTCCACCTTACATAAGTCCCATGCTTATTGTATCCCATCTCCCTTCTTCACACAATAAAAATATCATTGATAATTCATCTTTGATTAAATATTATTATCTGGATACATTTTCATCTCAAAATACGGGGATATATTATTACAAAAAAAAACTAAATCATGGAATAAATAAACTGTCACATAACAATAAAGTAAAAACACAATAAAAACATAGAAATATTAAGTTCTTAATTAGTAATGAAAAGATCACTTGTCAAAACCACCTCCCAAAAAATATTCCTTGACTAAGGATTCTATATGGTGATTTCATACCTCTCACATGTATTAGGACTATGTTAGTTAAAAATAAAGAGGGTATAAAAAAACATGAATATGGTATGTAATACCATCTTTGAGAAAAAATCAAAAGAGATGGATAAGATAGATACACCATGAAACACATGATCAATATTATTTTTTATATATATATCCCAAGTGAAATTATTTTAAGATATTGGTACTAAAAAATGAAATTAAAACTACATGTTTCCAAATGGTAAAGATGAAAATGACCATGAATCCCAAACAAGCCTTTCTAAATAAGACAAATTTTTACTTTAAAGGGAATCTCTTCATTGTTAGCCACCACTAGGGGATAAAAATCAATAGCCATCACTTAAAATATTTAATCAATTTTTATCCACTAGAAAACAATAATATTTTAATCGTTTTCATAACCATAATAAATTTTAGTGTTTTTTAATTCTCTAACAGACCACATAAATATTAAATCGCAACCCCACGGGAAAATGGTGAATAATGTCATGAGCGATGTGGAGAAATGAACATAAATCAAGGTGATGAGTGCCATTGTATGATGATATCATGAAAATTGAACCAATTTCTAGAATAAATGGGTGAAATAACGGAAAAACATATAATATTGGTTTATGGTCATGAATCATATTTTAGGGCATATGAAGAGAAGAAATCAAAATTAAAATAAAATAGGATAGTTAAATACATACTTAACATTTAATCAAATATTAAATCCCAAAATAATAATCACTACTTCAATAATTGATTTATTTTTGGTGAAGAAATCCTTCACCATCAATAAATAAAGAGATATTTTTATGGCTGTTTCCTACCTCAGGAAATGATTACTAATTTTTTAATGATCGACTATCTTAGTTTCAAATTGATCTCTAATCATCCAAATCTATAATTAACATGGGTTATACAGATAAGAATAGATATTTTACAAAAAAAAATTATTTATAGATATAGGTTTTTGGTTCATTCATTTAAAATAAAATAATTAAATTATTTTTTTACAAGACGCATTGCCCATAACATCCTTAAAAAAAGCATCTGATGTCGATGAACTATAGATCATGGATAACATAAAAGTAGAATTATTGATATCAACTATAGAATCACATTTCCCATTTTGCACACCAACTTATTTGGGAAAACATTTATACAATCTACATGTTCATTACGGTATTGAAATGATTTAATAATTTTAATATATAAATTCTAGGGTGTTGATACACCAAAAAATAGTGCCGATTTTAAGGAGAAAACCATATATATATATATATATATATAAAGGAATAATTAAATAAAACAAATGTAATGAAAATAAAGGTGTCTATATATATATACTGAAGGCCTCCCAAAAATTAATATTAATAAAGATTCAATATAGAGTGAGTTACATCGTATAAAAATTTATTGAGTGCATAAGGAATGATCCCAAGGAAGATAATACACTATGCTCATCAGAGTTACTCAAGATATAGAATATGATCTATTATAAACCTACCACATGAATAATTTCATCCCATATCTCATGTTATTATATCTCAATCATTATTCAATTTCACATTTCGTTGATAATTCTTAAGGGGACCAACTGTATAAAAATAGATGAATTAGAAGAATGAAGTGTAGGTTCTCTCCCCGATAATAGATCTATATATTCTTGAAATTATACCATGAATATATAGTATATATTCCATCATAATGTGGTGGAAATACCTAAATATATATGAATACCATTTTATGAGGAGCCCTAGCCTACATATAATTATAATAGTGATATTACACTCTTAGGAGGGATCAATATCACGTTGGGTAAGAAACCCAAATCTCTATTGGGATTAGGATGGGAAAACCTATTCCAAGATAATCATTTCAATGTTCTATAAAATTACATGACATGTAAAATAGGATTTTAAAATGAAATACTATGTTTATATCTACATTATTATTTGTATCTTACAGGAAATATTCTTCTCTATAAATGTTAAATTGTAGTTTCATAGATGTAAATTAGAAGTCTGATCATGTACTAAGGTGTGTCCCTGTACCAGTGTCTCTGTACTCTATACATGGTTGTGTATAATACTAATTTCCATGTACATAAGATGATACATGATGTATTATTGTTCAAGGGGTACAATATAGAATTAATATGACATATTGAGTGTGATTTTTAACTGCACCCAAACCCAATGTGAATCATTTAGTGTGACACATGATGTTTTTTCACTATAATACACTTTGTGTATATCACGATCTCCCCAGATTTGTGGACATGAATTGTGTATTAGAATTAATTATTGCAACCGCTGCATCCAATGAAATTCATTTTCAAAACACTTAACCATGAATTTACTAAGCTTGTAACATCTCCAGTGTATAAATTCTACCACTCAGTGTCATATAAATCCATTCATGTAGAAAACATGCTACCCACATTGCACAACATGTAATTTATTAATATTTAAATCTTCATCAATTTCGAAATCATTTAGAACCTCATTAATTAAATAAAAAATATTGTATACCCTTATAAAATGATATATTAAACCTTATCCATGGAACAAACATCCAAATGTGTCCATAAATGTAATCAATTCGACGAATAATTGAAATAAAAATGATATTCCTTTAATAAAATAAAGATAGAATGTTTCAAAACAAAAAAATGTGGAAAACATATTTGATCAGGATTGGTTTGGACTAAATATCTTATTAAGAATGAATAATCATTAGGGCTTCAATAGAGTAATAAATTAATAATTCTATGAATAAAAATATCATTGGGAAACACAATAATAAAATATTTCAGTTAGTTTTATAATTGAATTAATTCTTATCCATTTTAAAAATCATGTGTTGGAAAACTAACTAATAATATCAAATACCAAAATAAAGTTTGATTGATCATTGGAGTAGAATTACTCTAAAATAATTTTATTTGAATAAATCAAGAATTTGTTTCCCTTCCATTAATTACCACTTCCATATATTGCCGATCAATAATCCCCCAGTAGCCTACAAATTGACTCCACCATCAAAAGGCTATAAAATACCAATTGTTATATGGATAACCTTATAAATAAGATATAAGTTTGTTTATATAGACCATTTCATGTTTTAATCAATTTATTAGATAATTATACCAATTAGTTGTCTATTTAATTTAATCTATAGTCCACTTGAAACATCACTTAACTGAAACACCTGAAGCTAAAAAAACATATACATTTCTTATGAAAATAAATATTTACTATATTAAATTTTAATATCATAATTAAAATATAAGACAATGTTTGGATTTTAATACACTATATTTTAAGAACTACATGCATGTTATGTATTATATTTAGTTTTTTAAAATATTAATATTATTCTCCCATCGGGCTCTGAATACAATACCAAATATATGAATGCCTCTAAAAATATAATTTAAAAAATTTCAATGAATGGAAAATAGAAAATTAATTTATAAAATTCTCTACAATTATTATTTTGGAATTCAAAAAACAATTCAATCATGTGATAGTAATAAGAACACATCTAGTTCCTCCACTCCTACAAAATCTCTTAGAGGATTTCATGATTCCAAAAATCTAGTGCCAATGGAGACACTCACCAGAAATGTATTAGGACCGACTTATCCTTCTCCGCCACTGGGTACATGGTGATGTCATATATAAGATAAATGTCAAGATCACAATAAAAAATAACATGAATTGGATTATTCATGTTCTTATCAAATGAAACCAATATAATATGTAATTTACCTAGTATAATTATAGTTTTAAGGATAAGTAGAAAAATTCTATAAGGTCACAATGTTGTATCCATAAAATTTTGATGAACCACTATGACAACATGACACCCTTACCAAATATTTGAAAACCTCAGTCAGGTGAACCCTTAAAAAACACAAGGCCTCCAGTATCTAACTCCAATGAACTCCATGGTTAGTCTATATGGAATAATGATGTTTTTGGATATTCTCATCTATTATTGTATTATCATAAAATTCTCAATTATTTACCGAACCAACTCTAGGCCCACAAGCACTACCTATCATAGCTGTAACCCACCAAACAGTGATAGGAAGTGCCATCTATGTAGGGTCCCAAATGGTGTCATATTTATAGTGGAATGATTGTTGTTTTTGAAAAACAATCCTCAAAGAGTTGATAATCCTCCCATCTTCATCAAAAATTGATAATGAAAGCTCCTTGAATATATTCTTAAACAATAATTTTACATTTATCCATACCATAAAGCATGGGGATAAATAGTTTTATTATCCACAATTAGGTCCCAAAAGAAAAATTTCATAAACCCGCTCGGGTCGACAATAAACCGTTCACCTAAGCCAGTATATGACATGTTCCGAAGGTCATTCCAGATCCCCATGGGCAAGAAAACACAGTCGAGAAACAAAATATAGCCATTGAGAATGATTTATACCATAAAAAAATATAAATAGTTAAATGAAAACTGACAATAAACATAAAACTAGCAACATTGAGAATGTAATACCACTCATACTTCCACATGACCACCGTGAGTATAAATATTCTTAGTAGGGATGCCAAAAGTGAATAATGAAATCCATGCATTTTCCAATAACAAAAAATACAAAAAATACATTTTCAAACTACAGTTATAAAAATAGGTTTTCATATATTCAATGCATTTTAAAAACTACCAATCACAATTTTATTTCCTTATAATTCAAAAAAATGATGATAAATAAAGTGGGGAAACTAATTTTTTTTCCAAAATAGCTACATTGAAATTATTCTCAAAACCAACCATATATATAATTTTTTTCCAAGAAAACACCAAAACCATGTTCAAGGGTATGATTTTAAACAAATAGTATGTAATGAGTTATTAATAGTGCTCATATAAAAGGACCATGTAAAACCTAGGAACTAGGAGGAAGACAAGAACATTCTAATACCAAGGATTGCATCCCCGGTAGCATGCCACACACGATAGAATCAAACACCCTAACACATGGCCCCCCTTTATCAAGTTAGACCGAGAGGCCCAATCACATTTCTATAATCTTGAATATCCACCTATTGTGGTCCACTAAACATTATGAGAACTTTTAGTGTAGAAATCATTCCCAGTAAACCCCTGTTATATTCTAGGTTTCTGTGCAATGATCAAGAAGAGGTGTGCCACACAATCAACCAACACACCATATATATATAACCGATCTCACTATACAACCTGAAACCACCCCGACCACCTCAAGGTAAATCTCATGCCTTAAAAGAAATATTCTCAAAAAAGAGGACCATACTAAGGACCCTTTTATTTCATGATTATACTATTAGGTAAGATACATAACCTAAGAGGTGTTTCCAAACAACACTTTTGAAGATTCCAATAGGGTATTTTGAAATTTTGCAAAAACCAAACTTTTATAAATAGATAGATAGGAAAATAACTTTAGTTCCAAATAATTTTACAATGGCCTAAGTAGAATCACATCAAGTATTAACATGAAACCCCATTTGAAAACACATATCATCATTTTTCTTGCATGGAAATTTCCCTCGTAGAAATAAAAATATAGTTTTAAAGATCATAAATAATATGAAAGAGCCTACCTGAAAACTCAACCATCATTTGGTGTGCAATACCCAGCTAATATTCAAGACATGTCAAAAACCACTTTTAATACCATACAAAACCCAAAACATCCGCGAAACATGTTTCACATCCCTTTTATAATTTATTAAACCACTAAATCACTTTATAAAACCATTTTAAGTAACACCCCTAAAATTATATATCGATACACACCCAAATACATCATGAAAGACCAAACACTCACCAAAACCATTTATAAAATAACAAATACCACTTTCAAAAAAATATGTAAAAACATTCCTTTAAACCAAGAATTAACCAAAAAGTGGCCATGTACCTTTTTGGGCTAAGACAAAACAGTGAAAGCATATGAATGTACTAAATGAGCACTTACATTTTTAACACACACGCACACCCAAACATTTTACAATTTCGAAAAGGGTCCTTATCCATTCCAAACACATACGAAATAATTTCCATAAAAATCCATCAAGGCTTTAAATTTATGACACCTTTATAAAAAAAGCCAAAACATTTATCAACAATTATATAAATTACATATTCTGTTTACAAATAGTTTTATAACAAGTTAACTAGTTTATGAAAAAACTTTTATAACCATAAAAAAATGTATAAATAATTATATAACAAACTACATATTTTACAAGAAATTATATAAAAAATAACAAATAATTATTAAAAATTTATAAACATATCAAAAAAAATCACTAATAAATAAAATATAACAAAATACATTTAACAAAACCAACAAATATGAATATACTATAATAGAGTGACCAATTCTATTGAAAGGATAAGAATCGGGTAAAATAATTATTTAAAAACAAGAAATAAATAAATGGACTTATTAAAAAAGGAAAATGTTTATTTTCCTATCTAAATTCATCAGTAGATGCAAAAAAACTCCAATAGAAGGAAGAAAAATCCCTCGTGGTCCAATCATGCATGGTCAACACCCAGAAAAACACATTACACCCAACAAGTGGTGCTATAAGGATTCACAAAAATTAAATAAATACAAAAAAGATGCGATGAAAGGAAAAAAGTGAATAAATAAATAAATAAATCTCTATTAGGATTTACAAAAATTAAATAAATACATCAAAGATGAAATGATAGGAAAAATTCAATAAATAAATAAATAAATTAGATAATTCATATACTAGAGATAAGGATATTTGAACTCAAGGAGAATGTGGTTGGAGTAAGGTAGAGAAGGATCGCTGATTCGTGTTGAAAGAGAGAGATGGATATCTGACTGCATCGCTTGTCGGAGAAAGGGAGGGCAGGGGGTCGGCTGGATCAAACGGCGGAGAGGGGACTTCGGCGGGGGGTTGGATGGAAGGGAGTGCAGTGAGGGTGCTTAGGGAGAGGCCAGAGTAGTCGGTAGCAGGGAAGAAGGATGGAACTGGGGAAGATGTTTGGAGGAAGGGTTGGAGCATCTGGACGTGGAGGGATGAAGATAGATTTGGCTGGTCGGTTGGCCGGAGGTGTGAGATGATGAGGGGAAAGGTGTTTGGAGAGAGAGAAGAGGGGATGTAGTCACGAGGAAGTGGTGGAATGGGACCTAGAGGGGAAGTGCGGGTCGGGAGTGCAACAGGGGTGGCATTAGGGTGATGGACCCAGATAGTAGATGGATGGGGCATGTTGGCTGGCCTATTGCGCACAAGAGGTGACTCATGGGAGTTTGTTGTTCCACATCATGGGGGAAGAATGGTGGGTCGCAACCCCCCCTAGGGTTTTAACCCTTAGTTTTATGTTTTCATTCTTATAATAATAATAATAATAATATTACAATAAAATTAATAATAATAACATGATAATAATTTTATGAATAATAAAACCAAAAAATGAAAAATAATAAATATAATAATAATATCACATTAACATGATTTATTCCATTTATTAAATAATAAAAATAGTAATAAAAAACATATAAAGTGGTGCTATTTATAAAAATTTATATAGAAAAAAAGATTTCAAACCATTTAATAATAATAATATTCTAATAATCTATACAATAATTAAATTTTTTTTTGAATTTTAAACATTTCACTTATTTAATTTACATAAAATTGTATTTATTTTTAATGTCAGATAATTTCACGGGTCGTGAGACATTAAGAGAGTTGTTGAACGAACCATGCATGAACCGGGCCACCCAGCAATGACCACCTATAGGGTTAAGATGTGTTCTTGTCAAGCAGTTTTAAGACCCATGTGCAAGTCGCCCATCAACCAAAATGGGGAATGCCAATTCTCCCCACCATAGAAACATTTTCCCCCAGAATGTCACCTAGCCGAACAAAAGAAAAAACAAGAATCCATGCCCGATTGAAACATAATGAAACCACAATACAAGAGAACATGAGAATAAGAGAGGGTTATACCAGCCACACGAACTCGACTAGTTCTGAAATTTTACACCCAAACATATAGCCCCAAGATGGGGGAGAGGTAGGAACACCAAACCGATCCAAAATAACTTATATAGCCCAATCGAAAAACACCTCTGTAGAAATTTGGAACTCTCAGCCTAGACCAAAAACTCCCAACACTAAATGGAAACCCACAAACAGAATATAATCCATGATATGAAACTGAGAATAACAAAAAAATTGGTTCTTAGATAGGATCTTACATCTCCAAAAGAGCACAACTAAACCAAGATAAACTGAGACAAGTGCCAAACACACTTTTATGAAAAACGTGTGATTCAAAAAACCACATCAACACAAATAGAACTGGTTAGATTATAAAAAAACATCTCCATCATAACTTCATGAAATACAGTGAACATGCAATAACGTCAAAAATATATCATCTAAAAAAACAATGAAAATCATTAAAGGTTTTACTTACAACATGGAACACAAAACCTAGACTGAGGGTTCACACCCTTGGACACTCTTGACTGTGTGCGAGCTTCACCCCAATACATGTGGGTGGGGATCCGATGGATGAATCATCTCCTACCTCACAGTTAGGAACTTGAATCCTCTGGTCATAGAATCATCATCAGGTGATGATTCCTACAGAACTTCCCTAGATGACCCAGATACTGGTAATAATGTCACATCTTCATAAGGACGTGTCATGATGGATTTATGTGCCATAAACGTCAACACAGATGGTACACCAGTGTACGATACGAGGAACTGGAAGCTAGAACCACTATAGAGGCCTCTTTAGAAATAAGTGAATCTAGAAAATTCTATTCGCATGATGGGGAACCTTCACAAGAAACTGGATAAGCATTATTTCCAACCATCTGTGCATCTAATACTAACTCAGATTGGAACGCCTCATCCATGATCTTCTATAAATGAAAATCCATATAAGGGAGGACCCAATAATTGATCTCGGGAGGAATATCACCGTTGAAGAGATATGTCTCCATCAAATCCTATGATGCTTCCTCCAGATAAAAGGACACAAGTTCCTTGAAATAGTCATCATATTCTTTCTCCATCTATTGGTCATGTTGAATATGCATGAGATGTTCCCTTTTCATTATCTTCACCTCTTCAGGTATGGACCATTTGACAAATTTGGATTTAAAGGCATCCCACATCATCCCAACTAACAGTGATGGTCAGGAAAAAATATCCCATTCATATAAATATTTTCCTTCGAACATACCTAAAACGACACACTCTCTGAGAATGTTAGGAGTTCCCAATAACCTGATGATGAATTTGACCTCATCAAGCCTCTCAGTGGCCTCTAAAATAATCCGATAACCATGAGGGATATCCAATGTTGGAGAAGGAACAAAAACTGGGTATGAATTATTAGAAACCATGGGACCCTTTCTCAGTGGCATTTTCTAAAAAACATATAAAAAACAAATATGAAATTGATATAAAATGAATGTATAATTAAAAATTACCTCTTGACCCATTACAGACAACTATAAAACCAAACAAATACAAAAAAACCGAGATTTCCTTTTCTAAATATCCTTTTTAATTTTAGATTTCAAAACCCTTTATTTCAGGGAATCATTCCAAAATACCAAAGACACTTTTCCAACCAAATTCAATTTCCAGAAATCATTTTACCTTTTATAAATTATATTACAAAAACATTTTCAAGCCTTTATTTCCATGTTCACATCTAGGTAATCCCCTGAACTGTTGCACATGTCTTCATCCACTATCATCCCTACGGTCCAACTCACACTTCCCATACATTACCACACAAGTTAAAATGATCATAAAGAGTACCTAAGGAAGCACCCAAACCCTTATCAACCAATTCCATTCAAACACCAGATTTTCCAACCAAGATATATTGGATTTAAAACCCATTTCACGAATCTTGATCAATTTTAAAGAAAACATTATCATATAAAAACACCATTTAATTTTTACAAGTGAACTTACACTAACCAGAAGCAGGATGACACTCAACCTGCATCAAACTTCCGGAGTGAGGGACTAGTAGTCGCGCTTAACCTGGCTACATGGTAGTGGGATAATCCCCAAGTTAGAGTCAACCACTAGAGGAACATAAACTATGTACTCAGTATCAACAAGGGACACTACAACATGTGAAATCATGATGTAACATCAGTATACCTTTTTTTCATCCATCAATATAAAACAAACCCGAACAAAACAAGGAATAAATTCCCAGACTACCCATGGAGACTCGATGTTCAAAACAAGAAAGGGTTCATGAAATCCTTCCCGCACCAACCTTTTGAGTCTGGATAGTCCTAATCTCCATCTACTGGATGCCACAAATAAAAAATTCCTTCTCTTATTCCATTTCATTATGAACCAGCCTAGGTCAACCATGAACCGATCACCCGATATTGTTTGCAACATTTCTTGAAGGGAACTCCTGATCTCCACGGGCTGGTATCCAATGGCAACGATCAAAATTTAACCACTGGGAAAAAATCATCCCTTGAAAAAAAAGATTAATTGATAATGAAAAATAGATGATAAAAATAAAACTAGCAGAAGAAATAAATTTAAAATGCAGATACCTCCATGTGACATTCTTGGTCACCACCCAACCAAAGGCCAATAATGATCTAATAATGAGTAATACAACCACGAGAACCAATGAAATGGGAACCTATAACTGTAATGATAGAATACGGATGAGCATAAAAATTCTCAGTACGGATTCCAAAACTGAACTATGGAATCCCTACATTTTCTAATTCCAAAACTGAACAATAATACTAGTTTGAACTACAGTTATAAAAAATTAGGATTTCATATATAGAAATCAATTTCAAAACTAAAAATCACAATTCCATTGCCCTTATGATTCAAAAACAATGAAGAGAAATAAAGAGGGGGCACAAAAATTTTCAAGATCAGCTACTTTGAATTCCTTTTTAAATCCAACAATACAAACAATGGATTTCCATGAAAGCACCAAAAAAAGTTCAAGGGTTTGATTCTACACACACAACAAGGGAAATGGTACTAATAGTGATTATATCAAAGGGTCATAGAAAACCTAAGAAGTAGGAAGAGAACAAGAACATACTAATACCTGCGACACCATCCGTGATAGCATGCCACACACTATAAAATAAAACACCCAAATTCCCAACCAACCTTTCTAAGGACACACTGAGGGGGCCAATCCCATAGGAATAATCCTGAATATCCACCTACTATGAGCCACTAGATAGTACGTGATCTTCCAGTGTAGCAATCATTCCCAGTAAAACCCTTGCTATGTAAGTTTTTCATGATATGTTCACAAAGAGGTGTGACACACATTCATCCAACAATCCATATATATATGTGTATATATATATAACCAAGGTCACTACATAATTTGGCATGACCCTAACCACCTCAATGTTAGTTTCAAGGCTTAAATTAAATACTCTCAAAAGGATGCTCATATCGAGGACCCTTTTTTATCATGATCTAAATATGTGGAATGAGACCTAACCAAAGAGGGGTTTCCAAAAATCCTTTAGAGGATTCCATCTCATCCTTTCGATATTTTAATAAAAAAATAATTTAATAAAAAAACCATATGTGCAAATCACATTTGTTCCAAAATTTTTAAAATGGCCCAGGATTCATTGCATTGAGAACATAACGTACAAACCCATTTGAAAACACCAATCATAAAATTTTTATCCTGGAAATTATAGACATAAAAATCAAAATGCAGTTTTAAAGATCATAAACCATATAAAAGAGCCAACTAGGAAACTCAACCAACATTTGGTTTGAAAAACCGTAAAAAAAGCACAAAAAATATAAAACAACTTTTAAACCCATACACATCCAAAAAATCATCATAACATGTTTCTCACCCAATTTATAATTTACTATACTAATAAATCTCTTTATAAGTCCATTTTATGTAACACCTTACAAATTCTATATCGATACACACCCAAATCCCTATTGAAAGACCAAACACTCACTAGAACCAATTTGAAAACAAAAATACAACTTTTACCTAATAATGGCCAAATGGGCAATTATAACAAGAATTTACCAAAAAAGTTCCCACATACCATTTTAAAACAAGTTAGTACACACAATGAATATGAATGTTTCAAGTGATCCATTGTGTTTCAAACACAAACACACCCAATCATTTTAGAATTTTCAGAAGGGCCCTTATCCATTCCAAACACACAACAAATAATCTCCATAAAATCACTCAAAATAACGGTAGCATTATAAAAAAAGCCAAAAAATTATCAACATTTATATAAATAATCAAACCTATTGATAATAAATTTATAACAGGATAACTAGTTTATGAAAAAAATTTATAAGAAGGGCAATCAAAGGTTTAATAACATTATAATAATCCCAAATAATTAATTAGATGTTTTATAAAAAAATCATATATTTTATTAAAAAATTTATAAATAGATCAAAAAAATTACAAAAACTAGAAAAGACAATAAAAAATAATTATTAAGAAATCCAAATAACATGTAAAAACTATATCATATTGAACAATTATTTTTAAGTGATGTGAATCATGTAAAATAATTTATTAAAAACATACTGTCATTAAATGAAATTATTCAAAAAGGAAAATGTGGATTCCCCTACCTCAAATCATTGGAGGACATGAAAAAAATCCAGTGGAAAGGAGAACAATCGCTCATGGGCCAATAACTCAAGATAAAAAAGGATAAAAAAACATGACACTCAACCCACAATTGTTTTAGTATTTAGAAAAATTAAATAAAGACACAAAAGATGAAATGAAAGGAAAAATCAAATAAATAAATTAAAAAACAATCAAAAAAATAAATGAATAAATATACTAGAGTAGGGGTTTTCATGCATAATTTATGTTATTAATATTTTCCTGACTTATTAAATTCTCCATTTACTGATTTTATATGAAATTTGCATAATTTGTGTGAAATATTAATGTTTTGATATTATGTATAATTTTTTGGCATTTTTAAAAGTAGTCCAATTGAGTCATTTTAATGTTTTAATAATACCTGTTCCTATACTGATCCAAATTGTGTGGTTCTTGTTTTTTAGGATTCTAAGTTCAATTTAAAACATTTCATTAGAAGGTATCATGAGCTAATTCTCCCATTTGAATGGTCATATGGTCCTCACAAACAAGACCAAAGAATCTGTGAACAAACTAGACCAGCCTTGAAGATTGATTTACTGGGCTCCATAAAGAATTCCAAAAACATTATCTCCCCACCATAACTCGTGGGACACTACATCAAATCGTGGATAAAAATTTCAAGGCCCAAATCTAAGTACAATGGGCCCAATTGAATCTTTAATGTCCAGCCCACCATTCTAGCCGAGAATTAAAATCAGTATAGTATGCATGACATGTCTCATGATGTAATCATCAAATCGAGATGCGCTTTTTCTGGGTGAAAAATGATATATAGTTGTACTACTTTGTGGAAGAACCCATTCATATTTGAAGTCATATTCATATTCAAAAACCCTTTCACATTATGGACTTCAAAAAGACTGGATTGAAATGGACAGTTTTACTTTGTTTAATAAACCGGCCATAAACTTTTCTACTTAAGTCCAACTGACTCCAAATTTTTAGAGCAGTCAGAAAACATTATTATCTACAGCTTTGAAGTAGGAGATATCTGGAGCTTCGGCTGTTATGATGTCCATATCTGCGAGCCAAGTGGAGGGGTATTGTTGGAATGTAAACAGTCCACTCCTTGGGCTATGAATACTCTCCCCATCTCTCCTTGAGAAGGGTTGTCATTTCAGAAGAGAGGAGAACATATAGGCATGACCAAGGACTTTCCAAAGGCTTGGGTGGATCTTCCATGCTCATGTTTTCACTTGAGAGACCTTTCCTACTCTCTTTGTTTTCACTTAATTTCATGTTATTCATTTTTTGTAATTTTGTAAGTCTCTTTCTTTGTAATTCTGTTTTAATGCAAGTTGCTTCTTCAATATCTCTTATTCTCATCCACCATCTATAGTTTTATATTTATGTTCATAAATTAGTTTCATTTCAGTTAAATCCATATCCCTTATTTAGCTTCATCATTCAATCGAAAGATCATTTTTAATTATCATGGTTGTTCATCTGTGTGTGTCGACGTACCACTCTTTTCTTATACCTTTATTTTTCTTCTCTTATTAATTTATAATCATAATCATTATAACCAGATTATTAAACACCAAAATGTATGAGTAAATCTCTCATTTTGGTGAGTTATAATTTACATATGTTAATTGATTGAGAGCTTCTGCTCGATGAATATTCTTTGAATTAACATTGTGTATGTTGGACATAACACGTCATGGATTAATGAATTGTTTTGATTAACATGTGGTTTCCATGGATTATTGGAACCATAAATACACCACCATAAATAAGATCTGATTTAGATTGTAAGCTTAAGTTAAGTTAAGGCTTGGTTTAAATCCTTAACACTTAAAAATTTTAATCAACATCATCTTGTGACATGGGTGTTAATTTAAATGAAATATAAAGCAAAGCTCAAGGATATCACAAGCTTAACTAACCTAATGATGAACTCAACCCAATAATTATAAATTTTTTAAATCATTCATAATAAATTAATCATTTCAATTAAGCTCTGAAAACAACCCCCCCCCCCAATCAGAATACAATTAACTAAAAACAATCGACTATTACGAAGTACCATCACCGAGGATTCGACCAGAGTGATGCTATACACATTAGCAGAGCACCAGAACCTTGACTGGTCGATAGTTGACAATCGGCCGAGCGTTTCAAATGGCGCCATTGCTGGGGATGGTGCTTTAATTATTCATTAGATTCTGGTTATTGTAATAAAAAAAATTTAAAAAAAATTTAAAAAAAATCACAAAGAAAACCTCATCTTCCTCTGCCCTCCAAAATCTCTCTGAATGCCCCGTAGCCTTCAAAACAATCCATCAGATTTGTTTGACCCTGAAATTGAGCGAACACTTCGCCAACTTAGGAGGAACATAAGAGATACTCAAATAATTCAAGAACCAGTCCTCATCCAACCAGTTGAAATTGAAAGGGACAATCCTAGGGAACAAACCCTAAATTAACTCATTGCCCCTCACATGAATTACCAACCTCTTGGTATTCAATATGCAAACATAGAAGCTAAATTTCAACTCAAATCAGGTTTTATTAATCTTATCCCTCATTTACACGGGCTAGCCAGTGAGGATCCACATCTCCACCTTAAATAATTCCAAGTAGTGTGCTCTACCATTAAGCCTCAAGGGGTTTCTGAAAAACAAATCAAACTTTGAGCATTCCCTTTTTCCCTAGCTGACACTTCTATTTCATGGCTCTACTACCAACCTCCTGGTTCCATAACTACATGTAATGACATGAAGCGACTATTCCTAGATAAATTCCTTCCTGATTCTCATACTGAATCTATCCAAAAGGAAATAATTGTTATTCATCAGTTCCAAAGTGAATCACTCCATTAGTACTGGGAGAGGTTCAAAAATCTTGTGGCAACCTGCCCACATCATCAAATCCCTAACCAACTCTTGATCCAATACATTTATGAGGGATTATTGGCTATGTAGAGAACTCCCATAGATTCCTCAAGTGGCGGTGCTCTTGTTGATAAAACTCTAGAAGCTGCAAGAGATCTCATAAGTAACATGGCTACAATCAAACAACAATTCCATACTAGAGCACATGCTCAAGTCAAACAAGCCCAAGATAATCAATCAATTGAGCCGAACAAAATGACCGAGTGGATGAGTGAACATGCAGGTCTTGTGCGACAGCTAGTTGTGGCCACGAAATCCCCAACCTCGACTTCTCCGCAATCAATGTTTCCTGAACCAATAAAAAATTGTGGAATCTGCAACTCTTCATATCATCCAACTGAAACATGTCCACAACTTCAAGAGGATCAATCTGATTCATCTGGACCAATGGAGCTCAATGCAGCATATGCTCAGCGGAACACCAATCCTCAACTATCAGGTTAGTTTGTTAAAATCTTCAACCAACCTCACTCTAATCCCTTCTCCTCTAACATTAACCAAGGAATGTGGTATGGTAATCCCGTCTCTCATCCCCCTCAATTCCCTTCTCAAAACCCAAACCAATTCCAATATGGTCAAGGTGGTGGTAACTTACATCAAACTTATCCTTTTGTTCCTCAACCACAAAGGAACAATCCTCCTCCGGGATTCCATTATCCTACGGAGTCTTCCCAATTCTAAAATCAATACAATCAATTTTCCACGAACCAAAATCAAGGCAATCTCAATCTGGGACATGACTCTTCTTCCAAGAAACCATAGGAAAGTGCAGTGGATGTTCTTGCCTCCTTCAACTGTTCTAGCCTTAAAACATTGAAACTTATATAGGTCAACTTGCATCCCACCTGAGCCAACAACAACAATCAAATTCTTCCCAACTCCTAGCTCAACCATTACCCAACCACAAGGGTAATGTATTTGCAATTGCACTTAGATCGGGAAAGCACATTTTTATGACTCAAGATAAGTCCTCTAGCCCTCCTTTGAATGTTGACCTAGAAAATAAACAGAAAAAGAAAATTGAAAAGGAATCTGAATCCATTCCCTCACCTCCATCCATTCCACTTAGGAATCCAATTCCTTTTCCTCAAGTCGTTTCTAAACCAAGGAAGTCCTTTGAACCTGATCCTGAAATGCTCGACATGTTTAGACGTGTTGAAGTCAACATTCCCCTCTTAGATTCCATAAAACAAATTCCTATGTATTACATGTTTCTTAAGGAATTTTTCACCCACAAGAGGCAACTTAGGACCTTTGAAAACGTTTCCACTCAACAGTCCATACCCATTATGTGCAATGATCCAGGGACCTTTACAGTCCCATGCCAAATTGGAAGTTACAACTTTGATCATGCACTCATAGACCTAGGAGCCTCAATTAATTTCATGCCCAAATCCAACTTCTCCAACCTTTTTCTAGGTCCCTTACATCCAACAGGTGTTGTCATTCAGTTAGCCAATCGAAGAACAACCAGTACTAAGGGAATAATTAAGGATGTCCTTGTCCGAGTCAATGATCTTATCTTCCATGATGATTTCTATGTTCTTGACTTGGATGGTGAGACGAACTCTCCTCGATCTCCCCTAATTATAGGAACACCATTCCTCATGACTGCGAGAACTAAGATTGATGTCCATTCAGGCATCTTATCCATGGAATTCATTGACCAACTGGTCAAGTTCAATATTTTCTAAGCCATGTGATACCCATCTGAGGATCACTCTGCATTCTCAATCCATGCTTCTGATGACACTTCTAAGAGTCAATCGAACCCCAATCCACTGTGTTATTCATGTTATAATGAAAAAGGATCTTGTGAAATCTGCACTATGATTAACCAAGTCATAAATAGTGAAGTTGATGTGGACCTTTCATTTATAGACTCTATAAATTTAGAGGATCTTGAAAACACTCTTGAATCCCATCTCAACTCTGGTCTCTACTACTCCACCATGGACAGTATTAAGGAAAATTAACCTGAAGCAACTGAAGTCCCTTCTTCCATTCCTGATTTGTCGAGCCCAAAAGTGAAAGATGAGACTGATCTGAAACCGCTTCCTGCACACCTGAAATATGCATTCCTCTTCCATGATCACTCATATCCTATCATTATCTCTGCCACACTTACTGAAATCGAGGAGTCCAAACTTGTTCAGGTGTTAGAGGAAAACAAAAAGGCCTTAGGTTGGACCATAGATGACATACCAGGAATCAACCCTAACCTTTGTATGCTTCACATCCATCTTGAGGAGTCATCCAAACCAATTAGAAAACCACAAAGAAGACTAAATCCACTCATCCTTGAGGTAGTTAGGGAAGAGATCACCAAGATTCTTCAAGTTTGTATTATCTACCCAATTTCTGAGAGTTAATGGGTTAGTCCAATTCATGTTGTACCTAAGAAGGGTGGGATAACTATTGTCACAAATGAACATGGAGAGGTAGTCACAACTCGAGTGAAGAAAAAATTGTGTGTGTGCATCGACTATAAGAAATTGAATGTTGAAACCTGAAAAGATCACTACCCTCTTCCATTCCTTGATCAATTGCTATAATGATTGTACGGAAAGTTACACTATTTCTTTGTAGATGGATACACCAGCTATTTTCAAATCCCAATCTCACTTCAGGACCAACAAAAGACTATTTTCACATGCCCCTTTGGAACATATGAATATAGAAGAATGCCTTTTGGACTTTGCAATGCTCCTACAACATTTCAGAGGTGTATGATGAGTATCATTTCAGAATTCATTGAACACTTCATGGAAGTATTCATGGATGACTTCACCATATAAGGTGAGTCATTTGAATCTTGTTTGCATTCACTCTCTCTAGTCCTTCAAAAGTGTGTCAAGTGTATCCTTGTTAAATTTTGAAAAATGTCACTTCATGGTTGCAAATGGGATTGTTCTAGAGAACATAGTTTCAAAATATGGTATTGAAGTCGATCCTACCAAATTTTAAGTGACCCAATCACTTCCTGAACCCAACTCTGTTCGAGATATCCATTTATTTCTCGGTCATGCTGGTTTCTATCGTAGATTCATCAATAACTTTTGTAAAATTTCCCTCCCACTCACTCGTTTTCTCCAAAATGATGTCAATTTCCATTTCAATGAGGTTTGTAAGAGAGCCTTTGTTGAACTCAAAATTGCTCTAACATCTTCCCCAATAATCCAACAACCAGATTGGTCATTACCCATTGAGTTGATGTGTGATGCTTCTGATAGAGCTGTTGGGGCGGTTCTTGGTCAATGAAGAGAAAACATTCCTCATGTCGTCTATTATGCCTAAAAAACATTGGATGAAACTCAATCTCACTACACTGTCACTGAAAAGGAACATCTAGCAGTGGTTTTTTCATTAGATAAATTCCGGTCCTATCTCTTAGGTTCCAAAATCATCATCTTCACAGACCATTCTAATATAATGTTCATACTCAAGAAAACTGATTCCAAACCCAGGATAATAAGATGGATCCTAATGCTCCAAGAGTTTGACATTAAAATAAAAGATAGACCCGGAAAAGAAAACCATGTTTCAGATCACATGAGTAGAATTTATAATTCTTCTCAATCTGAAATCATCGATCCTAAAATCCCCCACTGAGCACCTTTCGTCTCTCACTCTGAAAATACCATGGTATGCCCCAATTTTAAATTATTTGGTTTCTGGAGTTTTTCCTGAAATTTTTTCAAAATAACAAAAAATGAAGTTGAAAAGTGATTCAAAATACTATTTTTGCGATGAAAATAAACTTTGGAAAACTGGGGCTAACATGGTAATAAGGAGATGTGTCGATGAAAATGAACAATCTTCCATATTACAATTCTGTCACTCACTTCCTGAAGGTGGACACTTTGGGCCACAAAAGACCTCCCGAAAGTTTCTAGACTCAGGATTTTTCTGTCCTTTACTCTTCAAGGACCCACATGAGTTATTTCAATCATGTCTCAATTGACAAAATTATGGCACAATCTACAAAAGAAATAAAATGCCCCCAAAGCCTTTAATTTTCTATTAGAGCTTCAATGTTTGGGGTATCGATTTCATGGGACAATTTCCCCCTTCCAATGGATTCTAATACATTCTTCTCGCAGTCGATTATGTTTCAAGGTGGGTTAAGGCCAAACCCACTAGGAAGGATGATTCTCATACTGTTAGTGAGTTCCTAAAGACCAACATATTCCAAAGATTTGGCACACCACGTGCCTTGTTCAGTGACTTAGGAACCCATTTTTGCAATAGAACCATGGAAGCTCTCTTGAAAAAGAATTGGGTTGTACATAAAAATTCAACTGCATATCACCCTCAAAAAAATGTCATGGCTGAACTCTCTAATAGAGAAATGAAAAGGGTACTTGAGAGAATTGTTAAGCCCACCAGGAAAGACTGGTCTGAGAGACTTGTTGAAGCCCTTTGGGGTTATCGAACTGCCTATAAAACACCCATTGGGATGTCTCCTTTTAGGCTAGTTTTTGGTAAAGTGTGTCACTTACCAATTGAAATCCAACATAAGTCTTTTTGGGCTGTGAAAACCTGTAATTTTGTTTCTGAAAAATCTGCTGAAGAAAGATTGTTGCAATTGGCTGAACTAGAGGAGCTTCGACTTGAATCCTATGAGAATTCCAATCTATACAAAGAGAAGGCTAAGGTACTCCATGACAAACGCATCCTGAGAAAGGTATTTCATGAAGGTGAAAAGGTAATGCTCTTCAATTATCGACTTCGGCTTCACCCAGTTAAGCATAATTCTCGTTGGGAAGGTCCTTTTGTTATTACTAACGTTTACCCATTTGGTGTAGTGCAAGTCCAAGACCCATATTCCAAAAGGACATTCACAGTTAATGGACATCAGTTAAACCATCACCATGAGAGGATGCACAATCCTAGATCAACATCGACTTCCCCTGGATCTCCAAATTCTGCAATTGACCAACCACTATATGGAGATGGCGACCCGCCAAATCCAAACCAGGGGACACCTCATTACCTTTAACTCTCTCTCTATCTCTTCATCTATCTACCTCTTTCTTCTTCTTCTTATCTCTTTCATTTTTACCACTTTTTTTCAAACCCTTTTTTTTTTCTTTCTTGTGAGGTTGTGTATTTTAAAAAAACCTTACAAACTAACAAAAAAACCAAAAAACACCATCACATAAAAAACTAAAAAAATAGTCATGCATACTCAACATCGAGTTTTGAAATTTTGTCCAACCATTTTGGGGAGTTAATAGACATGTTTTCATATCAAAAATATTGTATTTTCATCATAAAATTCGATAAAGAATCTTGTCTCAAAACCAACAAATTTTGAATGCTCTATTTTTGATTTGGAAAATTATTTTCCCAAACCGTGAGAACAAACAATTGCTTTCATGCCAAGGCCACCTATGGACATCTTTTAAAAATGTGTGTTTTCACCCCCATTTGTGAGTCTTGAGTTTGTGGACCTTTGAGCTGAAGTTCCTACCTTAGTGTATATTAATATGATAGAGGCATTTTCTGAACCACATGAAAATCACAATAGCAAAATAGCCTCAAATTTCCCTTACATTAATCCTCCTTTTGAAATCCCCTTTGAGCCTATGAAAACCTTTTCTTTGATTCCCACATTAAAATCCCAATACCTTATCCCACCCAATATCAACATGTATTTTCATTGAATATGTTTTTGAAATTTTAGTGTGTGGGGGAATGGATTTCATTTTTGGGTATCATTTCCTTTCTTTCTGGTGTGTTATCATATGCATGAAGTCAAACATCAATTTTAGTGTGGGGGGGGGGGAGTTTGTCATTCAGTGGGATTTGGTAATGTATTGTACAAATGATAATGAAAAGTTTTAAAAAAAATCAATAAAATAAAAAAAAATTCAAAAAAAATTAAAAAAATGGGTTGTGTATTGGGTAGGTCAAAAATCACTATTCCTCAAACTTTTATATTGTTATAACTATTAAAATTCGTGTTGTGAGGAGATCAATCATGGGTTGGGTTATGAGTGTGAGATCTTTTCCAAGTTCAACTTTCAAAAAAAGAAGAAAAAAAAGAAAAAAAATGAACACTTTCATTATATTCTTTTTGGGAGAAGTTTTTTGTTTTGTAAATATTACAACATCTAATTACCTTCATATTTTCTTCCTCTATCGTTTCTTTCATCATACAATCATACCCTTGTAAATATGTGTTTTCATTTCCTTCTATGTTTCATTTAAAAAAAATGTGCATTGCTTTTTCTATGTTAGTATTTTAACCTCTTCTTCTCTCTCTTGGACATTATATTCCTACCGTCCCATAGCCACTGAAAAAACCCTTAAAAGACCTCTTGATTATTGTTCACTATGGATAGGGATTGGAAGCTGAGATCTCTTTTCAAACTCTAAGATTTTCACTTTTGGTTGGTGAAAGAGTGAACCTCCACAAATGAATTTTATCATCTTGAGAGGTGTGAGTTTTGAGTGTCCACATTTTCCATTTATAAATTTGAGCATTACAAATGAATTAGTTTTAGAACATTGTTTCTGTAACAACATGTGGTGGAATTCAAAATGGATGAGTGAAATATTCTAAACCTCCCCTGATTGGAGAAAACAAAATTTTAAAATATGTTGGCGAGTAAAAATTATTTTTTCATGTTTTTATATTTGTTGCAAATGAGGACATGCACAAAACTAAGTATGGTGTATTTGATGTTATTAATATTTTCATGAATTATTATATTCACCCTTTACTGATTTTATAAGAAATTTGCATAATTTGTGTGAAATATTAATGTTTTAATATTAAGTATAATTTTTGAGCATTTTTAAAGTAGTCCAATTGAGTATGTTTAATGTTTTAACAATACCTGTAACTATACGGATCCAAATTGTGTGATTCTTCTTTTTTAGGATTCTACATTCAATATACAACAATTTATTATAAGGTAACATGAGCCAATTCTACCATTTGAATGGTCATATGGTTCTCACAAAAAAGACCAAAGAATCTGTGAACAAACTAGACCATCCTTGAAGATTGATTTACTGGGCTCAATATAGAAGTCCAAAAACATTAACTCTCCACCATAATTTGGGGGACACTACATTTCATCGTGGATAAAAATTTCAAGCCCCAAATATAAGGACAATGGGTCCAAATTAAGCTTTGAAGTCCAGCCCACCATTCTGGATGAGAATTAAAATCAGTATAGTATACATGACATATCTCATGATGTAAGCATCAAATCGAGCTGGTATTTTTTAGTGTGAACGAGGATATATAGGCTGCCGTATTTTTTGAAGCACCCATTCGGATTTGAAGGCATATTCATATTAAAAAACCCATTCACATTATAGACTTCCAAAAGACTGGATTGAAATGGACAGTTTTACTTTGTTTACTCAACCGGAATAACGTTTTCTCCTTATGTCCAAATGACTAAAAATTTTGAGATTAGTCAGAAAACATTATTATCTACACCTTTGAAGAAGGAGATATCTCGAGATTCGGCTATTATGATGTCCATATTTGCGATCCATGTGGTGGTGTATTACTGTAACGTAAACAGTCCAATCCTTAGGCTATAAATACTCTCCCCTTATCTCCTTGAGAAGGGTTGGAATTTCAGAAGATATGAGAACATATTGGCACGACCAAGGCATTTCCAAAGGCTTGGTAGGATATTCCATACTCATGTTTTCACTTCTAGGACCTTTCCTCCTCTCTTTGTTTTCACCTAATTTCGTGTTCTTCATTTTTTTAATTTTGTATGTCTCTTTCTTTGTAATTCTGTTTTAATGCAAGTTACTTCTTCAATATCTCTTATTCTCATCCACCTACTGTAGTTTAATAATTATGTTCTTAAAATAGTTTAATTTCAGTTCAATCCACTTCCCTTCTTTAGCTTCCTCATTCAATCGAATGTTCATTTTTAATTATCATCATTGTTTGTGTGTCTGTGTCGATGTACCACTCTTTTCTTATCCCTTTATTTTTCTTCTCTTATTAATTTATAATCATAATAATTATAACCAGATTACTAAACACCCATATGGCTGAGTAAATCTCTCATTGGGGTGAGTTATAATTTAGGTATGTTAAGTGATTGAGAGCTTCTCCTCGATGAATTTTCTTTGAATTAACATTGTGTATGTTGGACTTAACATGTCATGTGTTAATGAGTTGTTTTGTTTAACATGTGGTTTCCATGGATTATTGGAACCATTAATACACCACCATAAATAAAATTTGATTTAGATTATAACCTTAATTAAAGTTAAGGCTTGGTTTAAAGCCTTAACACTTAATAATTCTAATCAACATCATCTTGTGACACGGGTGTTAATTTAAATGCAATATAAATCAAAGATCAAGGATATCACAAGCTTAAATAACCTAATGATGAACTCACCCAATCATTATAAATTCGTTAAATCAATCATAATAAATTAGTCATTTCAATTAAGCTCTGAAAACAAACCCCCCAATCAGAATAGAATTAACTAAAAACAATCGACTATTACGAAGTACCATCGCCGAGGATTCGACCAAAGTGCTGTTATACACATTAGAAGAGCACTGGAACCTTGACCGGTATATAGGAGACAATAGGCCACATGTTTCAAATGGATCCATTGCCGGGGATTGTTCTTTAATTATTTTTTAGTTTCTGGTTATTGTAATAAAAAACAAAAAAACAATATTTTAAAAAAAATTGAAAAAAAATTACAAAGAAAAACCCGTCTTCCTCTTTCATCCAAAAACTCTTTGAATGCCTCGTAGCCTTCCAAACAATCCCTCAGATTTGTTTGCCCCTGAAATTGAGCGAACACTTCTCCAACTTAGGAGGAACATAATAGATACTCAAATAATTCACGAACTAGTCCTTATCCAACCAGTTGAAATTGAAATGGCCAATCCTATGGAACAAACCCTAAAACAACTCGATGTCCCTAATATGAATTACCAACCTATTGGTATTCAATATCCAAACATAGAAGCTAACTTCGAACTCAAATCGGGTTTGATTCGTCTTCTCCCTCATTTCCACTAGCTAGACGGTGAGGATCCATATCTCCATCTTAAAGAGTTCCAAGTAGTGTGCTCTACATGAAGCCTCAAGGGTTTTCTGAAGAACAAATCAAACTTCGAGCATTCTCTTTTTACCTAGCTGACACTCCTTAGTCATGGATCTACTACCTACCTCCTAGTTCCATAGCTACATGGAAAGACATGAAGTGACTATTCTTAGATAAATTCTTTCATGCTTCTCGTACTGCTTATATCCGAAAGGAAATAATTGGTATTCGTCAGTTCCCAAGTGAATCGCGCCATGAATACTGGGAGAGGTATAAAAAGCTTGTGGCAACCTGCCCACATCATCAAATCCCTGACCAACTCTTGATCCAATGCTTCTATTAGGGGTTATTGGCTATGGAGAGAACTCTCATAGTTGCCGAAAGTTGTGGTGCTCTTGTTGATAAAACTCATGCAGCTGCAAGAGATGTCATAAGTAACATGGCTGAAAACACACAACAATTCCATACTCGAGCACATGCTCAAGTCAAACAAGCCAAGGATAATCAATCAATTGAGCCAAACAAAATGACCGAGTGGATGAGTGAGCTTACAGGTCTTGTGCGATAGCTAGCTATGGCCACCAAATCCCCAACCTCATCTTCTCCACAATCAATGTTTCCTGATCCAATCAAAAATTGTGGAATATGCAACTCTTCATCTCATCCAACTGACAATTGTCCACAAAATCAAGAGGATCAATCCGATTCATCTATACCAATGGAGATTAATGCAACATATTCTCAGCGGAACACCAATCCTCAACTATCAGGTCTGTTTGTTAGAAACTTCAACCAACCTCAATCTGATCCCTTCTCCTCTAACATTAACCAAGGATTGAGGAATGGTAATCCCGTCTCTCATCCCCCTCAATTCCCCGCTCAAAACCCAAACAAATTCCAATATGGTCAAGGTGGTGATAACTTCCATCAACCTTATCCCTTTATTCCTCAACCTCAAAGGAATAATCCTCCTCCTGGATTCCATTATCCTAGTGAGCCTTCCCAATTCCAAAACCAATACAATCAATTTCCCAAGAACCAAAATCAAGGCAATCCCAATCCGGGACAAGCCTCTTCTTCGAAGCAACCATGCGAAAGTGCAGTGGAAGATCTTGCCTCCTTCAGTCTTTCTAGCCTTAATAACATTGAAACTCAAATAGGTCAACTTGCATCCCACATGAGCCAACAAAAACAATCAAAATTTTCCCAACTCCAAACTCAACCATTACCCAACCCCAAGGGTAATGTAAGGGCAATTACACTTATTTCGAGATAGAACATTGCTATGGCTCAAGATAAGTCCTCTACCCCTCCTTTGAATGTTGACCTAGAAAATGAAAAGAAAAAGAAAATTGAAAAGGAATCTGAATCCATTCCCTCACCTCCTTCCATTCCACTTATGAATCTAATTCCTTTTCCTCAAGCCATTTCTAAACCAAGGAAGTCCTTTGAACCTGATCTTGAAATGCTCAACATGTTTAGACATGTTGAAGTCAACATTCCCCTCTTAGATTCCATAAAAATAAATTCCTAAGTATGTCAAGTTTCTGAAGGAATTGTGCACCCACAAGAGGCAACTTAGGACCTTTGAAAATGTTTCCACCCAGCAGTCCATACCCATTAAGTGAAATGATCCAGGGACCTTTACAGTCCCATGCCAAATTGGAAGTTCCAACTTTGATGATGCACTCATAGACCTAGGAGCCTCAATTATTGTCATGCCCAAATCTATCTTCTCCAACCCTGGTCTAGGTCCCTTACATCCAACAGGTGTTTTCATTCAGTTAGCCAATCGAAGCACATCCAGTCCTAAGAAAATAATTGAGGATGTCCTTGTCCGAGTCAATGATCTTATCTTCCCTGCTGATTTCTATGTTCTTCACATGGAAGGTGAGACGAACTCTTCTCGATCTCCCCTAATTCTAGGAATACCATTCCTCATGACTGTGAGAACCAAGATTGATGTCCATTCAGGAATCTTATCCATGGAATTCGGTGACCAACTGGTCATGTTCAACATTTTACAAGCCATGTGATACACATCTGTGGATCACTCTACATTATCAATCCATGCTTCTGAGGACCCTTCTAAGAGTCAATCGAACCCCAATCCACCGCGTTCTTCATGTTCTAATGACAAAGGATCTTGTGAAATATGCACAATGATTAACAAATTAATAAATGGTGAAGTTGATGTAGACCTTTCATTTATAGACTCCATCAATTTAGAGGATCTTGAAAACTCTCTTGAATCCCATCTCAACTCTGGTATCTACTGCTCCACCTTGAACAGTATTAAGGAAAATGAACCTAAAGAAACTGAAGTCCCTTCTTTCATTCTTGAGTTATTGAGCCCAAAAGTGAAGATGAGACTGATCTGAAACCGCTTCCCGCACACCTAAAATATGTATTCCACTTCCATGATCACTCATGTCCTCTCATTATCTCTGACACACTTACTGAAACAGAGGAGTCCAAACTTGTTCAGGTGTTAAAGGAAAACAAAAAGGCCTTAGGTTTGACCCTAGATGACATACCAGGAATCAACCCTGCCCTTTGCATGCATCACATCCATCTTGGGGAGTCATCCAAACCAATTAGAAAACCACAAAGAAGAATCAATCCAATCATCCTTGAGGTAGTTTGGGAAGAGATCACCAAGCTTCTTCAAGCTGGTATTATCTACCCAATTTCTTATAGTGAATGGGTTAGTCCAATTAAAATTGTACCTTAGAAGGGTGGGATAACTATTTTAACAAATGAACATGGAGAGGTAGTCACAACTCGAGTGAATAACAAATGGAGTGTGCACATCGACTATAGTAAATTGAATGTTGAAACCCGAAAAGATCACTACCCTCTTCCATTCCTTGATCAAATGCTAGAAAGATTGTCTGAATAGTCATACTATTGCTTTGTTGATGGATACAAGGGATATTTTCAAATCCCAATCTCACCTCAGGACCAAGAAAAGACTACTTTCACATGCCCCTTTGGAACATATGCATATAGAAGAATGCCTTTTGGACTTTGCAATGCTCCTGCAACATTCCAGAGGTGTATGATGAGTATCATTTCAGAATTCATTAAATACTACATGGAAGTTTTCATGGATGACTTCACCATTTATGGTGAGTCATATGAATCATGTTTGCATTCACTGTCTCTAGTCCTTCAAATGTGTGTCAAGTGTAACCTTGTCTTAAATTTTGAATAATGTCACTTCATGGTTGTAAATGGGATTGATCTAGGGAACATAGTTTCAAAAGATGGTATTGAAGTCAATCCTGTCAAAATTGAAGTGATCTAATCACTTCCTAACACCAACTCTATTCGAGACATCCGTTCATTTCTCGGTTATGCTAGTTTCTATCAGAGATTAATCCATAACATCAGTAAAATTAGCCTCCCACTCACTCATTTTCTCCAAAATGATGTCAGTTTCCATTTCAATGATGTTTTCAAGAGAGAATTTGTTGAACTCAAAACTTCTCTAACATCTGCCCAAATAATCCAACCCCCAGATTGGTCATTAACCTTTGAGTTGATGTGTGATGCTTTTGATAGAGCTGTTGGGGCGGTTCTTGGTCAAAAAAGAGAAATAATTCCTCATGTAATCTATTATGCCTCAAAAACATTGGATGAAACTCAATCTCACTACACTGTCACTGAAAAGGAACTTCTAGCAGTGGTTTTTGCCTTAGATAAATTCTGGTCCAATCTCATAGGTTCCAAAATCATATTCTTCATAGAAAATTCTGCTATAAAGTTCATACTAAATAAAATTGATTCCAAACCAAGGCTAATAAGATGGATCCTAATGCTCCAAGAGTTTGACCTTGAAATAAAAGATAGACCAGGAAAAGAAAACCCTATTGTTGATCACTTGAGTAGAATTTCTAATTCTTCTCAATATTATTTCATCGATCCTAAATTCCCCCCTAAGCACCTTTCATCTCTCAATCAATAAATACCATGGTATGCCCCAATTGTAATTATTTGGTTTATGGTGTTTTCCCTGAAATTTTTTCATTAGAACAAAAAATGAAGTTGAAAAGTGATTCAAAATACTATTTTTGGGAAGAAAATAAATTTTGGAAAACTGGGGCTGACATGGTAATAAAGAGATGTGTCAATGAAAATGAACATTATTCCATATTAGAATCATGCCAGTCATGTCCCAGAGGTGGCCACTTTGGACAACAAAGGACCTCCCGAAAGGTCCTAGACTCTGAATACTTCTAGCCTTCACTCTTCAAGGACTCACATGAGTTCTACCAATCATGTCCCACTTTCCAAAAGTTCGACACAATCTCCAAAAGAAATGAAATGCCCCAAAAGCCTTTATTTTTCTATGAGATCTTCGATGTTTGTGGTATCGATTTCATAGGACCATTTCCCCCTTCCAATGGATTCTCATACATCCTTCTTGCAGCCGATTATGTTTCATGGTGAGTTGAGGCCAAACCCACTAGGAAGTATGATGCAAATACTGTTAGTGAGTTCCTAAATACCCACATCTTCTTAAGATTTGGCACACCACGTGCCTTGATTAGTGTCTTAGGAACCCATTGTTGTAATAGAACCATGTAAGCTCTTCTGAAAAAGAATGGGGTTGTACATAAAAGTTCAACTACATATCACCCTAAAATAAATGGCATGGCTTAACTCTCTAATAGAGATGTGAAAAGGGTACTTGAGAGAATTATTAAGCCCACCAGAAAAGACTAGCCTGAGAGACTTGGTGAAGCCCTATGGGCTTATCGAACTTCCAAGAAAACACCCATTGGGATGTCTCCTTTTAGGCTAGTTTTTGCTGAAGCGTTTCACTTACCAGTTGAAATCCACCATAAGACTTTTTGGGCTATGAAAACTTGTAATGTTGATTGTGAAAAATCTGGTGAAGAAAGATTGTTTCAATTGGCTGAACTGGAGGAGCTTCAACTTGAATCCTATGAGAATTCAAATATGTACAATGAAAAGGCTAAGGTACTCCATGACAAACCAATCCTAAGAAAGGTATTTCATGAAGGTGAAATGGTAATGCTCTTCAATTCTCGATTTCGGCTTCACCTAGGTAAGCTTAATTCTTGTTGGGAAGGTCCTTTTGTTATTACTAATGTTTACCCATTTAGTGCAGTGCAAGTCCAAGACCCCTCTTCCCAAAGGACATTCACGGTTAATGGACATCGGTTATAGCATCACCATGAGAGGATGCACAATCCTAGATCAACATCGACTTCCCCTAGATCTCCAACTTCTGCAATCGACCAACCACTAGATGGAGATGGAGACCCGCCAAATCCATACCAGGGGAACCTCTTTACCTTTAACTCTCTCTTTATCTCTTCATCTCTCTACCTCATTCTTATTCTTATTTTCACCTTCAATTTTGTACCACTTTTTTTTCAAACCATTTTTTTCTCTTTCTTGTGAGGGTGTGTATTTTAAAAAAACCTTACAAACTAACAAAAACACCAAAAAACACCATCACTTAAAAAAATAAAAAAATTGTCATTCTTACTCACCATCAAGTTTTGAAATTTCGTCAAACGATTTTGGGGAGTTAATAGACATGTTTTCATCTCAACAATTTTGTATTTTCATCATAAAATTAGATAAAGAATCTTGTGTCAAAACCAACAAATTTTGAATGCTCTATTTTTGATTTGGAAAATTCTTTTCCCAAACAGTGAGAAAAAACATTTGATTTCATGCTAAGGCCACCTATGGACATCTTTTCAAAATGCGTGTTTTTACCCCCATTTGTGAGTCTTGAGTTTTTGGACCTTCGAGCTGAATTTCCTACCTTAGTGTGTATTAATATGATAGTGGCATTTTATGAACCACATGAAAATCACAATAGTCAAATAGCCTCCCATTTCCCTAACATTAATCGTCCTTTTGAAATCCCCTTTGAGCATATGGAAACCCTTTCTTTGATAGCCACATTATAAGCCCAATACCTTATCCCACCCAATATCAACATGGATTTTCATTGCATAAGTTTTTGAAATTTATGTGTGGGGGGGAATGGATTTCATTTTTGGGTATCATTTCCTTACATTCTGGTGTGTTATCATAAGCTTGAGGGCAAGAATACATTTATCATGGGTGTGGGGGAGGTTTTCATTCAGTGGGATTTGGGAATGTATTTTACAAATGATATTGAAAAGTGTTAAAAAAATTCAAAAATTAAAATTCAAAATAAAAATATCAAAAAAAAGGAAAAACATGGGTTGTTTCTTGGGTAGGTCAAAAATAACTCTTCCCCAAACATTGATTTCTTTATAACTATTATAATTAGTGTTGTGAGGAGATCAATCATGGGTTGTGTTATGAGTGTGAGATCTTTTCCAAGTTCAACTTTTGAAAAAAAAAAGAAAAAAAAGAAAAAAAAGGAACACTTGCATTATATTCTTTTTAGGAGAAGTTTTTTGTTTTGTAAATATTCCATATTCTCATTAACATCATATTTTTTTCCTCTATTGTGTATTTCTTCACACAATAATACCCTTGTAAATATGTGTTTTCATTTCCTTCCATGTTTCATTTCAAAAAAATGTGCATTGTTTTTTCTATATTGGTATTTTAACCCTCTTCTTCTCTCTCTTGTACATTATATTCCTACCGTCCCGTAGCCACAGAAAAACCCCTTTATAATAACTGTAGATTCTTGTTCACTTTGGATAGGAATTGGATGCCGAGAGCTCTTTTCAAACTCTTAGATTCTTACTTTTGGTTGGTGAAAGAGTGAACCTCCACAAACGAATTTTATCATCTTGAGAGGTATGAGTTTTGAGTGTCCACATTTTCCATTTCTAAATTTGAGCATGAAAAAATGAATTAGTTTTGGAACATTGTTTCTGTAACAACATGAGGTGGTATTCAAAATGGATGAGTGAAATAGCCTAAACCTCCCCTGATTGGAGAAAACAAAATTTTAAAATTTCATGGTGAGTAAAAATGATTTTGTCATGTTTTTATATTTGTTGCACATGAGGACATTCACAAAACTAAGTGTGTGGGAGTTGATTTTATTAATATTTTAATGACTTATTATATTCCCCCTTTACTGATTTTATATGAAATGTGCATAATTTGTGTGAAATAGTAATGTTTTAATATTAAGTATAATTTTTGAGCAGTTTTAGAAGTAGTCCAATTGAGTTAGTTTAATGTTTTAATAACAACTATCACTATACGGATCCAAATAGTGTGGTTCTTGTTTTGTAGGATTTTCCCTGGAATATAGAACACTTCATTAGAAGGTACCATGAGCCAATTCTACCATTGGAAGGGGCATATAGTCCTCAAAAACAAGACCAAAGAATCTGTGAACAAACTAGACCAGCCTTGAAAATTGATTTACTGGGCTCAATACAGAAGTCCAAAAACATTAAATCTCCACCATAATTTGTGGGAGATTATATTTCATATTTATTTAAAATATCAAGGCCCAAATCTATGTACAAGGGGCCCAAATTAAGCTTTGAAGACCAGACCACCATTCTGGACAGGAATTAAAAGCAGTATAGTATGCATGACATATCTCATGATGTAAGCATCAACTTGAGCTGAGATTTTGCAGTGTGAAAGAGGATATATAGGCGGAAGACGTTGAAGAACCCATTTGGATTTGAAAACATCTTCATATTTGAAAAACCCTTTCACATTATGGACTTCAAAAAGACTGGATTGAAATGGACAGTTTTACTTTGTTTAATCAACTGGCCATAACTTTTTCTCCTTATGTCCAAATGACTCCTAATATATTTACTAGTCGGAAAACGTTATTATCTACAACTTTTAAGAAAAATATTTCTTGAGATTCGGCTGTCATGATGTCCATATATGCGAGACAAATGGAAGGTTATTGCTGGAATGTAAACAGTTCACTCCTTGGGCTATAAATACTCTCCCTTTCTCTCACTGATAAGGGTTGGCATTTCAGAAGAGAGAAGAACATATTGGCACGACCAAGGCTTTGCCAAAGGCTTGAGAGGATCTTCCATACTCATGTTTTCACTTTAGAGACCTTTCATCATCTCTTTGTTTTCACTTAATTTCGTGTTCTTCATTTTTGTGATTTTGTAAGTCTCATTCTATGTAATTATGTTTTAATGCAAGTAACTTATTCAATATCTCTTATTCTCATCCACCTTCTATAGTTTAATATTTATGTTCTTAAAATAGTTTAAATTCATTTCAATCCCCTTCACTTCTTTAGATTCCTCATTCAATTGATGGTTCATTTTTAATTATCATCATTGTTCGTGTGTGTGTGTTGACGTACCACTCTTTTCTTATCCCTTTATTTTTCTTCTCTTATTAATTTATAATCATAATCATTATAACCATATTATTAAACTCTCAAATGGTAGAGTAAATCTCTCATTGGGGTGAGTTATAATTTAGGTATGTTAAGTGATTGAGAGCTTCTGCTCAATGAATATTCTTTGAATTTACATTGTGTATGTTGGACTTAACATGTAATGGATTAATGACTTGTTTTGTTTAACATGTTGTTTCCATGGATTATTGGAACCATAAATACACCACCATAAATAAGATCTGATTTAGATTATAACCTTAAGTTAACTTAAGGTTTGGTTTAAAGCCTTAACACTTAGGAATTCTATTCAACATCATCTTGTGACATGGGTGTTAATTTAAAGGCAATATAAAGCAAAGCTCAAGGATATCACAAGCTTCACTAAACTATTTATGAACTCACCCCAATCATTATAAATTTGTTAAATCAATCATAATGAATTAGTCATTTCAATTAAGCTCTGAAAACAAACCCCCCAATCAAAATACAATTAAGTAAAAACAATCAACTATTACGAAGTACCATCGCCGACGATTCGACCCGAGTGCTGCTATACACATTAGCAGAGCACTGAAACCTTGACCGGTAGATAGGCGAAAATCGGCCGCGCATTTCAATAATGGATAGGTTGTCGGAGATGAGAGGAGTGGTTTTTCTAGTGCAAGTCATAATAGAGAGTAGGGGGTCCGAGTGCATCATTGGCCAGAACAAGGGAGAGCAGGGGGTCCACAGGAGCAATGGTCGCAGTAGGGAGTTTTCAAAGTGGTTGACTAGCTGGGAGTGTGGAAAGGGAGATGAGGGGTGCAGTCAGAGCCGTCAACATCCAATAATAATGTCAGCGCTTGGGATGAAGGCTGTTGAGAGGGTTGGAGTTATTGGATGTGGAGGGCTGGAGAGGGCAGGGGTTGGTTGATAGGATTGAAGCACAAGGGGACAAGGGGTGAGGCGGCCGGCATCTGCACGGAGGGGCCAGATGCACGATGTGAGTGTGATAGGGACCTGTAGGTGGCTTCAAGGTCGGGGGCAGATCAAGGGTGATGTGAGGGAGAGGGGATGTAGAGGGTGGATGGACATGGCCAATTGGACGACCTGGTGTTCACAAGATTTATCTGTGGGGATTGTGTCGCACCACGGCATGGGAGAGAAGAAGGGAGCGCTACGACCCCCTATGGTTTCAACCAGTTGTTTTGTATTCATTCTTAAAAAAATTATATTATGACAATAATTATAATTATAATAGAATGATACTAATAATTATAATAAAACCAATAGTAATCATAATAATAAAAATATCCCATTAACACTGTTTATTTAATTTCATTAATAATAAAAATATTGACAACAAAATTTTAATGTGGTACAATTTTAATAATTTAGAAAGAAAAAAAGGAATTCCCCCAAATTAATAATAATATTATGATGACTATCTACACAATAATTTTATTATTATTTCATTTTAAAAATTTCACTTATTAAATTTATATAAAAATATATTTATTTTAAACGTCAGATAATTGCACGGGTCGCTACACGTCAAGAACGTGATTGTGTGAACTGTGTTTGAACCATGCCACCTGGTACTAACTGCATACAAGGTTAAACAGGATAAGGTGTGATGCATCATGTAATCCTCTCCAAAATCTGGATGTGAAATTAAAATTATGTTCCTAATAATTCATATACGTAACTCTATGTTTTTGCTCTTTGTACAACACATAGTGGTTTCCCAATGTCTACAATGAACTCTAATATCAAATGAAATATATGTAGGACAACATGATGAGTTAGTCTGTGAGAATTTTGTTAGCGTCATGGCCTCTCATAGATCATTGATGTACCACCATTTAATCTCTGTAAATTCCATCCCTCATACACTTTGGCACATAAATGAGTTACTCAATCCCACTGGATCATGGTTCTCAACCTTCTTCTATTCACTGTTGAGGAATCTAAATATGAACATAGCAACTCACTTATTCATCTTGGGACACCGAAACTCACACAGAATTTATTGGTTCATCATCACAACTACTATATTCAATATTAATTGGGATGTATGAAACTCCAAAATCATCTCCTCTCCCATAATTATTGGTAATTATCATCTATAATATGAAAAGGAAGGTGCCATACCATCCTTCATAACATCAATCAGAAACATGTTGAAAAAATATGTATTCATTCCATCCCTCACAATAGATATCATCAATATGGGAATCTTTATCATCGTGAAGAAATTTGAGGTTTATAAACATTAGCTATAGGGACGTTGTTAGGAACTCATCCACAAGGGAAATCAATAATGAGAAAAATTAAATCAATTCCATTATCAATAAATGCAGACATGATTCAATATTAAGAGAATATGATACCATGCTCCCTATCTCTATGGTGAATACTATATCAGTGTCCAATTATTATAGTAAATATATCCAACATCAATTCCTATATTTTCATTATTATATGAGAATGTATATAAGATATATTTGTAATCTCTATGGATGATGAATTAAGTCCACATAAGGTAATTTATCTATATACATTGCGAGGAAACAACATCTAAAAACATCATGTAATGGTTCATGTGATCTACTCATGGGTTGTAATATATAGTGTCCCTTAAAATCACCACCCATATCTATATTAGAACACTTTAATTCCTAACACAATGTGTATCATAGGACCCTATATAAAAAAAACAACATATAATAGAATCAATATGAGGGAGATCATCAACCACTATTTGGGCATATAAAAATATTATTAGAAATATTTATTCTAAATTAAAGTCAACCCATTTCAATAAAATATAGTATAGGGTTCCATGATCATAATGAAATTATTATTTTATATTAAATAATATCCTAACATCACATGGAAGATCCACACAATTGCCACTCACCTGAGTAGATCCCATGATAGAAATTGTTCCTTATTTATGGGACCCACTACTACTATCTCCACTAAGATGAATTTTACTAGGAAGTTTACTTCTCAAATCTATAATTTAAACTTTAAGGAATTTCCATAAACATATCTCTCTTGATATATTTCCATTACCATCATCAATTCTATCTATGCATCTCCATTGATGTTTAGAATATAACGATTCTATCAATGAAGACAACCAATAATATGCCTAATAATGTCTATTATATCAAGTTATTGAGTCACATGAACACTATTATGGTTATCCTAAATCATATGGGTATCAAAATAAACTAAAAGAGATGATAGTGAAAAAATAAATCTTTGTTTTAATACATCTTCCACTTAATATCCACATTGAAATTTACCCATGTTTCGGTCAATCTTCATGAACCAACACATCACTTTTTTCATGTCAATGGGGGTAGACAATTCATGGTCATGGTAATATAGTCATAATAGTCAATTTAGTGTAGTTATTATTATCCATTCATATCTTCAAAGTGATCGTCCTCCTTCATATTGAATAACACTTGGGCTACATAAGTGGTTACACTACGTAAATCAATGAAGGTCCCTTACTGATGACCCAAATAAATCCATAAGTCATGAAGCTCAATAGGGTCCATAGGACATGATAAATGAATAATTGTATTCCTATGTTCTAGTCTCAGTAAAGTTCAGACAAATGAGGGGGAGGAATGACTGAATTATACTAGGGAAATATATTTTAATATTCATCTAAAACTACAGGGAAATGAAATATTATAATGTATACATATACAGGGTATATATAATCCAGTTTATGTATAATGAGTAAAATCCTCATACATATTATCCAAAAATTATATACATGTTATTTCTTCTAAAAACAAAGTAAAATATCAAACTAAAAACAAATATTAATGACATAAGTGACCTATAAAAATGAATCCTTCCATAGAGTGCTTAATTTTTTTTAAATATAAAATTATATTATATTGGATCATCATGGATATAACAAGATATCACATAAAATATTTACCCCTCTAAGAGTATGGTCACATTGTTAGTAGAATATTTTGATTTATGAATCTCTTATAGTAAGCATCTCTAATAGTAAGGGACATCCTAAATTCTCTATTGGAATATATGAGATGATTTAAATAAAAAAGAATTAGTTTCTTTCACATATGACAACAAAAATATTTGATAATTTATTTAATACACATATTATATCACATATCACAAAAGATATAATAGGCCACATTCCTCCATTTCACGTAGGGTTCTTTTCCCATTACCCCCACCTATCTATATCCAGAGTTTTCAATGAAACATTATATCATCCCAAAAATCCTTAAACATAAAAATAAAATGAATTCATTATCCATAAATTGATATAATACAATCTTAGAACCCTAATTCATACTCAACACATTGAAACACTTCAAAAGAGAACTCATTTTTGTGGGGAGAAGTGTATATATGATTTTCATTCCAAAAGAAACATCATATATGACCAATATTAGGGATCCTCTAATGTCTCTCCACACCCTCTAAAATAAAATATTATTTGACAAAAATATTAACAATGGAGGTCCAAATAATGTTAAATAACCACACCATCACCTCTAGAAAGTCCTCAGCTACCTAGAGGGATTATAATAAGTTCTCTTATCTAATGAGATGGTCAAAACATTCACGGTTACCCCATCATGCATATGGGTTAACAATTTTCACCATCCCATAGAATATACCCAGATAAGGATTTATATTAGGAATACCATTTGATTAGTAGGGTACAAATAAGAAAAAAATTCACAATACATAATCATTCTCTTAATTTTTTTCCATATAATTATATGTAACACCAAATAATAGGTTATATATAACAATGAAACACATGAATCACATTATATTTTGGTATATGAAATTATAGTTATTCCCCCACCATCTACTACTTAATATATAGGAGTCATTAAAATGACCCATTAATTTTATGTTAGGAATCATTTGTCCTTTAATTTTGGTTTCCATTTTCATTGGTTTTGTAATACTCAAAAAAATTGGGGGGATACTAGTATTGGTTTAGATATGGGTTATATGAATTTGTCAACATAAGAATACATCTTTTAAAGTTCGATGAGAAATTATAGGACATGTAATAGGAGTACATTCCATGTTATGGTCTTCACAAAGAATCCATGAAATGAGAATTTGTGGTCGTGCTTTCTCATGTTTAATTTTCCATATTTTTTTAATAAATGTATTATATTTTATTTTTTTATGAAGTGTTATATTTACAAAAAAAATCATTGGAGATAATGTAGTTCACCAATAAAACATCATTTATTTTTCCATGTTTCTAAAGTCATTATCACATTAGAATCCCTACGATTTTTTATGTAATATAATGAATGTTCATTAATAAATGATATAATATCTATGTATATAAATCATAGCTCATTAGATAATAAATAAATTTATTTGAATTATTTTCCTTTATATATGTATATATCATAATGTCGTAACCCCTATTTATACCTTCCCAATTAAACCACTACGTAACAAAGGGTATAATAATTATTTATAGGAGGGGTCGACTACCATGTTTTTATGGGATTATTATGATGAATCCTATCAAACAAATTATGTTTTTTAATAAATGATATATAGATAAATATTAAATTATGGCATTCACCCACTTATATAAATGGTGTATAAATGTTTTCCAAACTCAAATTATTCATTCAATTCACAAAGAGAACTCATAATTAATCAGAAAAATGTTGATCACAATGTGTTGATTTTGGTAATGTATTTTGATTTATAAATTTATAAATTTATATGATCCTTTTAGAAATTGGTGTAATAAATGCGTAATACCCCATAAAATTTTACTAAGGTTTGAGGAGAATGTTCCATATAGGTAAATTCCAAGAAAAAATGATGATGATTCAAATACATTAGATATAATAATCATAAAATCATCTATTGTCATTTAAAATTAGATATATAATAATTGATCTTATAAAAATTTATACAATAAAAAATATTCAATACTATTTTATTATAATTCAATATTCACTTCAATAGAACTTGTTTCATAAGATTTTCTTAATTTACATGGGATATGAGGTTGTTTTTTTGTTATTTTCTTTAGCATCCCATCAAATTGTGAATTGATATTCATGAAACCCATTTTCATTTCAATTTAGGCAATGTATGTTGGTGTGTTATTATTTCACTAACACAATTGATCTAGGTGATTTTTATCTCCCCAATTCATGTATATATGAATCCTATTAAAGTAGTACCACAATTTTTGAAACATTTTATATATATAAGATATTGAATCAAAATTTCATAGTCATCATAATAATTACATAAAAACTAATTGAACTAGATTATTCTCTTAATTTTTTTAATTTAGTATTGAATAAAGATCACATTATTAATCATAATTCAAGACATCTTATAAGGCATAACCATGAGTTGTATAAATGTATCTTTAATCAGATCTAGCTTCTCTTTGGGACAATATATACATTGTCAAATGAGTCCATTATCAACATGATTTCGTAGATATATAGGCATTACTAGATCTATAATGGTTTAATATGTATGGTAAAAAATATTAATGATAATAGAATTATTATAATTAATACCATAAAAACTCAACATTGAAATCTATTACTCTATAAAACCATTGCATTAGCTTTCAATTAAACCTAAATCATTACTAGTTAAATCTAAGATTCGTTTTATTTTACATTATTTTACCATTTAATAATATTACATAATATAATAATTCCATTATAATTGATGATAATGTAAAATTAATTAACCAACTTATTTTCCACAATTTTGTCATTCTAGTTTTACAGTCTCAAGTAAACTCATCATGTCCTGAGTGGTGGTTGATTTAATACTCAAATAATCATTTTTGAGTGATTAACCCTATGTTAATCTATCCCTCATCGGGATCTATTTTCTTATACACAGACAAAGAAGAAAATGATAGTAATCCACTCAATCACTACATTACCAAAAATTTAGAATTGTATTCCTTACAATGATTTATCTATAAGGATTCCACTAGTGTTATCATATTCTAATTCATATATAATTATATGAATTATAATTAATTCCATTTCCTCCTCAGTGGGAATTTTTCTGACCATTTAAATAGCTTATAAATCCATAATATCCATTACAAAACTCTTATATTTTCTCTAGACTAGATTCTACCCTAAAAATATAATCTATATTAAAATTAATTATAAAATAGTAAAATAGAATCATATTAATGGTTGTTATAAATTTTAGAGTAAAGGTTATATGAATAGATAACAATGTAATATTATCAATGATTATCAGTTGAAAATTAGGGTATGTGAATATTATCAAGTAACATGTAGAAAATCACAAATCATTTACGCCCTATGTAACATAAATTAAGAATTAAAATATTATAATTATTATTTTAACATAGGAATAAAAAAACATAGGATAATGGAATAATTGTTGAGAAATTGGAAATAACACATGAAAGTGGAAATAAGAACATATTGCTTAACACGAACATTATGACATGAAGCATTATATAAAAGTAACTCAATAATATAAACATAAAACATTCATTTGTATTTAAAAAATTTTCATCCCCATGGTGTCATAATAACATATTACTATGGGTTTTCAACATGGTATCATAATAATTTTTAAAGAATAATTCCAAGGAATCATATATATTAAAATGACATGCAACTAAGGTTTTATAATCATTTCACCTCTTGAGATTAACTATTTACTAAATAAAATGGTGTGATATCATGGAATCCATTTCATATTCATATAATATACGTTCATATCTGTGACATATGATTAAATGTTACAAAACACCAAAAAAAAAAATAACCCCCAAAAAATGTGGGTTGCATGATTATATAAATCATGCCCATAATTCATCTAGATAAATAGGGTGGATGATATCATCATATAATATTATGTGATCAAATTTTAGAAATATAAATTTATGGAATATATTTTTTCCATATAATTTTGTATATCACATTGATAAATATGAAGAAATATCCTTTTTAATATTACAATAAATTTTAATTATGTTTAATATTAAAATAATTTTAAACACTGAATAGAATATTCATTGAAAATAATTTTAATAAATATTCAAGAATATTTTCTTGTTGAAATCCAAAAAAAATAATGTAGAATAATTTTTTTAAATATCATGAAAATTAGATATAATCTGATATTTTGAAAAGTGATTTTCAAATTTAATTTGTAACCAAATTTCATTTAAAAATATATTTTCTACAGTGGGGACCTAAATGATATATAATGAAAATATCAATGAAAATTATTATTGATTATTACAAAAAGGAACATTGAAGTAAAATATATTATATATAACAAAATATATTTAATGAAGTTTGACATCATAAAATTTTTAATAAAATTTTATTTATGGAATATGAAATGAGAATGAGAATATCTTAAGAGATAACACATAATATGTTTCCAAAATATAAAAAATAACAATGGATATAAAAAAACAAGGATAAAGAACACAATGAGCTAATTCGGATAGATTATAATGAATCTTAAAATAATTATATTTTTATGGGAAAAAATTCATAATGTAAAGTGCTTTGAATTAAAAAAAATATTGATTGAATTTCATGATAAATAGAAGTATAATATTTTTTGGTGGAAATAACTCTATAATGGATGAAAGAATATGTTGATGAAGTATTAAAAATAAAATAATTATGTTTCTAGTTATTTAAAAACGTTTTTAATTATGAAATGATTTATTTATACCTACAAGAAAGAGGTATCTTGAAATTGATCATAAAATAAAATGAATAAATGATAAATCATGATGTTAATAATAAACATCATACTTTATTTAAAATAAAGTATGCTCATAAACAATAAATTCTTTAATGAAGGAAAATAGGATGAAATTCCATTAAATGTTTACAAATTATCCAAATATTCTCTATCCAAATAAAAAAATTAAATATAATAATAAATCATTTTTGATCTAAATCCAGGACTATAACCAATTTTATGTTTCATTTAAAATTATTCGTTATATATACAATAGACAGTTAAATTATTTTATCATCAAATTTTATTAACATTAATTATTTTATTTACTACTATATTCCTAATGTAAATGTAGTTGTTCTATAATTATTTTGTTATCATAATAATAATAAAATTTAGGTACTGGGATGGTTGTGTAATATTTCATTACACTGTTCTAATTTCATTTTAAAATTATTTTAGATATAATTTTTTATGATGACATTAATTACTATATTATGATTAATTTATAACGAATGAATGGTATTAGGATAATTAATATGTTAAATGTTTAAATTTACATCCCAATACAGAATAATGATAAATATTTATTAATTATATCAAATATTATCTTAACATACCAATCATTGATTGGAAATTATAGAAATATTTATGTAGGCAGTTAAACGTGCCCAAATTAGAAAGTGATACAATCTATGACTAAGTTAGACAATGGTAGAATTTTTTAAAATAAAATTATCACAAAATAATAATGATATTATATTTATGATACTTATGTGATGACATAGAATTTTAAATATTTAAAATAAAACATATAATATATACGTTATTTTTATTAAAAAATACATAAATTTATTATAGTATGTTAATTTAAGGTTGTTAGTTTTTCATTCTTTTCAATCTTATATTATTTATTCAATTACAAACATATATTAATAGATTATAAATAATGAAATAAATAAATTATATATTCACTAATATTGTTTCTTGAACCATCACTGAATGATGCTAAGGAAAAATAAAATATTTAATTCATTGAAACAAAAATTATCACTTATACAGGAGAACGATTTTCATTATTTTGGATTAAATAAAAGGTGAACAGAGAATGGTTACACTATAAATATAATAAAATTTCATTATATAAATTATTGTGATCTATGTATATATAGTTTATGAGAATATTATTATAGGATTGAGGTGAAATGGTTAAATATAAGTTGTTAATGTTTAGGCACTACAAGCATTATGAATATGAATATTTTGTGGAAGTACCTTTGTGAAAATGAATGAGTTAATGATTTTTTAACACTTTGGGCATCTAAATTTGCTCTAGATACAATAGGGAAGTAACATTGGTTAATTTTAATTTTGTAATTTCAATATAGAGGTATGTCTTGAATTGGTTAGAAGGCATATCATTTTATATGATAAAAATGCAGACACATCCTTGGAAAATAATTTTTGGTAATGTGTAAGAATGTTATTCCATTGAATTTAGGTGAGTTTGGTAGGGGTAATGTTGGTTAGATTTGTAAACATGGAATTAAAACCTAAAAAATAATTCAATATTCTATTTGTTTCATGTTTATTTATTAAAAATTATATCCACATGAGATTACAAATTTTAACATTTATTAATCATAATTGAAAATTAACAATGGTAATTTTTTTATTATTAAAAAACATATCAATTATTAAAAAATATATATATAATGAATATAAATATTTTTTAAATATTCATATTCAGTTAATAAAAATAATTTAATTACCAAATAAATTAAAATTTATTATATTTAAGTAAACCATTTCTTTAGAAGAATTTCATTCTAAACATTATCTTTAATTTATCATATATAGATTTTACATCCCATCCAGTGAGAAATAATTTGAATCTATATATGATAAAGCATCATATTATTGTATTGACGTTAATATAGAACTGAATAACGTAAAAATAAAAGACACATTGAAAATTTCAATTTCATTTAAAATAGATGTTTCACTATGGTTTATTATATTTACCATGGTAACCTAACGTGATAAAAAATTTAAATTTAACCCATTCATAGTATGAAATGTTTTATTAAAATTAAAAAAAAATTATATAATTTAATTTATAAATGTGGTAAAATATATATTAATATAAAAATGGATAATATGTACAACAATTTTAATAAAAATATATCTTCTATACATTTAATAAATTTATTATTTTTCTAGAAATAGTATGTAATTATCTTTAATTTATTTTATAGTATATATTATCATTAAATTTAAATATTAAAGATAATATAATAAATAGTTAGAAATGGGTAAAATTTTAGCTAAAAAGAAAAAAAAATTATTATATATATGTATATACCATATTTAAGTTACCCCAATTTATACACAACAATTATAGGGATACATTAGGATATATATGGTAATCATAATAAGAGGTGGAATCATTAAATTTTATTATGTGGTGTTTATGAATAATTAAATAAAAACTATTATATTTATTTAATTGAAATATATGTAGATAAATATTATTTTGTTATATTATCACCATTAAATAAAATGTTTCTGAGAATTTAAAACTTAATATGAAAGATGTTATTTTTTTAAGGAGTCCATAATTAACCATACACTAGTAAATAATAATAGTTTGATTTAGGATAATATGTTTAATTTAACAATATCAAAAATTTTATGAGCCCGTTATAATGTGAAATGATCCACAGATAATATCACATATTATTTTACTAATGGATGATGAGAAAAATTCATATTAAGAAACATCTCATCACCTTGAGGGAGATTTACGTACATATGATACAACTATCATACAACTAGGTTTCTTCATTTATAATTAAATCTCTAATAATTTAGGTGGTCAAAACATATATTACAATATAAATCATAAAATATTGAGTGATAAATCACAGTCCCCTTTAGTGGTAATAATTTCATAGGCTTATCCTTATTACCATGGTATATGAGGTTTTTTCTACATATTTCCCTTGTGACCCCAATGAGTTGGTAATTGTTTTTCATAATGTGAAATTTAATTTAGATATAAGAAATTTATTTTTTTCTCTTTTATTCACACATTTGGACACTATGTCCATTATGCCCATGTTAGAAGCATTTTTTCATTGAATTATGGTCATTTTCACAAGTTTTTTCAACATTTTAACACATTAGGAATTTAATCTGGGTTCTTTAAAAATATTCATCATATAATAATACACTAGACTCTATCATTAACTTCATTGGTGTTTTTTGTAAACATAAATCAGTTCACATTAGTAATTATAATATAATATGCTTATTAGGCCTCATTGTTGGATTTCTAACCCAATATATTATCTAATTAGTTTTTTCATAATTATAATACTTTCGTGGAATATGGTATAAATTTTTAACTTGTTTTTTAGGTTTCAAACATTAATAAATGTTTTATATTTAATGTGAGTGGTCACCTATTGAAAACATAATAGATTTATCATAATTAATATACTGAAAGCCTCAAAATTTAAATAAAATACTCATTAAAACCATGACATTTACTTTTAGTTCCTCCCAAATAAGACTTTTTTAAAAATAGGTTACTTTTTATTAGAATCTATCTCAATCCTTCATTTAATGACAAGTAATTTGAATCTTATTGACCAAAGATTATCCCCAATGAATATTTAGCCACGTTTAACATATTTTCCATATTAATTATGCATGGAGTGAATATTGAGATGAGATTCAATGAAAATTATTTAGTATTATTACGCTTAAGTTCACCAGTTCCACAATGAGCTCTAAATTACAATATTTATTTTGGGATTTAATTTTTAGTAAACCACATAGTCTTTAAATTTCCATAACATCAGCATGTCATTCTATACATAGACATGTCTTTGGAGTTTTCCTTCATTTTCTCCCATCCAAATTCCCAAAAAACATAAATGTTCAAATATTACATTAACATTATTAAATAATTATCTATTAATTATAAATTGTGATAAACCGTAACCTATAAAAAATTAATGACATTTATAAATCTTAAATTACATTTATCCAATTAAATCACTCCCTATAATTTTATCTAAACACGGACCAGACATCAATAATGATAACCAACAAATAAATTTTTCATATTTTCATGATTTAAAACATAAATTCGATTACCTATATTTCCAACCCATTAGGACAATGTTTTTGAGAATACTGAGAATTTTTTAACTAATAATTCCAATTTATTTCTGAAATAGAGAGAGTTTTTTATATTATACAGAAAGATACATAATCCATAATAATTCATCATTACGTAACACAAATTATCCATATATGATACACTTATATGCATATCAAACATATTACTTTTACTCAAAATATAGAGGGTATGGAAACATAAGAAGGGGTGAACCCAAATTCCTAGAAAGTGTAAGTCTAATTAATAAAAATAAAATATTTTCAATAGGTTTAATATGAAAATATATTGGAATTTTCATATTATAATAAAACTAGAAAACATCATTTCTAATTGAAACCAAATTAATAATGGTTTCATAATCAATGATGAACTGAATGAGTCATTAACTATAGTGATTATAGGTAATAAAATAATGGAATCATAGTTAAAACAAGGGGGGACACATTAAAATTAAGAAATAAGAACATGAGACTTAATATGAACATTATCATTTATCATAATAGGAATGTGTGTTTATAATATTGAAAATAAAAATTTATAATCATATCCCGAATGATCATAACCATAATTTCATAAAATCATATAACAATGATTTTTTATAAGGCATTGTAAATAATATGCTTATTATTTAATAAAGGGAATCCTAATTATTACCATGGAATGGAATTTAGATATCATAAATATGTCATCTCTAATGATTAATTATTTAGACAATGTAATGGAGTATTATCTTAGAATACCCTTTTTAATAATATCATGTATATACATATATGTCCCATAAAATAAAATGAAACATAATTCCAAAAAAATTACTAACCTGATATGAATGTTGGTTATATGAATATACACAACCTGAGCATAATATAATAAGATTATTTTTTTTATAGTGTCATTATTTAATATCAAAATAATTAGTGTAATATATTTTAATACTTTTAAAATACAAATTTATGAGCATTAGGACTATCTTATTGAAAAATAATAGGATATACCCAATTTTATTTTAAAATCATTATAATTTATTATAAATTGTAAATACATTTATGTACATGGAATTAAGGATTCTTTGAATGGAAAGGGTCTAATGGAGAAAAGATATATCGACATGAAAAAAACTTATAATTGATTTAATAATACTTTTTTTGAAAATATCAAAAAAAATATACTATTATGAGTCATATTAAAAATTTATTTTAATGTATGTTAAGTGAAAAATCGTTAAAACATTGAGATTTAAAATTAATCAACAATAGAACCCTACAAATAATATAATGGATATATAGATGATATTTACAATATAATATAATACAATAGAACATGGCGGAAAATATTTTTTAATATAATAAATTATATATAATAAATTACCATATTGTAAAATGGTAATAAAATATATTTTGTAATTTTGGAAATGAGTAATATTTGGATAAAACTAGATGCAAAATTATTTGGTTTCAAACTATAATGAAATATAATTCCAGTAATATAATACTAGGATATTGAAGACATAGAAATTTCATTGAATGTATGAGAAATATTCTTAACAATTTATTACTTTTATTGAAAATAAAATCAACACAGAAGGGGATTTTAATTAAAAATTAATTTTTCCTCAGATAGAAGAGGGAATAAAACATAATACAATTTTTTACTTGATGAAACATGGAATGGATGGATGAATTTCAAAGATAAATATTATTACACAACAAATAAAGTCTTGAGTTATTAATATTTATTACGCCTTATGAAATGGTTTATTAGAAATTCCTTCAATGAAAGGATATCATATAAAACCTAAAAAAAATACAGTTCAAGATTTAATATATCTAATTTGATGTATTGATTTTTAGTTAATGAAAATAGGTTCATAAACAAAATATTTCTCAATGAAATTAAATTGATACCAAATACCATCAATTTATATTTCCTCATTAAGGACATTATCAAACATCATGTATAAAAACTATCTTAATAACATTTTCCTGAAACACAACCAATCATATATCATTTTACTAAATATTTTGATAATTATTTATTAAAAATATAGTATATATTTAGTTTTTATTTTCATCACAAAATATTATATCATTATTCTTTTTAGTTTAAGATTCACAATGGAATTGTAAATTCATATATAATTATTCAAATTTAATAATTATGTTATTATTTTGGAACTCTAATATATGATTTAAAATGTTTTACAAATTTTTAGAAACCTTTTTATATGTATATAGTTAATTTTCGTGATGATGACATTGTTGGATAGCTTTTTTAAATTTTTTATTAACATTGGAATAATAAATAATTTGTAAAATTTTTATATTTAAATTACAAAACACAAAAAAATTAAATATTTTCTTATTGATATAATATTTTACCAATATATATCCATCTTTGATTAAAATTTATAGCATTATTCATGTGTGTGGTTAAATCTACCCAGAGAGGACGATGTTATAATTTTCTGTGAGTAGAACAATAAAAGAGATTGTATTTTAATAATATCATTATCTTATATTTATAATGAAATTATATTTATTTAATTAATTATGGTAATCAAAGTATAGAATAGTTAATTGGTCAAATTAAATAGAAGTTATTTTATTACCCAAAAATAAACTATTTTATTCTTTTGTTTTGTTTCTTTTAGTAATTTAGATTTATATTGATTTTTATTTCTAAATATTTGTTTTTAATTAAAAAATTGTTTTTCCGGAATATAAATCAATAGATAAATAATATATCTATCCAAAAAACTAGTTTCTTGAACTATACATTTAGGTGGTGATGTAAAATTAAATACACCATTCATTAAGGAGGTAGTCCACAAGTATGTGGGAGAATCATTATAAATATTATTTTATTTTAATGAGAGGTATATAAATAATTCATATATTGTAAATGAAAAAAATTTATTATAGTAGGATGGGGGAAAATAAATACATTGAAATGTATCAAAATGGAAGGTAATACACACATTAAGAGTCATGATATTCCCCTTTATGTATACATTGTAAATAAATAACAATAGTCATGTTACACTAAATAGAGGATGAAAATTTGTATAATGGATTTGGGGTAAGTAATGTGCGTATTGTTGTATGGTATTTTTCTTCAAGCTGTGTGTCTTGAATGGGATCGAGGTGATCAACCTTTATAAGTATGGAAAAAAGCTAAAAAATTATTTCTATATAAGGGGTTAGGGTGGAGTTTTTATGACTTTTAGGAGTGATATGTGGTAAAAGTTATATGTAATAAGTATATAAGAATTAATAACATAAAAATATTTAATCTATATGGTCTATGAATAAATTGGAATTAGTAATAATCTAATAACGTTAAGTTGAAAATTTTTGACACTTACAAATCATGAATAAGAAATATTCATGGTAATTATTTTATTACTAAAAATATAAGAAAAACTATATTAACAAATTAGAATAGGATGAATATTAATTTGGAATACATTTTGTCTAATTATTTCTCAAATCATGAGAAAATATATATTTAATCAAAAATATAATGTATTTAAAAAATGTGTTTACAAAAAAATATAGTATTTATCATAAAGTATTCTAAATATTATTCAATATTTATTAAACATGATATGAGTGTAAATTAATTATTATATATGATTTAAAATAATAAAAATGTATTTATTTTCAAATAGATTAATTTTATTAAGAATATAATAAAATATTTACAAATATATCATTCATTGAAAAATAATAGTTTTATTGTTGTATCTGATATTTACATTAGTAACATAAGGTTAGAAAAATATAAAACATTCCGAATTACAGAACATGAATATTAATAATAAAAATATAAATTTGTTTATCTATTTCAATTTATAAAATTTTAAAAAACATAATTCAATATATGAAGACACAACACATAAATAAATATTAATATAAATGTAAATTCACTGATAAAAAATTTTATTTTGTATCTATTAATGACTATTTTATGTTTTTTACTAATTATATTATTTATATTAACAATACATGTCATTTTTAACCATACAATTATAAAATCCATAGTGAAAATAACTATAAATATTGATCAAAATATATTTATATTTCAGAAATGATTTTATTGCTTATTAGCTACACCAGGTAAAATTTATCTATGCATAACCATTATTTATATATATATATATCATAATGTGATTAACCTAGTTTATAAAAATATATTTTATAGTAGTTTTATAATGATTATATTCAATTTAATAAGAGATATTTCACTTTATTTTTGTTCAGTGATTCATATGAAAATAAGTTGATCTAAAGGAAATATGTAATGTAAAATATTGTGGGGTTAGAAATTATATAAAAAACATAGACTCTTATGAAATGAACATGATGAAAACATATTCATCTGGTATATATTTAAATGAAATTGGATTTTATATCCATAAAGAACATTTATAATCATAAATATAGAATTGAATAAGATAATAAAAGTAATAAATTCCAATTAATTGTTATAATAACATTAAAATGTGTAGAACAAAGATTTGATGGAAATATATGATTATATAGTTTTTTATATTGAACTATTTGGAAAATTCAACCATAGTTTTTTAGGAGGTACAAAAGTGGGGGATGGGGTGAGTGTAGTGATATTTATATTTTAATATTGACCATGTATTATATATTTGTTTAATTTTGTTTTCTTTGGTCTATAAGATGGAGTGAAATGACAATTTCACTATCTTAAATGAAAATAATGGAACAAATTAATTATTCAATTTTTATTAGAAAATGTTGTTTAAATGTGTTTAATCGTTTTGAAAATTTAGTAGATAATTATTTTTCATGAAATAATTTATATATAGAAATAGATATATAATTAATTTTTAAGAACCAATAAAATTATCTACTAGGTAGAATATCATAAAAATGTCGTGACATCAGAGTTGTGTTTATGGATTGTTTTTTAAAATTTATTTATATTATTATCATAGATGTATATATATGGAATGTGTAGTTTTATTTATTTATTTAAAACTCAAACCATGTCAAAAATGTATTCATGAATATATAACACTAATTTTATTAGTTTTTTTGGTGATGATTTTACACAGAAGTAATTTAAATTCCTTTTGATATTTTTTTGGGTGAAAATTTTGTAATGGTTGAATTCCCATGATAAGAGGAATTAAGTATCCTAAATAATTGGAATATTTTAAATAGAAATTCAATGTATTTTATGGAATTATACACACCTATTTAATGATTAAAAATAAATAGGAATGTGATTTTCGGGTGGGGGAGTTGAAAAATTCCATTTCAAAACAAACATGATATTTTATTATATATTTCAATTTTACTAAATTTTATGTTTTTTATATCTTACAACACATGAAACACTTATTATAAAAAAACCATTTTACACTATGAAAATATTATTTTAAAATGAGGTTGTTATCGCTTAGTCATTTGATTGGAGGGGTTGAATAGGAAAAACAAAAGTATTTAAATGTGTTTATAATTATTTTCATTAGTTAAAAATCATTGATTAATGTATAATAAATGTGTTTATAATTAGGTCCAAGAGTCAAGTTTCATCATGTTTCTAAATCTTATGATTTTATGTGAGTTTGGAAGGCTATAGTGGTTTGTGGGGAAAGGCGGACTGGTGGTTGTGGTACCAGTTAACACCAAGAGTGGAGAGATACATCATTTTATGCATATGGGTGTCGGGGAGAACCCTAGATATTATTAAAAGGGTTGAATATGGGATTTCATGATGTTTTTCTTACTAGCTGCTGGTTTATTTATCTTCTCTACATTCCCTAGTGGGTGAGACATATATACTTGCTTACCTTCGTTCTAAAAGTGGAGACAATTTGAGGGGTATGAAACGTGCCTTTTGTGTTTAGATTCTCGAGAAAATATTTTAATATGTTAATTCTATGGGTAGAATAACTCAAAGTTCAAATTATCAACTATCCATGTTGATCCCCTTCAGTTTGGTAGTTTAGAATACTTTCTTATAATAATAGGAATTTCAAAAAAGTGTTAATACTATTAATAAATTATTGAATAAATGATGTAATGTGGAAATATAAATTGTTGAATAATGGTTAAATAATAATAAAATTAATGTTAAATTGATTAAGGGGTGATTGATAATTAAATACATATCTTTAAATGGTTGTATTTGTATAGGATATCTAGTCTTAGTAGTGATAGTCGGGACACCAAATGACATTATCTTCAGTAGATTCTAAAACTAGGTTATGAACATATTATGGGGGTGAGATATATTATATCATATACATTTTTTGTTTCTATACGCTAATCAACCCAATCAGTTATGAAAACTAACACCCTAGGGATTCTGATCAATAGAAGGTGTTTTCCCCAACATTCTATTGAGAGGATGGATGGATGACTTTCCCCTTTGGCCCTACCCTCTTCACTAAGTATATAATTTTTATGTTATGCACGGTGGTTAGTTATCCCAATATATTTGTGTGGATGGTTGTAATAAATTGTGATTATTTCACACACAAATATTCTTGATATAGATTCCTATGGGCTACTATCTGTATTACCTTTACAGTGTGTAATGACTTGAGGATCCTTACTCAGTGTTTGTGATATAGTAACCTATGTTGAAATACCCAATGTATGATTCACTTTATATGGGATGTTGTGGCTTGCCAAAACTACCTGGTTACTTCTGGTTGTGAGGATGGTTTTGTGCTTTGCCCAAGTGTTTACGGGAAGGCCTTGTGTTGCACTAGGTGTGAGGTGTGGTTATTTCTCTAGTGTCTTCAGGCCAGCCTTTTGGACAATGATTGAATATGGAATATGATGTGGGTGAAAAGTGAGAATTCAATGTGTATGTGGAATTACGTTAACAATGATATAATGTATTTTTTATATACTCTAATATGTGATACTTGATGATATTATCCATGGTGAAGTTGGGAACATAGTATAAAAAATTAGGTGATGAGTTAGTTTCACATGGTGATTCACTATTCAATAGCATAATTCCATTACATTTTCATGAGAGGCTCTAGCGTGGATCCTATTGAGTATACTATTAAACTCATCCTATGATATAAAAACTGTTTTTCCTATTAATTGGATCATGTTAGCGATAAGTCTAGATACTACTAGCATTGGGTTTAAAGGAGCTTCTCGGGGTTTTTTTGTTGCTGATGTTTTACATTCTTTTGGCACATGTAGTCTTCCCTCACTGTTATATTAGTTTATTTCATGTCATTACAACATGTACTTGGGATTCATTTATATTGTATTCTCATTTGGAGTTTAATGGTGTCTTTCTAATCTATCTCTTTTTCATGTGATCTCTTAGGGGTAATGCATCCCATTTATGTTATAATTATACCCTCGGTGCTAGTTTCCAACCCAGGGTCATCTGAGGTGGGACTCAGTGGTCATTATATCTCTTCTCACATTTCCTTCCAACAAGGTGTACATTTTATGGGGAGGGGGTCATGAAGGATATGTATGAAAGGTCTCACTGAGGGATAGGATGGAGTTTGGAGTTAGGAACATGCGAGGTTATGTGGGATGTTAGTGAAACAATGTAAGATAATTTTAGAATGCATTGTGAACACTAATGGCCGGCTGAGACATACATATTTAGGGAACCCTTTGATATAATGAATAGACCTTTATGTTAAAAATGGATACTAAATGAAGTGATACTAGTTTTATTGTAGAGACCAAGGAAGTGATCTTTTATCATTCTTCATTCTACCTTTGTCTGAATGGGTAAACCCTGGGATATGTTTACCAAAAATGAATAAAATAAAACAATAAATTAATGTTAAATTTTTCCACATTACATGATTAAGATTTTTAGCTCTTTCACTATTTTTAGTTATGCCTCTAGTTTGACATTCTCATTAGGTTCATGTAAAATATGTCTAGCTAGCTATGCTAGTAGATGGAAATAGCGTAGATGTTGACGATGACGGTAGTTATAGGAGGCCAATCCTATAGTTTTTGTTCTAGAGTCTATAGAAGTACGATATATCCATTTTAGACGGAGACTTGGAGGGATGGTTGGAAGAGGTTTAGATAGCTTTCAGTTAGATCCATGATTGAAATAATAATTGATTATTATTTGTTTTAATGATTATACATTGGATAGTGAGACAATGGTTGTACATTTTCTTTTGGGATTGGGATGAGATGGAAATATTGTGGGAGAAGTTATGAGAGCAGTTCAGACCCTTGTTTCATTCGTAGACCAAGAATGTGTCGATTTTCCATTATCCGCTCACCCATCAGCAAGGAAGCTATAGTGTTTGAGATTTCATGATCCATTTTAGGCACCTTCTGTGATATGAATTGAACCAATTTCCAAATTACAAGTATATAGATTGGATGTTTGATGGGTATTTGTATTCCGAGATTTAGCGCATGGTCACCATGGTAACAAAGATGACATATCCTGATGTTCTTGTGGGGGAAAAGGTCGTTGAAATTATATTATCCAGAAAAAATGCATCACGAGTGGGAATTCATTAGGAATCCTCAAGAAGTAGATATGTGGCATGTGAATCCTATTTTCTGGTCAGAAATGTTTTCATTCAGTTAGGAGAATGTCCCAACACTGAGAATCTCGTTTCACTAGGTTTGGTGATTCTCTAGCTTATTCCAATGGATCATGCACTTTTTTCTTATGTAGTCCATGGTCATTGGTAGTGTGGGTGACCAACTATTCCAAGAAGTCATCATGCACTAGGTGTTCAGCTGCAGGTTCCTTTAATGAGGTAGTTCCAGCCAAGGCAGCTGCGGCAGGTAGCACTATCATTGGATTAGTTGAGAGTAGATGGGGAAGGATGTGGAAAGCCCTGAGATTCCCTTCATCCTTAGAGAGAAAAATTTGGGCATGGTTGTGGCCATAATTAGGCTCAGATAGGTAGAGGATTAGGTCTCGGTCTGCTTCATGCATTAAAATTTCTAGTGTTAGGTGAGAAATATTACATTCAAGGTACCCATTTCTAATTATCTACATGGTTGTATGCCTTTTTTGACTTAGAAGTGAAACACTCTTTCATATCTCCTACCCATTTCCATGCATTAGGACATGATACAAAGAGTCTTCCTATGCACTTGGAATTGACTATTCCATTTAGAGGTCGAGTTGAGTTGTTTTAAGTATGTAGAGTATGAGATCTAGTGATGGGGAAGCACTGCTCTTGGGTATAGTTCTTATGATAACGAATACAACCATATAATGTCTTCCTTATCATGTACTTGTTTTATTCACATTAACCTTTTGTGTATTGCTTCTGGATGCAGGCAGTGTTGATCGATGCAGATGGAGAGCCAGAAGTGTTTTTTAGTGAGTGAGACCCTTTGATGGGCTAGAGGCGTGATGTCTAAGATGATTTTGAGTTCAGAGGAGGTTCAGTAGTAGTAGTCTCCCAGGGTCATTGAAGAGTACCATAATGTATCTCCAGAAGAGATTTAAGCCTTATGCCCTTGACGAAAGATCAAGTTCAGGATCGAGCTACATCAAGGAGTGTATCATATCTCTATGCATCCATATAGGATGATACATTTTGAGTTGTGGGAGCTACATATACAGCTTGATGGTCTATTGATGTGCAGTTCTATTTAGACAAGTGGGTCACCATGGGGTGCACCAATTTTCATTATCAAGAAGTCTGACGGCCATTTGCGGTTGTTTATTTACTATCATCGCAAGAAAAAATTTGCATAAATAAACCCCTATCATCTTTCACTAATTTATGACTTGTTCAATAAACTAAAGGGTGAATGTGGGTTCTCAATGTTCAATTTGTGGTCATGGTATCATCATATGCATGTCAAGGATGTGGATATCACAATGATTTCTTTTTTGTTTTCTTCTTGGCCATTATGAGTCCATGGTGATGTCTTTTATTATGATGAATAATTCAGTTGTGTTCATGGGGTTAATGAATTTTTTTTACATGAGTTCATATCTATGTTCATGATTGTTTTTATTGAAAACATAATGGTGAACTCTGTGTTTAAGAAGGATCATGCAGAGAATTGTTGAGCCATTTTTTGAGTTCTTCAGTGAATAAAAATATTTGGGTAGTTGTATAAGTGTGATATTTGGGATTGAGAAGTCTATTTCATAGATGATGTTTTATCCTAGTAGGGAGTATCTATGGATACATAAAATATAGAAGCAGTTGGGTCTTTTTTATCCCCCATGATACTAGAATTAGTGTGAATATTCCATGTTATCTTGGGATATTATAGGAGGCTTGTGGTCAATTTCTATCTAGTTGGGACTCCTCTAACATAATTGAACAAGAACTATCAAGAGTTTAGAGTCATTAATCAGTGTCAAGAAACATTCAATTATCACGAGAAGAATTTGTTCTGTGCTCAAGTTTATTGTGTACCTGAAGAAGGAGTTTAGTTTGAAGTTCATTATGATGCTTCCCGTCTAGGATTTGGATGTGTTATAATGAAATAGAGTTCAAGAGATTATTATGGGATTAGACAATTATTTCCCCATGAGAGTAACTATACCACCTATAATCTTGAGTTATAAGATGTGGTGATTTCCCTAATGTTGTGGAGACATTATCTCATTAGACAACTCTTTGTGGTATTCACCAATAATAAAATCCTGAAGAATGCTTTCTTACACCATGAATTGACCTTGCGACTATGTAGGTGGATGGAGTTCATATAGAATTATTACTATGAAATATCGTATAAACCTGATAATGGGAATGTTGTAGTTGATACATAGAGTAGGAAGTCACGTAGTGATGATGTATATTAATTTTGTGATTTATGGATTATTATGGAAGAACTCTTCACATTACATCATGATACAGGAGAATTTGGAGGTAGAGGCAATATGTTTTAGAAGATAGTGCATTCATATATGGTACAGTAGGTGGAAGATTCAATGTTTTTGGATCTTTAGGTGGAGGTATGGATAGATTGGGTTGTTTCCGGTGAGGCTCCTAAATGTTGGTCTGAGGAAGAACAACACCAAGTGTTATTTTAGGGGATGATTTTCATTACATTGGGGATGGGTGAGATGGTTCTCATACAGTTCCATAGCTAACCCTTAACATTACATCATGGTGTGACAAAGATATACCAATCATAGATAGGTTAGTTTTGTTGGATTCGGTTAAAGAAATCATTTCCAGAGTTTGTGTCTGGAGGTCTTGTTTTCCAGAAGGAGAAGCCTGAGCACCATGATCCCAGTGGTTTTCCCAAGATGTTCGATATTCGTCAATAGATTTGGGTGGACATCTCTATGGAATTTGTTACCAGTTTACATAGAGATCAATGAGGTTTTGACGCTATATGGGTGGTAGTGGATTGTTTGATGAAATCATCCCCCTTTATAGCACCCAAGGAGTCAAGATTAGTGGAGGTTCATTCAAGGTAGTATCTAGAGGAGGAGTTGAGGCTCCATAGAGTCCCATGGATGATAATTTCCGATCGAGACCACGATTTTTTCTTTATGGAGTGGAGTGGACTCTTGTATTCATTTTTTTCTAAGTTATGAATCAGAACTACTTTTCATCCATTGATGGACAGTCAGACATAGAGAACCATCCAGAATCATGAAGACATGTTGCACTCCTATGTCGTGGATTTTGCAGTTCATGGATGAGGAAACATCCATTGGTATATTTTTATTAAAACAATTGTTTTAATTACATAATCAATGTGGATCAATTTAGAGTATTTTATGCTCAAATTTAATGTTAACTATTGTGTTGGAATTGGTCAGAGAGTCAACAATTCTTGGCCCAAAACTGGAATAGAATATGAGATGGATGATTTTGGTGATTCGTGAGAGGATGAAGGAATTGAAGGATCATCCAAAATCATCGCCTGTTCATTTGATTAGACCTTTGGTGTTTGATATAGGTGTCATGTTTTTCAAGAGATGACCCACTATCGTGGGATGAAATTTTTTTTCATTCGAAGAATATTTCTCCCCAATGTGTAGTCCCTTTCGATGTGCAAGCTCATGTCGGATCCATAGCGTATTGGGTAGAATTTCCCCCATATATGATTTGGATACACAGTGTTTTTTAATGTGTCACAACTATGTCATTATATACATTATTACTCCCACATCATTTATTAGGGGTGAGATTGATGTTGACGATGATGCGAATTTTTAGGAGCGGCCTATAGTGATACATGACTGCAAGTAGAATGTGTTACATGGTAACGATATCCCCTTAGATCATTTATTGTGGAAGAAATGTTTCTTGGAGGATATTATATGTGATAATTAGCATCTAATACACACTCAGTACCTCATGATATTTTATTTTTACCTCTTTATTATTATGATGTATGTTTGTTGTTGTAGATCTTTTATGATTATGATGTGGCGTTCTCTTTTACTTGTTATGGTTTTAAATAATTTCAGATGTATCTCCCGTATGATAGTGGTTAGGATATGATTAGACTTTTCATGTGGTTTCATGATGTCAATTTGACGAAGTGGTTGAGCTCTTATTAGTGGTATAATCCTTGAATGTTTTCTCAAATGGCGGTTATTCAAACCTTTTTTTTGTTTCCTATCATGGATGGTCTTAAATTCTTAATGATGAGAATGTTTTGAGAGTTTTATGATGTAATGTAAAAAACTGATCTAGTACATTCCATTATTGAAATCGAATATTTGAGGTCTTCATAGAGTTTATATTGACTTATCCTCATCACATTTCCCAATTTCCAATTATGTGAACAATGATTCCATAACAGTGATACATCTAATGGTAGGTGATATATTATTTCTATAATGGTATCAAATATATTGGTAGCTGCTAAAATCTTTCCTAAATGGGGATTCATATAACAATAGGTTCTACAGTGTTACCATAATGGAGAGTCATTTCCAATAGATTGTCAAATTTCAAGATTTTCCTAGATTTCTTGGTTTTTCCATTTTGATGTTTTTATTTCATGTAAAATGATTTCAATTCCATATTTATGTGGGTTTGAAGCCATTTCAATTGCTATAAATAATATCAGGTATTTTCTAAAAATATGGATGATTTAAATTGGAAAATCTCTATTGGTTAATTTTATCCACATTAATAGAAATTATAATTAATTTCAAATATCATTTGTCTCAGATATGATCTATTAATTTTGGGAATAATTACATATTTCATCCTTTTATCCTTCCATCAGTGTGAGGTTCCCTGAGAATTTATTCACATAGGAGTGGTGTGATTGAACTAGTATACATGGATCGTTTCCCCTTATGTTTTATGCCTTCTACATGTGCACCCCCAGTTTTGGTGCAACCAGGAGGTGTCGATCTATATTCAATATAAGGTATGTTATACCTATGTCTTATTGGTTCCTTGATCTATTTACATCAGTGTAACCTTTCTATGTTATGGACCCTGATATCCATGTTTCTAGTGGATACTTGTTGGGAGTTGGTTGATGCATTCATGCCCCTATTTCCTCAGGGAATACAGTCATTTCAAGAGACGTGCTCATGATTTGTTATGATGGTCCCATTCTCAGGGAAAGAACATTGGAATCCTTTTAATATAAGGGATTAATTACTTCTATAATATTCTTACTTTTATAAGTAGTGTTATCATGATTTATCCCACTAAATCACAATGAATTTGACATAATAAATATTTGAACCAGTTTAAAATATAATTTCAACCGTACATTTCTACCTCTTTATTTTATAGACAGTTTAATATATATATGATTTTCTTTTTTATAATGTCATTATGGATGTTAATTAGTAAATAACATGAAACTTGGATAAATTGTCAATTAATTGGCCAATGATAAAGAGGCATGTAATTGAATCTAGTTGTTTTTTCAATTTAATCATTTTCAAGTTGATGTAGTAAGAATTTTTAATTAATTTGTGATATCCATGGTCGCTTATTGGTTAGGTTTCCCATAGTTGGAATGTACTAATAATGAATTAGTTAAATCAAGAATGAATAAATAATATATAGTTGATAAAGAATAAATCGTGGTAGGGTTCTGAGTTACCCCCTTTCATGTAAAGGCCAAGCACCTTATGCGTTAGATCAATGAGTGCTCTTTATGGGTGAACGTTGAATTCCTTGATAGGGGCTTGGAACCTAGTTTCATGTAGTTTCGTACTTCTTGTGATGTGATGTGAGCTGAAAAGTTTGTTGTGGTATGTGGGGTAGGGAGGCCCAGTGGTTTTGGTATTAGTTGATACCTAGAGTTGCGAGATATCTCTATTAATGCATATGGGTGTCAAGAAGGGCACTTTATATGATGAAAATGGATTAATATAGGCTTAATAAAAATAAATTCCTTTTATATTCGTATTTTTTAATCTCTTATACATTCCCCACTCCATGAGGCAGATGTTATTTCTTAACCTCCTAATATAGGTGATGGGACACGAGGTATGCCATGTTCCTTCCATGTTTAGCTTCTCTAGGAAGCATATGTCTACATTCCTATTGTGGATTGTAAATATTTGATAGGTAGTTCATATAGTCACCTTGTTGAGAACCATGTTTTTGGTAACAAAGAACAATGTATTAGAATACATATTATAATTGAAAAGTGTTAATGAAATTAATTAATTATTGAATAAATGATGTTGAACACAAGGGGTTGGATATTATTCTGATGCGATGATGTGGTTACTTCTGAAGATCCATGGATTCGATGTTGTTTTCCCTAGAGGGAATAGGATATTGTATGAATGATAATGTAATATAATTTGGGAATGTTAATGGTTGATTAAATGTAAATGAATTAATTAAATATTAGTGAAACTGATTAAAGGGGACTAGATATTTTATTAATGTTCCTTAAATGGATGCATGCTTTTAGGATATATAGTCATAGCATTAGTAACGGGGAGTCTAAATGATGTCAAGTGTAGTTGACAATATGATTTGGTTGTTCCTGTAGCATGGTTGTAAGTTATATTATATCCTTTAATTTTCACGTTTCTATACACTACTCCACCTTTTTAGTTTGGGAACTAACACGTTGGGGATTCTTATCCCTAGGAGGTGTTTTCCCCCACATTCAAGTGGGCGGAAGGATGATTGAATTCCCCAATTGGCCTCGCTATATTCTCATGGAAGTTACTTGTGATGGTATTAATGATGGTTAGTTTTCCCTATATATGTGGGTAGAGAGTTGTAATGCATTTTGGTTATTTCACCCACATATATTCTAGATATTTTTTTCATAGAGACTATGATAGGTATAACATGTATAGGATGTGATGGATTGATGATCTTTACTTGTTGTATGAGAGGTAGTGGCTTGAGGTGTAATACCATATGAATGATTCATGTTATGTGGGACATGGTGGATCCAGAAAACAATCTAGTTACTTCTATTTTTTTGGATGGTGTGGTGATTCAACACTGTGTCTTCGGGCAAGCCTTGTGTAATAAGAGGTATAGGTTGTGGTTCATAACCTGGTGTCTTTATGGCATCCTTTTTGGAGTGATATGGCTTATGATGTGAAATGTTGGGGCAGTGTGAAAAAAGTGGGGTAGTGGTAGTAGGGTACCCTTGATATTAATTAATATATTATATAATATTTTATGTGATACATGGTGAGAGTAGCCATGGTGAGGTTTGGAAATTGTTACACATGTCTCGGTGATGAGTTAGATTCACTTATGATTCACTGTTAAGAGAATGCTTCCTTTACTTTTTCACGAGTGGGTCTTGGGAGGATCCTAATGGGTATATTGTTATAGTCAATCTATGTTATATAAATTTTATTCTGTCACTTGGAGAAGGTTGGAGATTAGGCTAGTTACTACCATCATGGGGTTCATAGAAGAATTTTGGGCATCATGGATGCTGGTGTCTTACATTCTTTTTGCACATAATGTTTTCCCTTTGAGTTATAATTGTTTTTTTGCATCTCATTACAAATAATTACTTGGGATTCTGTTAATTTCTTTTCGAGTTGGAGTTGGTTCATTTATATCTTATCTATCTCTATTTTACTTCTGTTATCATAGTGTTTAAAGTCTCCAATTTGTGTGTTTATTATACCCTTGGTTCTAGTCACCATCATGGGGCCTACACGAGGTAGGAATCAGGGGTCATTATATATCTTCTCACATTACCCGCCCTGGAGGGGTACACTTTGTGGGGATGGGGTCAGGACAACATAATATGGATGAAAAAGATTATTTTCACAACCAATGAATTTTTTAAAAATTATTAAATGGAATCATTTTAATTTTTTTGTATGACCCAATTTATAATTTTTTCAAATCTGTGAAAGGAATGATATCTTTTAAGGTGTCTGGAATAAACAATTTTTTCAACATCACGAATTTTCATTGATTTTCATTATATTTTATAAGTATACATGGTTATTTTCAAATAAAATATCTTTAAAACATTATTTTAATACTTTGTTTTTAACGATACATAATGAAAAGTTATATTACATATTTTCAAAAAAAAAATGCTCAAAATCTCATTTAAAATTATTTTCCATCTATGTCTTAAATATTAAAGGCAACTAATATTTATTTGTACATAGGACACCTTCAAATATATTTTTTGGTTAGAGTCTTATGATATGTTTTAAAGGTGATTCTCAGAATATCATTACTTTCCCATCGTTTATTCATATTAGGAAAAAATATTTTCTGCCCGCATTTCTATTACATTGGTTATATTATGAAAAATGGTATCTATTTTTATGACCATGTTGAACACTTATTCTAGATTCTATTTATTTTATTAGAGGGATCTGAATTATAAATTCCACCAATTCAATGGGTATATCATTATATATCATGATATAACTATGTTATATGTAAACAATATTTCATGTGCAAAACATTAATATTATTACTATTCATATTTTGAAATATTCAATATTATATACATGGACCTTATTTGAAGACACAAATTTTATTTTGGAATTGATTACTTGTCGTTCGTATGATGAGTAAACCTAATACAGTTTATATATGTTTAAAATTCCATTATTTCCTAAGATTATTATTATCCCATATTCATATGATATATTCTCATTTAATAAACCCATTTCTCATGAATTTTTATCCAATATTTTACATATAAAATTTAAGGATAAAATCCATATTCTGGGATCCATGGTTTTATGATCTCATATGATTTCAAATGACATTACCAAATAATAATCCTAAAATATACTAGTTCATCCCTCAATAAATCACATGAGACAATAGATTTAATTTCAAAAATGGAATTTCACATCCCCATGGGCTGGTGAAAAGTTCCCTTTCATCCTGAACTACCTTATAGGGAGATTTATTCCACAATAATCCAAAAATTAAATACCTAAAATATAAAAAATAAGGAAAACATTCCAAAATATTTAAATTTAATATAGTAAAATAATTACAATAAAATACATTGGCCAGTCCAATACAAGTAAATCAATTCTATTTCAGAAAACAATATACTATCAAAATGTTTTATGTGGGACAACATCCCACTATGTCACCACCAAACACCCACAATATATTGAAACCAATAATATCCAAATAAATTAGGTACAATTCCATTATTATCCTTAGATAAATCATGATCATTACACACCATTACGAATGTTCACTGTTTATAAAAATTGTAACTATTCTACAAAGTGTTTCATAACCAATATATAAGAAATAAACCAAACTAATAGAAATTAAAGAAAAACATGGAATTAAATAGAATACTTCACTTGTTTTAATTAATAATTGTAATAAAAAAACACTTCTTAAATTATCTATAAAAAAATTTCATAACATTTACTTGTAAAAAAATTATTAAACGAATTTATAAATCATGAATCTATAAGGGGAACCATATAAATTCCTCTATGGGTTGTTTTGAACTGTGTTTTCTAGGATCCTATCACATCAATATTCTATTGAATATGTGTGAAAATATTCATAAAAATTGAGAATAGTTATGAAATAATACCATGATAATTGAGGTATTAATTTTAATAAATCATCATGTTTCATAGACTTCAACTAATGAATTTTATTTTCAAAAAATCCAAAACATAGAGGCATTTATTTTAACTAATCAGAAACAGTTGGAGGCTTTCTTTTTACAAATATACCACACATAGAAGCCTAAATTTTAATATTGTAAATCAGAAAAATGGAATTTTAAAAATAAAAAATTAAAAACCTAGTGTAAAATATAAAAAATGACATTATATTCCTCTTCATCATCAATGATAATGTGTAAATATATTTTTCAAAATGATCCCAATCATTCAAATTTATAGAATCATAAATCATTCCATTAATAAATTTATAATACCAATTTAAATTTATTAAGATAGAATGGTTTATAAAAAAATTCAGGAATGCACCTAATTAAACAACATCGAATATATGAAAATAAAATATGGTAAATAATACATTGAGAAATTGTGACATTAGACTATAAGAGATTATAATAAATAAATAATCCCATATCAATAAACCCAAATTCAGTTATCCCAAGACCAAAATAGGTAATAAAAAATGTACCATGAAAATTCTCGAGGATTCAAAAAATGATCTAGTCAGTTCCATACCTTTTGGGAACTGATTTATAGGAAAACACTTTTATTATAAAATAAAATCATAAATATAGACATAACACCATTTATTTTGGGTTCATTATCATAAAAAACAAAAAACAATCTTGAGGAATGATTATGAAGAATGGTGATCAAGATCATACTTGGGTTTCCTATGACCATAACCTCAATATATATCATCATTTCACTTTTTAAGGGCTAGTATATATAAAATAACTATAAATAATCCCATAGTTTAAGATATAATGATATTGGGGGAATAATAAATGTTAAATAATGGGTATTGGGCTCCAAATTCATTAATTCATTAATTTTTGTCTCATGGTTTCAAAAATAATGGGCTATTTCTATATTGGTTATACTCATTAGTGTACTCATATGTTTTGGTGACATAGTTTGACTCACCCTTTACAAAAAAATTTAAAAATAACATTCTTAAAATAGTTCTAAGCCACTCTGTCTCCTAGGAATTCCACATTTTTTAGATTAACTATTCACCAACATTTTCGATTCCTATAAAACTCCAAAATATAATTAAAATCATAATGCGCCACATGATATTTGTTAAAAATTATTGATAAAAAAATAATATACATTCTAAAATGCTACATCAACATGTAAAAACACTCAACCAGATATGAAATTATTTCCATACAATGTCATTCCAATGAATACTGATCCAAGGAATGAGTAGGTCAAAACTCCCTCATAATTGTTTACTGTTCCCATGTATCATTGTTACCTTTTTAATTCTATAATACACAATATAAATCGAAATATTTATTCAATGGAAAATCATTTATTGGGAATGAACAAGTTAAATTCAATATTAAAATACTAACTTTTCAAGATTCAAAAAAAATCTCTTCCCAATTCATAACATGATAATGTTTAGGATTATACATTTTATGTATATAATTTTATGGAAAATAATGGAATGAAATAAAAATATATTGAGATGACAATAACCCCAAATTTCAAATCTATTTAGTAACCTTAAAATTTCAGACATATCATAGTTGTATTTCCACTTTCATCCAAAGAAAATGATGAACCAACTGAGGAAGAAATACTTGAAAACAATGTCATAATTAAATATTTTTGAAGGATGGAACTGATGATATGTATAGTATTTATACAAAATTCGAAATGTATCCAAATATTAATATGTAATCTATGTTTTCTCTGGTGTCACTTGATCAATTTTGGGTACTTATATTGATATTTGACACGGAAAAAATCCACAAATATGAAATTTAAATTGTTATTAACAAAGAGACTCAAAGGGTTCTATTCCAAAAGATTACATGTATATATAATTACCTGAGAAACAAACCAATAAAAATAACTACCCCTAGAGCCTCCAAATTCTATTATATAACAACAAATAATATATCACTAAACTGAATTGATCACATCCTTTTAACATCCATTTGAGGGTGAGAAGGGATGCCTCATTTAACCAGAGGACCTACTTCTTTAATGAGTCTTTTACAAATTGAGTTGTAAAATGCTTTTTCTTGTCGAAAAATAATCATAGTAAACATCTTTTGAAAAATAAAATTCTTTTAAAATACCATTTCTTGAATCCACAACAATAGTGGTGTCATGAAAAGGAAATATATGAGATAACATGGTTATTCTATAAATCACGACGCTTAAGGAATTCTTCCCTCATAAAATACATTGTAACAAAATGAAAAAAACATTAGATACCATTTCCATTTCTCATGATTGGGACAATATGTGACTAAAATATGAAATAAATAATTCTATTGTTGATCTTATTCTGTTGACCTGTGTTACAATGAGACAATAAACCTTAAATGTCACATTTCAAACACTGTAACTAAAGATGAAAATAAATTTCATAGTAAATATTCATTGTACTAAGAAGTAAAAACAACTAATAATATAGAAATTATTTCACCACAACCCCCCTAATTGGTAATGTGAATAAATACATGCTCCTAAAACTAACAGTGCATTCGGTAGAGAATAAAATAATATTAAATGGTATCCCCATCCTATAAATAGTTTTCAATACTTCTAAAATATACATCATAGATGTGACCCTAAAAATAATCCTGATAAGAAATGAAGTTAATTTAGTATTAGAAAAAATAAAACCATTTTCATCATCGATAACATCCTTCGGTATGTGAGGAATGATTTCCTTGAAATTGCATTTATCATTTTATTACATAATTTCATGAGAAGTAATTATATTAAATATAATGTCTAAAAAATAAATTTTATTTTCTAGGATATAGGGGATATAGATGTCAAAATATCGAACGTACACCGCATGTCTCTTCTTCCTTGGATTTACGTGTTTCTGAGACTATATATAAATTAAACTCTAATAGTAAAAATAGATAGTGATCCATTCCCCAATGTTTCAATGTCTCCAGCTATTTATAGTGTACATAACCTCTAATTGTTCAAAATAATTTGTAGGTTACTTATTTTTATATGAATAAAGTAGGAAATATCCATATTACACTTCAATATCTTCTTTAATAAGATCATTACTCAATTCATCACCTGAATTATTACAACCCTCTATATTCCCATTTAATACATGCAGAATAAATAAGAATGATTTTTTTGTAATACAGATGTAATATTCATTAATAAGAGGATCAATAATTTAATCCCTTATTAAATTTATCCATTCATTTGTATTAATACTAGAAAAGTATAAAATATTTGATAATTCCTTCACACACCAATTATAATATACCAGGAATCATAATAAGAAACAAATCACAATGAAATTTAATGGTTCCCTCCATAACAAGATATCTCTCACCATATTAAGATCATTATTATATTTCCAATATTAAAGACAAATATTTATAGAAAATAAGTTATTTAATATAGAGATGTTATTTTGATAACATAACATAGAGGTTGTGATCCATCATGATTCCTAAAATAGACAACAACTGAAAATCATTCTATTATTTAGTTCTTGTGAAACCCCGAATGCATTTAGTGAATAATACGGTTATAAAATCATGATAATAGTGTAAAATTAGATTTATTGGGGATATTAAAATAATATTACAATTAGTATGACCAAATAATTTTAAAATATATTCAATGTGCCCATAATTACTGGAGATTGGGGTTTTCAAAACATATGACTCTTTATCTCTGAGAAGATGACATATAGAACCATGTAAACTTTCCAAAAACCATTTATCAACAAGTAATTGGACAATCAAATCGTTTATAAAAGGAAAATGATATATATTATAAATCATTTCACAATTTATATTCCTATAATTGAAAACAATAGAGAGTCCATTCAGCATTTTTTATAAAAACAATGTTATCTAACAAAGGTGATACATTGGAATGAATTATTCCATTAGAATTAAAATAATCTGACTAAATCATTAATTGAAACAATTCCATAGAATCTATATGGTATGAAACACTAGATATCAGTTGAGTTCCTAGATCCAAATATATTTAAAACTCCACATACCTCTCTATATGTTATATAGATAAATCAATTGTGAACTCATTATGAAATTAACTTACAACTATTGGAAACTCACCAACCAGGATTTTATAATGAATTTATATTATTTTTGAATAAAAAATTTATTAGTATTTTATATAAGAGGTCCCATGATATGTGATTTTTGATCCCATTATCCTTGTAGCAGTCAGGAGATTCCATAATTGGTATTGAAGACATATTTTTATTATTGAAATCAATCTCTACATAATGGTTAGCTAGCCAATCAACCCCACTGATAATAAAAATTATGTTCATGTAAATAACCAAAATATGACAATATAGATAAATTTAGTATATGAAAAGGGAACATGATAGAATTCATTGACCCAACTAAATATATACAAGTTTTGTTTCTATTATATGAAAAATGAAATTAGTTTCATTAGAGGATTTAAAATATTAAATCAAATGATTGATAAAAATAATTATATGAACCAGTGCCATATAAATATGAAAATATGGATTAATAAATAATGATAATTCAAATCAAAATTATAGTTTTGAATCCAATTTCCATATGGGACTCTACCACTGTGTGTCAGTGTTTCATTCTTGAATCATGAGATTTGAAACCATCCCATCTTTGAAGCATTAGAAAACACCAAATATTATTTAGGATATGATTATCCTCTTCTATAAATATGGGTATATATATCCCTAAAAAACTATTACACTTGACCATAGAAACTGCACGAAATTTAAATGTCAAGGGGCATTGGTAATGTACCTCTATTATGACATGTCTCGTTATACTAGTATCAATTAAATTGTAAACCAATAGCTACTTTCTATGATGTTGTGTCTGTATTCATTTGGGTCAAATTCAAAAAAATATACATAACAAAATACACATAATATTCAATACGTGGGATAAAATGAGACTCCCTATAAGTGGAATAGGAATTAAAACTAACCAGGAAAATAAATTTTTTTTCAATTTTTACTATAATGGATATTTCATATAATTCATTATAGGATGTATGATTCCACATGAAATCATATGAATTGATATCTAGTATCAAGACCATATAAAACCACTAGGATATAAACATATCATTCTAATACACTATAATATAATAAAGTACCAACATATAAAAATTCTGGGAAATTTTTATCGTAGTTCGATCACTTTAATAGAGGGTGTGAAACACCATGGATTTATCCATAATAAACTATTCTGGGAAAAACATTTGGAAGAAAAATTCTGTTAATTTATGTTCACTCAAATATTCTAGTTACATTCACTAAAACACTATTTACCACTATCACATCTGGTGTCCATTATTATTAAATTTATATCTTCTAACATTAACAAAATTATAATTTTATATATTTTTTAAAATTCATTTAATCTTACACATATATTCCTCCACATCCAGTGTATCATTTATTCCATGAAAGGATTAAAGTTATTTTAAGAGAAACTCTTGTGCTTTATCACTATCTCCTCATGTACATAATTTCACTTCACTATAATGATTAGGTGTGTGGACAACAGCCTGCTCCACATAACAAACCACTCATATTACTACTTCATGAAGATTCATATTGAATTTTTTATTTACCTAAATAACCCCATCTCCAGTAACCTCTTGAGAATCTATAAGATTTATTTTAGAGATATTCAAACAAAATCAATGAAATAAGATACATTATAATGAAATTGAGAAATAAATATTTGAATCAAAAAATTAGTTGAAATAAAATGATATCCAATCAAAACTCAATATGAGAGCCTCACATCCCAATATTCCATGGTAATATAGGGATTGATATAATGACAGAAAAAAAATCAACTAAAACCTAACCCATATATCCCATAAAAATATATTATAATTTATAACAATTAATCCCTAGAATTGGATACCATCATAAAACAATATATCACAAAATTTCAATAGCATCCCAACCCCAGTTGTTCAGAGCGTTTTCCGAACTAAATTATTTTTTCATGTTTATAAGGAATCAAATACCGAAGGTCCTATCAGTTTAAAAGTATTTGAAAACATGATACATACATGGAACCCATGTTACATTGTGAATATAATCCACATAATACAAAAAGTGATATTTTTCTTAGAAACTCATTCTGTGAATTTATCATCATATCGTAGTGAAAGGAAAAAAACTAGGGTGAGCTCAAATGCTTATTAAGGGTAATGTAAAGAGGAATTAATAGTTAATCAATGGTCATAATAAATATATAATGAAAAAAACATAACAAACATTACATTTATTTTAGAAAAAGAGACTCAAAGTCATCCATATAATTTTACATTGTGAAAATCAACTATGAAATAATAACTAAAATGCCCGAATTTTTTTTATTATTTGAAACCATGTTTACTAGGTAAATGATATCATTATGGTCATGATATATTTTATATAATGATTAAAATAATATAACTAGGGAAAACTATTCATTCATGAGAATAATGATGCATTGAGGGTTTTATATTAACTCAATCCCATCCCATATCATACCATTCTATTCTTCTTTGAAACAATTGTGAAGGGTTTTAATCAAATAATATCATCCAATAAGACAACCAATGCATCTAGGGGATACCTATAATTGGGCCCAGTAATGTTCAACCTCTCCAATTCATAATTAATATATCCAATAATCTAATTCAATAATAATAATTTTTCTTCATCGTCAAATAATCGTACATAATAAAAGCTACAAGATTAGCAAACTTTCCCACGTTAGCCAAACATATGTCTATGTGAACATGGTATGAAATAATGCTATATTGTTTATCATATAATAATATACATCACATGAGAATAATGATTTTTATGAGAAATATAATTTTCCAAAAAACTGAGCTTATGTAAAATATTTAATGAAGATAAATTTAACAAACACAACAGAAAGTGTGATTTGAATGATAACTGTAAGAAGTTGTTAATTTCCAAGTCAAATATCTTGGAAGATATAATTAAACTTTATGATATAATTCCATATAATAGGAGTTAATAATTATATTAAATTAAAAAGGGTTAGTATATACACCACACTAATGGGTTAGTGTTAAATATGAAATTTATCTCATAAATGTAAAAAGCGATATGGAATCCCATACCTTGATTATGAATAGTCACTTGTGTATTTATCTTCTTATATTGTAAAAATATAATAATTATTCACATTTTTGAGAAATTTTTTCAGAACAATTATAAATTTTATTTCATTTTTTTCATTTTTTTTATAAAACTACTTAATAAATTAAGTTTATGTTGGATGTTTTGACCAAATTTGGTTCATGTGATAGAAACGACATTGGTAGGTTGAATATGGGAAAAAGGGACATTATATAAATATGTAAATAATCACAATAATGGAATAATAATACTATTTATAAATAAATGAAAATTTTAAAACAAACCAATTAATATGGTTATGAAAAATGAACCAACAATAAAATTATGGAGACGGTAGGCCGTATGAACACATGAGTAACATTTTTATTTTTGAATGATCATTATTTAATGAATGTAAGAAATACTTATCTTACAATAATAATAATAATATAAGTAAAATTATATATAATCATATATAGATATATCTATAATTAATTTTTTTTAAATGGAATCACATCGTGTCTAGGAGGTCATAATCTACACGTTCATGAACAATGTCATCTTTTTTGTGTGAGAAAAGGGTAATAAAAAAATGAAATATAATATTTATATAAATGAAAGTATATCATTAATATAATATATATATCATATATGTCAAATATTTTTAATTGTACCAATCATTAATATATTTTATGCAATGTCTGAACCCATCACATCACTTTGAGAAGGTGGTAGTCTACAAATCCACAAATGATGTTTTCATAATTAAAAAAAATTGGTAACACGAAGGAATGTGTTATAAAAAAATTTAATTATTATGAATTAAAAATAAATATTTAATAATTCATATAAAAATATTGGTTCCATCAAAATTTACATCCATGAGAGGAGGTAAAAGAAATATAAATGGCATCTTTTTGGGAGGTGGTAGTTACCTATTCATAAATTGTATTATCATTACATATTTGGTGGAATTGTCTGTAGGTGATGGTATAAACATTAACATAAAAACATATATTTACATTGACGATACTTATTTTATTATATAATCATGTAATAAGTGTAATTTATTTGTTAAAGGAAGAAATAAAACAGAAATCATCATTGAATAATTATACCTCATTTTTAGGTAAGTAAATTTTCTCACCAAAGGACTTACATGGATTTAGTTATACCGAACTTATGGATTATAGGTTTACGGTAGTGATGATGGTATCTTATTGGGTGAAATTTTTAAGAGCCAAAGTGTCTTGAGAGGTTTGAGGAAGGCGAATAATGGACATCTTTTTATAGGGGAGGAAGAGTGGAATTCAAGAAAATATAAAATGGTAAACACTATTGTGAGGTTTACCTTACCTTAGGTGCCTAAATAATAGACAAATATTGAAATAAAGGTTAATTTTGGTCTAAAATGTCCCCCCCAATAGAAAACATTACTGAATTTGTATATATTTTTTAGTAAATTATATGTTCCCCCACTTTTACCATTTTTGTCTTTATTTAGGGAGAATGTTTTATAACATTATTAATTAAACCATTAGGTCAATAGAAAAGTGATATTTTTAGAAAATTTATACCCCCATAATTATAAATATAATATCCAATTTTGGAAAAAATCCATTTGGTAACATGTGCATGTAACTCACAAAACATATCTTTTACTGGAACTATGGTAATAATTTTTTTAAAAACTATGGTTCAATATGTTAATTATAAATGATCAATTGTTCTATTAATAGATAATATTTGATATTTATTAAAACATTCAATTTAATATTCATATGATTGTATTTTATTAATTTCAAATCATTTTATAAAGTATCATTTATTATAAAACAATATTCTTTTCATTTTTAAAATTATCATTATTTGTTTTTTTTAAATATCAAAAACATATTGGAATTCAGAAATAATAAGTTCATTTCTATGTAAAATGACATATTCATCTAAAAAAATATTGTAACACTATAATTAATTAAATTTACTTTACATTTATCATTTTTATCATAATTTATTTAATTAAATTTATAACAAAATATTAATTAAGGTATGATTTTTTATGATTTAATTGAAATTATATAATAAATTAAAATTAATAAATTAATTATAATGGTAAAAAAAACTCATTTTTCATTAAAAATAATATTTATTATAGAAAATATGTTTCTTATTTCATACAACAAATATTAAATAGAGTCAAAATCAAGGGAAGTAAATTTTTTAATCAATTTCATTACATAACTTATGATATGGGTAAATACCTTGAGCATTAGTCTCACTAACTCATCAAATTAGAAACACGATATGTTATTTCCGAAATATTATAACTCAATGAAATTATATGGTAAGAACTTGGTATCTGATTGTGTTTATGACATAAAAAACAAATAACCAAAGGGAATATAATATCCCATGATGTTACTATATATTTTCTATTTAATTAAATTAAATATATTATATACCATTAAATTATCACAATAATGAGTTATCTTGTGTTTCACACAACAATTATCTTCTTATATAGTTTTTATTACACGCAAGACTGAGTTTGACTAAATTCCTATATTTTGTTAAACTAATACATAACACAATTAACCTAGACATTATATTATTAGTTTTTTAAAGGAATAGAAATGTTATAAAAATCTATTATTTACTTAAATATAATATGAATTAATTTGTTATGAATTAATTATATATTAATTTGATAACCTATTGAATATAAAAAGAATATTTTTATATAAAATTATTTTTTATATTGAAAATAGTGTTTTATCCTAATAAATTAAAATAATTATAAATTTGGAGTTATTTTAATTTAATATATAATTATAAAGTATTCAATAGTGTATTTTTTATGTTCATCTGTGATATTATTTTGGCATTATATATGAAAAAATCAAATTTTATGCATAAACAACTATATTTTTATAAATCTAGTTTTCAAACTTTTTACAGAGATCATACTTATATTCAATTTTTTTGTAAATTTATTGATTTTATATTTCAAAACAAAATTATTATTTTAAATATGAACATAAAAATTGTCTTATTAAATTTTTTTATTTATCAATAAAGATTCATTTTTTCATGAATTATGAAAAACAATGCTCTTTAATTCAAGAATACTTTTTTGTCTAATTTATATAATATAGTAAATTTAACTTTAATTTTATATTATAGTATATTTATTGAAAATTTAAATAAATTAATTCAATTTAGTTCATTATAATCATTATAAATTGAAATTATATATAAAAACATCCCAAACATTTGAACATTATTTATTTAAAAACCCTATTTTTCGTCCCGTTTACAGGATTAATTTTAAATTTATTTCAACAACTTAAGAAATTGAAATTTGTAAAAATGGGTTAAATTTTTACAAATAGAATAATTTAAAATCTATAATAAATTCAAGGGTTTTTTTGAAAAAAAATTTAGTTAATGTTATAAAATTTAATTACAATGATTAAGAGAAATTATTTTGACAACAAGTGACCATACCTTATATTTATGGGAAAAATAACCTAGAAACAATTCTATAACCCATTTTATGACCATATTTTGACCCTATAATCCCTTGGATCTAATTTACAGCATTATTGGATCCACGTTACCTAGAATAAGTAATGGTGTAATTCACATTCTTATAATTTACATGAAATCTACTTCTCTGCTATAAAATGGAACTCAACCCTCCCACTTCATCACACCATTGAAGAAACATTTGATCGACCAATATCCACCAAGATATATCCTAAAAATTTATTACATCAATCTCGAAGCCTCACCTTTGGAATAAATCCATACAAGGAATCTATTTGGTGCAATCCATATGGAGTTTCCTAGATATGAGGTAACCCCCCTCCTCAAGCTATTTATTTTATTTCTTTCTCCACTCATTCAATTATAACTATTCCATGATAAAACAATAAATCATGTATTTTAAATTTAGTATGATTTCATTATTCTATGGTTTTTACCTAAAATTACATAAATATTAATCTAATGTGTAATAATATTATTATTCCGGTAAGATGAACTATAACACCACAAAACAAAGATTCTATGTTATCACATTAACACAATTCATTATAGGGAATTAGGATTTAATACGTTTTATTTATAATATATATGATATTTTAAATGTATAAATGGTTCTATAATTCTTATATATTACATACTATTATTTCTTTATTTTTGTGGGAACACGATAACTTCATTTGTGGAAGTGTGGATGACTGCCTCCTCTAGGAAATGTGATTCATTCATGTTATTCATAGATTGTATAATTTATGGATTTAATAAAAAGGTGTAACAAATATGAAATTTATAAGAAGTGTGAGCTCGCCTATCCCGGAGATGGGGATTTACTGATTGGATGTTGATCTTAATTGGAAGAGGTATGTTTCAAATTGTCTTTCCCTCTAAGGAATGGAAAAATGTGGCCTGGAGTTTTGGACCTATAGCAATGAATCCTGGTAACATCATGGTCCAAGAGTGGGATCCTTTGATTAGCCCTCTTGAAATCAAGAACTCATGTACCCAGACTTGGATTCGAATCTGGGGGCTAAACTAGTTTTTCTAGCATCCATCTATTCTATGGGAAATTGCATCTGACGTTGGCTGTCCCATTAAGGTTGACAAGGAGATAGAGCATCCAATGAATGACCATTTTCCCCGAGTCCTTGTTCAGTTTGATTTGGATAATGTTATCATTTATACTGTTTTTCTTGTTGCAGGTGAAATTAAACTAGATCTCTCCATTCAAAATGAATTAATGCCTAACTTTTGTAAATCCTGTTTATGCATTGGATAAATCGATTCACAATGTCGTAGGTGTTTAAAATTCTCCATCTATAATTCATTGGGTTACAACTCTGATCAGTGCAAGAATAAGCTTAATAAGGATGACTCCAAGATAAAGGACCCTCCAAAGGCAGCCCCATCTTTTTCTAAGGCTGTTCAACATGGGTTTCCCAAGTCTGATGATGTCCAACATGCCACTACTGATGCCTCTATGAAGACTGATAATTCTCTAAGTCTGGGCTCATCTGAAATTGATGTTGGAACTGAGAAAAAGGCATGGGCTAATATTGCAGAGGAGGAAGGGAATATATCACAACATTATGTGGCTGTTCAATATCATGTTAATCATGAAATTTACTGTGTTGCAATGACCCCTATCTCTGGTAAGGGAAAGCTGAATATTTTTGATAATGAGGGCTTTTAGTTGGTGATGCACAAAAAGTTGAGATCTTGAAAATTTTCCTAGAAAAAAGTGCAGATTGATGATGAGGTAGAAAATATTCCATTGGCTCATCAATCTAGAAATTCTCAAGGTGATCCAGGGGTGGCCTGTCCACCTGGATATCCTGCTCACAAGGTATACAACCTGGAAGAAAAAACAACTCTAGTGAAGCAGGTCACTGAAAAGTACCATGTCTACTCACCCTTGAATCAAATGGAGAGTAGATATTCTGATGAGGCAAGGGTGTTAGAGAATAAATAGGAGCTACCAATAAAAACAACTGCCAATTTTTTTTTATATTTTAGAATATATTAATACCCCTGAGTTATATTTTATAAACCTTGAAGGTATGAAGAATGAAGGTTGTAACAAAAGTAGATTCATTCCTGCTGCTGAAGAGGATGTTGAGGGATCTAAGGAGAAGGAGTATACTTCTCAGTTTGATGTTCAAACAGTGTATGTCACAGAGGTTCCTCATGTGGATGTATTTCAGGAGCAGTCTCCCATTGGAGTGCAGGTTACTAATGTAGTGCAAGGGGATGAACTCATGACCACCCCACTGTACATCAGAATGATCCTAGACAGGATAGGGATCCCTCTCATGAGGATTTTGATTCAAATTGGATGGATAATGAAGGCATGCAAAGGGGAAGAGGGCGTTATAATAGGGGAGGATCCAGGGGCCGTGGCCGGCCTAGAAAGAGGTATCTCTGTAGTGTGCATTTGGGTTGGTTTATGGAGTTGTTCTATGCATGTAAAAAACCATTATTTTGCTGTATATTTACTATCTTTTCTTTCAAATAAATTTGGGGCCTTGGTTAAGAACCCATGGCCGAACCTTCTTGGTATATACATATATTTCATTTAATTTTCATTCTTTTAAATTATGACAAAAAAGGGATCTAGTGTCAATGCGTACATATGTCATACCGTCTCCATGAATTGTGAATTTCATTTTGTAATGGCCCGGACCTCTCTGGTCCACTACTTTGTGAAAATTTCGTGTTGGAGGTGTTCCAGGAGGTCATGGTGACTTATCCCCTAGCCGCAGCCTACCGGTAGCTCGGCCTACCGATAGCCGCAGCCTACCGGTAGCTCGGTCTACCGGTAGCCGCCGCCTACCGGTAGCTCGGTCTACCGGTAGCCACTGCCTACTGGTAGCTCGGTCTACCGGAAGCTGCGGCCTACCGATAGCCGCCGCCTACCAGTACCTCAGTCTACCAGTAGCCGCAGTCTAGTAGTAGCTCGGCTAACACTTTGCCAAATTTCTCGTTCCGTGAAAAGTATTTCTATCGGTGACCTTCTATCAGTAGACTTGAATAATGTTCTATCGGTGAGGATCTAACGGTAGACTTGTGTTTCTATCGGCAAGGATCTATCGGTGACCTTTTCTTTCCTTTGCCAATTTTTGAGTTCTTTGAATAGTGTTTCCAGAATCCTAAGAGCTACCGATTCCTTCCTTTGCCAAATATCACGTTTGAACAGTGTTTCCAGAATCCTAAGAGCTACCGATTCCTTCCTTTGCCAATTTGCACGTTTGAACAGTGTTTCCAGAATTCTAAGAGCTATCGATTCTTTCCTTTGCCAAATTTTGAGTATGTGAATAGTGTTTCCAGCTTCCAACAGTTTCGCCCCTTTGACGTTTTCTTTGACATAAAATACATTTTAAAACCTTATATTAAGGACTTTAAGGCTGATTCAAAGGCCATAAATCCTATATTAATTATTCCTAAGGCCGGGATGTCTTTACTTGGTCAAACCGCGTGGTTTAATGCAATCCGTTTTTAATGGAGAATAAATCAGATCATAAACTGTCGCCTCTCTAATTTTTTTAAAAGGAACGAGATATCATTCTTCGTTGTCCTTCCTCCTGGTTCACATCTACGAGACGTTAGAACCTTGCAATCATTCCTGTAGGAGTTTCACAATCAAACGTTACTCAGATCAGTTCCGCTCTGTTTGATGCAACCAAGCTGTGTCGATCATTCATCCATATAAGGTATGTTTTATCGTCATTCTTTCGGGGATCACCTTCTCTTGTTCTCCCTTCCATATTTCCATGTAATCTCCATGGTTCTAATGGGGTTTGGATGGTTGGTACTTACCGTGGCATCCTTGGGTGGATGCAGTTGTCGCGAGAGAAGTATTTTGGCCCGTTGTGTGGATAAAGGACGTCAATAACTCTTTAAGGTAGGGGATTCATGGCTTCTCTAATTGTATATGTGAAATCATAGAATTAACATGATTTAGTCCTTTGGATCACAATGAAATTGACCTAATTAAATACTTGAACTAGATTAAAATAATTGGTTGATCGTATAATGTTTCTTTATACAATGGTAACGGTTTGCCTCATGTTTTCTAGTTAGAGTGATATCTATGTTTTCTTTGATTTGTTGTTCATTCATGATAGAAATTGATAATGAACGTAAAGCTGGAATTAATTGTCTAAAGATAAAGAGGCATGTAAATTAATCTGGTTATTGTAGTTGTTGTAGTTGTTCTAATTTGAGGATGATCAAATTAGGGAAGTAAGCATGGTTATTTAATTGTGATAGCTTACTGATTAGGTATCCGTGATTGGAACCTACTAATATCAAATCTGCCAATTCAATATGTATTAAAGAACAGATTATGTGGGAATTTCAAAAAGGGTTCTGAGTTACCCTCTTGTTTGTTAAAGGGTCAAGAGCCCATGGTTGTGATTATTGTTTTTCTGCTGCTTGTGCTGCGATGTGACCCTAGAGGGGTCTTGTGATATGTGGAGGCAGGGAGGCCTTGTGGTTGTGGCAGCGGATGACGCCTAGTGTGGCGAGATGCATCGCTTTATGCATGTGGGTGTCAGGGAGGACACCAGGGATGATGGAATGGGATGGATGTGGTTGTTGTATGCTTGTTGTTTAATTGAATGTTTATTTGTTTTGTTTTCCCCAAAGCTCAAGGCAGCTAGTCTTGCTTACCCTTCTTTTGAAGGAGGCAAAGATGCGTGGGGTATGCCACGTGCTTTCCGTTTTTAGCCTCTTGAGGGAGAATGGGTCTGTGCTCTTTCTATAGGCGGAAAAGAATGATGGGTAGTATATCTACTCACCGTGTTGATACTCCTTTGTGTTTAGTAGCATAGGATTCTTTTCTAGAATTCTTGGGAATGTGGGAAAGTAACTCTATAATGAATATTTGATTAAATGGTGATAATCCACGGGGATGGAGGTGCTGGAATTTAAAGGAGATGTGAATATAAAAAGGAGTAGTTGATTTTGAATGTGATGCCATTTCAGTTTAATGTGGAATTTTTCATGGTTAATTAATGTTTAATGAATTAATTAACGTATAGTGGAATTGATAAAATTAGAATGGATTAATCTAATAAATCACTTCAAATGTTTTTGTGCTTATAAGAGACCTAGTCTTAGAAGTAGCATCCTGGAGTCTGAGAGACGTTAGCTGTAGTTGTATCTAAGACTAGGTAATTCCCATAGTGTGGATGTGAGTTACATATATATTCTGTACTTTTTGTGTTTCTATATGCTACTCCACCCTGTCGGTAAGGGAAACTGACACCCCGGGGATTCTGAGCCCTAGGGGGTGTTTTCCCCATCATTCTGATGGGAGGTCGAATGGCTGACTGCGCCCTTTGGCCCTGCTCTCTTCTCTTGGTAGATACTTGTGCCATGAGGCACAACGGTTAGTTACTGTAATGGATTGTGGTTATTCACATACATATATTCTATATATAGTATCCTATGGACTACTATAGGTGCAACGTGTATAGGCTATGATGGCTTGAGGATCCTTAATCGGAGTATGGGCTGTAATGGCTTGAGGTATAATACCCGATGTATGATACATGTTATGCAGGTTGTGGTGGCTCCCGGAACATAACCAGTTGCTTTTGGTTGTGAGGATGGTGTGGTGCTTTGCCCAGGTGTCTGCGGGCAAGACATTGTGGTGCACGAGGTGCATATTGTAGAGCTTAGCCCAAGTGTTTGCGGGCAAGCCTTGGAGAGAGATGCACAGGACGTATGTCGTTGGGGAAAAGTGGAAAACCAGCGGGGAAGTAGTAGCGGGGTACCCTTGATATTCTTTACTATATGCTATATTATTGTATTCATTACTTGGAGAGAGTAGACATGGTGAGATTGGGAACATAGTATACCTGTTTAGGTAACGAGTTAGTTTCACTTGTTGTTCACTGGGAATTAGCAAGCTTTCTTTACTTTTTCACGACATGCTTGGGGACGATCCTACTGAGTATACTGTTATACTCACCCTATGTATATATAAACTTTTTTTCAGGTCACTTGGAGCAGGTTGGAGATCAAGCTGGTTACTACTAGCTTACAGTTAGAGGAGGAGCTGTTCGAGCTTGTGGTCGCTGCCTTTTTACTTTCTTTTGGGTACTTTTAGTTTCCCCTTCCAGCTGTAGTACTTTTTCATGAAATTTTCATATATGTACATGGTTTCCTTTTATATTTCAGTTCTGAGTTGGAGTTGGTTGGAGTCTATTCTATCTATCTTTTCTGCATGTGTTCTATTAGAGGGTAATGCCTCCCATTTGTATGTTTATTATACCCTCGGTGCTAGTCGCCAACCCCGGGCCTACTAGAGGCAGGACTCGGGGTTCATTATCTCCCTTCTCACATTTCCGGCCCAGGAGGGGTACACTTTGTGGGGAGGGGGTCGTGACAGAGTGGTATCAGAGGTCTGGATGAGGGATAGGATGGAGTTGGAGTTAGGCACAGTTGAGGATGCATGGGATGGTAGGGCAACGATGTCATTCATGTTTACAAAGTGGGGTAAACATTGGTGACCGGCAGAGACATAGGTGTTTAGGTCCACCTATGATCTGTTGCACGGACCTTATAGTTTACGATGGCTACTAAACAAAGTGATACTGATTGCTGGGTAGAGACCTAGGAAAGGACCATGCATCATTATTATTTGCGCCTATGTTTGAATGGGTAGACCTTGGGATAGGTAACTGAAAAATTAATAAAACAAAACAATTAATTAATTAATATTGAGTCTGTCATATTCTAGGCTTAGGAGCTCTAACAGTTGCTATTTTACATGTATGGCTCCAGGTCGACGTCCTCGTCAGGTTTGCGTAGAAGATTCCCAGCAGGCTGTTCCAGCAGATCGCCGCCAGGTAGAGGTTGACGAAGATGACACTTGGAGGAAGACACTCCTAGAGTTTCAGCGCCAGAGTCTGCAGAAGTATGAGGGCTCCGTTTCAGATGCAGTCACAAAAGACTGGTTAGAGGAGGTCAAGATAGGATTCAGTTCAATTCGTGCTCGGAAGGAACATTGGGTGTCCTTGGTTGTGACGATGCTGCGTGGAGAAGTGAGGAAATTGTGGTTCTTGTTCCTTGGGGGTCGTGAGGAGTCAGCGATCTCATGGAAGGAGTTTAAAGACAGGTTTAGAGTTGAGTTTCATTCTTCGACTGCAATGGCGTCCAGTCGCCAGGAGATTCTTACCCTTCGATAGGGGAGCTCCAGTGTTCGGGAGTTTGGAATCAGTTTTAGGAACCTTCTACAATATGCTTCAGACCTGTTACCAGATGATGAAGCCTGGGCGAGGCATTTCGAGGAGGCTTTGCGTCCAGAGATCCAGCGCCAGGTCACCCCATTTATGCTGAAGACATATCTTGAGGTGTTGGCGAGGGCAGAGGTTGTTGAGAGGACTTTGTACAGGACTGGATCGTCACGATAGGGGAATCGTCATGATTCCTCATGAATCAGAGCTGTGGTCTGGGGTTCCCAGTTTTCAAGATAGAAGAGTTTCCGTTCACCTGGGGGTAGGTCCCAGCCCTTCCCATATCGTTTCTCCGGAGGTACCAGCTCTCAAGCCTATGCCAAGGGATCAGGCGCTTGTTTTTCTTGTGGTGGTCATGTTCATCAGCAGCAGGAGTGCCAAATTTTCAGAGCAGTCATCGAGCACCGGGTCCTCCACTCCAGGTTCCTCCGTTGAGGCAGTTCCAGCCGAGGCAGCAGCAGCAGGTTTCACCAACATTAGATCACCCGAGGGTAGATGGAGCAGGAAGAGGACATCCCCATGATGCTCCCCGTCCACAAAGATCAGAGTGCGGCCGTGGTGGTGGTCGTCATCAGGGTCAGAGAGGTTGTGGAGGTGGTCGTTGTCAGCTTTATGCTCTAGCATTGCCAGCCCCAGGCGAGCCAGATATCGTTTGAGGTACCCTTTGCTTGTTTTCTACCTTGGTGTATGCCTTGTTTGATTCAGGATCAACACACTCCTTCATATCACATACCCTTGTCCATGATTTGGGACTTGAGGTAGAGAGGCTTCTAGTGCCCTTGGCGTTGACTACACCAGTTGGAGGTCGAGCAGACTTGTTTAAAGTATGTAGAGACTGTGAGCTAGTGTTGGGGCAACGCAGCTCTTGGGGAGATTTCCTATGTTTGCGAATACAACCATATGATATCATACTCGACATGGATTGGTTGTATTTAGTGTAGGCTGTTGTGGATTGCTACAGGAAGAAGGTCATTTTCCTTGATGTAGATGGAGAGAAAGTGGTGTTTGTTGGTGAGAGAGATCCTCGGATGAGTCATAAACGAGTTTCATCCTTATCATCCATGATGGATGGGATGATGCTGAGTTCTTCAGAGGTTCAACAGTTGGTGTTTCCTAGGGTCGTAGAGGAGTACCCTGACGTCTTTCCAAGAGAGGTTGTATCCTTACCCCCTCGACGAGAGATCGAGTTTGGGATTGAGTTACAGCCCGGAGCATCTCTTATCTCTATGTCTCCGTATTGGATGTCCCCTTCTGAGTTACGATAGCTACATATTCAGCTTGATGGTCTGTTGTGTTGGGTCGGAGAGTGATGGCAAGAAAGGGGGTGGGGGTTGAATTGCCTTTTAAAATAATTATCAATTTAAAAACAAAGTTAAAAGTGCAGCCGAAATAAAAGAGGCAAGACACAAAACTTGATAACGGAGTTTGGCTTAAACCAAAGCCTACGTCTCCGCTCCCAACTCAACCATTGAGAGATTTACTACCGCTTTCTTTTTAATGGTTTTAGCAAGAAACCCACTAGACTTTAAGGTAATCTAGAACCTATTACAGCTTTCTTTTAATGGTTGAGCAAGAACCCACTAGCCTTCTTACAGGTGAAGGCAAGATCACCTATGACTCAAGCCTTTTAAAGGGAAGGCTTTACTAACCTCTTCACACCTTGAAGGTGGTGTGAAAACCCAAAAAAAAGGAAGATGAGAGAAAGAGGGGTTTGTAGGCACAAACCCAAATTGATGCTCAAAATAATAAAACAAGAAAAACCGTAATGTGGAGAATTCTTGGGTGCCAATGGATTGATTGGAGTTGATGAAGAGCGCTACCAAGCTTCTATGGTGATGCTATTTGGATGTGGAAATGGGTTGGAGCAATTGAGGTTCCTTGAAGGAATCCGCCGGAGGTTTTCCAAATGATGAAAAATGTGTCTGTTGGCTTCCGTTGGCATCCGTTGGCTTGTTTATAGTTCCACTATTGTTCCGGGGCTTCCTAGTCATTTATTTATAGAGGGGGAACCCTCATATGGCCATTCGGGGTCTTCGGAGCCGTTGGAAAAGTCTTCGGAGCCGTTGGGAGCAGGCTGGTCAATGCCCAACGGCTAGTTTGACTGGCTCCACCGGCTGACCGGTGCTTGGCCACTTGTTGTCCGCTGCTTTGAAAAATGGAGAGGCCTTATTTCCAGGCACCACCGGCTGGCCGGTGAGGAGGCCACCGGTTGGCCGGTGGTGATATAGTAGGTGTCCCTTATGTCTGGGTTCCACCGGCTGGCCGGTGATGGGACACCGGTTGGCCGGTGGTCTGGACAGAGGGGATGCCTTATGTCAAGATTCCACCGGCTGGCCGGTGGTCATCCACCGTTGGGCCGGTGGACTGAAATCAGTCCACTTTTGCCTTCTGGCTTTCTTGGCCCAATTCCTTGGCAACCTGAAATCATGCCTATCATCCAAAAACACTTAAAACAAGATTAGATAAATAAGAGAGTGATTGTGATCATGAAAATTAAACCACGAGGGGTACTAGAGGTACAACAATCTCCCCCTGTTTTGATGATCACAATCACCAAAACAAGCAATGTAAAAGACTGAAATGAAAGGCATGTTTTAAAGGATAAAGCAAAGCATGAGTGAATTATTTTTCCCCCAATCAACCAAGAATTTCTCCCCCTTTGTGATTATCAAAATAGCACGGGGCATAAAACTTGATTGAGGGAATGGTTGAAAAACAACATAGAGTTTTTAAACCAATTGAAATTTTTGAGATTTGAATTGAAAGTTTTGAATTGAAAGTATTGAATTGAAGGATTTGAATTGAAAGTTTTGAATTGAAGGTTTTGAATTGAAGGTTTTGAATATAAAGCAAAAAGGCTTAAACGATCCTAACTCCCCCTAAATAAAAACAACAAATCACCGGGGAGAGGATTTTAGAACCGAGACAAATTTTGGTCCGGTGAGACTCGCTAAAAGGGATTTTTCAATCCACACTTGTCTAGTGGAGGGTCTTCTCCTATGAAATTCATCATTAAAGGAAATGGTTTTGGGCCTTCTATACCGGGAATTTTTGCAATTGCACTCATAAATTAAGTGCCCGGGTTTTTTACAATAGTTGCAAAATTTATATTGGGAGCTCCCCCTTACAAAAATAGTAGGATCTTGGGAAGAGGAAGCTTTCTTGGAATAGCCAAGCCCTTGGGTGGTTCTAGATACGCATTGGGAAACAAGGAGCTTCGAGAGGTTATGTTCACCTTCGGTGAACTTAGCTAGGGATTTCCTTAAATCCTTGATTGTTGATTCCATAGAATCAACAGCGGGAAGGTTTTGGATCTTGAGGGACAACTCCTCCTTTTCTTTGAGAAGATGTTCCTTTTCGGAAGAAAGTTTTTTGAAATTCTTTTTTAAAGCAATAAATTTGGAATAAAGTTCGTGAAAAGCTTCCTACAATTGATCTCTAGAATGCTGGAGATCCTCATAAGATAAATGATTGAAAGAATTTGAAGAACTAGAGGATGAGGAGTCGGAAGAGGATACCTCATGAAATGCCATTAGGCATTTTTTACCGTTGTCACTTGAGGATGAGGAGGAGGAGGATGTGGAGCTATCACTCCATGTGGCCTTGAATGCCTTCTTCTTATCCTTTTGCTTGGCCTTTTTCTTGTTGAGTGGACAATCGGGCTTGTAATGGCCTTTCTTGCCACACCAATAACATGTTACCTCGGGCTCAGATTTTTCGTTGGGTTGAGCCTTGCGGGATTTTTTCTTCTTGTGCTTCTTCATGAATTTGTGCATTTTGCGGGCAAGATTATCCATTTCTGAATCGCCGCTTGAAGTGGAAGACGATGAGGAGTATGAGCTTTCTTCTTTTTGAACTTTGAAGGCGATGTTCTTTGGAACTTTGATCGATTTGCCTTCCTTTTCAGCTTGCCTCCTAATGGTGATCTCGTAGGTCATGAGGGATCCGATGAGCTCTTCGACCGGCATGTTCTTGATGTCTTTTGCTTCTTGGATTGCTGTGACTTTTGGTGCCCATGTGCTTGGTAAGATCCAAAGGATCTTCTTGACCATCGTTTCTATAGACACATCATCACCAAGGGACTTTCTTCCATTGCAAATGTCAGTAAAACGAGTAAAAATTTCAGTAATATTTTCAGATGGATGCATGGTAAAAGACTCAAAATCTTGACGGTACATATCCAATCGAGTATCTTTAACTTTGTTGGTCCCCTCATGGGTAACTTCCAAAAGTTTCCAGATTTCATGAGATGAAGTGCATGTGGAAACTCGATTGAATTCATTACGATCAAGGCCGCAATGAAGAGCGTTCATGGCTTTGCCATCAAGATCGAAATTTTTAATATCATCTTGAGTCCATTTGGATTCATCAAGAGAAGAGAGAGATTAACCATGCATGGCAATTCTATAAATAGGATAACCTATACTTCTAAGAAAAGTAGACATGCGGGTTTTCCAATTGGTATAGTCGGTTCCATCAAAAAATGGAGCACGACCAAATGAATAACCTTCGGGGGCGAAAGAAGATGAAGCCATCACAATGGATCTTGAATTTGAAACCGGTTAAGGTATTACACAAACTTCCCTCTGATACCAATTGTTGGGTCGGAGAGTGATGGCAAGAAAGGGGGGGGGGTGAATTGCCTTTTAAAAAAATTAAAAATTTAAAAACAAAGATAAAAGTGCATAGGAAATAAAAGAGGCAAGACACACAACTTGATAATAGAGTTCAGCTTAAACCAAAGCCTACGTCTCCGCTCCCAACACAACCGTTGAGATATTTATTACCGCTTGCTTTTTAATGGTCTTAGCAAGAAACCCACTAGACTTAAAGTAGTCTAGAACCTATTACAGCTTGCTTTTAATGGTTGAGCAAGAACCCAATAGCCTTCTTACAGGTGAAGGCTAGCTCACCTATGACTCAAGCCTTTTAAAGGGAAGGCTTGACTAACCTCATCACACCTTGAAGGTGGTGTGAAAACCCAAACAAAAGGAAGATGAGAGAAAGAGGGGTTTGTAGGCACAAACCCAAATTGATGCTCAAAATAATAAAACAGGAAAAACTGTAATGTGGAGAAGTCTTTGGCGCCAATGGATTGATTGGAGTTGATGAAGAGCGCTCCCAAGCTTCTATGGTGATGCTCCTTGGATGTGTAAATGGGTTGGAGCAATTGAGGTTCATTGAAGGAATCCGCCGGAGGTTTGCCAAATGATGAAAAATGTGTCCGTTGGCATCTGTTGGCTTCCGTTGGCTTGGTTATAGTTCCACTATTGATCCGGGGCTTCCTAGTCCTTTATTTATAGAGGGGGAACCCTAATATGGCTGTTCGGGGTCTTCGGAGCCGTTGGAAAAGTCTTCGGAGCCGTTGGGAGTAGGCTGGTCAAAGCCCAACGACTAGTTTGACTGGCTCCACCGGTTGACTGGTGCTTGGCCACCGGTTGGCCGGTGCTTTGAAAAATGGAGAGGCCTTCTGCCCAGGCACCACTGGCTGGCCGGTGAGGAGGCCACCGGTTGGCCGGTGGTGAGACAGGAGGTGTCCCTTTTGTCTGGGTTCCACCGGCTGGCCAGTGATGGGACACCGGTTGGCCGGTGGTCTGGACAGAGGGGATTCCTTCTGTCAAGATTCCACCGGCTGGCCGGTGGTCATCCACCAGTTGGCCGGTGGACTGAAATCAGTCCACTTTTTCCTTCTGGCTTTCTTGGCCCAATTCCTTGGCAACCTGAAATCATTCCTATCATCCAAAAAACACTTAAAACAAGATTAGATAAATAAGAGAGTGATTGTGATCATGAAAATTAAACCACGAGGGGTACGAGAGGTACAAAATGTTGCAGTGTGGTTTTTCTTGGCCAAGTTTTTCACCTTGGGGTGCACCAGTTTTGTTTGTGAAAAATGCTGATGGCAGTTCGCGGTTGTGTGTTGATTATCGTCGATTAAACAAAGTGACAATAAAGAACCGCTATCCTCTCCCACGGATTGATGAATTATTCGATCAACTGAAGGGTGCAAGTTGGTTCTCAAAGATCGACTTGCGGTCAGGATATCATCAGATACGTGTAAAGGATAAAGATATCCCAAAGATTGCTTTCTGTTGTCGTCATGGGCATTATGAGTTTGTTGTAATTCCATTTGGCGTGAAGAATGCTCCAGCTGTTTTCATGGGGTTGATGAATGTTGTGTTCCATTAATTCCTGGACAAGTTTGTTGTGGTTTTCATCGATGACATCCTTATGTACTCCACATCTGAAGAAGAGCATGCAGAGCATCTACGAGCTGTTTTGGGAATTCTTCGCCAACATCAGTTGTTTGGGAAGTTGTCGAAGTGTGAGTTTTGGGCTCGAGATGTTCGTTTCTTGGGGCATGTTGTGTCCCAACAGGGATTAGATGTGGATCCTTTGATGATAGAAGCAGTGGTGTCATGGGCAGCCCCCAAGACCATGTCAGAGGTGCGAAGTTTCCTTGGTCTCACAGGCTATTATAGGAGGTTTGTAGCCAATTTCTCCCGAGTGGAGACTCCTCTAACAGCTTTGACCAAGAAGGATCAAGCGTTCATATAGACTGATCAGTGTCAGGAAGCTTTCGAGTATCTAAAATAGAAGTTGGTAAGTGCCCCAGTGCTTTGTCTTCCAGTGGAGGGAGTCAATTTTGATGTTTTCAATGATGCTTCACATCTGGGGCTAGGTTGTGTTCTCATGTAGCAGAGGTCAGTTGTTTCTTATGGGTCTCGGTAGTTGCGTCCCCATGAATGAAACTATTCCACCCATGATCTTGAGTTGGCAGCCGTGGTGTTTTCTCTAAACTTGTGGAGACATTACCTCATTGGTGAGCACTTTGTGGTTTTCACCGATCATAAGAGTTTGAAGTATCTTTTCTCCCAACGTGACGTGAACATGAGGCAGCGTCGGTGGATGGAGTTCTTGCAGGAATACGACATTGAAATATCATATACACCTGGAAAATGGAATGTTGTAGCTGACGCACTAAGCCGAAAGGCACGTAATGATGTTGTGCGTGAATCTCGTGATTCCTGGAGACTGATGGAAGAGCTATCATCTTTGCATCATGATATGGGAGAAGTTGGGGGTAGAGGATGTCTTTTCCAGATGACGGTGTAGTCATCCCTAATGCAGAAGGTGGAAGAGTCTCAGTTGGGTGATCTAGAGGTGGATGTCTGGAGAGACAGAGTTGTTTGTGGTGAGGCCCCTGATGGTTTGTCGGAGGATGAACAACACCGAGTGTTGTATCATGGCAGGCTTTTTGTCCCATTGGCGATGCGTGAGATGGTTCAACGAGATTTCCATAGTTCACCCTAGGCAGTACATCCTGGTGTGACGAAGATGTACCGATCCTTGAGGAGTCAGTTTTGGTGGCCTGGGGCTGAAACGTATGGTTGCAGAGTGTGTGTCTCGATGTTTAGTCTGTAAGAAGGTGAACGCCGAACATCGTGTTCCTGGTGGTCTTCTCCAGCAATTAGAGATTCCTCAGTGGAAGTGGGTGGACATCTCGATGGAATTTGTTACAGGTTTACCTCGAGCTCCCGGAGGACATGATGCTATATGGGTGGTAGTGGATCGTTTAACAAAGTCGGCCCACTTCATAGCGATCAAGGAGTAGAGCTCAGTGGAGGTTTTGTCGAGGCAGTATCTGGAGGAGGTGGTAAGACTTCATGGACTAACTAGGGCGATCATTTCTGATCGAGATCCTCATTTTACCTCTAGGGTGTGGATAGGTCTCCAGCATGCTTTTGGCTCTCAACTGTGCCTTAGCACTAATTTTCATCCTCAAACGGATGGTCAGACAGAGCGAACCATCCAGACTCTTGAAGACATGCTGCGCTCTTGTGTTCTTGATTTTGGAGGTTCATGGATGAAGCACTTACCCTTAGTAGAGTTCTCTTACAATAATAGTTTTCACTCTACCATCAGTATGGCGCCATTTGAAGCCTTGTATGGCCGGCCATGCCATTCTCCGTTGTGCTGGACTGGGGTCTGAGAGTCAGTAATTCTCGGACCAGAACTAGTGAAGAATACAACAGAGATGGTTTAGGTGATTCGTGAGAGGATGAAGACAACACAAGATCGTCAGAAATCATATGCTGATAAAAGAAGGAGACCCTTAGTGTTTAATGTTGGGGATCATGTGTTTCTAAAGGTGACTCCCCGTCGTGGGTACCGAAGGTTTGGTCGTGGAAGTAAGCTTTCTCCCCTGTTTGTTGGGCCTTTCGAGGTGTTAGCTCGTGTTGGAGCTGTGGCGTATCGAGTAGCACTTCCCCCTCAGATGAGTCAGATACATGATGTTTTCCATGTATCACAGCTCCGTCATTACCTTCTTGACAAATTTCATGTTATCGATTGGGGAGAGATCGATATTGATGATGATGCAACCTTCAAGGAGTGACCTGTGGAGATCCAAGACCGCAAGGAGAAGGTGTTGCGTGGGCGTTCTATCCCCTTAGTTCGTGTCTTTTGGCGACACAATGTCATGGAGTAGAGTACATGGCAGCGTGAGTCACAGATACGTGCTCAATACCCAAAGTTGATTATTGTTTAACTCTTTTCATGTAATGATGTTTCCTTTATGGTTAGACCTTTCATGTTTTATTTATGTACCTTTTGTGTGATGTTATGATTGAATTGTTTGGATATGGATTGTTTGTTTCCATATTCTCGGATGTCGTAGTTTTGTTCCAGCTTTCGAACAACTCATGGTGGTTTTCCCCTGAGAGGTATCTTATGGGGTGGTTGTTCGTACCCCTCTTTTCCTCTGAGTTGGTTTTTAATTCTCGAGGACAAGAATGTTTTGAGAGGTATCTAATGTAATTTCCCGGACCTCTCCGGTCCACTACATTGTGAAAATGTGGTGTTGGAGGTGTTCCGGGAGGTCAAGGTGACTTATCCCCTAACCGCAGCCTACCAGTAGCTCTGTCTACCGGTAGCCGCTGCCTACCGATAGCTCGGTCTACCGGTAGCGCGGTTATATCGACCCATACTTTACATACATTGTTAATACTTCAAAATTGAAGCACACTTATTACAACATATGATAAAACCACAAAGGACCGTATAGGTATAGTGTCTTTAGAAACTGGGAAACATAAACAACTGGTTCATAAATCTTCTACAGTGCCTCCCATTTATTTCATCATATCTAGGGTCCCTTTTAGCATATTCTACTTAATATCCATCTTCCTGACCTGGGGAAAAGAAAACATAAAAGGGTGAGCTCAAATGCTCAGCAAGGGCAATAAAGGAAATAAAAATCATATCATATCTTTTTGAAAATCATAACCTGCAAAAGAGATCATAAAATATTAATAAATCATAGAAGTGAAAATGAGATCCCCATAATCATAACATGAAACTTTAAACTTTGTGGCATGCACACATAATCATGGAAAATCATTTCTTGTTAGTCTTGACTCATTGCCAAGACCATCTTAGTGGACAAAGTCCCTTTCTGAACTGAGTTCACTCCTCGTTTTAGTCCTGTATCACTGAACCGAAATAACCTTCCGTTCCAGCCATGTCTATCTCATGAGATATATAATCTTTACCCAATGCATTGGAGGGAGATATAGGTCCCACCCATCTTATAATGAATCCTTTCTTATGTGTGCCACATAATCATAAAACATACATCATCGCATAACACATGTAACAAAAATGGGATTCTTGAAACATCATGACATCATAAATCAATTCATATAAAATAAAGGAATTCATAAACATAATTCCATCACAACATAGTCAAAACAATGTAAAAATATGGATAGAAACAAAACCCTTTATTATCTTAGATGGAAAATAATTTTGATAAAACACTTGAATTGAATTCTTGAGGAAAATATCCTTTCTTCATCAAAATCAATTTCTTTTCACAAAACATCATGCAATTTTAAAAGAAAGAGATTTTATTGAAAATATTCATGAAATCTTTTATAGGAAGCTTCATGAAAATAAGGCTTTATAAAACAGTAGAAATCCGTTCGTGCCGTATAAGTTAAAAAAACATTCTTCGTACTTTTGTCGGAAAAGTCAAAAAGTACCTCGTATGGAAAAACGACAAAAGATTCCTTTCATATTCTTTACTAAAAACTCACCTAAGGGTAAAATTGGATTTAAACTATTGCAAGTGGATGGAAACAATATTACATATTGAGGGAACATGGATGTGGATGATAAAATACACCCCAATAAATACTTACGAATAAACAATCTCGGATAAAAATGAGATTGTGATATTTCCCTTACCTTAGGTCCGATTTTCTTTGTACGTGTCTGAAGCTCCTGTATAATGGTTTAAATAATGTTATTGACTTATTCCAGAATCATACATGTTGATATGATATCATATATGGTCATATTATTAGCTTCTTGTTAGTAATATTTCATTGTTACTTGTTACTCGGGTCTTTATAACTTTTTGTTCTTATGCGTGTTTTGTCGAATAAATTCTTATTCTTATCTTTAGGTTATAGATAATTCATTTACAGAATGGTATTAGTGTAGTATATACCATATTCATTCATTCAATTCATTTATATAATCATTATGAAATGAAGATCATGTAGAACGAGTCGCATCACATCGTGGAGACGGTATTCCGTACGTACGCACGAGTGATGACATCGTTCCTATGATCGTGGAATTGTATTGGAGTATATATATATATATTATTTCAGTATCAATATTAATTCATAATAATCATATATAGTTACTTATTACACCATTATAACCATCCTTGTAAGGTGATGGTGGAAAAATAGATTACACCACGGCGTGGAGACGGTATTCCGTACGTACGCACGCGCGGTGATTTCATTTTTCCATAGGATGGATAGAAGGTGAATTTGGGTTGTTTCATATTTATAATAACATATCAGTATGTAAGTAATACTGATGTTATTACTTTATCATGAAACAACTAAAGAAGAAGAAGTTTGAAGAAGAAAGAAATTGAAAAGATCGGTAATGGATATTACCTCTTCTTTGGAACGCCTCTTTGAATCCTCCACTTAAGGAACTAAGATTGGTCTTTGGAGAAGTCCAGGACCTCTAGGATTATTCTAGGGAAGTGGAGAGGAGAAAATGGCAGGGGTTGGCCGAGCTTGAGTGCTCAATTTGGTGTGAGGAGGAGGGGGAGGAGGTGCCCTTTTATAAGGGAGGAGAGGGGCACCTTAGGAATATCTCAAAATATTATTTTATATTAAAGTCAAAATCGGTTTATAATGGTTCCAAAGGGTCTTATTTCGAAGCTAAAGTGGGGATGGGTCGAAATCCTATCAACCAATAGAATTTAGACAAGTTTAGGATATTATTTTAACCTTATCAATTAGATTTAACTCTAAGTTAAATAATTTAACTTTTACCATGTCTTTTTGTTTTCTTTCACTATATGGTTAATACACTTACTATAACATTCCAAACGAACACCAAATTGTTTATTATTAATATATATATCCTTATTTAAGTCATTTGGCCAAACCTTAGATTTTTAGGAATAAAATAACAATTAGTAATATAATATTTGATTTAAAAACTATTTTGTGTCAATTTTGACACTATTTGATATATGATTTTTGTGAAAGTCATAACAGAATTATATGTTCGATCCAAATTGATTAAATCAACACTAATATATCATAGTAACCTATAAAATTAGTGGAATTCATAAAAAGTGTCAAATTACATTTATTTTGGTGTTTATAACATCAATTATGTCAATATTTCGTTAACAAGATAATTACTGCATCATCTTTGTGTCATAAATAAATTAAATTATTTGATGTCTAAAAATTACAAATAAAATACCATCATGTAGGAAATCCTTTTAGCTTTCTAATTAATATTTACAATCGAATTTATCTTATGTATAACCTCATATTAAAAATGTTTTAGTAAATAAACTTTGATTTTAACTCTTTTAACCCTTTTTTAAATAAATTAATAATAAATGTCCTAATCTAACCCAAGTGGGCCTAAATGGTCATATTTTATTCCTAAGTTTGTTTTTGGTCGAAATACACTTGTCCAATAGGATTAGGAAACGTGTTAGGGTAATAGTAATATCATATTTACCCTTAGTTACCCTATTTACTATTAACCGTGGTAAAAAAAAGTAAAAAGTTACTATTCACCAAAAATTATTTTCATCTCATTGAACCACATTTTAGTCCTTGATATTAACCGTGTCTGTCGGATTTTTGAAATTCCATTCACCGAAGCGGTAAAATTTAGTTTTATGCAAAATTCAGTTTTTAACCTACCACTTAGTGGTTTCACTATTCTTCAAAAATTGAAAGTTTTCAGAAAAATACCAAAATTTCACCCTAGGCTAATTTCGGTATTCCGAATCCAAAAATGAAGTCCATTTTGAAAAATAAAATTTATAAATTTTCAAAAAGTGGTTATTACTATTCATAACGGCTAGTTTTAATAGCATATTGTTGTTTAGTGAAACTCGGTATTGCGTACGACGCAAGCTATCGAGGAAGGTCGCGATTGCGTGTAAAGCAAGCCAAGTGTTTGTGTAGAAAAAGATTCTTGTGATGATTTATATAACATAAAAGTCTCGGGTGTTACATTCTACCCCCCTTAAAAAGAATTTCGCCCTCGAAATTCGTCACTTTGTAACAAACAGATGAGGATACTTCTCCCTCATCATATCCTCAAGCTCCCATGTAGCTTCTTCGAGTTGGTGGTTCCTCCATAAAACTTTCACCAAGCGAGTGGTCTTGTTTCGTAGGACTTTTTCGCTACGATCCAGAATCTCTATCGGCTGTTCTTCATAAGAAAGATCTTGCTCCAGTGGTACAACTTCTGAGCTGAGTACATGTGAAGGATCTGGTATGTACTTTCTCAGGAGAGATACATGGAACACATCGTGAACTTGAGAGAGATTCGGTGGAAGCGCCAATCGGTAAGCTACCTTCCCAACACGATCCAGTATTTCGAAAGGACCGATATATCTAGGACTCAACTTCCCCTTCTTTCCAAATCTCATAACCCTCTTCCAGGGAGATATTCGTAAGAACATTTTATCGCCCACTTCAAACTCTAGGTCTTTTCTTCGGTTGTCGGCATAACTTTTCTGTTGACTCTGAGCTGTTCTTATGTGTTGTTGAATAGTTCTGACCTTTTCTGCCATTTCATTAACGAGATCAGGTCCTAACAGCTTTCTTTCCCCAACTTCATCCCAGCAAGTTGGAGTCCTGCATTTCTTTCCATAGAGAGCTTCATAAGGAGCCATCTGAATACTGGAGTGAAAGCTATTATTATAAGAAAATTCCACCAAAGGTAGGTGTTGATCCCAACCTCCTTTGAAATCCATAGAGCAAGCTCTCAACATATCTTCTAGGGTGTGAATTGTTCTCTCAGACTGACCGTCTGTCTGGGGATGATAAGCAGTGCTGAAACTCAACTCTGTATCCAGAGTATGCTGAAGACTTCGCCAGAACTTCGAGGTAAATCTCGGATCCCGATCAGATATAATAGAAAGTGGTACTCCATGCAATCTTACCACTTCCTTTACATATATCCTGGCAAGCTTATCTAGAGGGAAATCCTCTCTAATAGCAATGAAGTGTGCGGACTTTGTAAGACGATCAACTATGACCCAGATAGCATTATTGCCTTTGGATGTTTTAGGAAGTCCTGTGACAAAGTCCATAGTGATGTTTTCCCATTTCCATTCGGGTATGGGTAATGGTTGTAACATCCCCTTAGACTTTTGTCTCTCAGCTTTAACTTGTTGACAAACCAAGCATCGAGAGACATATTCAGCAACATCTCTTTTCATGCCATCCCACCAGAAGTACTCTTTCAGGTCCCTATACATCTTTGTACTTCCAGGATGAATAGAGAATGATGAACTATGAGCCTCATCCAGCAGCTCCTTCTTTAATTCGGGGATGGGAGGAACACAAACCCGATTCCTGAACTTTATTATTCCATCACAATCAAGGTTGAATTCAGGAACATTTCTCACCTTCTTTTGTAACTCGGCATTTTCTTTCTGTGCCTCTTTAATCTTCACATGTATAGATGGTTGAACATTCATTTGAGAAAGATAAGATTTTTCCCCTTCCATTATAACTACAAGATCCATCCTTTTTAAATCCATAAATATTGGATCTTTTGTGATCCTCATCATGGATAAACTAGCATGGTCTTGTCGACTTAATGCATCTGCCACCTTGTTTGCTTTCCCAGGGTGGTAATGGATTGAGCAGTCGTAATCCTTAATCAGCTCCAACCATCTTCTTTGACGCATATTCAGCTTCTTTTGTGTGAAAATATACTTTAAACTTTTATGATCAGTATAAATATCACACCTTTCACCATAAAGGTAATGCCTCCAAATCTTTAATGCAAAGATTACCGCAGCCAACTCCAAATCATGTGTTGGGTAATTTTGCTCATGGATTTTCAACTGTCGTGAGGCATAAGCTATCACCATATCATTTTGCATAAGAACACACCCCAATCCCTTCTTGGATGCATCACTGTAGATCACAAACCTTTCTCCACTACAAGGCAGTGTGAGAACAGGTGCACTAGATAACCTTCTTTTCAACTCCTTGAAATTCTCTTCACATTCCTCTGTCCAGACAAACTTAACTCCCTTCCGAGTCAACTTGGTGATTGGATTAGATAATCGTGAAAAATCTTTTACAAAACGTCGATAATATCCAGCCAAACCAAGAAATCTTCGGATCTCAGTTACTGTTGTTGGTCTTGACCATCTTTCGATAACCTCCGTTTTTGCTGGATCCACAGATATCCCCTCTTTTGAGATTATGTGACCCAAAAATGCAACTTTTTGAAGCCAAAATTCACACTTGGTAAATTTGGCATAAAGCTTCTCCTTTCTCAGGGTCTTCAATATAATTTTCAAGTGATCTTCATGCTCTTCCTTGCTCTTTGAATAGACAAGAATATCGTCTATAATGACTACCACAAATTGATCAAGATAGTCTCTAAAGACTCTATTCATTAGATCCATGAAGATAGCAGGGGCATTAGTAAGACCAAATGGCATCACTATAAATTCATAGTGTCCTTACCTTGTACGGAAAGCCGTCTTTGGTATATCCTTTCTTTTGACCCTTAATTGATGATACCCTGAACGAAGATCAATCTTGGAAAAGTATTGAGCTCCGCGTAGTTGGTCAAATAAGTCATCAATGCGTGGGAGAGGATATTTGTTCTTGATAGTGATCTTGTTAAGTTCTCGATAATCGATGCAGAGTCTCATTGATCCATCTTTCTTCTTAACAAATAGAACAGGTGCTCCCCAAGGTGACGCACTAGGGCGTATGAATCCCTTATCAAGATTCTCTTGGAGTTGCTTTTCAATTCCTGCAACTCAATTGGGGCCATCCTATAAGGTGTCTTTGAAATAGGCAAAGCACCCGGTACGAGTTCTATTGAAAACTCAACTTCACGATTTGGTGGAAGACCCGGTAATTCCTCCGGAAAGACATCATCAAAATCCCGTACAATGGGCATATTCTTAATCGTAAGTTTCTCTCCAACCATTTGAGATAAATAACCTTCATTTAGTGAAATCATGACCCATAAGATGGAAGGAATTTCCACTGGAAGGTTATGTTCATCCTTGCATTGATAGACGATCGTAGAATTATCTGGAATATGAAATGTGACTTCCCTTCTTTGGCAATCGATATGAGCTCCATGTAGAGAAAGCCAATCCATGCCAAGAATCACATCAAATTCCACTAAAGGAAGGATCACAAGATTTGCAGGAAGCACTTTCCCACAAACTTCGATCGGAGAAGAATTATAAACTTTTGATGCGATTGATGTGCCATTAGGTGTTGTCACAGCTAACTCAACATCTAATTGTTGAGGTAATACGGTGATACCCTTAGAAAAGTCTTCAGAAATAAAAGAGTGGGTGGATCCAGAATCAAATAAAACATTTGCTACTTTAGAGTGGATGGTAAGTGTACCTTTCACCGCATCGTTATCGTACTCCACATCGCTGATAGAAATTGCATGTGACTTTCCTTTGTCTTTAGCCTTAAGAGTTTGTTGACGTCGACCATCATCATCAACACTTGGATTTGGGCATTGATTGGCATAATGCCCCATCTCCATGCACTTGAAACATTGAAGTGTAGTAGGTTCATTCTGTGTATCCCTTCCTTTGTTTGCGTCATTAGACATCTTCTTCCCATTATCACGGCATTCAAATGCCCGATGACCTTCCTTTCCACATTTAAAACATTTACTTGTCCCTTTAAGACAACTCCCTCCATGTTTCTTTCCACACTTTGAGCATAAGGGAAAGTTCATCTTCTTTTCAGTGTGCTCTTTAGAGTTTCCTTTGAATTCCATCTTCCTCTTCTTATCAAACCCATGTGACTGATGGGTTACTCCAATCTCCATCTCGACTTTGAGAGCACATCGAACAATTTCCTCATAGCTATTGAAGTCCCTTATGGCTAACGCCCTTCGAAGACTTGGTTTTAAGCCACTAAAGAATCGATCGATCTTACTCTCAGGTTGGATAATAATACCAGAAGCGTACCTTGCAAGTCTTGTAAAATTTGCTTCATAGGTACTAACAGATTCATCATCCCTTTGCTTCAGTTCAAGGAACTCTTTCTCCATCTTTGTTCGGAGAATACGAGGGAAGTACATATTGAAAAATAAGTTCTTGAACTCGTCCCATTCCATAGACTCAATTTCATCCCTTTGCCTCGTATTCTTAACACGATTCCACCATTGATCAGCATCTCCTTCTAAACGATACACTGCTAGGATGACTTTATCATGTTCAGAACATTGAAGAACTGAAAATATCTTTTCAGTAGTACTAATCCATTGTTCAGCAACTAATGGATCAGTAGACCCACTGAAAGAAGGTGGACGCTGCCTCATGAAGGATTCAACAGAATGTTGCTCCCTCCATTGCTCGTTTGGAAATCCTTCATGATTCATAGCTTGAGAAAGTTGTGTGAGCATGGCTACAAGATTTTTCATTCCAGCTCCCATATCGTTTGGTTGCTCAGGGGGACAATCATTGCATTTCCCATCACATTCCGCATTAACACGGTTCCTTCGGGTTCCAGCCATTGACTAAAACCAAGAAGAATAGTGTGAGCAACAATAATTATAATAGGAAACCACATAATTCAAGAATAAAATTTTCATGCTTATGGTCTTATCCTAGGTTATTCAAGGCCATTTCTAAAACACTAAGATTGTGTTCTATGCTTAGACTTATCCTTAGGGTTCTTACTAAGGCTTTCACATCCTAGTTTCCAAAGGTTGACTATACCTTTCCTCTGATACCAACTATAACGACCCATACTTTACATACATTGTTAATACTTCAAAATTGAAGCACACTTATTACAACATATGATAAAACCACAAAGGACCGTATAGGTATAGTGTCTTTAGAAACTGGGAAACATAAACAACTGGTTCATAAATCTTCTACAGTGCCTCCCATTTATTTCATCATATCTAGGGTCCCTTTTAGCATATTCTACTTAATATCCATCTTCCTGACCTGGGGAAAAGAAAACATAAAAGGGTGAGCTTAAATGCTCAGCAAGGGCAATAAAGGAAATAAAAATCATATCATATCTTTTTGAAAATCATAACCTGCAAACGAGATCATAAAATCTTAATAAATCATAGAAGTGAAAATGAGATCCCCATAATCATAACATGAAACTTGAAACTTTGTGGCATGCACACATAATCATGGAAAATCATTTCTTGTTAGTCTTGACTCATTGCCAAGACCATCTTGGTGGACAAAGTCCCTTTCTGAACCGAGTTTACTCCTCGTTTCAGTCCTGTATCACTGAACCGAAATAACCTTCCGTTCCAGCCATGTCTATCTCATGAGATATATAATCTTTACCCAATGCATTGGAGGGAGATATAGGTCCCACCCATCTTATAATGAATCCTTTCTTATGTGTTCCACATAATCATAAAACATACATCATCGCATAACACATGTAACAAAAATGGGATTCTTGAAACATCATGACATCATAAATCAATTCATATAAAATAAAGGAATTCATAAACATAATTCCATCACAACATAGTCAAAACAATGTAAAAATATGGATAGAAACAAAACCCTTTATTATCTTAGATGGAAAATAATTTTGATAAAACACTTGAATTGAATTCTTGAGGAAAATATCCTTTCTTCTTCAAAATCAATTTCTTTTCACAAAACATCATGCAATTTTAAAAGAAAGAGATTTTATTGAAAATATTCATGAAATCTTTTATAGGAAGCTTCATGAAAATAAGGCTTTATAAAACAGTAGAAATCCGTTCGTGCCGTATAAGTTAAAAAAAACATTCTTCGTACTTTTGTCGGAAAAGTCAAAAAGTACCTCGTATGGAAAAACGACAAAAGATTCCTTTCATATTCTTTACTAAAAACTCACCTAAGGGTAAAATTGGATTTAAACTATTGCAAGTGGATGGAAACAATATTACATATTGAGGGAACATGGATGTGGATGATAAAATACACCCCAGTAAATACTTACGAATAAACAATCTCGGATAAAAATGAGATTGTGATATTTCCCTTACCTTAGGTCCGATTTTCTTTGTACGTGTCCGAAGCTCCTGTATAATGGTTTAAATAATGTTATTTACTTATTACAGAATCATACATGTTGATATGATATCATATATGGTCATATTATTAGCTTCTTGTTAGTAATATTTCATTGTTACTTGTTACTCGGGTCTTTATAACTTTTTGTTCTTATGCGTGTTTTGTCGAATAAATTCTTATTCTTATCTTTAGGTTATAGATAATTCATTTACAGAATGGTATTAGTGTAGTATATACCATATTCATTCATTCAATTCATTTATATAATCATTATGAAATGAAGATCATGTAGAACGAGTCGCATCACATTGTGGAGACGGTATTCCGTACGTACGCATGAGTGATGACATCGTTCCTATGATCGTGGAATTGTATTGGAGTATATATATATATATTATTTCAGTATCAATATTACTTCATAATAATCATATATAGTTACTTATTACACCATTATAACCATCCTTGTAAGGTGATGGTGGAAAAATAGATTACACCACGGCGTGGAGACGGTATTCCGTACGTACGCACGCGCGGTGATTTCATTTTTCCGTAGGATGGATAGAATGTGAATTAGGGTTGTTTCATATATATAATAACATATCAGTATGTAAGTAATACTGATGTTATTACTTTATCATGAAACAACTAAATAAGAAGAAGTTTGAAGAAGAAAGAAATTGAAAAGATCGGTAATGGATATTACCTCTTCTTTGGAACGCCTCTTTGAATCCTCCACTTAAGGAACTAAGATTGGCCTTTGGAGAATACTAGGACCTCTATGATTATTCTAGGGAAGTGGAGAGGAGAAAATGGCAGGGGTTGGCCGAGCTTGAGTGCTCAATTTGGTGTGAGGAGGAGGGGGAGGAGGTGCCCTTTTATAAGGGAGGAGAGGGGCACCTTAGGAATATCTCAAAATATTATTTTATATTAAAGTCAAAATCGGTTTATAATGGTTCCAAAGGGTCTTATTTCGAAGCTAAAGTGGGGATGGGTCGAAATCCTATCAGCCAATAGAATTTAGACAAGTTTAGGATATTATTTTAACCTTATCAATTAGATTTAACTCTAAGTTAAATAATTTAACTTTTAGCATGTCTTTTTGTTTTCTTTCACTATATGGTTAATACACTTACTATAACATGCCAAACGAACCCCAAATTGTTTATTATTAATATATATATCCTTATCTAAGTCATTTGGCCGAACCTTAGATTTTTAGGAATAAAATAACAATTAGTAATATAATATTTGATTTAAAAACTATTTTGTGTCAATTTTGACACTATTTGAGATATGATTTTTGTGAAAGTCATAACAGAATTATATGTTCGATCCAAATTGATTAAATCAACACTAATATATCATAGTAACCTAGAAAATTAGTGTAATTCATAAAAAGTGTCAAATTACATTTATTTTGGTGTTTATAACATCAATTATGTCAATATTTCGTTAACAAGATAATTACTGAATCATCTTTGTGTCATAAATAAATTAAATTATTTGATGTCTAAAAATTACAAATAAATTACCATCATGTAGGAAATCCTTTTAGCTTTCTAATGAATATTTACAATCGAATTTATCTTATGTATAACCTCATATTAAAAATGTTTTAGTAAATAAACTTTGATTTTAACTCTTTTAACCCTTTTTTAAATAAATTAATAATAAATGTCCTAATCTAACCCAAGTGGGCCTAAATGGTCATATTTTATTCCTAAGTTTGTTTTTGGTCGAAATACACTTGTCCAATAGGATTAGGACACGTGTTAGGGTAATAGTAATATCATATTTACCCTTAGTTACCCTATTTACTATTAACCGTGGTAAAAAAAAGTAAAAAGTTACTATTCACCAAAAATTATTTTCATCTCATTGAACCACATTTTAGTCCTTGATATTAACCGTGTCTGTCGGATTTTTGAAATTCCATTCACAGAAGCGGTAAAATTTAGATTTATGCAAAATTCAGTTTTTAACCTACCACTTAGTGGTTTCACTATTCATCAAAAATTGAAAGTTTTCAGAAAAATACCAAAATTTCACCCTAGGCTAATTTCGGTATTCTGAATCCAAAAATGAAGTCCATTTTGAAAAATAAAATTTATAAAATTTCAAAAAGTGGTTATTACTATTCATAACGGCTAGTTTTAATAGCATATTGTTGTTTAGTTAAACTCGGTATTGCGTACGACGCAAGCTATCGAGGAAGGTCGCGATTGCGTGTAAAGCAAGCCAAGTAAGTGTTTGTGTAGAAAAAGATTCTTGTGATGATTTATATAACATAAAAGTCTCGGGTGTTACAGCGGTCTACCGGTAGCTGTAGCCTACCGGTAGCTCGGTCTACCGGTAGCCGTATCCTACCGGTAGCTCGGTCTACCGGTAGCCGCAGCCTACCGGTAGCTTGGTCTACTGGTAGCCACCGCCTACTGGTACCTCGGTCTACCAGTAGCCACAGTCTAGTAGTAGCTCGGCTAACACTTTGCCAAATTTCTTGTTCTGTGAACAGTATTTCTATCGGTGACCTTCTATCGATGGACTTAAATAATGTTCTATCGGTGAGGATCTAACGGTAGACTTGTGTTTCTATCGGCAAGGTTCTATCGGTGACCTTTTCTCTCCTTTTCCAATTTTTGAGTTCTTTGAACAGTGTTTCTAGAATCCTAAGAGGTATCGATTCCTTCCTTTGCCAAATATCACATTTGAACAGTGTTTCCAGAATCCTAAGAGCTACCGATTCCTTTTCCAAATTGCACATTTGAACATTGTTTCCAGAATTCTAAGAGCTACCGATTCTTTGCCAAATTTTGAGTATGTGAATAGTGTTTCCAGCTTCCAACAGTTTCGCCCCTTTGACGTTTTCTTTGACAGAAAATACATTTTAAAATTTTATTTTAAGGACTTTAAGGCCGATTCAAAGGCCATAAATCCTATATTAATTATTCCTAAGGCCGGGATGTCTTTACTTGGTCAAACCACATGGGTTAATGAGATCCGTTTTTAATGGAGAATAAATCGGATCTTAAACCGTCACCTCTCTAATTTTTTTAAAAGGAACGAGATATCATTCATCGTTGTCCTTCCTCCTGGTTCTCATCTATGAGACGTTAGAACCTTGCAATCATTCCCGTAGGAGTTTCACAATCAAATGTTACTCGGAACAGTTCTTCTCTGGTTGATGCAACCAAGCTGTGTCGATCATTCTTCCATATAAGGTATGTTTTATCATCATTCCTTCAGGGATCACCTTATCTTGTTCTCCCTTCCATATTACCATGTAATCTCCATGGTTCTAATGGGGTTTGGTTGGTTGGTACTTACCGTGGCATCCTCGGGTGGATGCAGTTGTCGCGAGAAAAGGATTTTGGCCCGTTATGTGGATAAAGGACGTCAAGAACTCTTCGAGGTAGGGGATTAATGGCTTCTGTAATTGTATATGGGAAATCGTAGAATTAACATGATTTAGTCCATTGGATCACAATGAAATTGACCTAATTTAATACTTGAACCGGATTAAAAGAATTGGTTGATCGTATAATGTTGCTTTATACCATGGTAACGGTTTTCCTCATATTTTCTAGTTAGAGTGATATCTATGTTTTCTTTGATTTGTTGTTCGTTCATGATAGAAATTGATAATGAACGTAATTCTGGAATTAATTGTCTAATGATAAAGAGGCATGTAAATTAATCTGGTTATTGCAGTTGTTGTAGTTGTTCTAATTTGAGGATGATCGAATTAGGGAAGTAAGCATGGTTATTTAATTGTGACAGCTTACTGATTAGGTATCCGTTATTGGAACCTACGAATAACAAATCTGCCAATTCAATATAGATTAAAGAACATATTATGTGGGAATTTCAAAAAGGGTTCTGAGTTACCCTATTGTTTGTTAAAGGGTTAAGAGCCCATGGTTGTGATTGTTGTTTTTCTACTGCTTATGCTACGATGTGACCCTAGAGGGGACTTGTGATATGTGGAGGTAGGGAGGCCTTGTGGTTGCGGCAGCGGATGACGCCTAGAGTGGCGAGATGCATCGTTTTATGCATTTGGGTGTCAGGGAGGACACCGAGGATGATGGAATGGGATGGATGTGGTTGCGGGATGCTTGTGGTTTCATTGAATGTTTATCTATTTTGTTTTCCCCACTGCTCAAGGCTGCTGGTCTTGCATGCCCTTCTTCTGAAGGAGGCAAAGACGTGCGGGGTATGCCACGTGCTTTCCGTGTTTAGCCTCTCGAGGGAGAATGGGTCTGTGCTCTTTCTATAGGCGACAAAGACTCGACGGGTGGTATATCTACTCACCGTTTTGAGCCTCCTTTGTGTTTAGTAGCATAGGATGCTTTTCTAGAATGCATGGGAATGTGGGAAAGTAACTCTATAATGAATGATTGATTAAATGGTGATAATCCACGGGGATGGAGGTGCTGAGAATTAAAGGAGATGTGAATCTAAAAAGGAGCAGTTGATTTTGAATGTGATTCCATTTCAGTTTAATGTGGAATTGTTCATGGTTAATTAATGTTTAATGAATTAATTAACATACAGTGGAATTGATAAAATGAGAATCGAGTAATCTAATAAAGATCTTCAAATGTTTGTGTGCTTATAAGAGACCTAGTCTTAGAAGTAGCAGCCTGGAGACTGAGAGACGTTAGCTGTAGTTGTATCTAAGACTAGGTAATGCCCATAGTGTGGATGTGAGTTACATATATATTCTGTACTTTTTGTGTTTCTATACGCTACTCCACCCTGTCGGTAAGTGAAACTGACACCCCGGGGATTCTGAGCACTGGCGGGGTGTTTTCCCCCAACATTCTGATGGGAGGTCGAATGGCTGACAACCCCCTTTGTCCCCACTCTCTTCTATTGGTAGATACTTGTACCATGAGGCACAGCGGTAAGTTATCCCATATATGTGTGCAGAGGGCTGTAATGGCTTGTGGTTATTCACATACATATATTCTGGATATAGTATCCTATGGACTACTATAGGTGTAACGTGTATAGGCTATGATGGCTTGAGGATCCTTTCTCGGAGTATGGGCTATAATGGCTTGAGGTATAATACCCGATGTATGATACACATTATGCGGGTTGTGGTGGCTCCTAGAACTTACCCGGTTGCTTTTGGTTGTGAGGATGGTGTGGTGCTTTGCCCAGGGGTCTGCGGGCAAGCCTTTGTGGAGCACGAGGTGCATATTGTAGAGCTTAGCCCAAGTGTCTGCGGGCAAGCATTGGAGAGAGATGCACAAGACGTATGTCATTGGGGCAAAGTGGAAAACCAACGGGGAAGTAGTAGCGGGGTACCCTTGATATTCTTTACTATATGCTATATTCTTGTATGTGTTACTTGGCGAGAGTAGCCATGGTGAGGTTGGGAACTTAGTATACCAGTTTAGGTAATGATTTAGTTTCACTTGTTGTTCACTGGGATTTAACATGCTTTCTTTACTTTTGCACGAGAGGCATGGGGAGGATCCTACTGAGTATACTGTTATACTCACCCTATGTATATATATACTATTTTTCAGGTCACTTGGAGCAGGTTGGAGATCAAGCTGGTTACTACTAGCTTACAGTTAGAGGAGGAGCTGTTCGGGCTTGGGGTCGCTGCCTTTTTACATTCTTTTGGGTACTTTTATTTTCCCCTTCCAGCTGTAGTACTTTTGCATGACATTTCATATATGTACTTGGTTTACTTTTATATTTCAGTTCTGAGTTGGAGTTGGTTGGAGTCTATTCTATCTCTCTTTTCTGCATGTGTTCTTTTAGAGGGTAATGCCTCCCATTTGTATGTTTATTATACCCTCGGTGCTAGTCGCCAACCCGGGGCCTACTGGAGGCGAGACTCGGGGGTCATTATCTCCCTTCTCACATTGCCGGCCCAGGAGGGGTACACTTTGTGGGGAGGGGGTCGTGACACATTTCATATAAAAAAGAATAAATTATCATGAATACATATATAATTAAAATATATGATAATTAAATAATTCATTAAAACCTTGGGGTGATTAAATATTCCTTGATGTAAGAATAAAAAATGATAACATTCTAGAAAAACATGGAACTTAAAACCCGAAATGGAGAAAATAATGATTGATTATTAAAATTTTTTTAATAAGTTATTTCAAAAAGATAATATATAATATTATTAATATGACTATGGTTTTTTTATAGGATGGTAACATTTTTGAATCCCATAATCACGAAGATAATCCACGCTAACCATAATTTAAATGCAATGTTATGGATTTTCACCACACTTTGTACATCTGGTAAACAAATGTCAAATTCAGAAATTTATTCTTTGAGTGGTGCATATTCTATACATTTTTATGTATAATATCATAAATAAATATATATTCATTGTTTTTAAATCATTAAACTGATTTTATTTCATAAATAGGCATATGATTCAAATGTCTCAATGTGCTAAGGGACACGTTGGACTTTTATGTGATTATTTTCCATAATAATAAAGAAATATTTGGAAAAGTAATGTTGGGAGGTTTAGTAACAATTCATAACCCCTCAATACATCGATAGGTTTCCGTGCGAGAAATAAGTTGGAAAAATAAAAAAATATTAATCTATCTAGAGTATGGATCATGACATAAGTGGTTTTCATGTTATTGTGACATGAAATATAATAACATTGAAATTCCTTCATTTTCAATTTTCATTTCATCCATGATATTTTCTTATGATGAGATCTATGGATTCATTTAATTCTCATATTATTGTTAAAATGGAAATTTTTTATTTTTTCCTTTTCTATATTTATTATACATTGTCCAATTGTTTATATAGAATGTCTTCTCATCTATTTCCATTTCTATTTTAATTTATTATCATTGATTCATTATTATTTCTATTGTACATCCCCTTATAGAGCATTAATGGCCACCGATATATTTTTTTACATGCTCAAAAATGATTAGTGGAAATCAATTCAATAATATACTCTATGGGTTAAAGATATCCTTAAAATAATAAAAATATGTTGTAATTTTTGTGTTAATTGATAATACAATACTCATGTATGTATATAGTTTAAAATGACTACTAAACCTTTTGTTCCAATAGGATTTTATTTCATATAATAATTCCAATGTAATGTAAGATGATAATAGATTTTGGAATAACGGGGAAAGATCAGTAAAAATATTGTAATAAAATGAATTTTTGAAAAGTGTTTAGGTCACTCTATCCCATAAGATTATGGTTTAGTCCCTTCATATGCATAATTAATTCTTAATCAGTGTAAATAATTATAATCACTTTAGAAATATTATTGGTCAAAAATTAGTTTTATTATATTAGATTAAATTTTTTTTCTAATTAAAACTTTTTTATTCATTTTTTTAAATCTAATTCATTAAATTGGGAAAATTAAATTTAAATATAATATTGATGACATGGTGAGAAAGTAGATTTTAAATGTGAAAATGGTAAAAAGTTCATAATTATTTTATATGTAATTTAATTAAAAAAATATTCCAGTTAGCCAAATTTAGTTAATATATATATAATTTATTGATAGTTTATATAATAAAAACTGAAAAACAATTATAATTGATAATTATTTATATGAAAAAGATGTTTTCAAATAAAATTTCATATTTTATAATATTCATCAAAAAAATAAATCTTCTCCAAAAAAAATCCACCCTTATATAATTTTAGAACTCAAAATTCGTAAATGATATTTTCTTAAAAAAAATTATTTATTAAAGTGTAATTTTTTTTAAACATGTGTGCCATTAAAATGTGGTAAAACTCAATCTATCAAGTAATACAAGATAACTCTATGTTTTATGTATCATAATCTCAACATTCCATTGTTTATATATAAATATAGAAAATAAAATAAAATTTATACTACAATGAAATTATTATAATGTATTGGGTTGTTAAAAATTATTATTGAACCAAACAACGCCATACCTGAAGCACAATCCTGAATATGTATGTTTGAACCCCTAGAGGGAATTATTAATCCCCATTTGATAGATATAAGATCCCATGATTTAATAATTTATTTTTAAAATATTTTTACAATAATAATCTAAAAAATATATAGGATAAATATATAAAATAATGGTAATATGATCCTATAAATTAATTTAGTGTGAGTAAATGATTACAAGTTAAAATAGGTTCCAATCCAAAATAGGAAAACTAATTAGACAAAAATCACTTATCTAATAGAATTAGGACATGTGTTAGGGTAATTATAATATCATTTTTACTTTTAATTGCCCAATTTTACATTTAAATATGGTAATTAAAATTCCAATGTTACTATTCACCAATAATTATTTTCATTATATTGAACAACATTTTATAAAATGATGCAAACTGTGTCTCTCATATTTTTAAAATTCAATTCACAGATGCGGTAAAATTAAGTTTTATACAAATTTAAAAATGTGCCAAGAATGTGAGTAAAAGACAGTGAAACGATTAAGAAAATTTTATTTGTCTAAACATATTATAAAATGACTTCAACGAATTAAATAGGAATAATAAATGATTTATATATATATTTTTATATTAAATTAAATTTAAATTAAAAATATTTATTTAAATAATATTTTTCCTTTAAATAATAACACAGTGTTTTTCATTATTCAAAATAAATTTACTATTTATAGAAAAATACCAAAAAATTCACCTAAATATAATTTAGATACTCCAAATTTATGAATTTTTTATATTTTACCAAATTAGAATTATAAAAGTTTTGTGAATTAATTTAAAAAAATATTCCTCTTATCAAAACCAGAAAGCGAGTTTTTTAGAAGTAAAAACTATCAAAATATTGATTTGTGTGTACGTCCAATTTAAATGTAAAATTACATCTGATGACCTAAATTATATTAAATGATAAAAATATAATGTAATTATACTTTAAAACATTTCAAATTTATAATTTAACACTATAAATTATTTTTATTATAAAATTAGTCTTCAATTAAAATTTTATATTTTAACTATTCTTCAAAATATGAAATTTTTTATAAATAACAAAAATTTTATCCAAAATAAATTTTTATTTCTCGATTATAAATAAGAATTTTATTATGTAAAATTGAATATATAATAATCTCAAATATTGGAATTGAAAGGGTTATCCATTAAAAGGTGGTAATATTTAATTTTTTCTAAAAATACTTCTTTTATCTAAAAAATTGAATATGTTCTTATATTATGAAAAAAAATGAATAATATTTATGTTAAAATTATAATGATTATATGAAATTAAAAATGTAGTTAATACATTTCATAATAGTTTTTTGAATGGCTTATTTGGTAAGTCATGGTGTGCTCGAACTCAGTGTTGTGTGTAGCACATGCTATTGAATTACATTAAAAACTATAACTTAATATGAAATCTTGGGGTGATACATTATTACTCCCTTTTTTAAATTGTGTCCTCACAATTTTTAAATTGGGATTTGTAAGGTCATTGAATGTCTCACATCAGAAAATTTCAATTAAACTATTACTTTAAAAGAATGAATGTGAAGTACAAAGTTTACCCAGGATAACCCATACTAGGATTCCATGTAAGAAAACATTGATATGGAAGTCAAACTTTGTGTAAAGTAATATTGAAGATCGATCGGAAATAGGATCAAGAGAATGTTAGAAATATGAAAACCACAAAATTGTGATGGGTTAAATGGTAATTAGTTTTGGAGTAGAATTTTTAAATGGACAACATTTTTGTTTCAAGTTCCATTTCATAAGGTTAAGGAATTTTTTATGAGATTGACTAAAAACATAAAGAGACATACATTCTTTTTATGTGGAGTTTCACCCATTAATAAATTTCTACCACTAACTTATCATTTCTCCAAATGATGATTATTCAAGATTACTTGGTCACACATAATGTTTTGAATCAACTTCTAGAGAATAACAAAATCCACAAAGGATAAAATATATATTTCCCCTGCCTTTAGAGATTAACCAAAATAAAATGATAAGAACAAGATCAAGTGATCCCTAAAATGGCTAATCCATTATAAGAATAAATACTAATCTTAATTTCCAAATATATACAAACAATACACATAGTTCAATAAAGACCATTCAAGAAACATTTGTCCTTAAAATCATTAAATATAATCCAAACTAAGATTGAAACCCAAAACTCAGAATAATTTAATCACATATTATATCCTCGTAAATCATAGCATTTATCTCCAAATAACATCTTCTACTATAAAAGTCTCATACAGAAGTGTAATTACCCTAATATCATATTCCATATGATAGGTTTATCAATTACATTAAAAGCATGAATCTCTATAAAAACATATATTCCTCAAAATATAAACAAATCCACAATTACTCTTCAAAATAAATCCCACAATAATCTATTTTCTTTAGGCATATAGTGTTCCCAATAGAGTGAACATCTTCTAAAATAAAGTTTATCACATAATAACCAAATCATTTTCCTATAATAAGTATATCTATTATATAAAACATAAGATACTAAATAAAATTATTATTGACGAAGAATATAATTTAACTAAAAATATTCAGCCGCACTAACTGGGGACATCGTGTTCCAGTGGTTGGTGATAAATCCTAGTTTCAATTTTGTTGTGGGTTCAATTTTTTCTGATTTTTCTGACGTAGTGGGTTGTCACACGGTCTGCATGTTGTCTTTTTTCAAAAAATATATTTTATAACATTCCCAAAATAATGGAAATTCCTCAAAATAACCATAACATAATTTGACCACAGATATTATCTCATACCTCTCATTTTCATCCAATAATTTACTAACATGTAATTACCTCAAATTCAAAAATCATATAAACTCAAATGGTTCTTAATAACTGTATCCATAGAAGAAAAAATAATTCTTCCTCAAATATCATTTTCACATAACAAACTTTAGGGTTACAAATACAAGTGAAATATCTTCCATTTCAATCCCATCATCAAAGAACATTAATACTTTTAAAAATTTCTCCACAAATTTATTTCCACATAATTTCTTCCTTGACTAATTGGTTATCCTATAGAATATGGCACTGACTCTGGTAATTCCCAGGTCCACTGCATTTAAGTAAAATGAAAATAAAAGGATTTATATGATCATTTTTTTCTTCCATTGCATTCTTAATTTATCCTCATCTATTCGTTACTTTATGTCCTTATTTCCCACGCATAAATAAATTCTTGGTTCCACTGAGGTACATTCTTGGGTGTATCCTTCCACATTTCTAGCATGATGGAAATTGAGTTTTATTTTTATCTATGGTCTCCACTACTGGAGATCTTATCATTCTCCTCCTTTCACTTCTTTTTTGGGATTGGGAGTTTGTAAATGTATATATTGTTGATCATATTTTTGGAATCCTACTTTGGTATGAACACAAAATATTTTATTCCTATCAACATTTTATTTATTTTATAATTTCCACTATCATGCCCACATTTTACATCATGTTCAATTTAACTATGACTTCCTTGTAATCTAGCCATTGACTAAAACATTAAAGGATAGTGTGAATTACAATAGTCATAAAATCATTTAGAGAATACCATTACACCATATTTTCAATCTAAAACCCCTAAGGATTAAGTCAAGTTATTTGTTATCATCTTATATTAATATCCAAAAAAATAGATTTGTAATGAATATGTGGATTTTTCTAATTATATCCCTCAGGAGTCAAGTAACCAAGAGTGCAGTAAGGCCCGTTGAATTACACCAGTTCCCGTTCATGTCTATCTCAATGTGGTGTTTTCGAGTTTTACTCATAGGTACATCTGTGTCAGAGCTACCTCTACCTACTTGTATAATGGCATGGATATATTACTTATAAAAACCATATATTTTTTAAATTACCAAATCTTTTGGATGTTCTTCTTTACTAATCCTCACAGTCTATCTTATGGAAGAATTTTCTAATATTATTTTTTCAAAATCTTGCTTCCAAGGTTTGTACTAAACTTCCTCTGATAACAACTGTAATACCCAGACCATAGTTACCTAGAGTTGGTGCAATATTAAATAACATTGGCATGATCAAAAGGGATAAAATCTCTAAAGATCAATCACATTAGTAGCCTTGGATGTACTAGATTCTTATATAAATTTTAAATAACATTATGAAATGAAAAACAACAACGTAGTGTCTCCTTTGAACACTTTCATGTCCTTTAGACTATCCCTGGATGTCAGTCATGATATAATTCTTTTCGTCCTTGGAAAAATAAAACATATAAAGGTGTGAGCTCGGGTCCTCAATAAGGATAAAAATATAGAAAAAACTTTCAAAAATAAGCATAAACATTTATGGCAATGTTTAAGACTATAACACAAGCCTTTTAAACATAAAATTCAGCATAATATGGAAATGACAAATCAACTGATTCAATTTACATATTCACATTGATATTATAATAGTCTAATAATATCAAGTAATATCAATAGCTAATTTTCTAATGAAGGAATTCATAACGCCATACATCATAACCACATAGTCAAGGCCTCGTGAAAGACTACAAATATTATTTTGTCAAGGCCTTCTTCAAGGACACTAGTTTGTCACTTGAATCCTACTAATGCATTGAGGAGCTATAGCAGGCTCAACCCATCAAATTCTATGTCCAAATTTATTCCCCATTTGAAAAGGATGAAACATAATTTAAACATTCGTATTAGAACTAGCATAAAAAATTTCAATATTTTAACCACAAACCATGAATGGTATAAAAATAGAACATCCTTCATAAAACATAACTCATTAAATACAATATTGAAGATTTTTTTATAATAAACCAGCCTCAATCAAGAACAATAATAGATATTGACATAGTTGCAATCAATCAGTTAAACTATTTGAGAGAAATATCCCCTTTTTCTTGAAAACAATTAAATGTCTTAGTATTTATCAATAAGATATTAAAAATATATTTTTAAATCAATATTTCCCATACAAAATTAAAACATTTAAATGTAATTTTAAATTTAAAACATTCATGTCCATATAAATAAATCTTTAAAACTATTTTTAAAACATGGACATTAGTGATAATGATATAGGAGAATAAATATTTAAAACATTTAAAATGATATTTTAGTTATAGTTCATAACCATATAAGAGATGTTTGCATAAAAATTATTGAGGTAATAAAAACATTCTAATATCATTATAATAAAGGTATTGACGATATAAAATGTCAATGTATAGTATATATACCATAAAAAAGCTAATTAGTGCATTCCAATAAAGAAGTCTCAATAGAATGTAAATTGAGATGAAATCCCTTATAAGGAATTTATCCTAATGTAAAGGTTAAATAAATGACATAAATATGTGTGAACAATATATATACACTCAATATGATTGGATATTAAGTGAAAATAAATCCGAGGAAATTCACAAATATTATTGTTACAACAACACCAATGACTTGGATGTTTATCTTTTGGAATATAAAATGAGTTAAGTGTAATCTTATAAAGATCGTATCGATGACTATAGAATTTATAAATGAAATGATTATGCCTATAAAAATAATATAAATCAAATGAGACTGTAAATTATTACATAATTACATAAATAGTGATTTCACACATAATATTGGTGTAAAGTAATCCACGAACTTTTCGTAAAACCCAATTAGTGGTAATCGAAATTAGAAATTTCCTTACCGATTTTATAACTTATGAAACATACACCCCATGAAATAATATTAAAAAAATGATGTTGTAATGACCCATAAATTATTGTATATTACACAAGGAATACAATAATGGAAAGTACATAGACCACACAAAAGGAAATAGTGGCAATATACTATGAATCTCATAGGAATAAGAAGTGAGATGAGAATTGCTTTCCATGTACATTTCCTTAGTTGAGGGTACATTAATATTTGGTTTAATGGTGAAAAAATTGTATTTAAATTCTACAAGAACCACATTATTATATATGATGTTACAGCCCAAGATTCCATGGTATGATTCTCATTGAATAATACAGTAGCATGTGTTGTACGCAACTTCGAGATTCTAACGCACTTTGACCAATCAAAATAGCCATTATGAATAATAATACCCACTTTTTGAAAATTTATAAATTTTATCTCTAAAAATGGAATTCATTTTTGGATTCGGAATATTGAAATTATCCTAGGGTGAAATTTTGGTACTTTTCGGATAACTTTTATATTTTGATGAATAGTGAATATTATTAAATTTTAATTAAAAACATCTTTTTAATCAAAATAATTAATAGTGATAAATTATGAATTTCAGTAGTTTTAAAGTATATTTATATTATATTTTTACCATTTAATAAAATTTTGGTCATTGGACATAATTTCACAATTAAACCCAACATAAACAAGTGTCAATCTATTGATAGTTATTATTTCTTTAAAACACGCTTTTTGTTTTAACAACGGGAATTAATTTTAATGTAATTTTTGCCACTAATGTGTTTTGAATTTGGATAAATGGATAACATATTTGGAATCTGGATTTCCAAATTATTTAAATATGTAACTTTTATTTTTACATATTTTTAATAATTACTTAGATAAATATTTTATTTACCATGGTTGAAGGGTAAATCCGGTAAATAAGGGTAACAAAAATAATATTATAATAATAATAAATTACCCTAAAACATGTCCTAACCTTATTGGATTATACATTTCTGACCAAGGGCTTCTTTGGGTCGATTTCAGGTCCCCATGGACCACTTGTAAGTGATAAGGACACTTTATATTAATTATGTTATAATAAATACTAAAACGACATAAGCATATATATTTTAGAAACACCATTTTTACATAAGGTTATATATGTTTGATTTTCAACTGCAAATATTCATTAGAAAGATAATACGATTTCCTACATAATGGTTATTTATTTATAATTTTTAGGCATTTAATATTTAATACTATTTATGACACAATAATGATTCAGTATTTTCCTTATCAATGAAAGAATAAAAGAATTGGTATTATAAATGTTTCAATAAATATAATTTTATATTTTTGATGAAATCCATGAATTTTATTGGTTAATAGGAAATTATAGGATTTCTTAAATTAATTTTATTTTAATTAATAATGTTTTTATGACTTTAACAAAAATAAATTATTGAATAGTATCAAAATTGATATAAATAAGTTTTTAAAACAAATATTATATTATTAATTGATATTATATTCCTAAAAATCTAGGGTTCGGCCAAAGGAGTTATATCATGATAGGTGTGTCATTAATGGACCACTTGGGGGTCTCTTGGATGTATATAGTAAGTTTATTAACTATATAAAATAAAAATACAAAGTGAAATGGTAAATGTCAAATTAATTAACAAAGAGTTAAAACTAAAAGATAAGGTTAATATATTGACCCAAACCTGTCTAAATTCAATTAGTTGAAATTATATCGACCCATCCCCACCATAGAATTCCAATAATTCAATTTTTATCCATTAGAAACCAAATATGAATTTATTATAAAATAATTTTTCTTGTTTTTCCAAAGGTTCCCCTCACCCCTCTTATAAAAGGGCACTCCCCCTTCTCACTAATTCACACATTCAGTGCCTTTTTTCTCTTCCAAAACCTCCCTAAATAATCTCTCAAATTCCCTCACTTCATCGTAGAGGCCTTAGTTTATTCATAAATCCAACCTATTGATCCCTTTTGATCAAGTCAAAAGGAAGAAACTAAAGAAGAGGTAATGTTTTCACCACCCTCTGTCAAGTTCATTTCTTCTTCAACTTCTTCTTTCATTGATATTTCAATTCTAAAATAATAACTCCCATATTTTATATATACTATGATGTTATTATGAAGATGGTACAACCATATTTATTATTCTATCCATCCTTTTAATGACATGTAACCATACGTGCGTACGTACAACCTACTGTCTCTACGTCGTGGTGTAATTGTTATTCAATACATTATTATTTGAATGGGTATAATAATGATGTGTAATTCATGTAAATAATAAATATAACATTATCATGATTCTTTATATATGATATACCTTCCAGTTATATACTATTTTAATATCAAAATAATGATATTATAGCTCATGCGTACGTACAGACTACCGTGTCCATGAACACGATGAGATTCATTCCCCATCGTATCTATTCAAGTATAATTCTCATTTTATGATTAAAAATAATGTTAAAGGACTTGATATAATTTTGTATATTGATATGATACAACCTACCCTTAAAAAACATGACTTATACAACAAAACATATAAAAGAAAATGAGTAAGTTAACACCCGAAACGATGATAATACTAAGATATTATTAACAAAGAAATGTTAAAAGATCATATATGATATTAATGAATATTATCCTTGTATAATTAAATAAAAATTATTTCCCCATTAAACAGGAGGCTAACCTACTCTCGACCAATGACAAATTACAAAGTAAGGGGTTTCTTATCTCACTTTTAATTCCGTGAGATTTCCATTGTTCACCACTTATTTATTGCATGTGGTGTGTGTACTTCCCATGATTGCATTCATTGTGTAATATACTTTAATTTATGTATATTTACATCATCATTGTATGACACTTCTTTCATGGGTGTATGTTTTGTATGTTACCAAATCGATAGTGGAATTTTAAATTTCAATTTCCACTCATTCAGCATTATCCATACTTCACTGATTATTTTACTCCATGATTATGTGTGGAATCACTATTCATTTTATTATGTCATAATTGCTACTCCCCTTTATGTGGATATAATTTTTAAACACATAATCACTACATTGATAAATTCTCAAGTCATTGGTATAAAGTTGATAAGAGTAACTTTTACTCAATCTTGATTGGTTGAGTTAAATATTCAATCCATTGGGGTTGTTTTTACAAGAATATGTGTGAATGTCCTATGATAGTTTTTCACTGAATATCAAATCATATTGAGTGCATTTATAATTTTCACAAATAATTATGTAATTCACTTATCCTTAACCTAAGGATACAGTGTTTATAAGTGATTTCATCTCAATTTACATTCCATTTAGAATTCTTTGTTGTTATACACCAAATCATTTTTATATGGTGTATATAATGTACTTTGATATATTATATCATGAATCCTTTTATTCTCCTGATATTAAAATGTTTTTATTACCTCTATTATTTTAATTCAAGTGTCTCTATTTTGGTTAATAACTCTAACTAAAATATAATTTTAAATGTTTTAAAGATTGATTATTCTAAATCTTTCTCATTAATGTCCAAGTTTTAAAAACGATTTTAAGGATTTATTTATATGGACATTAATGTTTTAAAATTAAAATTAAATTTAAAAGATTCAAAGTGGTGTGGTAGACATTGATTAAAAAATCCATTTTTAAACGTCTTCTTGACAAATACTGTGATTTTTATATGTTTTCAAGAAAAAGGTAGATATTTCTCTCATATAGTTTTGATGATTATTTTCATCTATGTCAATATCATTCATTATTCTTGATTGATGTTAATATGTTACAATAAAATATTCTATATTGTATTGAATGAGTTATGTTGGACTGTGGATGTGATCTTTTTATACCATTCATGGTTTGTGGATAAAGTATTGACATTTCGTATGTTAGTTTTAATACAAATGTTTATGTAATGTTTCAAACTTTTCATATGAGGAATGAATTGGACATAGTAAGTGATGGGTGGAGCCCGCTATAGATCCTCGATGCATCAGTAGGTCTCATGAGAAAAACAAGTGTCTTGGCATGTGGTCTTGACAAAATTTTATTTGTAGTCTTGGCATGAGGCCTTGGCTATGTGGTTATGATAGTTTGGAATTTTTCATTCCTTCATTATGAAAGTGGTTATTAATATTGAATGTGATTAGTAGACTATAATAATATCCATGTGAATAAATAAATGGAATTATTTCATTTTATTTTTTTCCATATTATGCTGAATTTCAAGTTTAAAAGGATTTTGTTTTAGTTATACATTGCCTTAAATGTTTATGCATATTTATGAATGTTTCTGCTATATTGTTATCCTTTCTGTGCATTTCAGCTCACCCCTTTCTATGATTTATTTTTCCTAGGATGTGAAGAAGTATTTTAGGAATGACCTGCAGGGATAGTATAAGGGGATATGACTGTGGAGAAAAGATGTCGTTGTAGTTTTCTCATTATGATGTAATGTAAACATGAAGAATGTTTCTAGTTATTCCAAGGCTACTAAACCAATCGGTCATTCAAGACATGATCTATTGTGATCATGCCAATGTTATGTAATAATGCACCGACTCTGGGTAACTGGGGTCGGGGTGCTACAGTTGGTATCATAAGAAGTTTAGTACAAACCGTGGAAACTAGATTTAGATATTCTCTAATTAGAGAACATAGACCAAAGATAGACTTATAGGATTAGTGTAGAATAACATCCAAGAATTTTGGTATTGTATATATTTTGTGAGTTTTCCATGCAATACATCCAAGTCCGGATACGAGCAGGTAGAGGTGGCTCTAGAAAAAATGTACCTAGGGGTAAAACCCGAAAACACTGCATTGAGCTATACTTGAACGAGAACTGGTGCACGACAACGGGATTTTCTGCACTCTTTCTTACGACACTCACGACGGATATACATAAGATAATATACATTTTATTTACAAAACAATTTGAAGTATTTTAATATAATATGAGAATAAATGACATCGGTTAATCCTAAGGTGTTTCAAATTGAAAATATGGTGTCATGATATTCTCTAAATGATTTTATGACTAATGTTACTCACATAATTTTTTCTGGTTTTAGTGAATGGCTGGAGTCCAAGGAAGTCATTGTAACATTTAGAATGATGTAAAATGTGGTAATGATGGTAGATATGAGCAAAAAAATGGGATGTTGATAGGCGTAAAAGATATCGTGTTCATGCAAAATCAGTTTTCCAAAAAATATTATCAACAAAAAATATATTAACCAACTCCCGGACACAACAAAGAAGAGAAAGGTTGTGAATAATAAGAGCTCTAGCAGTGGAGAATGTGGAGAAAAGAATCCAAATTTCGATCATGCAGGAAATGTGGAAGGAGACAAAGATGAAAGTGTCTCAATGGAACAAAGAAATGCTTTACGTGTGGGAAGGAATGACATAATGTGAAGAATTGCCGAGGAAAAATGAAGAGTACTATGGAAGAAAATAAAAATAGTCCCAAGAATCCATTTACAGTTATTTGCGGTAAATGTAGGGGACCTGGATGTTACCCATGTTAATGCTCTATTCTGTAGGATATTTTCTTGGTCAAAGAAGAAGCAATATGGAAATAAATGGTTTGAGAAATGTTTAAAAGTATTATTTAACCTTGTTGACGGGAATAAATTGGAATAATTTTCTCTTGTATTTGTAACCCCATAGTTTTCCATGTGAGAATGATATTTGAGGATGTCTTATCTTTTCCTGTATGGATATAGTTATAAATTACCATTTGATTTTGTATGATCATTGGGTTTGAGGCAATTATAGGTTATTATATTTTGGGATGAAAATGAAAGGTATGAGATAACATTTCTGGTTAAAATTATGTTATGGTTATTTTGAGGAATTTATATCATTTTGGTAATGTTATAAAATATTGTTTTTGAAAATGGACAACACGCAGACCATGTGACAACCCGTCGCATCGGACAAAGATATGGGAATCGAACCCACAAAAAAAGTGAGATTGGGATTTATCGCCTAACACTAGACTACATGAAGTCCATTGTTAGTCTGACTAATTATTTTTAGTTAAATGTTTTTAATGATCAATAATAAGTTGATTTGGGTTCTTATGTCTTATCAAATGAATACCCTAAGTATAAAAAAATTATTTGGTAATTAAGTGAAAAATGTAATTCTGGAAGATGTTCGCTTTGATGGGAACACTATATGCACAAGGAAAATAGAATACTATGGGGTTTCATTTGAGGAGAAATGGTGGATTTTTACGTATTTTTTTATTGTGGATTTATAGTGATTTGGGTTATTTATGAAAATGGTTAACCTATAATAGAGAATATGTGATTAGGTTAATTACTTTTAAGTGTATGACTTTAAGAGTAGTTGATGTCTTTTAGGGATACAATTTAACATGGAAGACTACATAACCTAATTCTTCTAAGTTTTGGGTTTCAAGATTAGTTTGGATTATATTGAAGGATTTTAAGGATAATTGTTTATTGAATGGTATTTATTTAACTTTGGGTTATTAATTTTGGAAATTAAGATTAGCGTTTCTTTATCTAAAGGAATATTTTTTTGGGGGATCATTAGATCTTTTACTAACCATTTTTGTTTTGGTTAATCTCTAAAGACAAAGTAAATATATAGTTTATCTTTTGTGGATCAGGTGATTCTATTGATTTTTATTTTAGCTCTTCTAGTGTGACCATGTCTTCTTGAATACTCATCGTTTAAAAAAATGAGTTCATTGTAAAAATTTATTAAATAATAAATCTATACATAAAAAGTATGTATATCTCTTTATTTTCTTATTCAATATCAGAAATTAATTCCTCATCATTATGTAATGTAACATAAAACAAAAACAATGTTGACCGTTTACGTTTCCTACTTGGAAACTAATGACTATTTGTCCCATCATAAATTTGTGGTTTTCTTATTGTTAGCATTCTCCTGATAATGTTTTCAATCCCTCTCCATCAGAACATGACACTTAGTTTATCATCCATATCCATGTTTTTCTACATAGAATCCTAGTAAATGTTATCTCGATAGACCATTTTACTTCTCTTTCTTTCATTTAAAGTGATGGGTTTATTGGATCTTTTTCCAATGTGGGACTTTACATTATATTCCAAATCCCAATTATAAAAATTTGGATGGTGCCATTTATTGAATGAGGGGAGAATGTAACATCCCATGCTTCCACCGTACGATTCTCTTTGAATAATACAGTAGTGTGTGTTGTGCGTAACATCGAGATTCTAACACACTTCGACGAATCAAAGTAGCCGTTATGAATAGTAATACACACTTTTTGAAATTTTATAAATTTTATCTCTAAAAATTGACTTCATTTTGGGATTCGGAATATCGAAATTAGCATAGGGTGAAAGTTTGGTACATTTCAGATCACTTTAATATTTCGATGAATAGTGCTAATTACTAAATTTTAAATAAAAAAACATTTCTAATTAATATAATTAATAGTGATAAATTATTAATTTGAGTGGTTTTAAAGTATATATAGAATATATTTTTAACATTCAATACAATGTTGTAAATTGGACATAATTTCAGAATTAAACCGGACATAAACAAGTGTCAATCTTTTGATAGTTATTATCTATTAAAACACGCTTTTTGTTTTAGCAACAGGAATTAATTTTAAATTAATTTCTGCCACTTATGTGTTTTGAATATGGAAAAATGAATTCCATATTTGGAATCAGGATTTCCAAATTGTGTAAATAGGTAAATTTTATTTTTAGACATTTTGAATAATTATTTCGGTAAATAATTTGATTACCATGGTTAAAGGGTAAATCCTGTAAATAAGGATTAAAACATGATATTATAATAATAATAAATTACCCTAAAACGTTTCCTAGCCTTATTGGTTGATACATGCCCGACCATGGAAATATTTGGCTTGATTTTGGGACCCCATGAATCCACTGGTATGTGATAAGGACACTTTATATTAATTTAGTTAAAAAATTACAAAAATGACATAAGCATATATCTTTTAGAAAAAAAATTTGTACATTGAGTTATATATTTTGGACATTCGACTCAAATATTCATTAGAAATCTAAAAATATTTTCGACATAATGGTATTTTATTTATAATTTTTATACATTTAATCGTTAATATTATTTATGATACAATAATGATGATGTATTTTCCATATCAGTGAAAGAATCAAATAATAGGTATTATAAATGTTAAAATAAATATAATTTAAATTTTTTGATGATTTCCATGATTTTTTTGGTTAATATTACATTATAGGATTTCTTAAATTAATTTTTTTCGAATTAATAAATTTGTTAAGACTTTAAAAAAATCAATTATTGAATAGTGTCAAAATTGTCATAAATTAGTTTTTAAAAACAAATATTATATTTTTAGTTGATATTATATTCCTATAAATCTAAGGTTCGACCAACAGACTTATATCATGATCAGAATGTCCTTAATGTACCACTTTTGGATCGCTTGTATGTATATAGTATGTTTATAAAATATATAATATAAAAATACAAAGTTACATGGTAAATGTCAAACTAATAAATTAAGAGTTAGAACTAAATGATAAGGTTAATATAATTACCCAAACCTATCTAAATTCAATTGGATGAAAGTATTTCGACCCATAATAACATAATAATTCCAATAATCCACTTTAGAGCCATTTGAAACAGAATATTAATTTATTATAAAATAATATTTCTAGCTTTTCGAATGGTTCCCCTCACCCCACTTATAAAAGGGCACTCCCCCTTCTCACTAATTCACACATTCAAAGCCTTTTGGATCGGCCAGAACCTGCCCAATTACTCTCTCAAATTCCCTCAATTCAACCTAGAGGCCTTAGTATGATCAGAAAGCCAACCTATGGGGCCCTTTTTATCATGTCAAAAGGAAGAACCTGAAGAAGAGATAATGTTTTCACCACCCTCTTTCAAGTTCCTTTCATCATCAACATCTTCTTTATTTTTTATTTCCATTATAAAATAATAACTCCAGTATCTTCTATATACTTTTATGTTATTATATATATGGTACAACCATATTCAGTATTATATCCAACCATTGAATGAAATGTCACCATACATGCGTACGTACGACCTACCATCTCGACGCCGTGGTGTAATTCTTATTCAATACATTATTATTTGGATGGGTATAATAATGATATGCAATTCATGTAAATAATATGTATAACATTATAATTATTCTTTATATATGATATACCATCCAATTATATATTATTTTAATATCAAAATAATGATATTATCACTCGTGCGTACGTACGGATTACCGTCTCCACGAACGCGATGAGATTCATTACCCATCATATCCATTGACGTATAATTCTCATTTGATGATTAAAAATAATGTTTGAGAACTTGATATAATTCTATATATGAATCAAAAACAAACTACACTTAACAAACATGACTTATGTAACAAAACATATAAAATAAAATGAGTAAGTTAACACCCAAAACGATGATAATACTAAGATATTATTAACAAAGGAAACTTAAAAGATAATATATGATATTAATGAATATTATCCTTGTATAATTGAATACAAAATATTTCACCATTATACAAGAGTCGAGCCTACCGTCGGCCAATGAAAAAATTACAAAGTAAGGGGTTTCTTATCTCACTTGTAGTTCCGTGATATTTCCACTGTTCACCACTTATTTATTGCATGTGGTGTGTGTACTGCCCATGATTGTATTCATTGTGTAATATAATTTAATGTATGGATATTTACATCATCATTGTATGATCCTTCTTTCATGGGTGTATGTTTTTTATGATACCAAATTGTTAAGAGAATTTGAAATTTTAATTTCCACTCATTCGACTTTACGCATACATCATTGATTATTTTACTCCAAGATTAGGTGTCGAATCACTATTCATTTTATTATGTCATAATTTCAACTCCCCTTTAAGTGGATATAATTTTGATACTAATAATCACCCCATTGATAAATTCTCAACTCATCGGTATGAACATGATACGAGTAATTTTTACTCAATCTAGATTTGTTGAGTTAAACATTCAATCCATTGGTGTTGTTTTTACAAGAATATGTGTGAATGTACATTGATTGTTTTACACTGAATATATAATCATATTTTGTGTATTTATATTTTTCACACAAAATTATGTCATTCATTTATCCTTAAACTATGGATACGGTCATTATAAGAGATTTCATCTCAATTTACATTCCATTGAGACTCCTTTGTTGTTATACACCATATCACTTTTATATGGTGTATGTAATGTACATTGACATAGTATATCATGAATACCTTTATTCTCATGATATTATAATGTTTTGATTAACTAAAATATGTTTATTCAAGTGTCTCTCTTTTGGTTAATAACTCTAACTAAAATATAATTTTAAATGTTTTAAAGATTTATTATTCTAAATATTTCTTATTAATGTCCATGTTTAAAAAATGATATTAAGGATTTATTTATATGGACATTAAATTTTTAAAACTAAAATTTCTTTTAAATGTCTCATTCTGGTGTAGGAAACTATGATTCAAAAATCTATTTTTAAACGTCTTCTTGACAAATAGTGTAATTTTTTTATGTTTTAAAGAAAAAGGGGGATATTTATCTCAAATAGTTTTGATCATTATTTTATTCAATGTCAATATCATTCATTATTCTTGATTGTTGTTAATATCTTAAAATAAAATCTTCTATATTGTATTTAAAGTGTTATTTTTCACTTTGGGTGTGGTATTTTTATACCATTTATGGTTTGTGGATAAAGTATTAACATTTCGAATGTTAGTTTTAATACGAATGTTTATGTTATGTTTAGCACTTTTAATATGTGGAATTAATTGGGCTCAGTATTTGATGGGTGGAGCCCTCTATAGCTCCTTGATGAATAGGTAGGTCTCATGAGACAAACTAGTGTATTGGCACGAGGTCTTGAAAAAATCTTTATTTGTAGTCTTGGAATGAGGCCGTGGTGACATGGTTATGATAGTCTGGTATTATGCATTCCATCATTATGAAAGTGGTTATTGATATTGAATGAGATTATTCGACTAGTAGAATATCTATTTGAATAAGTAAATGGCATTATTTCATTTTATTTTTTCCATATCATGCTGAAGTTCATGTTTAAAAGGCATTTGTTTTAGTTATACATTGCATTAAAGTTTATTCTTATTTATGAAAGTTTCTGCTATAATGTTATCCTTAGTGTGAATTTGAGCTCACCCATTTCTATGTTTTATTTTTCCCATGATGTGAAGAAGTATTTTATGAATGACATGTAGGGATAGTATAAGGGGTTATGAGTGTGGAGACAAGTTGTCGTTGTAGTTTTCACTTTATGATGTAATGTAAATTTGACGAATGTATCTCATTATTCCAAGGCTACTAAACTAATCGGTCATTCAAAAATTGATATTTTGTAATCATGAAAATTTATGTAATAATACACTGACTCTGGTAAACTAAGGTTGGGGCGTTACAAATGATATCATATATGATCTTCTAATATTGCTTTGTTACTAATATTTCAATAGTATCATTGTTTTGGGTGTTAACTGATTCATTTTCCATTATATGTTTTGTAATATAACTCATGTTTGTTATATATGGGATGTATTAAATTCATATACATTATGATATTATGCTCATAAGCATTATTTTTAAACACAAAATGGCAAATATACTTGAATTTTTTCGATGGGGAAGGAATCTCATTGCGTTCATGGAGACGATAATCCGTACGTACGTACGAGAGACAATACCATTCTAATTATGGTGAAATAATATGTAATTTGATGGTTATATAATATGTAAATAATCATTAACATTTTATATTTATCATTTATACGCATAATTATACCCATTGAAATAATGAAATGTTGACTAACAAACTACACCCCAGCGTGGATACGGTAAGTCGTACGTGGGCACGTATGGTGTCATTTTCATTCATAGAATGGATAGAATTATGAATATGATTGTAACATATTTTTAATAACATAATAGTATGATTATTGTATAGGATTTATTATTTTGTTATATAAATTACCAAGAAATAGGATGTAAAAAAGGAAAATAACTTTGAAAGTGGCGATGAAATTATTACATCTTCTTCGAGTGCTTCCTTTTGATTTGATCAAAAGAGATACATAGGATGCGTTTATGATCAATGTATGGCCTATAGGTTGACGTGAGGGTATTTGGGAGGATATTTGAGTAGGTTTTGACCAAGAAAAATAGATTTATATGTGTTATTTGGATAGAATGGGAAGTGTCCTTTTATAAGAGATGTGAGGGTCACATTAGGAAAAGATTTAAATATTAAATTATTATTCAATCATATTCATTTTATAATGGCTCAAAAATGATTTATTTAGAGGCTTTGGTCGTTCCATGTATAAAACATATCAATAAATATGTTTTAGATCGGTTTATGTCATCATATTAACCTTATCATTTATATTTAACTCTTAGTTAAATTGATTAACTTTTACCCTGTGTACATGTATTATTTTAATAATTGGTTAACAAACATACTATAGATATCTAAGAGAACCCCAAGTGGTTATTTATTGATATATATAACCTTATATGAGTCCATTTTATAAACCTTATATTTTTAGGAATATTATATCAATTAATAATATAGTATTTGTTTTAAAAACTCATTGGTGTCAATTTTGACACTATTTAGTATTCGGTTTTTGTGAAAGTCATATAAAATATATAACTTTGAAAAAATTTATTTAATCAACTCTAAAATGTAATATTAACCTATAAAATTATATAAATATATAAAAATTATCAATTTACAATTATATTAATTTTTATAATATCAATAATTTTAATATTTTAATAATAAGGTAGTACTGTATAATCATTGTTTCATAAATACATTTAATTAATTAATGCATAAAACTTTAAATATAATACAATTATTTATGAAAAATTTTGAACTTTCTGGTTAATATTTATTGTTGAATTTATCTTATGTATAACCCTATATTAAAAAACATTTAATTATGAAAATTTATGTTTTACACTTTTAACTCGTCTTTAAATAAAATAATAATTACTGTCCTAAAAAAAATTTAGTGGATGAAAGAGGATAATATTTTATTCAAAAGGTTCATTTTGGTTGAAAACACGTATCCAATAGAATAAGGACATGTCTTTGGGTAATTATAATATTATTTTTACATTTAATTATCCTATTTACTTTTAACCATGTTAAATAAAATTCAAAAGTTATTGTTCAACATAAATTATTCTCATCCTATGGAACCAAATTTTATATACTGATGACTACCATGACTCTCATATTTTTAAAATTCACTTCATAGAAGTGGTAAAATTATGTTTTATGAAAATTTAAAAATATTTCTAGAAGTTGATTAAATGGAGGTGGAATGATCAATAAATTTTTATTTATCTAATCTTATTATAAAATAACATCAATTTATTAAATTGAAATAATATAGTTATTATGTATATATTTTGACTTCAAAATAAATTTAAATTAAATATAATTATTTAAAAAAAATCTACTTTAAATAATAACTCAATGTTTCCCACTACTCATCAAAAATTGAATGTTTTGAGAAAAATACAAAAAATTCAACCAATGATAATTTTTATATTCCAAATTCATCAATGATTTATATTTTCCAAACTAGAAATATTGATGATGTATTAAATATATTAATAAGATATTCCTATTTTAAAAACTAGAATGTGGGGTTTTGAGAAGTAAAATTTATCAAACGATTGATATATGTTTATGTCAAATTAAAATGTAAAATTACATCCAATGAATAACATTGTATTAAATTATAAAAATATAATATAATTGTACTTAAAATCCATTGAAATGTATAATTTAAAACAATAAATTATTTTGATTAAAAAATTGTTTTAAAAAAATTGTATTTTTCATTATTCCTCAAAATATTAATGTTATTAGAAAAGCAACAAAATTTTATCCAAACTAAATTTTTATGTCCCGATTCTAATGAAGAATTTTATTTTTCCATATTGAATATATAAATATTTTAGATATTGGATTTAAAATGGGTTTCCATTAAAAGGAGGTAATTTTTTTTTTGAAAATTGCTTCGTTTATCTGAAAAATTAAATTTGTTTTTATATTATGTCAATAAAAAAAATATTTGGAGGTTAAAATTATATGGTGTATATAAAATTCAAAATATTCATAATAATATTCATAATCATTTTTTACGGCAAATTTAGTATGTCGTGGTGTGCTCGAACTCTGTGTTGTGTGTAGTGCAGGCTATTGAATTAGTTTAATTAAAATAACATACTATGAAATCATGGGGTGTTAAACTTATTCATATACTAGTCTATTATCATACTCATATCTTGTATATCCGATGGTGAAATCATATATGGAGATATTGAAATTGGGGAAGCACCATGATGCATGTCTATCCTGAATGTAACATCACATCGAGGCGGTAGAGTCCCAACGTCCTCAGTAGAAACATCCATGAAATCCCCATCAACTCTAGGAACATCCACCATACCTTCATCCATGGTTTCCACTGACATATTGGCCAAAAAAAATTAATAGGTTCTACATGCCAAATTCACATCAAAAAATTATTCCCACCCACGAATTGCACACTTTTTCCCTCAAAATATGAAAACATGAATCTTCTAAAGAAATAAGTCGATAACAACATGAATAGAGTACTACAATAATATTCCGAGGATGGTATTTTATAGTAGAATTTTATATAGTATGATATCCACATAGGAAAAGTGTATTCCAATCATCAGTCAATATCCCTAGCACACATCAAACAAGTTTTTTTGACCTCCGATAGGTGTACTCAACACTAGGTAGTGGAGAATTAGCCACTTGTCCCTACTCCTGAAACAACATGGCCATAAAATAATTCTGAGGTAGGCTTTGAACCATCCCACTACCTCAAAACAAATCTCGAATTGGGAACTAAATTTGAAGGTTCCAGTGGCCTCAACAAGAGAAACACCTCAATCCAAATCCTATAGAAAAAGAATGAGGACTAGAAGGTCAAAACTAAAAATAATGAGGTCAAATACATTCTGAAAAAACCTCAAAGGTTTTGGAACATGATACATTCCCCTGGATGACTTGAAATCCATATAACCCTTCTTTCACCCCTATTTTATTAAAACTATAGTAAAGTGCATCCTATCAACCACTTCAACTTTCTTATAGACCTCTAGGTATGTCGGAAGGTGGTGAGAGTAACTGATTATTGTAGGGAAGGACATAGTTCCTCCACTAAACAACTCTCTGGAAGCACCTCATCCATAAAGAGATCCAAATAAAAGTGAAAGAGATCCGGGAACATGATTCGCAACACTCGTACTGACATACTCTCCTTCTGGATGGAGTGTTACTCATGACACTTTTCATCCTGCATGGTTGAAGAAAATAATTATGCATAGAACACCATCTCAATATCGAATCACATAAAATAGGTCTACTTCCTCTCCCCTGGGTATAGAATCCACCATTGACATGTAACACCCCGTATCTAGCCCACTTCCAAAGGAACCCAATACTCCATTAGTGTCTGGATCAAGAAGTATGTGATCACTAGCTCCTCAATCTGTCTCTATATCTACGTATCTGAAATGCATCCTTCTTACATTCCATGAATGTACAATTGGAAAGAAAAAATCATATTCTTATAATGATCTTCCTCTCCCACTGGGTCAACCCTCTGTCAGTCGAACGAATTGTCCCACTGAGCATCCACTACCGAATCCACTCTTGGATGATGACCACGTGGCATAGCTGAAAAGTAAAATAGGTAATCCTATGCCCGAGTGGAATAAAATTTTATATAAGGATAATTTTAACTTTTTATTATTAAAATTCTCTGACTCTCTAAACATAAATAAGAACACAAGTCATCATGATGAATGAACCAATCATAGAGTCTCTACACTCAAAACAATGTATCCCCACATGGTTGTTTGGTAGAGTCTGAGTCCTCACATTGTATCATGGTGGGACCTAATCTCCTAGACGACACCCAGTCATCGATAAAATATATCCAATTCCAAGATCACCAAAAAATACTTACCTACCATCCCGTGGAATAATCAATATTCGTAACTCCAAAATCCATCCCATCTCTTAACCATCAGCCTATGATACCATTCTGTCAGACCCACCTTCATTTTGATGTTGGAAGATATGTCAAACCACCTTGACCTTCCTTCATCAATATGAAAATGGTAAAATGTCCCACTTTGTCCCTCCTACAGTAATCCCTAGGGTGGATACCAACACCAAGGGTGTAAAAATCTCATCAAATTGGATGCATTACCCTTTTATATTATCCATGATCAGGAGATAGTATGTGTCATCCTCAAAAAAACTCCAATACATTTATTTTAAAAAATCCAAATTTTATCCCTCATGTATGTATAATGTAAAATATATAGAAATAAAATGAACAAATCTAATGTAAATAGAAAAAGGAAAAATCTTACTAGAGATAGAAAAATTATCCGGATGCCAAATCTAATATGGTCCTACACATTCAAAAAAATCTCCCTAGAACCTAAAATCAGTTTTATATATGTAGGGTGTGAAAATAATTATACTCAATAGGAAAATAAAAAGTTACTCATGTACATGTGGGTGAATAATACTAATTCCCCTAGGATAAAAACAAATGTAACTCAAAATGACCCAATAAGTTATACTATCCACCCCACCTCACCAAGGCATGATCAAAAAATAACACTAGTGAAGTTATGTAAAACAGTAATAACATTAATGATAGGGTTTTAAGCACCACTTCCAATAGGTTAACAACTCAACTCTAATGGTTAACATCCTAATGATTCCACACTCTTACACAAGACCCACTTCCACATCTTGCGCCCTTGCACCCGAGCCACTTACCACACCACAACTAAACAAACCTAGGCAATAACCCCATCACATCCTTCCAGCAAAAAACTAGGCCACAAGACCCAAAACTCATCGTAAAGACACCTAGAAAGCATGACACAACTCATCTCGAAGACACGTGGGAAACATAACATGCCCATAGGATCTTTTCCCTCAATAAATACACCATACCGTACACTAAGATTATTAGGCTACCAAAACCTAGAAGAGGGATTACAGAGGATCCAATAACCATCCATCCATCCTCCCACTGGGATATGGTAATAAACTACCTCCCCCATGAAATGCTGGTGTTCAGAACATAGTTTTCAAATTTATTTGCTTTTTCATTGAAAAAACAATGAACAACAAGTATATAAATATAGGTATCAAACACTTAATCCAATAAAGGGGTTTTCATATAACCAACTAGCAGGAAAAAAACGTATCATGCTTCCACCTCTAATGAATAACCACACATCAATCCACAAAAATAATTCATAACCACAAACACTTTCATTTACAAATTATCATTATTTATTTTAACATGAAAAAATTTCTTTATTCCATACCTTCCTTGGAAACTAACAAACACTACAAAATCCAAATAGAGAATGAATGAAAAGTGTAAAATAATCCACTCTAACAACCATTCCTTACATACTGGTCTTTGGAATCTTTCAGGGAAACATCCAAACAAGGTTACACCATCCATAGTCAAAATTATATCTCCCAAACATTCTTCTATAGACCCTCTACAAGAAACACACCACATCGCATAAAATCACAAAACTCAATCAGGTTATAGTCCTACTGCACAAATAGACCATTCTCATCAACTAAAAAAACATGATGGTGAAACACTATTAAAAAAGTTCATCCAAACTACAATCAAGAATTACACCAACATGATATTCCATTACAAAACATGTACCACCCAGTACATAAAACCCACGACAACCATCACCAATGATGCAAACCCTGTTTTATAGTAAGACCACAACATACACACAGAGATAGACACAACACACATCCACACTTATAAAATAGAGTTTCATCAGATTTGACACCATTGTTATTTAATCCAACTTTATGAATTCAGGGGTGATCACAGTTCATGTTTCATCATTGGTCCTCCATTTCATTAACCAGATATACCTGGTAAATAAATTTTCTCTGTCCCAATCATTCAAGAGAAGATTTACAATAATAATTCAGGATTCCGTTGATAAAATAGAGACCGTCAATGGATATTATTTCCATAAGGATACAACACATATGGCTCATAATATGGATCAATGATAATAGATAAAATAAATGATTATCCTGAAACTCACCAAGCCCCTCATTTATTAGTAATGTAATAGGTTTGATTATATATCTTATTATACTATTTCCCACCCCTCATTTATATTAGAAAAATTATTTTGAATTGTACCCACAAGAATACATCAGTACAGCTACCCTTCATGAAACAAAATTAAAAGTGAGATAAAGGAACTCATGCCTCAAAAAAATAGATGTTTACAAACACTTTCTCGTGTAAAAAAACACGGGGTCATTCATGCACCAAGAGAACCCAAGGGAAACTCAGTCTTAAGGAGACAACAGAACACATGAATCCACAGGGGAGAATGGATCTGGTCACACCAAGAGAAAAAATGGAAACACATAGTAACAGGCGGATCACATTTAGAAGAGCCAAATACAATATAAATAGAAAGGAAATAGTTTCAAAGGACCTTAACGTCATATCATGGTCAATAATAAATGGTTTGACTATTTAAAAGTCCCAGAGAATTATTATATTAAATATAAAATTAATAAATTATGAAACATCTTTAGAAATTCTCAAACAATGTTTACAAAATCAATATTTTTCATATAAAACATAATAGGGGAGAAATTGGAATGACTGGAAAGATCTGAAAATTAATCACTGATGGGTGTGTCATTATTGTGAGTCATAGAGAACAACTGACCAATAGAGATTAATTGACATGACCCACTAACATTGATTCACTAACGTGACACACCAACAACAAATCATGGATACGGCCCACCGAGGACTAATTCACTAACGTGAATCACTGACAATGTGTCTCCGATGTTACCCACCGATTCCTAACTCACCAACGTGAGTCACTAACTCCCTATCTATATATGACAAACATACTGATGTCCAACCTCCCAATACATGACTTAAAGATGCCTGACGTACCAATTCCCAACCTACTAATAGTGAGCCACTGACGATGAGCCACCGATTTTGATCCCCTGATAGTGAGTCAAAGACATTAAGCTACTGATAGTGAGTCACCAACATGACCCACGAATGGAAAAACCAAAATATGGTAAAATCATAAATTATGGTATTATTTCCACTTAGAACCCCCCAAAAACTGTATTTTGACAATGTAATATACTATAAATTTCGGATTCATTACAAAAAACAATTATACTCTATCATTTTTAAGGAATATTTACAATTTTTCCTTAAACCTAATTAATGTTGTTCATATATAATTGTTCACAAACATGATTTTAACAAGTTTTAAATAAATTAAGATATTATTAATCATTATCTATTCCTAATTTATTTTATTAGTGTTTATGTATGATTTAAATCTATTTTTTCATAGACACTATCATGATATTCTATTTTGTTTTGCTTTTTGATAGGGTTGTGATACACATTTCATTCCATGGGTGACCCTTATGTTTATTTATTATGTATGATTCCTTAGGTGGAAAATATGTGCATGATCTTTTTATTATGGGTACTCATATTGAACACTTCAATTCTTTGGGAAATGTTTAGTCCTATGAGACACCAACTGGGGTTTTGAATTAATCATGATTCCATTATGAGACCTGGTCCATCTCTTGAACTGGTCTTGGAAGATAACCATGGATGATTCTCCAAAAAGGGTAATGGTCATTGAATTTATCCTTGAATCATGATTATGCCATGATATATGTATTTTCCACATTACTATTGTTCCAATATTACATGATATCATGTTTTATATGTTATTCATCCATATGTTTACTCAAGTTACCTACCTTTTTATGTTATCCAAGTATGCCTTCTGTTCCATGTTCTATAATTTATTTCTACGTTTAATACCTAACTATGATTTTTATCTCATCCATTTTTCATGAATTCCCCAGGTTATCCTATGTAGATGTAGGAGTACAATGATCATTATGATCTTAGTAAACAGATTAAATAAAGTATGTTTATATTTTTATTCCATGGTGTCTAGTTATGTATCTAATATTCCAATGTAACTATACATTACAATAATTAACTAGAAATTGATGGTTAATTATGATTAAAATCATATAATTATATGTGTAAAAGGTTAGAGTCATTATAGTAGGTATCATAACACGATCTAGTTATTTTTATAGATTTATATTAGAAAACATCATTAATAACCCTAGAGAAAAAATCGTTTACCAAGGATAACAGAGATTGAAACATATGGAAATAAATTTATGAAAAATATTTCATTTATAATAATATCATTTTAGGAAATATTAACATTTTTATATGTTTATTATCTATTTATTCATGCCACCCTATGTTTACTTTTTTTAAAATAATTATTAAAAATATAATAAAAAATGAATGTAGATAATGTTATAGGAAATGTGATGATTTCTATAATGAAGTAACAAATATGATGAGAATGAGAGATCAACATATAATGAAATAAATTTCCTAATTGGATCCTTTTAAGATAAAAATTGTTAGTCATGTAGAATTCAATCCTTCTTTTAAGAAATTGAATGCTTCAGTCAAATCCTTCATGTGAAAATTCCTCTAATCATTAATGGGTCTTATGATCCCCTCTTCACAAAATAATGCATTAAATCCATTGAGAATATTTTCTCTATCCTCTACTACTAAAAAGATGAATTATTTGTTCTTATAGTCTATCTCCTAAATGTGTATTTTGATTTCTGGTGAAAACGGATCATGAACACAAATTTCAAGGTGGGAATTGATTTCACGGAATACGAAGATATCACAGCATTTATTTAAAAAATATTTTTCCTGAACTCATTTATTAAGAAATATAGGGAGATCATCTCACTAAAGTAAAAGTAAGATAAAGCTATTGGGGTGTAAAATGTAATCACTAAAAGGATTATAAGAAATTCCTCCATGTTTTTCATGAACACTAAAAGATAAAGAGGATCAATTCATTTGTGGATTAAAGCCTTGTTTATGGAAATCATCGTCAATTTGAGGCTTTGGAGGTTACATGGAGATTTTATTTTTTTTCCTTTATGTTATAAATTTTTATTGGAGAAACTAATTGTTCATGTGGTCTTACAGATAAAAAGTGTAAAATTGAGTTTAATATGAGAGGATCAATAGATAAATATCATGATTCAAAGAATACAAAACATCACAAGTGTCAATCATTTAGGGAGAGGCATCCTGGGAAATGTATTATGGGAACTAAGAGATGCATAAAATATGTAATAGTGGGGAATATTTATAATAACATCCAAAGGGATATGAGGAATCCGAATAATGTTGAATAATAAAAGAAGCTTCAGATCACTACTCCCCATGTATTGTATTCTTTCAACTATAAGGTTCATAGACATTATGTGATCCATTACACAAAGCAAATTTTTTTTGGAGGTGATCAACAATAACAGCCTCCACAGAAGTCAGGAATGGAAAATGCTATAACTACATATATGGGGGATCCCAATAATGATGTGGTTATTGGTACATTGGTTATTCATTCCTGAATAGAAAATATACTATTTGACTCTGGTTCCATGAATTCTTTCAAATCATGTAAGATTAATAAAACTATTTAAAACCCACCTAAAAATATGGAGTTTTAGTTAAATATAAAATTGAAAATTGGAAATTATTTAATAAAAAGTATATAAATCCTCCATGGATAATGATTGTGGACATACCCTCCTATAAAATCTCATATTACTTCCATTTGAGGAGTTTGATTCTATATTGGGAATGGGTTGGTTATCATTATAAAAATAAAACATCAACTATCAAGAAATGGACATCACTATTTAGAAGCATAATAATCATCCAATTATATACTAGTGTAAATAAATAGATCATTATACATTAAAATCAACACCTTAGTTGTGGATTATTTTTTCTTATGAGAAATAATATCTACCTGACATTATTTAGAGAAAATAAATGATCAAGCTCAATGACATGCCCATTGAGAGGCACTACACTAGTGTGTTCCCAATAATATTTCTTATTCTTCCTTATAAAAAAATGTTTGGTTTATCTGTTGATCATATACATGGATCTCTTCCTATATCAACGATATCTTATATAATGGATACTATTGAGTATCTAGAACTAAAGAACTTGTTAGAAGAAAATTTTGACAATGGATTTATATTCCCATGTTCTTAACCATACAGTTCACCAGTCCCCTTTGTAACTATGAAGGATAGATTAATTCACATACATATTGATTATAATTAGTTAAATAAAACCGCTAAAAAGAAAAATTATCCAATTACACGGATATATTACTTGTTATATCAACTATAAGGGACCAAGTATTTCACAATGGTAGACCTTCAATCAGTATATCACCAATTAATGGTGAGGAAGGAAGATATTCCCAAAACTGTATTTCAAAAAATTATTGGAAACTAGGAAATTATAGTGATGGGATTTGAACTCAATAATGTAGTAGAAATTTTAAGGGACATAATGAATGTAGACATTATAGAATAACTTGAAAATTTTGGTGTCAATGTAATTCATTATTTTTCTTATAGAATGTATGATAAATGAGGAACTTGAAGGGAATTTCAATATAGTGACAAAAGAATTATGAATGGGAAAAAATATATGAAATGTACAAAGAATTTGATTCAAGATAGAGGAAGTACCATTTATAGGGAATGTTTTCACTAGTAAAAACATATTTTTGGACCTTTCCAAGACAAATTCCATCTAATAATATAAAATGAAAACATATACAACAGAGATATAATGTTTCCTTGAGCTATATTTGTATTAAAAGAAATTTTTTAATAACATTTCATGATCTTCAAACCCACTATACATGCTTACTAAAATGGGACTAATGTTTTTCTAGACCAGTTGATGTGAATAATTATTCAAAGGGTTTAAAAGGAGGAATATCACTACACCAGTATTCACACTTCTAAATTGTGGAAAACTATTTATTGTGTACATTTATTTTTAGAATAAGGGAATATGTTTTCTATTGATGAAAAAAGATACTGTGATAGAATCCACCCTAGGAAAATGAAAATTCATTGGAAAACTATCCCACACGTGAGCTTGAGTTAGAAGATATCATATTTCCAGTGAAAATATGTTATCAATATTTCTATACGGAGATGTGTGAGATATAATCTAATCATAATAGGCTCAAATATAAATTTCCATAGAATGATGTTAATATTGGACAATGAGTATGGATATATATTATCAGGGATTATGACTTCTTAGTACACTATAATCTTGTTAAAGAATATAAGGTGGAGGATGATCTTTGTATAAATGATCCTAAATATACATCAAGGATGCGAATTTAGATGGATCCAATAATATTATTATTACAAAGGATGGACATGTTAATTTTACCGATGGAAAATCATCAATAATTTCTCAAATGATATCTCAACCATCACATTTGTGTAAAAAAGTATTCTGAAAAAAAAATTTGGTAAATTTACACTAAGGTGGAATCTAGTTGGAATTGTAAATCCTTGGAGTTCAAATTTTATTAGTAAGGTTTTTTAATATTTGAGAAATTACTATGGTTACCATCCAATGTAAGTACGAAGAAATAACATCAAAATGTCACAAATAGAACAAAATTATATATTAACCAAAGGATAACAATGATGTATCAATATCTTTGAGAAAACTATTGTATGTACAATATGATAAAGGAGGTATCTGATTATTCATCAATGTTTTTCATATGTTAGCATGTTATGGATGAAATTAAAATTTTCAAAGGGATAAGGAAATAATCTCCCATACCAAAATTGAAATAAAAAATCATAACCATGGACATTGTCACTAGTAATCTAAAGAAATATATAGGAAATAATCCTATATGACCTGTTGGGTATCTCCGTACAATGAAAACACGCATTATCAAAATATTAATGAACATTTCATTGGATCAAATTTCCTGGATATAAATCGGTGAGGTTATAAAGATTCATGGACTACTACTGTCAATTATATTTTAATGAGACCAAATATTCCTCTATATTATCCAAAAATGTTTCCAAAATTATCTAAACACTTAGATGAGATTTAGTAGGACCAATCATTATAAAAAAGATGGCCAATATGAGTGGACTATTCAGACACTTGAAGACAGATTGAGAGATAGTTCTATGATCTTCAAGAGTGGATCAACCCAACATATGCATATGGTGAAGTTATACTTCAATAATATATTCCACTTGAGAATCCTGATAGATGCATATAAGACCCATTATGGGATGAAAATGAAGAACATATGCATGCGACAATGATTTTGGTGAACGTAATCTATTGGGACCTAGAATAGTTAAAGAAAGGGTTGAAAAGGGGGAAACCATTTTAAATCATATCTATGTATACCAAATAGTATATAAGATCAATCCATAAAATCATCGTTGTGACCTTGAGTTTAAGGATGGGGACATGTTAATCTTTTTCACAACCCCATGGAAGAGGATAATGATATTTTTGTTGAAAATGTTGATGAGTTCTAGTTATATTAACCCCTTCTAAATTCATGATCCTCACGTAGGTGCGGATTATCAATTTAAATGTCCACCTACCATCTCCCGCATAAATTATTTAATATATATATCCCTATTGAGTAATTAAACACTAGATCCTTCACCTGTACTACATTTAGAGGCAATATATTTACAAATTGGTCTCTCTGGCAGGGTCAATTTTCGGATGATCTTGGACCATAGATATATTTTTTTCTAAATCAAGGCTACACCTAGTTAATGTATTATAGATAAACCATGTGTATAAAGAGGAAACAATGGAATTATTGGAATAAATGTAGAATAAGAAACCCCGCATGTTTTCCCCTTAGTTTGTAAACATAAATTTTGGGGGAGAAATTTCATATGGGGGAAGAACATAATGTCCCATAATTCTATCGATGATATTCCCTTCTTAAAAATATTTCATATAGTATGAAACAAATAAAATAAAATATATAACACAATAATATCTTTATATTTGACGAATTAATGAAATACAACGAATTTCTATAAATTAATTGACAAATACTGATGAAATAGTAAACTGACCTTCCAAATATTAATGTGACCCTTAGGAATATTAAATTGGCCCATTATAAAGTAACATTACCTGTACATGTATAAAAAAATTATTAATCATATAAATGAAAACATGATATATTTAAATATGGGTATATACAAAATATAATTTTCAATGATAAATTAAGAGTTGTTGTTTTTTTAAAGCATACATATTTATGTACAATATTATAATAAATATAATTATTCAATAAAAAAATTATTCTCAAAAAATATATTCATAAATTATTATTTTAATTTATTGTTACTATAATATAAATTTTTTAGTTATTAGATAAATTTTTAAAGGGAAATAAAATGAGTTATAATTTAATTTTTTTTTCAAATAAATGATGTTTTAAATTTAAAATTAAATTTATCCTATTTAAGAAATTATTTAAATTCAAAGGATTTTATTTTAGAAATCTAAATTTATAAAATTTGTTTTGGGAATATTTTTAAATTTTTTACATTATCAAGAGTAATAAAATATTGTAAATTAGAGTATTTAACTAGTACCTGAATTATTGTGTCATGGATGATTATGGATTATATATGGACCATTCGTTTGAAATAAAAAATATTATTAACTATTTTCAGTCACATGAATAAATAACTATCATATTATTTATCCAAAATAATAAAAAATTGATTAAAATAATAAAACCTTTCCATATCCTACCATTATAAATATCTCCACTCCCCACCCATTATCTACAAACCTGTAAAGCAAATAAATTCATAAAATACAACAAAACAATCTCCATGAGTATCCCACAACATCCTAGAGATATTGGTCTCAAAAAAATACCAAACCCATTTTCCCTATTTAGGTTACAAAGGAAAAATAATTCAAGACTTAAATTCCACTTTCATATTATTTTAATTTATTTTCAAATTCAATAGAGTCCTTATCATATCCTCAATTGACTATCCCAAAGATCCATTAAATCTCTAGTATCCTTTAAAAAACTATTATTTTAGTGTCATATCCACAAATAATTATCTTTTATTCCCTTTTAGTTTCAAAAAAGAAAACATAATCCTTAATGTGTCGATCCACAACCTTTGTGGACAATGAGTTTTTTTTATAATAATAAAACTAATTTTGGTCATAAAACCATTTTTTATGGATAAAAATATAAAAATATATGTATTAATACTTTTTTATTTTTCTAGAACTATTATGTATTCATAATAATAAACAAAAAAGAAAAACTAATACATGATGATCAAAAGATGCCCAAATGATCAAACTGTTATCATTAAAATTTATCTATGTATAAACCTCATAACTGAAAAAAAATATATCTACATTTAATATTTTTTTAATTAGAAATAATAAATTTAATTTATAAAAAACTATTCCAAATAAATAGAATCATTCATATATGTATAAAAGTTGGCCAATCATGGAAACCCAAGAAACATACACTATCGAATGAAGAATGTGAATGTCATATCTAATTATACAAATCCGTAAATGAAATTCATAATAATATAATAAATCATCTAAATTTTTATGATGTTATTAAATAAATTACTAATGAATCTAATTTAATTATTCATTACATTAGTTAGAAGTGTAAAATACATTCTGACCAATGTTTAGGGATTCTAAAGGAACATCTATTTTTCTCATTGGGTTATTAAATTTCTACCATTACAACAATGTAATTATTAATAATTATTATTTAAAATTCCAATTATCATTATTTTTTAAAACAAATAAGTTCATATACAAATTATTCTTTGTTTTATTGGAAATATGTTTTGTATAGGGATTGATTCTCCAATTCCTCCTAATAATGAAACCGATTAAAGGGAACTTCCAAATTCCATTCCTATTTGGATGTAAAATCCAAAAACATTCTTAATAAAAAAATATTTTTTCTAAAATAATTATTTCATATCATTAAAAAAATATTGTTTCGTTTTTTTTCTACAAAAGAAAAATATTTTCTATTTAAAAGTATGGTCAAAATTTTATCAAAAAATAAATTACTGTTTCTAATTTAGAGTGATTCTTAACACATATTTCATTTTATCAATTCAGTTACGCATAATTAATTATGATGTATAAAAATTATTAATTCTGAGTGTCCATATACGATTGAAATATATTCTATCATGTACACTATTCTGTTGTTAACTTTGGTTGTTCTTTATGACTTCATTCCATGGGTAATAATTATATTTATTCCTTATGGATGGTTTTTTAATATGGTACACATATTCATGACCATGTGATAATGTTTTCACCTAGATAGTAATCCAATGCATTGGGAAATGTTTAGTCTTATGAGATTTCATATTGGGAAAGAGAGAGAACCAGATTCTTTTAATGGACATGGTCCTCCATGTGCAATGGCTAATGCAATTATCTTGAGTCATGCTTCACCAAGTGTAATTGTCTTCACAGTTATCCTTGAATCATTCTTAGAATATAATTTATTATTTTTAATCATTCATATGAATCCAAGATTACATGATCCCATTTTCTATATGTTATTTTCCCCCATTTTTATTAATGTTCCATTTCTTTTTTACGTCATCATGTTATTCCTTAAATCACATGTTATATGCTTTATTTATTTTTTTATTCCCTCAGTAATATTTTTATCTCATCCCTTAGTTCATGTATTCCCTAAGATATCATTTGATGATGTACTTGGGGAACATAATTTGGGATCAAAATTAGATTATTAAATTAAATATGTTTCTATTTTTCTTGCAGGCTTTATAATTATTAATCTAATTTTCCCAAGACACTAGAGTTTATAATATTAATAATGTAATTTATTATTAATCATTATTAAAATCATGTAATAATATGTGTAAAATTCTAGAGTATTTATAATATTTTTATATTTATTTCAATCCATTCGAGAATTATTGTTTGGAATCTATCCAACTTCTATGTCAACCTTCCATTACATACATAAAAAGAGATTAAGGGTAAAACGAATACTACACCTAAAAACATTAATTTTCACAAATATTACTCATTTTAGGATTTCAATTTTATAAAAATCCCAAATATTATGGATTTTCTCTTAGAAAGAAATAATAAAAAGTGAATTTTATGTATAAAAAGTCAAATTGGCCTTATATCAGATAAAAAATGATCTCAAATACATTTTCATCAAAAAAATCAAACGGGATATCCATAAATAAAATAATCATAAATATTATCATTTTTAAAACCATAAACATTTCTATTAAATTGTTTCTAAAAAAATTTATATATATAATGAAATAATGGATTATAAAAGATATTATTTCTATGAAAACACCTACGTCAAATAATTAGAATTTTTAAAAAATAAATGGTTTTCAAAATAAAAAGAAAATCGGAGATATTATATAATAATATAGGACCCAAAACTATGAATCCATTATCCAGAAACCATTATTCCAAAGGCACCTGAATAATAGAGCATGGGGAGATATATTTTCACAATAATTTATATAAAAACATACAAATATATTGGTTGATATAGGGACAAAGGCATCTCATTAATATATATTGAATCTTTCTAGATAAATATTTATTAGGTTATTTAATCATTCTCCATAGGACTATAAATATATTTATAATTTGTATGATTCACAACATAATAAATGTGTCCACATGTTAGCCACATCATCCCCCACAATGATTTTAATGACATGGAAAATTCTTGGAAAAATCATACATGATAGGTTACATTATATCCTAATAAATACTATCATAAAAATGGGTAATGTCAAATTTTTAGTAAGTAAAAAAATGGAAATATCAATATAACATGATCATATAGGTAGGATAACATGAGAAAAAATTATGTAAACCATATCATGCATATCATATATCATAAACATTTACCATGGAATAAATTATGGAATTTTATAAGATGAGATTATTAATAGAACCACCAAAAATTCATACTTGATCAGACTTCATAATATGACATAGATTTGTGGTATAAATATAATCATAGTCCGTATTATGTCAAGGATACCCCCAAGACATTATTGAAATATTAGGGTTAGGATACCAACCACCAACCTATATTAGGTTGGGGAAAAGCTCTCAAATACCATCTTTAGGGCTTGATATAACTTCTTGTGTACCTTATTTCAGGTTTGGGATAAACAACCCTGTAACCAATTTAATTCCAAGGATATCCTCATATGTACTATTTTATCTCCTATAACGTAAATCATCAACCAATGCATTCGAGGGATACATTTTTTGGACCTATCACATGATGAAAATAATAAATAAATTGACTGAAAATTAAATTTTTATATCATTTCACTTTAAGGAAAAGTGAAAACCGAACATCCCTTAACACTAACCAGAACATGGCTTGAGACATTAATAAAAGGGAAAAAATAAAAAATACATTATCTACAAGGTAATAAAGCATTAATCATAATAGGAAAAATGAAAAATTGGTTTCATAAATATTTCATCAAATCATAACCTGTTGAAAACAAATAGGCTCCATAGTCAGTTCATAAATTTATCAACTAATAACCCTTGGATGGTGAAGTGGGATTCATAAGCATTTTATCACAGTATGACACATGGATGTGAAAAATGTTTCATAAAATTCATATTATTACGCTAAAATACCATCAAAATAATGAATAAGAATTTTATTCTTGGATCGTATAAGTAGTCAAATATTAAGTAACGTCAAAGTAGGTCATCATAGAAGGAAAATGATTTTTAAATATCACATAGAACATTTATTTGGGAAACTAACATATCTTCAAATATATTTATCCAAAAATTATCTTAATAATATATTTTTTAAAATAATTATTTCAAAAAAAATATATAATATTATATAGGATGATTCAAAAAACATATAAAATAGTTCTTATATAAAATATCAAAATTTTTAGATTAGAAATAACTATTTTTAAACATAATAATTTTCCAAACATTTTTCAATTAATATAAATATGGTAACATGTAATGAATTATTTATAATAAATTAGAGTAATTTATAATATTAATTTTATTCATTCACATGTAAATAACAAATATATATTTCACAATTTCTATATAATCAAAATGAGATGTGATTGTATAAAGACTTGTTGTTTATTTTACATTTTTACATAAAAATACAATAATGTGACATTTATCTAATATATAATATAGAGAATGTTAATAAAATTATTTCACTTTAATAAAACATGGTTTCTAATTATAATTTTTTTAATCTAAAGAGAGAAATAAATTGGATTTTTCATAAAAACATAATTTAGACTCTTATGTGCTTAAATAAATTAAAATAAATATTAAACATGTATTATATATAAATAAATATATTATAATAAAATTCAAGTAATCCAAGAGATATATATTATTAGAGTTCATTATTATTGGAAAAACATTACATCCGTCTCTAAGATGGTTATATGATACAAAAATCAACTCCGCATTTGTAACGTTTAAACTATAAACCCCACAAATGAGAGATCCTGAAATTTATATTTATGTCACCTTATTTATAAATAATTTTATATAAAATAAATTAAATTTTTAGTATATAAACCACATAAAATAAACATGTGGTTAATGAGAGAAATGTCTCACAAAAGTAAAATGTGTTATGGAAATCGGTAACTTTAAGTCTCAACAGCATTCATACAAATTTGAAACTCTATAATGATAGATTTATTTTTAATATAAAACTATTAAATAACCATATTTATATATATCATACCTTATATAATATACAAATACAAATTTATTACTTGATTATTAGAAATGACATGTCAAAACCACATTTCAGACAATTAAGACTTTTTTTCATTTATTTTTGGATTTTTTATTTTAATTAATATTAAATTGACCATGGTTACATAATATACATATTGGATAAAATTTTATAAATATAATATATATCCACTGTATATGTATTTAGTATAATTCATAAAATTTAGAGATAAAAAATGAAATACATAGTTCATGATGACCGTAGATTGTACATATATGTGAATGTGATTTACGTATGGAATATGTATTATAATGAAAAAATTAAATAATATATTAACTTTATGGAGTAATATGTATGTATATTATATATAAAATATTTTTTTAAACATATATGTATTACATTTTTTGTAAATCATACGTGAAGGACGATTCACATCACTTCGTGTGGTGGATGTCTATTGTATAGATGATTGAAGTTGTTGTTTTACCAAGGATAGGAAACTAAGAAGGAAAATATGAAATTATTAAAAAATAAGAGTAATAATATCACAAATATCATATATAAATAATATAACAATAATGTTATCTAATCATGAGATGTTGTGATGGAAAATACATAACATCAATTTGTGAGGCTGTAATCCAGTGTACACATGAATGATGGTTTCGTGTCCAATTTCCGAGATGTTTATTTGATTTTAGTTAATTTATTTAACCTAGAAAATATTATTATATGTTTGGTATTTATGTTATTATATTTTCACGGTTGAAAAAAATTGAAGTATTTGGTGTATGAAATGAAATAAAAACACTTTTGAAGAATGTGGCCTCTTCATTTGGTAACCTCTTTCGGATTGAACTATAAGCCTTAATAGGTTGGATATCTGACCAAAATAAGGAATATTGGATGATAGGATAGATTTAGGATATTTATTAGTGATTTTAGTTTCAGAGAAAATTGTGCTTGGAAGTGTATATAGAAGAGGAGTGGGGGTTGTCTTTTATATGTTAGGTAAGAATCACACGTGTAATTTTAGAAATTAAATATATATACTCATGTTATTAGAAAAAAATAATGCTATATCATGGTTAATTATAGAATTTAAAATATATTTGGTTGGAATATTTCCATAAAATGGGTGGTTGAAATGTTTTTGGTCATTGTTAATACTTATCATTTTAGTTTAAACCATTGAAACACATTTTTAACTTATCCACGATAAGTAATTTTTACTTTTCATTCTATTAATTATATTAAAAAATTTACATAAACATATTACATATTATTAATTAAAATTTTAACAAATATAAAATCCAATTTTACAAATTAAATTCACATTGTTAAAAAATTTTAATTTAAAAATAATCCCCTGGAGGAGAATAGAAACGTGTTTTTCAAAGTGTAGAAGACCAAAATTATAAATATATTTTATGTCATTATACTATATGAAATTTCTTCCAATTGAATTTATTGTATTTAATAGATATATAATTTATCTATTGGAACCATTAAAAAAACCTAGAATAATTATAATGTTTTTAAATACTTTCAAATAAATTTTATTTCATTGAAAAACCCAATATGTTTCTCTATCCATAGAAAAATTTTATCTTATATTTTTTTTTTCAAATTCAACCTTAGGAAAATTTGACAAGATGATTTCATAAATAAAATTTAGTTTTTCAAATAAATTTTCTAAAATTTGGAAGAACAATTTTTTTATATGTGCACAAAATTTGACAAAACTACATTTAAGAAAAAACATTAACCATACAAATGGATTTATTATTTTCAGTTTTCTAGAAAAAAATGACTTTATATCATAAATTTATTTGATAAATAATATTTATATTTTATAAAAATAATTCACTATGAGTTAGATTTTAATTTTATAGAACTAAAAAACTTTTTTTGGGTAAATAAATTTTTTGATAAACAATTTTTTTTCACATAGTTTATATATTAAATTTTTATTAATTGGTCACCAAATAATTAATTTTTAATACATGACTAGAAAATATTATTTCATAATTTATTTAAACCTATTCACTCCAACCACTATAAGTAATTGTTGATAACAATTAGATTAAATAACAATATTTTAATAGTGTGGAATATTTCATTTAATATTAGTGTTTTGTGAGACACAAGATAATATTTTTATTGCATCAGAGCAAATATAAACTCGATGTTTCATATAGAAAAATCACCAAAAATAATAAATTCATTTGATATATTATATTTGAAAAAATTAAAATGTGTCCCATTCTACCGCACATTAAATTATTTATCCATTGAAATTTAACACATTGTTAGCTGTTGACACCCACAAAATAAGCATAAGAAAATCATGAAGGAAGAATTTCTTGAATATCCCTATAATGAGAAGTATGTGAAGGATTTTTGGGACCCATAGGTCACATAAACCTATGTGGGATTTAGGATCGATTGAGAATTTCATGGACACATGAAGGCTCCAATGCATGCTGCATAACCCATTACAAGTCTCCTGTATCCCCCTTCGATGAACCTTTTTGCTCTTGATAAGGTTCCATAAATGATCGATGGATGCATGATGAAAAAAATGATAACCACATGATTCATGGTATTTTATTGGATTGTACATGTCTTACCACCTGAAATCCTTCAAAAATGGAGGGATGATACCGATAAAGAGGGACTCACTGTGGTTATGATGCTCGTGTTTCATATCATCATTTGAAAGATTTTAATTATTAGATGATATCTAATCCCACATTCATGAAACAAGATCCTTTGAAATTATTAATATAGGAGATTAATGGAAGGAGTTGAGAAGTGTTTCTGATCATGCAATGTCATGCGTCACACAGCTGGGCTTCGCCAACAAGTCTGACTCTCCTCGTGAAGACCCTTTGTCTGATCACTCCCACCATGTGATGCACCAGTGGAATCTCAGAATCTCTCTTAGGGAAAACTTATAAAAATGTCCACCATATAATTACACACCCACCATATGACACATATTTACATTCATGAAATAACCAATAAAATAGAGTAAAATTACAATGTATTAATTGTAAAAATCTGGAACACCTCTAACACATTGTTGGAGGAAACATGTGAGATAAAAGGGTGGATCTGAGAGGTATTCACAGTCACTGAAAGAAATTTGACATGACCCTAGTGACATTTGATGCACTACATCACCATATTCACTTGTCTTCCACATCTCATGAAATACCTTTATCTTGTAAGACTCACCACACATGAGACTTAATGTTTGTACAAGAAAACCCCTTAGTGCACAATTGAGGAACACTTGGATTTCTACATTGAAATGATCATACCTCCCTATATGACCCATATTAATCAGGTGAAATATCACTAAAAAATAGAGAAATGTTATCTAAAATTACTCATTAAATTCTGCATGACCCTACACCTTTGTGAAACAAATAAATTGAAATAGTAGAGGGATAGGGCAGAAGGTACCCGTAGTTGTAGAAAGGCATGCGACACAACCAATGCACCCGTGGTACAGTCTCACAAGGCCCATGGACAAACCAACAATGTCTTGCATTATCCAAGGACATGCCACCAATGGTCTCAAAGATGTAATTCCACAAGAATTTGGATCTTTTGAAGGCCCTTGAGCATGTCAAAATTACAACAAGGAAGGCCTTTGACACATTTGTGCGATAAAAATGGTCCCCATTAATTGTCTATAATCATATAATGTAGGTGCTGAATAAAGAGAGTAATAGTTTCATAAAATTATGTGAGAAACCTAGAGTTATCCATGATAGAGACTCGCAAATATGTGTGTCACCCGATCCCTTCACTGACTCTATCATGTACTCATGCTAGATAGGCCAACAAATTGACAAACAACAATAGTCATGATTCCTATAAATTCCCTACCCCATTATGATGAATGTGTCAGACACAGAACAACTAATACATGAATGAAATTTTCACGTGCAAGGGTCCCAATCATCATAGTGAAATTATTGTATGAATAGATCATGTGACTGACTTACCCTCCATTAGGTAATTCACACTAACGCACCTAGATTTTTCATATTCTAGGAATAAATCCCTCCACCTGATTAATCACAGAACACAAAAAGGACATTTGGGAAGACATTTGAATTAAAAACCACATGTTTTCTAGATCACACAAGAACCAAATAGAACTGATAATGAAAAAATATTAGGCTGTCATAGTATAAGGGATGGTGATGAGATTCGAATTGGAATACATACACAAATAAAATGCTCGCCGACGATTATGCACAACACATAAGTCATCCCAATACATGAGACATCACCAACCCATGTCACCCAAATCATGGGACACTCCTTCAGTATGCCATCAAGGAAAAGGGTAATACTTTAGAGATTTCAAATAATGTCACGCATCGCCCCCCCCCCCCCCCCCAACCCACGAACATCAACTTGATCTCTTGAAACCCTTAGGGTCTTTCACCTGAGACTTGTGAAATCAATTAGATACCTCACTTGACTCATACAATGAAATTTTTTTTATATTATTTGAGTCTCATCGTTAGATCATGGAATGAAAATTTGGATCTTACAACCCCTATTGGGCAGGCCAACTGAGACTCATGATGCCCTCCTGACATGTCATCCAGGACATTCGTGGTCATCCATTGTTGTCATCCATGATAGGATACATCCATAAAAATGATTCACATTGAATCTTGTGAGACACTCTATATGAGTCCAACTAGGAATTTTGATGGCTCCCAAGACATTCCAACTGGGTCATGTGGAACATTCCAAAAATGAAGGCCATGTAAATAGAGAAACCATGGTGTGTAATCCCAGACCTAAAATGAACTATGAAAAGTGTAATTCCCACAAAAACGGGGATGCCTTATGAAGGCCCAAAATCTATAACAAACACCCCATGGTGTCTTCTAAAACACAATTTTTATATCATTTCAGCATGGGGATGCTCATTTTCTCCCCTTTTTTCCACATTGATCATAGTTCACAAGGTCTTATAGAAATGCAATGATCACCTGATTAGGAAATATGAACCTCCATAATGGGACACAGCTGCCTCTGCAAGTAACCCCATACATGAAAGGAATTACAACGACTCAAACTTTAGTCATATCTATGATATATAGGATACCTCCCCTCATGGTTTGAGATCCATATTTTTTATCTTGGGATACCCTCGTGTATATGTCCCCTTTTCAAAGAAATGGTCATAAAATGTGTACTATAAACCCCTAAAATGGTTTAAGGAATCATTAGTGTTTAATCCCCAACACAAACTGAACTATGAAAACTCTGATTCCTACAAAAACAAGGATTTTTTGGACAAATTTTTAATGCATGATCCTAAATAAACACTCCCTTTGGTATAAATATTTTCATGACCCTGACATATCATCCAACGAGACTCAATTAGTCCCAGGAAATGGCCACCCTAACATATCCATCAATTAAATACCCACCAAAATATGATGACTCTGATTCCTACCATAACCAAGATATATAAGAAACTTCTCAGTGACTCGATTCCTATGATAAGTAATTTTAAGTTAGTCCCTATTCATAATTAATAAAAAAAGTGAAATGAAATTATCCTTTTCCATTCCTTTTTTCACACACAGAGTAAATCTAATATGATATTAGGGATTTTTATTAATCCAATCATATGCACTATGAGTCCATATAATGACATGGTAAACCTAGTATATTATCCCTCCACAAGAGAACTACATCAAATATGAATCTCACCAAACACAAGATACATAGGAAACCCCGTCAGGGGTTTCAAATATTTTTTATCTAAGTACCCAAACATATTTCCGATGTACGTAAGATTAATCTTCATAGAAAATTATTACTATGTGGATTATTATTCTTACAATAACCAAGTTATATAGGTTGCCTCATAATGGCTCAATCCACTTCTACAAATATTAAAAACCTCTTTATAGGGAATCAAATTATAAATCATTTGGTTATATGTCTTCATCAAATAATAAACCACCCATTACAATAAAATGATGAAGAACCAAAGATACATATAGATGGATTCACAAGAGATATACAAGTCATTTCCATATAAATGAGAATTAAACTAGAATAATTTTTTATGGTAATTAGACTTGTATCAGGATTAGGGAGCAATTAATGAACATATCATAAATAAATAATAATGTCTCTAAGTATGAAATAATTCATTCCAAAACAGGGCGTGATGATTCGGAACTCCCATCCTCTTGACCAATGTGATTCCCATAGTGTCTCTAGTCCAGGAAACATAGATGAACACCATCCTTTGGAAAAAAGGTATTAACCCTATTATGGATGAGGGTAACATTGAAAATGTTTGAGGGATGATAAAATAGATGAAAAAATAGATTCATTTGACTAGATAAGTTCTTAATATTTCCCCTATCAAAAAATAAATGGGGGGGGGGACAAATTCCACATTCACATCGAATCCCGAGGAAACAAAAATGGTGAACCCAACATGAATCTCAGTAAATAAAACATGACTGGATAGAACCCACTATGTTGGGTGGCTTCCTCCTATCATCAAAAAACATTGATAGGGTCGACTAGAATCTCGTAGGACACATTGTTTTTTAAACCATATATACAAACAAAGCAGTAAGACCAGCATATGCCCCGAATCCTGTAAGTCCATCCTCTTGTTGAATAGTACATATGAGCAGAATGAATGGAAAGGGAATACTAAAAATTGTCTAAAACAATCATATAGTATTGAGAACATTTATTCCTACGTTAAATCACTGACCAACAACCTTGTTCCTTGTTGTCTATATAATTTTTTAAACAACTCTCATCGACAGACTTCTAACCCGAGGTAATTTCATCACAATATATAATTCTTTACGGTAACTCATCTTCCATTATGACCCCTGCATGATATAAAGTGAGAAAAACTACTCAAAAATCTCTAATAGTAGGTGGAGTATACGATGTTCAAGGACTACCTATAACAATGTACGATCCAGACCATGTATGCTTATCGGGAGATTCTCTTATCATGGTAGTTAGAAAATCTATATCACCTGTAATGTTCTTCTGATAAGCCATTATCCATCATTACAATGAAAAATCACTTCAGGAGCATATCCATGGAGTGAGAAAACATCCACCATTCATATCTAATGAAATTTTACATGGCAGCTGGATACAACTCCTTTTCCATTCAGGTACCCACGAGGAGGGAACAAGCCAACCAGTAAAACCAACACTGCCCCACAAATAACCATCATTCACCTGTTGAGGGTTCCATCTTACACTCTTCCACCTCTAACTCCCACTAAATGGCTACAAGGAAGACACTTTATGGGATTATATCTTTGGATGTTCATAATATGGGTCATATTCTAGCTCCAACTGATGATTGATTCAGGTATACTCTTATAAAAATATTCATGTATGCTCATGTCATAGGTTGCTCGAGATTAGTTTTTAGGAATATTATCATAGTACGAATGGGGGTGGACCATACCCCTACCACCACACATGATTCCCATAGGCATATTATGGTGGCCTAAGAAGAAAAAATAATGTTAACAACCCCATCTTGATCAGAGATATCTGTCAATAAATAATGGAGATGGAGAATGTACATTCTTATATCCTTACACATATTTTTATAAAAAGAAAATTATTTTACCAATATTTGAAAAACAAATTGGAATATTACCACTCCATTAGATATAAAAGGACATGAACATACTCTTATCCCAATAGGTATGTAATCTCAACACTCTATACATTGTAAAAAATTGTTTGTATTAGAGTAAGTACAATTCCTTACTCTCACCCATGAGTATTATTGGCATATTATAATATAGAGTGCATCATTGGACTGGGATCATAATCCCATTCCAACTGGAGTCACTCTGTGGGAGCAGCACACGCCTCGGAAAAGGGAATATCCCATTCAAAAAATATGGCACAATATTCCAATGGATGAGGATCAGGCTCATACCCCCATTCTAGTTGGGGCTCAACAAGTGACAGGGGAAGAATCATTGGTACATGCTCATATTCTTATTGGAATTGTTCAGTGACATACTCCAAATTACCAGGATCAGGGATATATTCTCATTCAGGCTGTGTATACTGAAGTGAGAATTACACAAGCCTCAAGAAAAGTTCAAATTCATTTTAGGAATCTTCCTAGCATACTCCATGATATCATAGATGAAAGACACAAATTCCTACATTAGTAGATGAACGAATGAGACATCATCATTAAGAGGCAATAATGGGGGAGGCTCATATTCTTTCTCCCATTATGGTGGTCCATTGACATATTTTGATGGAGAATTCATATTTTTAATAGGATTAGATTTCTATTCTATCTGGGTCTCACCAAATTATAGTGGCACACACCTCAAGGTACACAAATATTCCTACCACGAAAGTTGAGAGACATACCCTAAATGCTCAAGTTCATGCTCATACATACCTATTGAATGAGCCTCACCGTGTGTGAATGGACCATGACTTAAGAAAGTATCATATCCATGCAAATAAAAAAAGATCTTATTGAAATATTCCAAAAGTTTCTTAGTAGTGGACCCATACCACAACAACATTAGGTGGTTATATACAAGTTCCAACAACTGTCACACATTAAGCTCATATCCTAACACAATCATAAAAGGATGGTTAGAATAATCAATCCATGACATAGATCATGGACCACATTCCAAATCTACTCAATTTTGGTGTCTTTAGGGTTGTTACAAACATATTCTCAACAGCATAAGGGTCTGTAAACTCTTCTATCAAAGCAGAACTTGTTGACAACCATTACCATGATAGTCTGGCTAATGGTTTCCTAGAGATGGATTGTAGGGACTCTACTTGTGACATAAATCAAAGTCAAACTACCCACAGATATATTTCTAATAGGTAAGGGATTACTTATTTTTTTATCCTCAATATATAGAGGAGAATAAAACCCTGAAAAAATTGAATAAATAGGTGCCTGAAACATCGAGGACAAATGTATATGGTTCTCCATCAACATCCATGAACACTTCACTTCCCTTAGCAGATGACTATTAGAGCCATAATATATTGTCTTATCAGATGGACATGTGTATGTATGATTAGGAGGATTTCAAAATTCACATATGGATATATTTGCCTACAAAAAAAGATCCCCATCATGTTTTGGCCACTCGATAATTAAAGATATGAGATCCCAAATGTGCTAGAAAAGGAGTACATTCCACACCTATACAAAAATATGTGGTCATTGTCATCAGTTACTGAAGGATCGACTTCTCCCTTATCCATGATATGAGTTTCACCTTCGGAAAACCATGATACTCTATTTCATTCTCGACCTATCTTATATATCCATGTCTAGAGATCTAAAATCGCAAAACCATAGTTCAAATCTGTAAAACATTTTCCACCATTGCGTCGTGGTGATTTGATAGCTGATATCTGATGCCTTGTCATGAATTCATTTTAGAGGATGGGTATAGTAAGAAGTATGACACTTTTCTTTCACACTCAAAAAACCAAACCTATAAGATAGAACATCTTTCACTATTATATAATTCAATAAAATCAAGGCACCGAGAAATGATCATGATAGTTGGTCACTGAAACTGAATGCCCCACATCAAAGGTGCCCAGAAACCTTTGACCCAGAGAGAGGATAGCCCAAATGACTTAAACAATTGACCCATAAAGATAATATAAGAAAATTTCAAGCATGGAAATCGATGTTGCAATCACCCAGTCAACTTCAGTAAGGAGTAATTGTCACTATAGGCTTCCATAACACCCAACTCCCACTCGAGAATAGTTGGGTGACATCATCCAGACTATTGTAGTAGCTAGCATTATAAACATCAAAGAGTGGAATCGACCGCCTGGGCTAAGAAAATATCTACCTCGACATCCACCGCTCAAGTTTCCAATCCCCTAGAGTTTTAAAGACATACTATTGACCATCGTAGGTGGACCCCAGCTCCCCAATCTAGGGGAATTTAAATCCCAATAATTATAACTTGGTTCATTGTCCTAAGATAGGACCCTGAAAAAATCCATGATTATTATAGATCACACACACCCCACAGGGTTGGGGGCATTTATATCTTCATCTTCATCTCAGGAATGACCAGATCTTTAACATGATCCATTGGGCCCTTATTAATTGGATGAATCAATGACAATTATATCCTTAGATGTAACACCCCATGATTTCATAGTGTTTTATTTCTTCAAAATAATTCAATAGCTTGCACTACACGCAACACCGAGTTCTAGCACACTATGACTTACCAAACAAGCCATTCAAAAGAGTTTATGAATAGTATTAACTAAATTTTAAACACTATATAATCCTTATAACTTTATAATCCATATTATGGGTTTCTTAGACATAATGTAAGAAAAAATTCATTTTCAATATTGCACTTTTACCAACTTTTAATAGTGAACCCTTTTTAAATACAATATTTTAAACATTTATATATTCAATTTGACAAGATAAATTTACTTTTTGGAATGGGGACATAAAAAATTTACAATGAAACATCCCAAGATTCCACAGTACACTTTCCTTTGAATAATACAGTAGTGTGTGTTGTACGCAACTTCGAGTTCTAACACACACCACAACCAATCAAACTAGCAGTTATGAATAGTAATACATAATTTTTTAAATTTTATAAATTTAATCTCTCAAAATGGACTTTATTATTGTATTTGGAGTATCAAATTTAGCCTAAGGTGAAATTTTGGAACTTTTCAGATAACATTTATATTTTGATGAATAGTGATAATTACTAAATTTAATTAAAAACAACTTTTTTAATTGAAATAATTTATATAGATAAATTATGAATTTGAGTGGTTATAAAGTAAATTTAGAATATGTTTTTACCATTTAATAAAATGTTGACCATTGTATAGAATTTCATGATTAAACCGAACATAAACAACTGTCAATCTTTTGATAGTTATTATCTCTTAATAACACACAATTTGTTTTGACGAAGAGAATTAATTTTTAAATTAATTAATGAAAATGGTATGTTTATAATTTTGTAAAATACACATCATTTTTGAATTCATAATATCAAATATAGCTTAGGCCTAATTTTTGGTATTTTTCTGGAAACTTTCATTTTTTGATGAATAGTGAAACCACTAAGTGGTAGTTAAAAAACTGAATTTTTCCTAAAACATAATTTTACCCCTTCTGTGAGGGGAATTTCTAAAATCCAAGAGAGACGGTTAATATCAAGGAGTAAAACATTTTTCAATGAGATGAAAATAATTTTTGGTGAATAGTAACTTTTTATTTTTATTTACCACGGTTAAAAGTGAATAGGGTAATTAAGGGTAAATATGATATTAATATTACCCGAACACATGTCCTAGTTCTATTGGACAAGTGTGTAAGACCAAAAACAACCTTAGGAGTAAACTTTTATCATTTAGGTCCACTTTTATTAGATTAGGACATTTATTATTATTTAATTCAAAGAAGAGTTAAAAGAGTTAAAATCAATGTTTATTTACTAAAACCTTTTTAATATAGGGTAATACATAAGATAAAATCGATTTTAAATATTCCCTAGAAAGATAAAATGATTTCCTACATAATGGTATTTTATTTATAATTTTTAGAAATTAAATATTATATGTTATTTATGACACAATGGTGATGTAGTAATTAACTAATTAGTAAAAAATTAGAATAATTGATATATAAATACCCAAATAAATGTAATTTGAGACTTTTTATAAATACCAATAATTTACTAGGTTAATATGACATGTTAGTATTGACTTAATTAACCTTTTTTGATGTAATCATTCTTTTATAATTTCTAAAAAAACAATTATTGAATAGTGTCAAAATTGACATAAAAGAGTTTATAAAACAAATATTATATTATTAATTGATATTAAATTCCTAAAAATCTAATGCTAGGCCAAAAGACTTATATCATGATAGGGGAATCATTAATGGTCCACTTGGGGGTAGCTTGGATGCATATAGTATGTTTAATAACTATATAATATAAAAATAAAAAGAGACATTGTAAAAGTGAAACTCATTAAATAAGAGTTAATACTTAATGATAAGGTTCATATAATAACCCAAACCTATACAAAATCTATTGGTTGAGTGGTTTTCGACCCATACCCACCTTAACCTTTAAATTATCCACTTTGGAGCCATTAGAAACCGAATATGAATTTATTATAAAATAATATTTCTAGATTTTCCAAAGGTTCCTCTCACCCTTCTTATAAAAGGGCACTCCCCCTTCTCATTAATGCATACCTTTAAGGCCTTTTGGTTAGGAAAAACCCTACCCAAATACTCTCTCAACTTCCCTCAATACAACCTAGTGGCCTTAGATAGATCAGAAATCCAACCTAAGGATCCCTTTTGATCTAATCAAAAAGCACAACCAGAAGAAGAGGAGGTTAACCTAACCCCAACCAAGGAAAAGTACAATGGAAGGGTTATTTCATAATCTCTTCATTATCCGAGGTTGATTATCCATAATTATCTACTAGGAACTCTTTATCATACAAATCCATGTTTCTTGAAAGTGTATTTCAAAACATTCTTACTATTTTACAGAATATGGGTTAAAGTCATTTATACCCTTGTTTGACTTTTTATATGAAGTTTATAAATGAATCTTTCCGTCACTTTCCAAACAAGGTCCTTTTTAACCTTTTTGAATGAATTTAGGTAAGAATGTTTTTTTTAACTTATACGGTGGGTGCATATATTTTCCACCGTTATAAAATTTTCTAAGCTTTCCTTACAAGATTATAATGATATTTTCAAATTAAATGTTTTATTTTATAATAATGTTACCTTTAATTGATTTCAAAATGAATATTTTAAGAATTTATGAAAGTTACTCTTTATCAAAATCAGAATTTTAAATGTTTTAAAGATTTATCTTTCTACATATTTTTAATTAATTTCCATGTTTTCAAAATGATTTTAAGGATTTATTTATATGGACATGAATGTTTTGAAATGATATTTCTTTTCAAAAGTTTCGAAGTGGTATGGGACACTTTGATTAAAAAATCTCTTTTAAATTAATTCCTTAATAAATGTGTGACTTTTAAATGATTTCAAAAAAATGATATTTCTCTCAAATAGTTTTGATTTCATCTATGTCAACATCATTTGATGGATTTTAAGTTTATTTGAAGTTGATTTTTTATGATACAATACTTCCATATTGTTTTGAAGTTTTTGTGATGTTTTTGACCGTGGGTGTGTTAGTATTGTACCATTATTGGTTTATGGATGAAGTATTTTCATTTCATATGCTAGTTTTAATATGAATTTTTATGTTATTTTTGAAACTTTTTATATGGGAATGCATTGGACTTAATATCTGACGGGTGGAGCCCGCAATAGCTCCTCGATGCATCGGTAGGTCTCATGAGACAAACTAGTGTCTTGTCCCAAGGCATTGGAAAAATCTTATTTGTAGTCTTGGCATGAGGCCTTTGATATGTAGTTATGATAGTCTGGCATTATTCATTCCATCATTATGAAAGTGGTTATTGATATTTCATGTAATTATTCAATTAGTAGAATATCCATGTGAATATGTAAATGGCATTATTTCATTTTATTTTTGACATACTATGTTAAAGTTCACGTTTAAAAGGATTTTGTTTTATTTATACAGTTTCTTAAATTTTTATTATTATTTATGAAAGTTTCCGCTATATTGTTATCCATACTGGGAATTTGAGCTCACCCCTTTTTCTATGTTTTATTTTTCCTAGGAAGTGAAGAAGTATTTTATGAATGACCTGTAGGGATAGTATGAGGGGATATGAAGACAATATATTGTTGTAGTTTTTCACTTGTTGATGTAATGTAAGCTTTATGAATATATCTAGTGTTTTCAAGGATACTAAACTAATTGGTCTTTCGAGACATGATCTTTCTTGTGATCATGCCAATGTTATGTAATAATGCACCGACTCTGGGTATCTAGGGTCGGTACGTTGCAGTTGGTTTCAGAGGAAGTTTAGTACATACCATGGAAGCTAGATTTAGATAAGCTCTGATTAGAGAAAATAGATCTAAGATGGACATTGAGGATTAATATAGAATAAATTCCTAGAATTTTGGTATTGTAGAAATTTTGTGAGTTTTCCGGGAAATACATCCCTGTCTGGATACGAGCAGGTAGAGGCAGCTCTGGCATAGATGTACCTAGGGATAAAACCTGAAAACACCGATTTGAGCTAGACTCGAACTGGAACTGGTGCACGACAACGGGCCTTGCTGCACTCTTGGTTACGACACTCCCGGGGGATATGCTTAGGATAATTCTCATTTTTATTACAAACCATTATGAATGGTTTATGAGTATATACTTCTTCAAAGGAGACATTTTTATGATTATGGATTATATCCATTAACTATTTAATTTATGTTATGTGTTTTACAAGTTTGGGATTAGATATTGTTATTCATAAACTAATCTAGTGTATGCCATTGTTTAGAAATAGCGCCCAGTAGAAGGAATGAGAACTCCAACAATGCACATGATCCAAAGAGAAAGAATGATCATTCATTTCATGGTCATAATCCAGAATTTATAAGAGAAATATTCTCCCATTTATTATCATCATATGAAGATATAATATCATGTTTTGATCAGATAAATAAACAGTTTACTGAGTCCTATGGATTTAAATGGAAGCAAGATAAGAAAAGGATGGAAGAGAGAAAGATGGAGAAAGGGAAGAGGGAAAAGTGGAATTTTCCCATATGTGATAACTATGGAAAGAAACACCCTGGAACATGCATGAAAGAAATGGGAGTTTGTTATAAGTGTGGAGGAAAAGGGCACAATGTACGTTACTGCAAGGGTAAGAAAATGGTTTCAAATGTACAATGCTTCATTTTCAAGGAGTTTGGACACTACTCGAACCTATGTCCCAGTCATCAGACTATGCCGCAAATGATGCTATTGGATAATAATTATGTTATGATACTACCACAGATGAAGAGTAATGATTAGAGTTCTTATATTGATTATGTCATTTGAGTGTTGTATCAACAATGTACTTGTTATAATAATTATGGAGTATATAAGGATTTTATTGCATTACTATTTCATTAAGGATTTGAGATTGTGTGGAACAAATAAAAGTGACTCAATAACAGGTTAAATTTTTGGAAAATATATGGTTGAGAGAAAGATAAACCATAATATGGTTCTGATACCGAGGTAGTGATTTTAGAATAATATATGATTGATTTAGATAAATTATATTGGATATTCTTGAATAGCTTGAAAATGATTAATGATTTGTATATTCCATCATTGTTGGGGTTTACAAAATATTTGGATTGAAGGAGTATATCTATTATTCTTTAAGTAATAAGTGATCATGAATGTAATAAATAAGGTTTTATGGTAATTTAGGATGTTGTTGTGTTTTAAAAGAATACATGATGAAGGTGCTCACATGTTATTATGAGGAAAAGAGGATTGTGTTTACCTTCCTTATAAACTTTAAATGGAAGTATTTTGGATAGTTCTATTTTTGATTATTTTGGATTGCCATAAAAAGGACAACCCGGATGTCGGGCGGCAACCCATCGTGTCTGGAAAAGCCACGAGACTTGAACCCACAACCGAAGGGCGACTAGGGTGTATCACCTACCACTGAACCACATGATTTATTGGATTGAATAATGCAATTTTTTAATGGTTCCCCTAGATGAATTATAAATTCATTTTTTAACCCTATACGAATAAGATAAATAGAGTATTATTTTTATTTTCTATTATCTTTTAGAGTGAAAGATGAGTTTGTGGTAGAACTTTGTTAAAGGATGAGACTCTTATTATCAAGTATATATTTTTCTTCTTCTCTTATTAAATGAAGAAATTAATTGTTATACTTTTGTGAAGGGATCTTAAAACAAAAAAAAATGTGTTATCCGAATACCATATGTTTTGCTGAACCGATGGTATTTTAAATCATCATAGATTGATGAATTTAAGGCCCTCAATTTTACACTATTTTGTGATTTATGACCTCAATCACTACCTATAAATATTTACGTTTTCCCTCCAATTATATGTCTCTAATTTCCACCAATGTTCTCCGAATAGAGATCATAATTTGGTGGTGACCCTTTCATTTCTCCTTTCCTCTAATTAAGACTAAATTTTATTAACCCAATTTCCTATGTGGGTCTTCCCTAAAGAAATTTTCTATATTTAACCGTTTATTTTCAAAGAACAATTTCAAATTGTGAGGACTCAATTTATTGAAGGAGGGGAGAATGTAACTCCCCATGATTTCATAGTGTTTTAATTTTTCAAAATAATTCAATTACTTGCACTACAAGAAACACCGAGTTCAAGAACACCATGACTTACCAAACAAGCCGTTCAAAATATGATATGAATAGTATTAACTAAATTTTAAACTTTATATAATACTTATAATTTTAGAATCCATATTATGAGTTTCTTAGACATAATTTAAGAACAAATTCATTTTCAGTATTGCACTTTTACCAACTTTTAATAGTGAACCCTTTTTAAATACAATATTTTAAACTTTTATATATTCAATTTGACTAAATAAATTTACTTTTTAGAATGGGGACATCAAAAATTTACAATGAAACAACCCAAGCTTCTACGGTATGCTTTCCATTGAATATTACAGTAGTGTGTGTTGTATGCAACTTTGAGTTCTAACACACACCACAACCAATCAAACTAGCCGTTATGAATAGTAATTCCTACTTTTTAAAATTTTATTAATTTTATCTCTAAAAATGGACATCATTTTTGTATTCATAGTATCTAATTTAGCCTAAGGTGAAATTTTGGATCTTTTCAGATAACATTTATTTTTTGATGAATAGTGAAAATTAATAAATTTTAATTAAAAACAACATTTTTAATTGAAATAATATATATATATATATATTATGAATTTGGGTGGTTTAAAAGTATATTAAGAAAATATTTTTACCATTTAATACAATTTTTGTCATTGTACATAATTTCACAATTAAACCGGACATAAACAAGTGTCAATCTTTTGATAGTTATTATCTCTTAAAAACACTATATTTGTTTTGACGACGGGAATTAATTTTAAATTAATTAATGAAACTGATATGTTTTGAATATGGTAAAATAGACTTAATTTTTGAATTCATAATATAAAATATAGCTTAGGCCTAATTTTTGGTATTTTTCTAGAAACGTTCATTTTTTGATGAATAGTGAAACAACCAAGTGGTAGTTAAAAAACTGAATTTTTCATAAAACATAATTTTACCGCTTCTGTGAGTGGAATTTCAAAAATACGAGAGACACAGTTAATATCAAGGAGTAAAATTTGGTTCAATGATATGAAATTAATTTTTGGTGAATAGTAACTTTTTACTTTTATTTACCACGGTTAAAAGTGAATAGGGTAATTAAGGGAAAAAATGATATTAATATAATTCTAAAAAATGTCCTAATTCTATTGTACAAGTGTATCTCGACCAAAAAAAACCTTAGTAGTAAAATATTATCATATAGGTCCAATTTTATTAGATTAGGACATTTATTATTATTTAATTCAAAAAAGAGTTGAAAGTGTTAAAATCAATGTTTATTTACTAAAACATTTATAATATAGTGTTATAAATAAGATAAATTAGATTGTAAATATTAATTAGAAAGCTAAAAAGATTTCTTACATAAAGGTATTTTATTTAAAATTTTTAGACATTAAATAATTTAATTTATTTATGACACAATGATGATGCAGTAATTACCTAATTAATGAAAAATTAGAATAATTGATATTATAAATACCCAAATAAATGTAATTTGAGACTATTTATAAATACCAATAATATTATAGGTTAATAATAAATGTTATTATTGATTTAATTAACTTATTTCGAAGTAATCATTATTTTATGATTTTTACAAAAATCAATTATTGAATAGTGTCAAAATTGTCATAAAGGTGTTTTTAAAACAAATATTATATTATTAATTGATATTAAATTCCTAAAAATATAAGGTTCGACCAAAAGACCTATATCATGATAGGTGTATCATTAATGGACTACTTGGGGGTCTCTTGGATATATATAGTAGTTTTATTAACCATATAATATAACAATACAAAGAGACACTGTAAAAGTGAAACTAATTAACTAAGAGTTAATACATAAAGATAAGGTTAATATAATAACCCAAACCTGTCTAAATTCTATTGGTTGAGTGTTTTTCGACCCATCCCCACCATAAACTTTAAATAATTCACTTTGGAGCCATTATTAAATGAATATCAATTTATTATAAAATAATAATTCTAGCTTTTCCAAAGGTGCCCCTCACCCCTCTTATAAAAGGGCACTCCCCCTTCTCATTAATTCACGCCTTTAAAGCCTTTTGGTTTAGCCAAACCCTGCCCAAATACTCTCTCAACTTCCCTCAATACAACCTAGAGGCCTTAGTTTGATCAGAAATCCAATCTATGAATCCCTTTTGATCAAATCAAAAGGAAGAACCTGAAGAAGAGGACGTTAACCTACCACCAACCAAGGAAAAGAACACGGTAAGGGTTATTTCACAATCTCATCATTATCCTAGGTTGTTTATATGTAATTATCTACTAAGACCTCTTTATCATCCACATCCATGTCTCATGAAAGTGTATTTCAAAACATTATTACTATTTTACAGAATATGGGTTAAAGTCATTTATACCCTTGTTTGAATTTTTATAAGAAGCTTATAAAGGAATATTTCTGTCGTTTTCCAAATAGGGTCCTTTTTAACCTTCTCGACAGAATTAAGGTAAGAATTATTTTTTAACTTATACGGCGGGTTTGGCTATTTTTTTCCGTTATAAAATTTTCGAAGCTTCCCTTACAACCATATAAAAATATTTTCAAAGTAGATGTTTTATTTTATAATTATGTGACTTATAAATGATTTCAAAATGAATATTTTAAGAATTTATGAAAGGTAATATTTGTCAAAATAAGAATTTTAATTGTTTTGAACATTTATCTTTCTAAATCGTTTTTATTAATGTCCATGTTTTCAAAATTATTTTAAGGATTTATTTATATGGACATGAATGTTTTGAAATGATATTTCTTTTCAAATGTTTCGAAGTGGTATGGGACACTTTGATTAAAAAATATATTTTAAATTACTTAATTAATAAATGTGTGACTTTTAAATGATTTCAAAAAAAGAGATATTTCTCCCAAATATATTGGATTTCATCTATGTTAACATCCTTTGATGGATTTTATGTTTATTTGATGTTGATTTATTATGATACAAAACTTCCATATTGTTTTGACGTTTTTGTGATGTGTTTGACTGTGGATGTGTTATTCTTATACCATTCGTGGTTTATGGATGAAGTATTTACATTTTGTATGCTAGTTTTAATACTAATGTTTATGTTATGTTTGAACCTTTTCATATGGGAATGCATTGGACTTAATATGTGACGGATGGAGCCCGCTATAGCTCCTCGATGCATCAGTAGGTCTCATGAGACAAACTTGTGTCTTGGCACAAGGCCTGGGAAAAATCTTATTTGTAGTCTTGGCACAAGGCCTTGGATATGTGGTTATGATACTCTGGCATAATGAATTCCATCATTATGAAAGTGGTTATTGATATTGCATGTTATTATTCGATTAGTATAATATCAATGTGAATAAGTAAATTGCATTGTTTCATTTTATTTTTTCCATACTATGTTGAATTTCAAGTTTAAAAGGCCTTTGTTTTAGTTATACATTGCCTTAAATGTTTATTCTTATTAATGAATGTTTCTGCTATATTGTTATCCTTACTAGGCATTTGGGCTCACCCCTTTTTCTATGTTTTATTATTCCCATGATGTGAAAAATTATTTTATGAATGACCTATAGGGATAGTATTAGAGAATATGAAGACAATATATTGTTGCATTTTTTCATTTATTGATGTAATGTAATCTTTATGAATATATCTAGTGTTTTCAAGGATACTAAACTAATCGGTCATTCGAGACTTGATCTTTCTTATGATCATGCCAATTTTATGTAATAATGCACCGACTCTAGGTATCTAGGGTCGGGGAGTTACATTAGATGACCCCACACCATAGGGCTAGGGCCATTTTCACCATCATCATCACCAAATATGGAATCCATCTTATACATATAGGTACAAAGAAACCATCTCTTGTCATCTCACTTATTCCTCCAACCAACAGACAACCCTCTCTTGGTTGGGGCTCAATTAGAAAATGTGAACATAAACTCTAGCATATTAACTATTCATAGGCTAGGATAGAAGGAGCATAAGGAAAAGGAAATCATTCCCCACCATGACTGTAAGACTAAATGGCTCAATAAAGAAAAGGGATCAAATAAAAACCCTGATGGAAGATGTATAGAATCAACTTATTGTGTAAAAGGAAAAGGCACAATCACCATTGCATAATATGAAATTATGAATACCATCACTATCAACATTGATGATTTTGATGGAGATGTAAATGTAGAGGACCACAATGGAGTAAATTTATGCCAGGAGGAGGTTGATTTCAAAACACAAAATGATATTGTGTGCAGCTGGAACCAAAGAAGGATTCAAAATTTGGTACAAAAAATCAGTGATTTTTCCCATCATCGGTGGAATACTAGAAAAGAAAAATAATAATATGTGACTATATGTCTATTTCCATACATATAAGAATGATTTCCACAATATGAGTGTGAAATATGCACTCTTTGAAAACTCACTGTGGAGTTAATTTGGTGTAATATTCCTATAGGATATCATCACCTTCCATAGATGAAGGTTCTCCCTCCCATATAAGATCATACATAAAGAGTGATATCTGGTTCAAAAGTTTCATTTGGATCTTGAAAACTAGCCTGCATAAATGGGGATGCTGAAAATTAGTGGGACGTCCCTCAACTGTGGTGATAGACACTCCCCTTCTTGGGTAATCATTCAGTCGTAGAACGGATGAAGGATCAATGAGATTTGAATGTGTGACCCCCTCATTTTCAACCACCTAATACCTATGGATGGGAGACGGCTTGGACAACATTTATGATAGATTTACTTACCATCATTGAATTGATTGCTATGTGAATGGATTCTATGTAAGGGATGCACATACCTATGAAACCTAAAAGGAAGCCATATCCTGAATGGGTTGATGATACTCCACCTTGATCCAAATTTTTCATCCCCACCTATTATAACTTTTATGGTGACGGTGACCCTGAAAAATATCTCACACACTTCATATCCTGATGGAGGTTGATGATGCGATATCGAGATCAATATGTGGCAAAAAAACATTGATTTTTCTTATAGACTCTGAATATGACAGACATCATTTGGTAAAACATTATGCCATCTGGATCTATTGTAGGATGGTAAGACCATAATCCTCATTTCCTTAATCAAATCAATTCAACACTATGGAAAATGATGATCATCGACTTGATGAACCACAAGAATCATGAGAACAAGGGATGTCTGATTTCATAGTAAGGAGTAAGGTCTAACCTATTCAATCACTATCCCCTCTAATAGTAGAAACTACTGGAACTATAACCTATGAATATCTGGGATGTGTTGGAGAAATGCCAAATCCCTATGAAATATCCAAGAGGGTTTCAAGAGAGCTTTAAAATATCACAATATCACCTAGCGACTATTTGGTAAACCTGATCAAAGATTCGATTCATTCCTTCAAAATAGGGGTATAATATAGGAATAGGAGAAGCTTTAGTTGTTTCACTCAAGCCTGTAGCATTTCCCATTCATGCACATAGGAAGCCCTGAACCATCCTGATCCTCTTATTGAGTGTCGATCACCATAGAATCACCATCCATGGAAAGTGCATAGAATCGAGGTCACCTATGAATTGAGGAACATATCGACAATGTATACTCTTTATGAAATGACTATATCTTAGATTATTTCTTGTAATATATGGATAAAAACCTACTCTCACATCCATAGACCAGGTGGCCTGATGAAATCATCAACACCAAAAATCCCTACATCTTCCCTTTATTTAAAAAGCTGGGTCACAATATCAAAAATTTATTCATCGTAAAAGATTTCCTTAAAGGCATAGTTGACTCTATATAGGTGACCGTAGAAAATTATCTAGATAAAGTGTCTCACATAAGAAACTCCTAGTCATATGATTAGGATGGTTGGAATAAAGTTCCTTCCATTAAAGCCCAAATGCTTGACAACTGGTTAACCTGTAAAATAATTGATTGAGCCCATAAAACTATTTTATCACAGTTTCAAAAATCTATGATAGCTACACCACATAAATGGGATACATTAGATGTGAATTCCCTGGGAGGGAGTGGCCCCCTGAAATGGGAAGAGAAAGAGGATGAAGAAATATATTTTTCTCCAATGGATACATGAACTCTTACATATTCCTTCACTTCAACATCTATAATAAGGGCACTGCCCATCCAAAAAAAACCCTCAGAAAATGGATAAATCATATTAGTGTTTTTCAATGTCATAAACATATAAACTCCCTTCTGGGATTAATATTATATCCCCAAAAATGGTTTTCCCTTTCCAAATCGGGGAATGGGTGGTCTCTTGCGGCGAAACCAAAGATACAAGGGACAACACAGATGTGGTCAGAATCAACATTCTGATCATATACCAAGGGAATATATATATATATATATATATATATATATATATATGTGTGATACTAATCAGAAATTTATTCCATAGAAACAAAGTAGACAATGATGTTCCTCGGAGCTCTACAACAATCAACAGCACCCAATTCTCTTGATTGACAACATAGTGGGGGTTCAATCTGATCATCACAAGAATTGAGAAAGTAAAATATGAACTTCACCACTAATTGTATATACCCCCTAAACCTCCTTTAATGTTACATACCCATCTACCTCACATGCCTCGACTCCTCATCTGAACGTCTAGGTGCAACCCCATATTAGGAAGCGCCGACGTCTGGCCAAAAAGTCTGACATTATAAAAGATCTAATCATAGTCCTCACTAAGATATCAATTCTTGGTTCACATCATAATTGAAATGATATCAGTGAGGCACTTTTTGAATCCCTATCAATACCACAAGAATTAGAGATATAAGTCACCACAATGGAGGTCTATCAAATATAGACTATTTACTTAGGATGTTATGATGAATTCTCATTCACTATCCAAGAACAAGTGGAGGACATCCAACTGTAGATCAGGACCATTAGTGTTTTGGTATGACTCGATAATTTTAATTTCCAAATGGTGCTGATTGATAATGGAATCGAGATCAGTCTAATCTAAATTAGAACCCACTGATGATTATGGTCTAGAAAAGCAGACTTATCCCCTATGAAACTGTACTTTTAGGAGTATGATACGAAGGAAGAAAGACACCTCAAGAAGATCAAAATCGAGACCCAATTTGGGGACCCCAAATATGAGGATAATTTCATGGTTATCTGGAAGGACAAATCACACACTACCCTTCTTGGAAGTCCCTTCATTCATGGAAACATGAAGATAGCTTAAAAATTTCGTCAATATTTGAATCACCCCCTCAATTGACAATTAGGCATATTCTAGGGTGGTAGTACCACCCATATGTCACATGCAGAGAGACATGTGGTGTGATAGATATCTTCAGAAAGGGATGAATGAAAGTGATGGGGGACGATGAAATACAGGTTTCATCTTCTGATGACCCATGGATCACCCCTTGGAATCCCTAGATCATGTTAAAGGATTCTTATGTTCTCCGCATAATCATAGACTTAGAAGAAGATCTAATATCGAAGGTCCAAGACCATCATGTCCAATGACACAATGTAAAATTAAATCAGTTTCATCATCTCTCTACAACGAATAAGATAGAAAAGGATTGTGATTTCCCTTCCATGGAATCAAAAAATGAAGAGGACCCCATATTACCAACTTCACCTAAATATGATTCCTAATACTTAAAAAGGAAGGGTAAGAGGATGATATCAGAAATTCCCCTCCAACATTTGATGAGGGTGTATCTACCACCATAAATGATATCATGAATGAAAATATTGGAATATAATAGGTCTCGTGGACTACTCTGATTACTTCTGCCAATCCCCTCAAAGACAATGATATGTATATTTAATTTTTAACGAATCTTGGATATGTGTTCCACTATAATTATAAAAAAATTCTCATGCTCAATCTTGATGTGGCAACACACCATCTAAGACTAACCGAAGGGCTTGTAGGATTCAAATAGGAAGACACAAGGATGCACACATTTAATGACACCAGTATAGAGGGTGAATTTTATATTTCAATCAAATCTAACATCATTCAAGAAGTGAAGTACCCATGATATCTTACCAAAATAGTCCCACTCAAAAAATTAGAAAAAGAAAATTAGGGTTTTCATTGACTTCAAAGACCTCAATCGATATTTTCATGAATGATGCATTCTCATTTTCATTCATTGAACTCTTGATCAATGAAACCACTAGATTCTTCAACATTTCCATCATATAAAAGTGCTCATTGTACAATCAGAACAATATGGCCCCCAAGGATAAGGAATCCACCACCATTATAGAGTCTCTAGTGATACATTGTTACCCTATCATTCCCTTTGGATTTAATCATGTAGGAACCACATATCAATGTGTCATTCATATCATATTTAAATAATTATTAGAGGATATTTGACAATTATTTCCACTACATGGTCATTACATCCGAATATTGATGTTATCTATTCATAGATCTCTATGAAATCTTAGACAAGATATGACAACATAGTTTAAAAATGAATCTGATAATTGTTTTGGGTAACATTCATTAGGTTCCTTGGATTTGTGTTATGCCGCCACACTATTGAGGATGACCCTATAGAATAAAAGTGCTATTTTAGAAATTTCACCCACCAGGAATATTACAGAACTGAGGGGAATCCAATGACATGAAACCTAAATTCATTGATTTATATCCATCCTATCGGGAAATGCTATCCCCTTCACAAAGAAAATGATGAAGGGTTCCATCTACCAATGAGATTCTGTGTGTAAAAAATCCCTCAAATTTGTAATGAATTACAATCTCCACCAACCGTTTTTGATAAATCTGGTGGTAGGAAGGGAACTCATCTTATAGGTGGAAACCAAGGAACCCTCATTCAGTTCCATCTTCGCACTGAAAATTGATCATGGAAATGAGAATAGTCACTATTACTTATTCCAGACCTTGTTGGGTACTTATACCAGATATTGTGTTGTCAAAAAGAACTACCATGCACTCATCTTCATAGTGATAATGATGTTGCATTACATGTAGCACTATATAGTCCATCTGGTCACTCATATTTACCCACTCTAGTATATACTCATCTTCCCAATGTTTATTGAGTGCTTCACATGATGAGTGGTCATTATTCAACAATACAACATTCAGTTCATATGACATATGTCTGTAAAAGGAAAATCCATTTTTTATTTCAATGAAGAACATCATCCTTAGGGAAAATACACTAGAAGCCACTGAGCACCTTGATAAAGAGATATTTCAATCCCATTACACTCCCCAAACATGGAAAATTTACATTGATGGATCCTCTTGGAATCATGTAGGCACTATAATGGAAAATTGAGTGCTTTTACCGAATAGGTATAGGGATTGAATTTTTCTCTATAGTCAATGAAATTCTTCCGTACTCTTTCTCGATGTTCGAAAAATATGCAAAAAATGTGTCTGAGTACCAACCCAACATCACTAGATTGGAACATCCACTACAACAATACATAACCTAACTGTATATCAAATGGGGCATATAACAAGTGATAATATAGATAAATGGAGAATATTCCATAAAAAGGAGTAAATGGCTCCTCTTGTGGATTAATGTAATATTTCCCCTATTATTGCACACTGCGTTATGTGCCTCGATCATATGAATCTCACACCGATGCTCTGGAAAATGCATATGTCATCTTTGCCGACCCTATTATGGATGAAGCATCCTTCTATACTGCACATCAAATAATGCTCTCATCGATCATCATATGTTTTAGAGAATAGATCAATCATGTCAACACCACCCAGATCATTTTGAATCAATGACTACCCCAAGATAGATGGAGCTTATAATTGGTTATGTTCACGGTGATAATCTTATGACAGATCAAGCCCAAAGAGAACATATTTAGTGCTGGGGGGGGGAATTCACTTTGTAGGATGGTTTAAATGCGAAAAAAAATATTCTAACAAGAGGATTTATGGAATTATCAATAGGTGAATAGTAGAAGGAAATGTTATTGCCATCATGGAAGATGTGTATACAGGCTCTTGGAACACCCATCAATCTAGAACCAGGATTTCACACCAGATCAATAGGTTGGTATACTAATGATAATCGAGGATACTAGAATACGTATAATTCTCCAATAAATTTTATGTTTTCTAGCTTAATGAAAAAATCATCCATAAATCCCTAGAAATTTTATATATGTTGAATTATTCTCATCCATTTTTTGTTGGTCTGATGGATGTTGTGGGACCATTTTCCCCAGCACCAACTAAGTAGTTCATGTAAATACACACTACTATTATATTCTTTTTGAAATATATTTTGTAAACACCAATCAAGGATATTGGGTAGATGAATATCGTCAACATCATAATGACCCATATAATCACTAGGTTAGTAGTCCCTCACATGATATTGATTGACAACTTCACCATATTCTATTCCAAATAGTTGACGTCTTATAAAACATCCTTCTACAATGAAGTGGAAAATGGAAAGATAAAGTCATTCAATAATACTCAATTTAATATAATTCAGAAGGTGATGATCTTGTATTAGATGTCTGGGCCAAAAAATATCATTCATTGATTATGGTCCTACCATACCACCACGCATACTGCGACACAAGCTACATTGTACTCAATGGTATATGGAATTGAGGCATTATTAACCATAGAGGACTAGCTTCCATCACATCAAATAATAATTTATGGACCAATAATAAATGATGAACATTCCCAAAATATGTTAGATGCTTCGGAATGGATAGATGATAAAAGGTTATGCATTTTGTATAATATGGAAAACCATCAAAACCAGATTATATGAGCATTCAATAAAAAGTATTTCTTACATTAATTCATTCAAGGATTACTAGTGTTGCTTCATTGAACCTCAATGATTCTAGGAATGAATCCCCAAAGACAGGATCCCAACTGATAATTACCCTATATAATAAATAAGTTATATGAGAATAAATCCTACTCATTGGACATAATGGATATGGAGAGTGTGACACAACCCACCAATAACATATTTCTCTTGAATGAAATAGAAAAAATATCACCATGAGGTAATTAATATTAGTGAATGTCTGATCATTCATCTTAACTTCATGATGTTAAACTATTCTCGCTAATAATTACTACCTGACATTAAACTATATAGATGACATACTCTCTTAAAGACAACAAATTGCACAGCTTTCTTCAAAGTTCTTGTGGATTTCATTCTTTCATCACAATATACGTAGTTATTCTAGAACTTCTATTAATGGTTCCATCCATAAGATTATTTTCCTTTCATGTTGGGTGATCTAGTTTCATTATAGCATGACATTAAACTAAACATGCCCTGAACATCACTCTTCATGACGGGTTGCCCAATATCATCACCACAAGAAATAAAACCGCACAGATCTGTGATATTCTTCCCCATTCACATTATGTCACATATATCCTTTCCAAATGATGATAAATGGAATGGTTCTTCTAGAGATATGAATTCGATGATTCCCATTTTCAAATGGGATACATAGGGACTCCACCATCTCATTTCATGTTCCAAAAACAACATGATGCAAAATACCCTATCCCACATAAGGACCTTGTCCTTCCAAGATTATTATACAATAAATGACTCACTTGCGCTTAGGAATTACAATAAAGGATTCCCTGCATGGGAATGACAAGGCATATCATACATAGAATGACTTCATCCTCACAAAATGATGTTAAACTACATGGAATTTCTGGAGAAACATGTGATTTGTTTCTCATTTTCTTGAGATACGTATTGGCTCCCATAATTCCATCCTTGGGACAAACTGCAACATCTACATTTAGTCATGTTGGTTATCCTCCTTCCTCACCACATGAGGTTAAACTACAAATATTTTCATGAACTAATTGTGGGTTTTTTAACATTATTATGATATATGTACTGATTCCCAGACTCCCACCCTTGTGCCTAACCACAATATTCTCACCAATTCACTATGGGTCACCCTCATCCAAATCGAAAGATGTTAAGCTGCATGGAATATAAATAAATATGTTGACCATGATTAAATACATCATAGGATACATAGTGATTCGAAGATCTCTAATCATAGGGAAAGCTATATTGCTCAATAAAAATAATTTCCACCTCTATGTATGGACTAGAGCTGTGTAGAGTATTTCTTGTTTAATAACTATGTGTGATATGATTATAATCAATATAATATACATAGTGATGCCCAAGTCCCCATCATTTGGCCTTGCCATAACACTATCACTTTTCTTGATGGTCCACACCATTCCTATCCACTAAATGTTAAACTATAGGGATTTCAAGCACATTGTGTGGCTTCATTATCATCCTCATGAGATATGTAGTGACACCAATGTATCCTTATTTGAGCCTAGATTCAACATCCGCACACATTCACATCAGTTCCTACATCTGTACTGCATGACGTTAAACTACATGGAAGTACATCCTTACGGCATGTTGTTAAAATATATGGACAGATTCCCTTACCACATGACATTAAACTGAATGTAAAAATTCCAAACTATTGGATGTTAAACAACCTAGAAGAATGTAATTAACAACTGAGGAAAAATTACAAGAAAAATGTCCTTACATAATGAAGTCATACTACACAAATAAATGTATCCAATAAATGAAAAGAAACTATACATACCATCTTCCATTTTTCAACCATCATCCAAAGGTCACTAGAGACTTTCCTCAGAAAACTGAAGTATGCCGTGCTTCCATTTATATTTAATACCACCACAAATCTATATACAAGACTTCATTTATCTTGCATCTCAGGTATCCATACACATCCAAGGCCTTTTTAAAGGTTATTAAGCTTCAAGAATACATTGATTAATTTAAAAATTAGTCCATTGATCATTTATATGTACCTATGATCGTCAACCAAATGTGTCACTCAAGAAAATTACATTCCAAATCATGTGAGCCCCGACATCATTTTGGAAACACTCAACACCTTTACATGTCTAAACCACTTCATGTATAACTATCACATATCATTACTCCTAACATGAGAAACACAATCTGTGATTTACAATATTTTCATCCCATGCTCGGAATGATGTTGGAGGACTATTATCCTTGGATAGACTGATTAAACCTATTTTAGTCATCCTTCATAATTGTTCCCTATTATTCATGACCATAAGTTTTCTACATTTTGTTCAATGGTGTACGACCTTTAACTCATGTACCTAATGATCAAAAGTTTAAAGCCATAAACTACTAAAAAGAGGAAAAAACATTTTAGGTTGAAAACAAGAAAATGGTGACCATAAAAAACGTTATGTCTCCACCTAGTAAACTCTTCATCCTCAGAGTTTAAGAAAAAATTAGGGTGCAAACATAAATATTATAAATATCAAAGGGTCCACCTTGTACCCATAGAAAAAGACAGTATATTCTAACTAGACCTAATGGATTGTGATGAAGTTAGAGAAATATATTTCACATCCCCTCACCATGATAATATATTCACTTGGTGGTAACACAAGTTTTAGCGTACTCGATCACTCCAGGGATATTACACTCTCCACATATCACACATCTACAGTGGGGGTGTCTCGAATAAACATAACCTTACTTATACATTGTAAAGGATATATGTATTTAAGATACTTTCTAATGAATATGAATACACTTTAATGGATCCTAACTATGCGCCTATGGTTTTCAACCAAATGTGTCACTTTACAAGATGACATTCCAATTCATTTGTGACCTGACACCACCACGACCTCACTCAAAAAATAAATTTGATTGAACCACTACCAGAATAGATACCCCCATATATTTCTCTTGAATCAATTGATCTAGATCATGAAATAAAATCCCAACACCAAACTATCTAGGTGGTTTTAATATCCTCAACTTTACAACACCATGTTTCATAAAATTTCTCAAGAAAGGACTGTGAAATTTCATCCGCTAACAATTGTTGTCCAACATCTCATGATTCGAAACCACATTTCATAGGACTCGAGCTTCTCTTTAATATATAAACTTCCCTATGGTTATAGAACACATTGGGGATATCATTCCTCTCATACATAAAATCATCATCTAGACATTTTATTCTAAAAAAATATTTCAAATCCATGGGAAAGAAGTGGAGATCATATTTTTCATGGCATGGAACAAACAAATAAGGTCCATGAACCAACAACTATAGGAATCTTCTATTTCCCTGAATGGAGCATTAATCCTTGCAAGCCTCTAGAAAACCATAGTGGATCCTCACACATTAGAATGTCATGGGTCAGAAATAGAATTTTTTCACCATATCATATACATATACTCAAACTTTTGGGTTAATATTTACACAATCAACACTTCAACTACCCATGCTGGCCTATTATACCTAGTATTCCAAACCCACTAATGGTATCTCCATGAATATTTTATTAATCATGGAATAGTCACATGTACTCAAGGAACCTATTCTTCACTATGAAAACAGGAAAATTTATCTTTCATGTGAACCTATAGCCTTTATAAAAATGTACAATGCTTCAAAAAGGAAATTATGATTCTTGTGAGCCTCAAAAAATTCTTGATATAACCAAAAACCTTAAATTGTTTTGGGTTATTTTTTGTATGCCTACATCATATCCGATGATAATTCAGAAGGTCTAAGATATAAGAACCTAAACTGAAGCAATATTTGGTCAGAACTAATCTATTCTAAATTAACAGAATATATTGTCCATGTTAAAAGATGTTAAACTAAATTAATATTAGTACCATGCTAAAGTCCCTAAACTAATGAAATGTATGTTTTGAGAAAAAAGACCATAAAATATATAAATAAAATGAATCAAAATTAGGTCTGAGTTAAAAGATCCAAAACTAAGGAAATAGAAGGCATGAGATTAAATACCGTAAACTAATGAAATATTAGGTCTGAGATAATAAATAGAAAATAAAAGAAATGGAATTTTTGAGCTAAAATTAACTAAATTTAAAAATTATTAGTTCCAATATAAAAGACCCTAAACATACACAATAGAAGGTCTGAGCTAAAAGTCCCGAAACTAATGAAATATTATGTTCGTGAATAAAGTCCATAAATAAATTAAATTTCATTTCATAGATAAAATCCACTATACTAATGAAATATTATGTCTGAAATAATTTACAATAAATCAAGAAATAAATGGACTAACCTAAAAGAACCTAAAATAATTCATGATATAAATTTTGTGTTCGAAATCAGGAAATGCCTATTTATATGTCATTTAATATCAAACTATGCTGACCCTACCTATGAGATTCAAAAAAATATAGAGCATTAACCCTCAAATACATATCAATTACTCCATTGATCCCTCTATTGATCCTGTTATCTTAAGAGATTTGTAAAAAATAACCAATAGTGAATCTTGTGTGAGTGGGCATTGACAAGAAAATCAAAAATAGAATCTGTGAAAGTTTCAACAATCAACTCTATGAATTTAGGATCATAAATTTACAGTATGGAATGGGTGCATCATTGGTCTAACAAAACCTAAAAATAGTAAATAATTATTGAAGGGGATAGTTTGATATTTTTTTCCCAATAAATTTCAAAAAACCTTATTGATACGACCCAAAAAACGATGGTAATTGGTATCCATGCTAGCTAACAAAGCTTCACAGTAGAAAATTCCTACTCATATATCCATATTCAAGGAATTGTTAGTGGAATTATGGGATCCAGAAACCATATAAATATAAGTATGTAAGTGCCTTTAAGACAAAGAAAACATAAAATATTGTCGAAAATGGAGGCATGAATGTTCTTGTGACACCATGCACATCGTATGACTTAGGAAGGAATGAAAGACAAAATAAAGGGTTCAAGAATGATCTAACCTCCTACTAATTTGCGAGTCACATAACCACTAAAGGGTGTCACACGAAATGCAGGACCCATATGGGGACTCATGATAGTGTGTCTTGAACATGGTCATGCGATTCAAAATTAAACGAACAATTAAGCCAATAGATTTCATGATAACCTCGAGGAAATCATATCCAATATATCAATAAATTAATGAAGAGTAGTTCGTGACCAGGATGAAATGAACTTGTACATGAAATAGTCTTGCGGGAGTGCTCTGAAGAAACAGGGTCACAATGAAGGCTTACTAATAGGGCTTATGATGAGGATTCGTTTCATGGTCTTATTATAGAGGAAAAAAGCATGAGAGCTCTATAAAAGAGGCTTCTGATGTAATAAATTTCTCTCTACCTACCAATATATACATGATATTTTATGTAATACCAAATGACAGTCGGCGGACAAAACATCACCTATCAAATCAGTTCCCACCCCCTCTAATGTATATTTTAGGTATTAGTTTTCCTCAAAACAATGTCCTCAAACCTATGGATGTCCCTCCAAGGGGGGGGGGGATATGTTGACTCTCGTAAAATAACCAGAGGAGAAAATCAATATGGAATACATGCGTGAATAAGGGTTTTATTTTCACTACAAGTCAATGGAAGGGGAGGATGGATGTGACATGTAGATCGCATGAGAGCCTTACCAGATCATGACCATGTGACCATTTCAAGGTCACACACACAACTTCGAGCATAACCCTTATAAATTCCCTCATACCCTATTTGATGAAAATTCATTCAATTGAAAAGTGTTCTAATAAAACTGATGGTCGCATGGTGACAACCGAACAATCACCCCAAGAAGCATAGTTTATCCTTAGAACATGTCTGAATTACCACCCAAATTATTTAGAAAAAATTAATGGTTGATATCTAAAAGAGTCACACCCCTAGTTTTCATGTAGATCATGCACCATATCATTGTATGAAAGAATAAAATTAATTTATGATACCCTTTCAAATTTTCATGAACCTAAAAACATATAAAGATAGAATATAAGAGATAATAGGGGGAAAAGAGGAGTTCATGGTCACCGAAAGAAATGTGATGCATGAAAGATTCTCGACATCATATCTTACTAAGCTTGTGAAGACCCTTTGACTTTTCATCCTCACCATGAATAGTTCCCCAGGATACTCTATCATGATATCTGGGAAAACTGATAAACACTTCTACATTATATTTATAAAAACTCGATATGACCCATATTTGTGATGAGAGATATCACCCAAAATTTGAGTTAAAATACAACATATTACTTTAACATACATGAATGACCCTGAAACTGTTATTTGAGGAAGCATGGGAGAAAAATGGGAGGAGGCAAAAAGTTTTCATGATCAATGAAAAAAATTCTATGTGCCCATGGATACCCACAATACCCCGATAGTCCTTAGAGACATATCCACATCATTTCAAGAAACCACTTTGGCTTTTTATCCACACCACAAAGAATTCCTCAGATATGTCTATTAAACCCTTCTCCACACATTGGATGAACTAATAGATTTTTCCAATTATACTATCATACCTCCCCATATGAATTATATTGATCCTATGATGCATAACCAAAAAATAGAGAAAATGCCCATAACATAAATCATGAAATCCATCATGAATCTCAGACATTGTCATAAAAATAAAATAAATAATAGAGGGATGAGGTAAAAGGTACTCGCAGTTGATGAAAGTCATGTGAGGCACCCAATGAACCCGTGTGATAGTCTCAAGAGACACATACATAAAACATACTTTTCTCTTGAGATCCCAAGACATACCCCAAGGTCTTGGGAATGCCTTTCAACATGAATTTTGATATTGCGAAGGCCTATGGTAGAGTAAAAGTAAAAAAAAAGTACATCGAAACATCTTCAAGTTCAATAAATACCCCATTGTTTAGTTATTATCCAATAACGGAGGCTTTGACGAAAGAGGATCGTGATTGCTGAAAATAAGGTGACACACTTAGAGCAGTCCATGGTAGAGAGTCTCGAAAAAGCGTGGTTCTATATCCACTCACCAACTACTATTTGGACACATGCTAGATACATTGTACAATGTGTCGATCAATATGGATGATGATGCCTATAAATTCACCACTCTAACATTATGAATGGGTTAAACACAGAATGACTACAATTTGAATGAAATTTCCAAGTGAAAGGGTCCCAAGAAACATTGTGGACTTATTAGTGGAACTAATCATGTGGCCTGCTGGCCCATCATCAGATAATGCCCTAGTGACCAGCCGATGTAGTCTTTCTCCAGGAATAAACCCCTCGATGGGATCATTCATAGATCACATAAAGGACTTCGAGAATCATGTGTGAAGAGAACACCATACGTCTCCCAGATATTGAAATCCCCAAAGAGAATTGATATTGAATAAATATAAGTCACATTCAATAAAAGGGTTGGAGCCGAGATTTTAAGTGGTATACTTAAGAAAAGAACACACTCACTTTCCCTGGTGTACTTTGAGTAAGTCATCCAAAGGCATGTGAAAACACCATGGCATGGTGCCTGGATCATGGGACACTCCTTCAATATTCCATATGGGACATTAAAGATACTATAAAAATTTCCAATAATGCCACACGATTTCCCCCCATAGACATCACATTGATATCATGAACCCATCAAGATGTATCACTTGAGACATAAGACATCCTTCAGATACATCACCAGACTCATACAACAACAATTTCTCATATCATTTCAGTCTCATGGTTGCAACTGGGTTTGTAAAAACAAATCTCATGACACCCTATGGGAAGGCTATCTGAGACTCGTGACACCCTCAAAAAATAAAGTCCAAGTCTCGCGAGGTCTCCCTGAGGTTTAATCCAAGATACACATAATCCTTTGGACTATGTCACACATAATCTTGTGAAACCCTTCTATATGTCTCGAGACTTTTCATGAAATGGCTCTCTAGATATGCCGATTGGGTCATGTGACACCCTTTTAAAAAGAAGGTTGTATCAATAGGGTAACCTCACTATGTATGTCCCAACATAAAATTAACCATGTTAACTATGATTCCCTATATAACAAGGATACATAGGATGAATTCTTAAGGCCTGAGCTCTATACCAAACACCCCAAGGGATATTTTAATACACAAGTTCCTTATTTATTCTCGATGGGACTGATCATTCCTCCCCCCTTTATTTCTCACATCGATCATATCTCACACTTTCTTTAGGGGGAACATATAATACCTCCTTAGGTAATATGAACCTTCATAATGCAACATGGTTTCCATAGTGTGTATTCCCTAACATAAAGGGTACAATAACGAATTTTATTCCTACCATATCCAGGATAAAGAATATGTCTATCCCAATGGTTCAATATAAATATTTTTCATCTTGGAAAATCCTAGAATGTAAATCTATTATTCAAAGAAATGATCATCTCATCTTGAATATAAACCCCCATAATGGTACAAGGTAGTTTTTGTGTATATTCCCCGACACAAACTGTACAACAATAACTCAAATTCCATCCATAAACAGGATACATAGGTCACCTACTTAAGTCTTAATCCCAAATAAATAACCATTTCACTATACATCACTTCAAGACTCTGAAATCTCATCCATTTTGACTCAAAAATTCCTAAGATCTTGTAACCCTAACTAATTCCTCAGTGGACTAAGATACCCTCCAAACAATTTTTCTTATGATTCATTCAATAAATAGGATATATAGGACATCACTCCGAGACCCAAACCGCATATAGGTAGTCTCGGTGTATAGGTTCTACATTAATAATAATGAAGTGACAATTAACTATCCCATGTTTATCATAATGATAAAAGCTCACATGATATTAGGGAGTTTTGGTATTCATATAATATGCAATATGAGTCTCCATTATGACATGGGAAACCCTAATACATAATCACTACAATAATGAACTAGGACAACTCTGATTCTATCAATACTAAGGATACAGAGGAAAACCCTAAAGGGTTTACCTCAAGTATTTGGTGTTTTATTACCCAAACATATTTCATATCTTCCAGACATTAAATTTAATGGGACTAAATAATACATAGTATTTAATTCCTATAAAAACTATGATTTACAGGACACCTCATAATGGACCAATCCACTCCTCAGAATAGTAACCACATTAGAATATAGAATCATATTCGGAAACAATTGGTGATATGGCATTAGAAAATATACAACTTCTAGTTGTTATAAAATGATGGAGAACCTCACCTAAATATATATGGATTCAATAGAGAGATCCTAGTATTTTTTTTATGTTAGAATTAAATTATAATCATTTTGTTTGGGTAATAGGTCCCACATCAGGATTTGGAAGAGTATCATGAATATATCTTAAATATATAATAGTGTCTTGGAGTAGGGAATAATTTCCCCAAAAAGGGCATGATGATCCCAACCTCTCATCCTCTCTAATAATACAAGTCCCCAAGAGTCATTGGGAATGAATACCCAGATAACCTCCAGGATTAGAAATGTTGGCATGTGCCCAACTGTAGATGAGGTAACCATTGGGTGTTTTTTAGGATGGTGAAACAGATAGGAAACCTAATGCAAGATATTGATAAAGGTCGTAAGATATTCCACAATAATATAATAAATGGGGGATCCCATTCAATTTTCACATCTAATTTCAATGAAACAATTTTGAAAACAAGGATACAACATTCTCATTATGTCAACTATTTTCCATGTAATATATTAAAATGGTCGATTTGGGAAAAAATTCCCATGGTTTTTTTCTTGTTTCATAAGAATTTATCTATACATTCAAGAGTATCCATTTGTTGTTCCTCATAATAAATATTTTTCTCCATAGTTATGAATTTTTAGTTCATTAATTATGATGGATTGGTTGTGTACTTCCTTAAGAGAGATATTCGGAATATATAATGAACATGTGAGAAATTCATTGGAAGATAAAAGTGATAATCTATGGTCTCGATGAAATACATAATTTCAATGGGACTAATAAACCTGTGGAATATTTCTCACATCATTCATCCATAAATAAATTCATACAAAAACATACTCACCAACATCAAATTATAGATCGCATCGATCATTATCATCATAGAATTTATGTCCAATTTTTATACCCTTTTGTGTTTATGAATGAATCTTATCTTCAATACCATTTCATGTTCTATCATAGGTCCTTGTAGATTTATTTCTACAAAATTGTTCATGTAAATATAATTTCTAGACATCTTTCATTAAGTAAATTCATATGTAATCATCTGAATTAAAAAGTGAAAGATGTAATAAAACTCAACTAAGGATATATTATATCTATAAAACCACTAAAATCTAAAGAAAAAGATGATACCATATTATCTAGTTTTGGAATATTTGAATCAAAATGAACATTTTTCCGAGGTTGATATGCTATTATGAATATAATCATCATATAAAGATATTGTTTAAGACTATTCCAAATAATCATATTAAATTAATGATCACAATAATAAAACATTCGATGTGATACTCCAAAAAACATTACAATATTTCTAAAGTATTTTTTATGAAAGCAGATCTAGAGTTAAATCTTCAATGACATCAATAAAATGTGATGTCCTCATAAGTTGATCGATTATAACCCATAAAAACCTCAACATCCAATTTAAAATAAACCTTAATGATTACAAATACCTTTAATCAAATTTTATCAAAGTATAATGGAATTAATCCTAAAATTACATTTTCATTAAAATATATAAAAACCTAAGGGGTTTTAATAAGATAAAGACATCTTAAAATATCTTTATTCATGATAAGCTCGCATCACATAACCCACAAAAAGGGATGTAAATGAAATTGACTATATTAACAACTATCAATTTATATACATAGTATGGTATTGAAAATATTTAATATATATTATATTGGAGAGTTATAGGATTCCAAAATACAAATAACCCATTATTCCTTAAATAAGCTATAATATGATAAAAAAATTCCATTAGAAACATGGGTTTATACCAGCATAGATAGAATATCAATTGTGATTTCATGACTCCCAAATAAATTTTGGCAGACAATCCATTATAAAAATAAAATGATGTAAAAATATTATGAACAATATGAATTTTATAGGTTTCATTCATGGCAAATAAAACATGAAATTTTCATCAATAGATGGGTCGATAATGTTCCTTGATCATCTCGAATAACTTCATCCATTGTTATTTCATATGAATTCCCATTTTACCGCAATCTTTAAAGGTTGTTGTGTCTTATCATCCACATTAACCCTTGTATTGGTGAATTTATTATCATAATTAAATCACTCCTTATAGATGAAACACTATAGTGTGGGTGGAGAATCATGTGGAGCTTCTCCCTATTTTCATTATTAGATACCTTCTTCACATAAATTAAAATTTTAATTTCTCATGACATTTTATTCCACACTAATAATATTTAAATGATCCATCAAGACAATTAACATAATTTATCTTCAAATATATTGATATAAAATGAATGATAATCTTTTTTTCTTCATTTTTTTAGATTTTACATTCAACTCTTTATTTCAGTACTTATCAAAACCATGCGATTGATATGTAAATAAAATATAAAGTTCAACCTATATATAAAATATAATAATATCTTCATAGATATAGATCTATATTATGAATAAAACTATTCATATACATGCTTTTAAGACCCTGAAGAATAGATCAACCATTTTTTCAGGTTGGATAATTATACTAGAGGCATGCCACAAAAATATTGTTAATGATTCCTTATAAGAACCAAATGATTCATCATAATTTTTATTCTTCTCAGGGAAATAATTCTACCACATTATATGAATAATATATGAACATACTTATTGATAAATGAGGTCACATAATCATCCAAATCAATGTTTTCAATTTTATCATGTTTCCTCATATTCTATACAAGAGTGAACCTTTTATCTTAATCACCTCATAAACGGTTGAAAACCAAAATGACATGATCAATCACCAAATAGTAGTGAATGGGAAATAAGTTTTTAGTGTAGAGAAAACATTTCTCAATAACTAGTGGATCACAATACCCACTTGAAGAATTTTAATGTTTTCTCATGATGTACTCAAGAAAATTTCAATCCCTTATATTATGGTAGTGAGGTGAATCATGATTTATAAATTGAAATATTTTTGTAATAGTAGATATGATATTTTTTTATTCTCTATCCCATAACATTTATGAAGGAAATCACTAAATTTTCCCACATATTAAACATTAAATTTATTTATTGGGTTTCCATCAATCGACTAAAATCAATATCATAGTGTCAGAAACACTAAAATTAAGAACCCCATAATTATGAAAATTATCATATATGATGTCTAAATCATGAAACCATGTTTATAATATATCAAAATGAATTATTATCATTATTCACTAATTTTATTCATATATAATAATACATATGATTGTTAGTAAAGAGTTTTTTAGTTTCAGAAGCATATTTCACAAGATAGTGACAATATGTGTGCAACAAGTCCCATTTTCATACACTAGTTCGAGATTGTGTATAACTCAATGTTCTCGTTTTGGAGTAATTACACATATCTACTAATATTTCTGATCAGTATCCACATGTATTATCTAGAAATGGGTGTAATTTTTTGAAAACCACTCTCTCTATTTTTTTTAAAAACACTATTTCAAATTCATATACTTTTACTAGTCGTTATTCTCATCCTTAGACATTTACATGGGGATCAAACAAAAAAAATTATAATCATAGTCTGAATGTTTGACTAATGCTATCCATTGATACCAACTATAAAACCGAGTATTCTCATATATATATATATATTAAATATTTATTTTATAAATATTAATTAATTTACACAAACACATTGTTGAAGATATTAAAGGTATATTGTCTATGGAAAGAGTTTTCACATTAATAAATAGGCTTAAAGTGATCAATTTAATCTCCCACCATTTTCATCGAAACTATCTCCCTTATTACACTTATCATACAAAAAACCATTCATCATATCCTAAAAAAAATAACATTGAAAAGGGTGTGGTTAGATGTTCACTACGATTAATAAAAGGAGATATCAATATAACCTAAGAATATGGGTATGAGATCACGAGAATAATATATTAAAACCCTAACATGGATATCATACATCATAAAAATGTTCTACAGAATAGATATTTTTATTTCATAATACATGAATCATAATAGAATCAATGATCTTAATCCATGAGATCATAACAATGGTCTATTTTATAGATTCTATCAACCACATTATCATATAAAATATTTTTTCAAGGCTACCGACATAGATTTTTATGACATTCTAATCTAGGTATAACAACATTTTTCCTTACACCGATGTTTGGATTACCTATCATGTACACTCTTTCATGCCTGGGATAACCTCCCATGTAACCTCTTTTGTGGACTTGGATAACATCCCATGTAACCTATTTCAGTATTAGTATAACCTTCCAAGTACAATTTTAGCTCATATAACATTAATCATCACCTAATGCATTAGAGGAAGATATTGGTCCCACTTGTAATGTATTTAACCTCTTCGGTCTATTTTTTTAGAAAATATAGTTTTTGTGTAATTTTAAGATGTCATTGTGACTTATTTCAAACACTTTTCCAATTTCCCAATTCATTGAATAGTTTTTCATGGATGGAAGGTCGTCTATCAGTAGATCATCAATCGGTTGGTCACCTATCAATATGCCAATTATCGGTAGGTTATCTATCTGTAAGTCTACCATCATTCAACATCTGTAGGTGTACTGTGTCTCCAGACCAGTAGGTGTATAGTGACTATAGAACAGTGAGTTTTTTCAGTGAGTTTCATCGGTGACTTGTGTCGGTGAGTTGTGTTGGTGAGTTATGTCGGTGAGTTGTGTCCATGAGTCATTGGCGAACAGTGTTTCCCACACCCAATAGTTATTCCCTTTGATTTTATAAATGACATAAAATGAATTCAATTCCTTATTATAAGGGATTAAAGGCTGATTTAAAACCAATAACTCTTATTATTAATTTTCCTAAGGATCCAGGTAACATTACACTGTCAAACCGTGTAGTCTTGAACAAATCCACATTTAATGGAAAATATAAATAGTTACAAAATATAGATTTTCAAAAGGAATGAGATAAATTTCTATATTTTTCTTCCTTATCCTTTTAATTTCATAGGAATTCCTAGAGTTTTTTATCCCATAAGATCCATCTTATCAAACTAAAATCCAAGGATTGATTTCTCATGGTGTTTTCCTAATTCATGTGCACACCCAATTTCTGTGAAACAAGGAATTGTGAATCCGTCTTTGATATAAATAATGTTCTAACTCTATTCATCTATATTCCTTAATCTATATCCTATTGATATTTGTTCTATGTTATGGAATGTGATATCCATTTTTCTAATGGAGCTTTGGCATTAGTTGATGGGGTTGTACCATGACATACTCAGGTGGATATAGTCATTGCAAGTGAGGATATTGTTATCCATTGGGTTGGAAAGTTCTCATTAAAAAATTATAGAAAACTTTGTGAGGTAGATGATTCATGTATTATCAATTTTATTTACATTAAATTGTACTGTTTTCATGTTTTTCCCCAAGATCAAAATCGAATTGACATAATAAATATTAAACTAGAGTAATGTATTGGTATCAACTAATTATCAATGTTATATTCTCTTGATTTTATTGATAGTTAGAAACCTATGATTTTATTTTATAGCAATTATTTCATGATGGAAATTGGTAAAGAACATAAATCTGAGATTAATTATAAAATAATTGTCTAAAGATAAAGATGCATGTTTAATGAATATGGTTAATATTGTTGTCATTTTTTGATAATCAAATGGATGCAGTAATGCATGTTTAATATAATTGGTTAATTTAATATGGAATAAAAAACATTTTGGGTGTAAAAAGATAATTCTTTGTAGGGTTTTATGTAACCCTTTTTAATGTAGTGTTGAAGAGAATTATGATTTGGACTGATGGGTGCTTATTGTGTGTGAATGATGAATGCCTTGTTTAGGACCAAGTCCCCAATTTCATTGTAGTTTGTTTCCTGATGCATGTAATGAGTTGTGAGCCTGGGATTTCTGGTCATTGAGTGTTTTTGTGGTGTGTGGGAATACAGATGCCTAGTGGTGGTGGTGGTGGAAGGTGATGCAAAAAGTGGCAAGATGCATCAGGTTTTTCATATGGTTGTCATGGAGGACACCAGGTATGATGAAACATGATGAATTTGGGCTTATCCATTGATATAAAAGTGAGTTCTATTGAACCAATTGTTTTTTAATCTATTTTTTCTTTCAAAAAACTGGAGGAATATGGTATTCCAAACCCTCCTTCTAGAAGTTGTGATAATACATGGGATAAACTACATAAATTCTATGTTCATCTTCAAAATAATATATTGGCATGCACTCCGATTATAGGTGTAAAATACTCGACGATTTTTTCATGTACTCACTGTGTTGAGACCCTTGAATTTGTTAGCGTACAATTATTTCATAAAATACCTTGAATTGTGGAACATGGTCATTATGTTAAATAAATGAATAAATTTTTTTTAACCCATGGGTTTAAAGTTTTCAAGGATGAAATAGTTAGAAAATACTACTGAGGAACTGTGGACTTCAGCTGGGTTTTCCTTGATGGAATTGAACTTTGTTTTGATGCTAATAAAATTTAATGAGAAAATAGTAATTGTTAATTAATTTTTAAATAATTAATTAACATATAGTGTCACTAATTAAAAGGGATAAGCTGACTCAATGTATCTCTTTAAATGGTTGAGTTATTATAGGATATACACTCTCAATAGTTATAGCCGGTGGTTCAAAAGATGTTCGCATTAGTTGAGTATAAGATGAGGTTTTTCCCTTTATTTGGTTGTGAGCTGTAATATACCATGTACTTTTCATGTTTTTATATGATACTCACTCCTTCCATTTAGGTAAACTAACAACCCATGGATTCTTGATCCTTGGGGTTCTTTATGTAACATTCTGATGGCAGGATGGATGGATGACTAACAGTTTTGGAACTCTCCTTTATCATGGTTTTTACTTGGGAAGGATTATATGGTTGTTATTTTTCCACATATATGTGGGTTTAAGGATGTAATGTTTTGTAGTTATTTCACACACATATACTCATGATATAGATACCTACATGATAATATATTTATAATGTGTATAGAATGTGACGGGTTGAGGATAATTATACAACATCGAGGTTGTAATTGATTAAGGTATAATACCCAATGTATGATATATTTTATATGTGCGGTGGTGGATCTTAGAAACTACATGGTAAATTTTGATTGTGTGGTTATGGTAGTTAGTTTCATGAGGATCATGTTGTGGTGATACACCCAGGTGTCTTAAAGAGAGCCTTCGTGGAGAGAGAAGGTTAGGACCTATGTCGTTGGGGAAATGTGAAAAAAAAGGGGAAGTAGTAGAGGGTTACCCATGATATTCTATATTTTATTGAATTCTATTGTACGAGATACATGGTGAGAGTATATGTGGTAAGGCTAGAAACGTAGAAAACCTATTTAAGTGAAATGTTATTTTCATTTGTTGTTCACTAGGATTTTGCATGCTTTTATTTATTTTTCACAAGAGGATCTTGGTTTGATCCGACTGAGTATACTTTTATACTCAACTTACATTATATAAAAAACTTTTCAGGTCACAAGGAGTATGTTGGAGATCAAGATAGATACTACAAGATTCCATGTATTGTAGGATCTATTTCGGGTTTGGTGTCACAACTGTTTTACTTTCTTTTGGAATATATAGATTTCCCTTCAATTTTAGTAGTCTCTAAATGACACTAAATATATTTACTTGATATTATTTATATTGTTGTTCGAGCATCATTTGATTTTTTTATCTTATATATTTTTCTTTTACATGTTTTCTCAGAGAGGGTAATTTCTCACAACTTTGTGTTTTCCATATCCTGGGAGATAATCGCCAAACCGGGGCCTACAAGATATAGGACAAGTGGGTCATTATCTCTCTCCTCACATTTCTATCCTAGGAGGGGTAAACCTTGTGGGTTGGGGGTCATGATAGAGTGATATTATAGGTCTGGTTGATGGATATGATGAAGTATGGTGTTAGAATCAGGTGAGGTTTCATGGGTTGGTAGGGAAATTAATTTAGTCATGTTCAACATGTGATGTAATCACAAGGACTAGATGAGAAAAAGGTATTTAGGGCCCCCTTGATCTATTGAACAGACCAATAAGATAACAATGTCTATTTAAATAGGTGATGCAAGTTTTTTGATTGAGACCTAGGAAAGGATAATGCATCATTATTCTTTGAACTTGTTTTTCAATAAGTTGACCATGGTATATGATAACATAAAATGAATAAATTAAAATAATAATAATAATTCGTAAAGTCATACATATTAAATGATTAAGAGATGTAATTTTTTATCCATTAATAGGTATGGATTGAAGTCTACATCATTCCCAGGTTCATACGGAAGATTTATAGTAGGCTATGCCAGCAGATCATCACATATTATAAATTGTCAATGATGACACTTGGAGGAGGATGATTCAAGAGTTTCAGCACCAGAGCCTTTATAATTATAATGTATCAATTTTTGATGTAGTCACAGAAGTCTGGATGGAGGAGGATGAGATGGAATTCATTGTGATCCATTATGAAATGATGAAAAAATTATCATTGGTTCGACAATGTTAGGTGGATCAGTGAGGTAGTGGGGGTTCCTATACCTCAAATATTGTAAGGAGTCAAAAATCCCATGGGAGGAGTTCTGAGACTAGTTCAGAGTCATGTTTGTTTCTTTGACTAAGAATATGGCTAGACACCATGATTTACATACCATTCAGTAGGGGATATATATTGTGCGAGACTTTGGGATCTATTTCAGGAACCTTATGAGATATTCATTGGACCTATTGCACGATGAGGAGGCTAGGGTGAGTAATTTCAAGGGGGATTGTATCTAGAGATCTTGTACTAGGTTACCCCATTTATGATGCAGAAATTTATTCAGGTCTTGGTGATGGAATAAATCATCAAGGGGATGTTAGAATGAACTAGATGGTCTTGATATTGGATTCATCCGGATTACTCATGAAGCCAGGGCATGGTCCAGGGATCCTTGATTTATGGGCATAAGAGTATCTGTTCAGCAGGGGGTAGGTACCTACCCCTAATGTCTCGTTTCATTGGGGAAATATTCTCTTGGTGTGATTCTATGGGATCAGGAACCTGATTTTCTTATGGAGTCCATGGTCATTAATAGTGATAGTGCCAAACCACTCTGAGCCGTTAACATGTATTAAGTTTTCCACTTCATGTTCCACCATTGAGGAAATTCCATCTATGGAAGAAATAGCATGTTGCACTGATTTTAGATCAACAGAGAGCTGATGGGTTAGGAAAATGAATGCCTTGGGATGCTCCTCATCTTTAGAGAGCATGTATTGGTCGTGGAGGTTCTTTCCATCAGGGTTAGAGAGGTTATGGTGTTAGTAATGGACAACTTGGTGCGTCATAATTTCCATCACCAAGTGAGTGACATGTTTTTTGATATTCCATTTTCATATATCCTCCTTGGATGCATGAATTTTTTTTTGATTTTGTAGTAATTCACCCATTCATATCACATTCCCTATTCCATGATTTGGGAATTGAGATAGAGAGGCATCCAGTGCTCTTGGATTTAAATATTCTAGTTGACGGCCGAACATACTTGTTTGATTTATTTAGATACTAAAATCTATTTCTGGGTAGCACCACACGCTAGAATATTTAATATGTTTAAGGATACAACCATATGACTTCATTCTTAATATGGTTTGGTTTTATTCGTTTATGGATATTTTTTATTGATTTAGGTGGCATGTGGTTTTCGTCGATGCTGGTGGTGATCTTGTGGTTTTTTTAGACGAGGTTGTAGTGTTATGCCCTCAATAATAGATTGAGTTAGATATGAATCTAAAACTTATCATGTCTCGTGTATCTATATATCTATATAAGGTGGATCATTATGAGTTGCAGGATATGTATATATAGATTGATGGTTTACTATAGTTTGCTAAGTTTGATTGTGTGTGTCATCGTGGGGTGCACATTTATCTTCATGAAGTACGCTAATGACTATTTGCGGTTGTGTGTTGATAATCATCGCTTTAACAATGTTAAAATGAAGAACCATTATACTCTTCTATGTATTGTTGATTTATTCGATCAAATTAGGGGTTTAAGTTGGTTCTCAATGTTTGATTTGTATTCATGATATTAGAAGATTCATTTGAAGGACGAGGATATCCCAATGATTTCATTCATTTTCCATAATAGGCATTATGGGTTTTTTGTAATATTTTTCAGTGTGAAGAATGATCCATCAATGATAACGAGGTTGATGAACGTTGTTTTCTTTGAGTTGTGGGATATGTTCATTGTGATTTTAATCGATAACATAATTGTGTACTATATGTTTGAGGATGAGATTTCAGAGAATCTTCTTGCCATTTTGGGATTTCATCATCAACATCAGCTATTTGGGAAGCTGTTGAAGTGTGAGTATCATGTTCAAGAATAGTGATAATTGGGGAATGATGTTTCCCAGTAGGATATATTTGTGTATCTATCAATGATAGAAGATATTTTTTCTTGGGTATTCCCTGATACAGTGTAAGAGATGTGATGTTTTCTTGGTCTATTAGGATCTTATAGATGTTCTGTAGCCAATATTTCTCAGTTAGTGTCTCCCTGATATCATTGAGTGGAATGGACTAAGCATTTGTATTGACAGATTAATTTTAGGTATCTTTTTCATTTCTGAAGGAGAAGTTACTTAGTGCTACATTTCAATTTATACCAATTGATGGATTTTAGTCTGAGTAATTCTATGATTTTTCACATATGGGGTTAATGAATGTTCTGATGCAGCATAGATCAATCATTTCCCATGGGTCTTCATATTTACATCCCCATGAATGTTACTATCCAACCCATGATCCTGAGTTTGTGGCTTTGGTGTTTTTTTGATGATGTGTTGACATTATCTCATTATAGACTATTTTTTGGTCTTCACCGATCCAAAGAGCCAGAGGAATGTTTTTCCCCAACATGACATAAACTTGTGAGCATATTGGTGAGTAGAATTTTTACAAGATTACAATATTGAAATATTGTATACACATGGTATGGAAAATTGTTTATATCATGCACTGATCAAGAAGTCTTGTTGTGATGCATTTCCGGAATTAGGTGATTCCTAGAGAGAAATAGAAGAACATTCAGAATTTTATATCACTATGGGTGAAGTTGGGGGTAAATGTTTTATTTTTTAGATGATTTTTCAATCATATATCTTGTAGTAGATGGAGGAAACCCAGTTGGTGGATCATGAAGAGGAAGTTTGTAGAGACTGATTTGTTTGTGGTGAGGCCCCTGATGGTTGTTCTATGGATGAAGAAAACTATTTGTGGTTTAGGTAATGATTTTCTATCCTTTGGAGATCAATGAGAATCTTATTACAGAGTTACATAGTTTTACCTTACGGGTACATCCTAGAATTTCAATGATGTACCATACATTGAGAAGTTAGTTTTGGTTTCCTGGGTTTTGGTTAGTAGTTGCAAAGTTTTTGTTTTGATGTTCAGTCTCCTGTAGGGTGAAAGAAAAGCATTGTGTTCCTGATGGTTTTCTCTTGAATTTAGATGTTTCTAAGTATAAGTGGGAGGATATCTCTATGGAATATGCTAATGGTTTACCATTTGATTAGGTGGGCTATAAGGCTCTATGTTTAGTAATGGATCATTTCATGAAATTATCCCACTTCATAGCAATCAAAGAGTTGATCTCCATGGTGGTTTTGTAATGTAAATATCTGGATGAGGTGGTGAGACTCAATGGAGTCACAAGGATGATCATTTCCGATGAAGATACATGTTTTACATCTTGAGTGTGGAGATATCTCTATCATGGTTTGGGTTATAAAAAATTCTTTAGATCACATTTTCATCCATGAATGGATAGTTGATAGAACAAAAAATCCAAAATCATGAAACGTTGTTGTTCTATTATGTCTTATAATTCAGAGGATTGTGTATGAGGAAGATTCCCATCATATAGTTCCATTAAAAAAATAGTTTTAACACAAAACTCAAAATATCTCCATTTGAATCCTTTTATTTAAAATCATCCAATTCTCAATTGTGCTGGACTGATTTCGAAGAGTGAGAGATTATCAAGCCAAAACTGTTACAAAATATGACACAAATGGTTCAAGTGATTCATGAGAAAATGAAGGAAGTGTAAGATCACAATAAGTCCAACACCTATCATAATATCCCACTATTGGGGTTTGAAATTTTTGATCATGGGTTTATGTAGGAGACTCCCAACATGGGAAGTGATGGTTTGGTCACAGGGTAAGCTTTCTCCATGGTTTGTTGGGCCTTTAGATGGGTCAGCTCAATTTAAGTCCATGTCATATCGGGTAGCACTTCCACCATAGATTATCATGATAAACTATATTTTTAATTCTTCACAGAGTCATCATTTTCTCCAAAATACTCTTAGGTCATTGATTGGGGTGAGGTCATTGTGGACAACGATACAACCATCAAGGAGAAGCCTTTCAAGATCCAGACCCATAAGGAGAAGGTGTTTCCCTGGTGTGCTATACCATTGGTTCATGTTTTTGGGTGTCATTGTGGTGTTTAGTGGAGTACCTGGTATTGTGATTCATAGATAAATTCTTAGTACCCAGATCAATTTTATTTTTATATCTTTTCTTATAATTATGTTTGTTTTTTTGGTTGTAGACCATTCTTGTTTATGAGATGGATTTCTCTTGTTTCTTGATGTGTCATCCTTTATTTTGAGAGTTATATCCCATGGGATAGTTTTTAGGATTTGGTTATGGATTATGCATTGTTTAATGTTTTTCTTTTTACTACTAGATATAGCTTTTATTGGTGGTGAGAGCCTTGGGAGGTATCTTGTGGGGAAAATTTTATAACGATCCCTTTTATATTAACTCTCATGGTTGGGTTTGGATTCAAAAGAAAAATAATTTTTTGAGAGGTATTTGATGTAATAGACCAAACCTATCTGGTATATTCCATTGTGAAAATACAAAGTTTGATGTCTTCTGGGTGGTCAAGATGACTTATTTAGAACATGTTTCCCATCTTCCATTTCATTAAACAATGTTTCATGGACAGTAGGGTATCTAATGGTAAGTCATCGATCAGTAAGTCATATATATGTAGTTCATCTATCCATAGGTCATCTATGGATAGGATTAAAGTGATTGTTTATTAAATTGTGTCCATTATTTATATAATGGTGAGTTATGTTGTTAACCCACATTGGTGACTCGCATTGGTGACTCGTGTCGCTGACTCACTTTAGTGAGTCATTAGTAATAAATGTTTCCACCATTCTACATTTTCACCCATTAATTGTTCTATTTAACAAAAATATGCATCTCAATACTTATTTTAATGAATTTAGGTATGATTCATAGCACATCACTCTTATCATAATTTTCATAATGTTCAGTGTGCCTTTAATCAGTCAAACCATGTTGTCTTGCACAAATTCACCTTTATTGTAAAATATAAATTTCTTCTCCATTTATTTTTTTAAAAGGTCCAACATACCTTACATCCTTGTTATTCTTTCCCTTTTCTCTTGGTGCATCGTGCATATATATCTTCCTATCGTTTGAGTCAGGCGATCAAATGGAAATCCTTGGTTCATTTTCCCATGGATTTTTTATCCTGTATATGCACCCCCTGTTTTGGTGCAACTAGGAAGTTTCAATATATCATCGATATAAGATATATTCTTACTCAAGTTTTCTAGGTTCCCCAATCATTTTCCTCTTGATAACCTTCCAATGATAATGAATGTGATCTCCATGTTTATTATGAATACTTATTGGTTGTTTTTTGATGCAGTTGTGTTGTGGTGTCATCGGGTGGATGCAATTGTTGTGAGAGATGTGATCTAGATATGTTGTGTTGTTCCATTCTCATGAAAATAACATCTGAAACCATTTGAGGTAGGGGATTCATGGATTCCCTTTTTAAAATACAATAGAATGTAGATTTATCACAGTTTATCCCCTTCATCAGAAAGGAATTGACATAGGATATTTTGAACCAGATTAAAGTATTTTTGTCGATTTTATAAGGAAGTTATTGCCTCTTCATTTTCTAGATAATGATACATATATTAATTTTTTATTTATCATGTCATTCTTGATTGAAATTGGCGAATAATGTAAATATGATATTTATTGTAAATTAATTGGAAAATGAAAAATGTGCATGATACGTGAATCTGGTTTTTGTTATTGATACTGTGATTTTATGATAATCAAATCGATGCAATTATTCATATTTAGTTGAATTGGTTAGTTCATGAGTGAATAAAGAACCTATTTTTATTTAAAAGAAAACTCCTTATAGGGTTATAGAGTTACACAATTTTTTTCATAATGGGCATGTTATTTATTATTTGGAGCTATGATTTCTTATTGTGTGTAAAAAATGAATGCCTTATTTAGGGCCAAAATCAAGGTTCCTATGTTTTTTCTTTCCAAATGCTTGTGATGTGTTGTAAGACATATATGGATGATTCTGGAGGGATGTTGGGGTGTGTGGGGTCATGGAGGCCCAATGGTGGTGGTGGTGGAAATTAATTCATAGAGTGGTGAGATGCATTGGTATATTCATGTGGGTGTTAGACACGATATTGAGCACAATATAAAATGTTAAAGCTAGGATTACTAGTTATTCTGAAAGTTGTTGTTATTGAACCTATTGTTTTTATCTATTTTACGTTCACCACCACAAGAGAAAGATGTAATTTCTTTCCCTCCTAACAAAAGTGGTTAAGGAACATTCAGTATGAAACGTGGTTTCCCGATTTAGCTGATCGATGATGAAAGGGTCTACAATCCTACTAAAGGTTGCGAAGACTCGACAAGTAGTTCATATACTCACAATGTTTATCCCCATGAATTTGTTAGCTTATAATTAATTATTAAAATACTCTGAATTTTGAAAAATTTTATTTATTTATAAATTAATGAATAAATGAGGTTGAATCCATGGGGTTGGATCTTGTTAAGTTGCAATGAATATGTTATAATTGTGATGATAGTGGACCTAGATTGGTTATTCCTGTTGGGTAGGGATCATTATTTTGAAGCTAATGAAATGTAATGTGGTAATGGTAATATATAATTAATGGTTATATAATTAATTAACTAAATTTTAAAATGATATTATGTTATAAGATGACATAATATATCTAGTAAAATTGTTATGTGATTATAGTATATCGACTCTCAATAGTGGTATCTAGGAGTCTGAGAGACGTTATCTATAATTGATCCTAAGACTATTAGTTTTCCATTGTTCTGTTTTGAGAAATATTATACAGTGTAATTTTTTTGTTTCTATATGACACTCTACCCTATTGATTAGGAGAACTAAAACACCAGGGATCTTGAGTCCTGGGTGGTGTTTTCTCTTACATCTTGGTAGGATGATTGATGAAAGACTACCCCATTTGAAAAAACTCTCTTCTCTTGGTAGTTACATGTTCTGGTATGCACTATGGTTTGTTTTACCAATATATGCGTGTAGAGGGATGTAATGGATTGTGGTTATTTGATAGACATATATTATAGATATTGTTTCATAAGTGATATTAGGGTTATAATGTGTATATGATATGATGGATTGGGGATACTTATTCGGCATATAAGATGTAATGTATTAATATATAAATACTCTACCAAAATCAGTTTCTGTTACATTGACATGATACTTTTAATAAAATCCTCATCGATGAATCCTCAAGGATCATTTCAAAGTATAATTCATGAATACGTGGTAAGTGTTCTTAAAGGAAATTTCCATGTTTACTTTTTCATTAATATCCTCAAAAGTTCATTCAAATATATTATCATGACATAATCAACATATTTAATATACATAGATATTTTTAATTACATGTTATATCCATTTAATATCAATTTTATATCTATTTGAAATTGAATTTGTCGCTTGTGCATGAATGCAAGCTATCACAACTGTGATGTGATGCGATTAATTTTTCATTTCCAATTTACACTAATTTAAATAAGATTATATTATATTATTATATATTATATAATTTTGAATATGGCATGGTGAATTATTTTTTAGCTTTTTATAATTCTATCAACCGAAATGTGATAACATTAGACATGAAAATGTATGAACTACCATATATAAGAAGTGTTATATGTTATTTTTCATCAATGCTATAGATGATTGTTTATAAGAGAATATACAATTAAAAAATATGTAACATATCATATGACTAAATTTATGGATATGAGGAAATCATGACCAAGTTTCAAGGACCAGAACAGTAACGTGTACTGAAAACAAATAAATTTTAACCAGAATGTTTATTTAAATGAAATTATTTTCATGAAGGGTTATTGAAATTATTTGGGGATAATATACTGCAATATTTTTATGAATATGGTTTTCAATATAAATGTATATATATATAATGAATATTCAATATACATGAGGTAATTATGATAATGAAATGTTAAAGGACATGATGCAAGGGTCTAGGATATAATCTCATTTCCTTATGAGATTGACCATTTTAAAATCCCATTGATGGAAATTGTATTATCCTTATACAAATTTACAAATATATTCATCTACATTAGTTATTATATAAATTATATGGTATAATTACCACATTTAACTATTTATTTCATGAAATAAATGAGAAATTATTATTATGAATAACTAACCTAAATTGGTCTCTAGTTGATAATAGTTTCCTTACAATACCATGTTCATCATTAAGTTTTATAGATGTTATGTTCAATAAACAAATGTCTTTGAAATATTATTTTTACTACCATTGAACTTATTTAAAAATTATTAATATGAATATTTTATAAAAATTCATATATATCCTAATTAAAATTTTACCAAAGCGTGAATAGTTTGTTAAATTTTAATGTATGATAAAAGAAACATTTTCCAAGCACAATTAGCATTAATATATTTGATTGATTCATTATATGATTAAATTTTTAATTTCGATCACAATTTCTTCCAAATTAATTTTGGAAATTTTTGGATTGAAATATAACTGATGAAAGGAGATTTTACTAATTTTCAAAGGACTACAAAGGTTTCTTTTTAAATATATTTTTCATCTATTTAGAAATATTTTATGGAATTTTATTTTTTAATAACGATATAAAAAATGATAGCATTCAAATTCATTATATGTATGAAATTTTTTAAATATTTTATATTGTTTTTTATACAAAACCCAATAATATATTATCGGATAATTAATTTATAATCAAATTTTGTGAAACAAACTCTTTTCAACATGTTGTTTTATTATAAAATGATGAAATATTTTTTGTTCTAATGTTAATCTTACAGATTTTTGTCATTATATGATTTGTGTGATAGGATTTATATATACCTCTAATTAATTAAGTGAATATTTCAATATTCTAATATAAATATGTAATGTAGGTACATAATTTCATGGAAAAAACTTAAAATATGTTATGTTCATTTTATTAATTGTAAAAAATTCTTTTATTGGCCTTTTTTTGTTTCTGTAATTTAAATTATGTCCAAATTAATTATATTTAGCTTTCTTTTTGGACATATTAGTGGTTATAAATGTCCTAAAATGATACAAATTTAAATGTTTTTAGTTTTTCACATTCCTATGATATATACACATGTTATTTTATATAAATTCTGATATTATATTAAAAATTATAATATGTATGATGATGGGATATAAATCGTATTCACTACCTCATGATTTTTTATCATTACTAATTAGTTGGGTTAATCAGCTATTTTGATCAAGATGCCATGAAGTTGGAATTATCTAACATGCGCATAAGATCAATGAATGATATCAGCTAGGTTAATAGTTATAGATCATTTTATCCCACCCTGTCTTTTCCTTCATCTTTTTCCAGGTCATTATGAAGGATTTAATGTACAAAACCTCTAAAATTGTGTTATATATGAATAATTTTTCACAGACAATAAATATATTTACATAAAATAAGTTGTCTATGTATATAACATCCAATGAAACTACTCATTTTCATATCTTAGGAATCTATTATTTTGCTATGTATTGAATATTCATCTAAACATGTATGACATTTATATAAGAAATGACTGATTTGTTATATTTTTAAAAATGGGAAAAAATATGGGGACCACATATCATTATTACACTTTAATTGATATTTTACAAATTTAAATGTGTTGAGTGAAAAATATATATATCTCACTTAGTCTCTCCAAATAATGAAGGAATTGAATTCATATTCAATATATACACCATAGTCAAGGTAGAAATTATGAATTATGAAAATGATTGATTATTTATGTGAGATAAATTTTCCTTTTATATAAGATTTTTTTACACTTTATGATTATTGTTTTTTTGCAGTTCGATTCATTTCACATCATATTATTATCATAATATTCATGGGATGGTTTTTTGAATAATTAATATTTTTAAAATGTTAAAATATTAGAATATGTAAACCTGGTATTATAATCACAAAAAAATATATTTTATTAATTAAAGTTGGTTATTTTTATTTTTTAGGATTAAATAATAATTTATTGTAAAGTCAGTAGAATGGAAAAAATATATTTTCATTTTTTATTATTATTGAGTTGATTAAATAAAATTTTTATCCCTTTAAGGAATTTATTTTTCTCAAAAGATTATTCCCAATGGAAAACACGAATGATTATTATAATAAACAATTATTTATAATATTCAAGAGGAATATGTTTGAAAACAGGTTATTATTATTTTAAGGGTATTTAATCTAATGTTGTATAGAAAATTAAATTTTATATTTTAGTTAATTATTATTCCTTGTTCTAATTTGGTTTTTAAAGATATATAAAAAAATTAAAAGTTATTGAAGGATGTATAATCAGACATTTATAAAAATGAATATATTTTATTAAGATGTTCATGGATTGTATTCTCTTCACATGAAAAATTAATTTTATTATTAAATAATTACCCTTCATCGTTCATGTGAATTCAATTTATATGTAATAGCTCAATTATAGAATCTTATTAACATAGTTATAAAGAGTTAATGTTTATCAAGAGTATTATTTTTTTAATTTTGTCAAGGATTATATATTTAAAATATTTTTTTGGTTGATAATATTCATTTAATGAGAAAAATATTTTTGATTAATGGAATTTTTACCAAAAATCTCCCATAAAATTTAGTTTGATAATTAAGAAATAAATTTATATATATTTTTTTATTTCTTATATGTACATTTACATAATCAAGAAAATATTTTTTAGTTGGATGATATTGCACAAAAAAACACATTTTAAAATATAATTTCACCTTCTATCAAAATTATACTATTCAAATTTCAATGTTCTTCAGTTATTAATAGATGGATTAATTGGAAAGAAATTTAGTAAAGTCATATTATATAATGAATAGCGGAGTAGTGTGTAATGACTCAATATTTTGCAATACATTCTTCTTCCATTCAAATAGACAATCTTCCAATATTTTGTTTTCCCTTGAAACACCAAAATTAAATGAGAATATTCATATTATAAAAATATAATGAAGTAAAATTGAGAAAAATAAATCCACTATAAATTATAAATAATTTAATTAATTGAAAATAAATAAAAAAGAGGGTAATAATATTCAAATTTCTAATAATGATTCATTTTAATCAAAGGTTATTTTCATATGTATTTTATTTTTATTTATAATAAAACAAAATTAATTATACATTTTTAGTTATTAAAACTTAAAATCATATTTTAATTCCTCAGGTAAATTTTACATAGTATGAATTCTGCAGTTATTTTTGATATACGTGTTTTATAGAAGAGTAGTGAAACATTCAGTCCTTTTTAAAATGACGATGTTTACTATTTTCTCAATATATAAATGACTCCATGATATTTTTATGTAATAACATATAAATTTATGGAATTAATTATATTGTGTGAAATATATTTTATTAAATTTATAAGACCTATTTTTAACCTTTAATAATAAATTTAATTTTTTAAATGTAATATAATATTTTCATAAAATTTTCTATTAAATATTTATATTAATCCTAACAGTTGGTTTTGGATATAATTAAATAATAGATAATTCTTTTATAAAAAATATTTTTATTTCATGAAATTTCATAATTATGAATAGTATGGATTACATATATGATTTAATATTTCAACACATTTTGCCTAAAAATTGTTATTACAAGATATGTGCCTTTGTTTAAAACTAAAATTTAACACAATTTATAACACCCCGACCCCTCTAAACCTGATCTGGTTCATTAATAATTACAATGTCATTGTTAGAAGGAATGAAAATCTTGAAGCAACAATCAACTTAGTTGTTTTAAAAAACTAGATACATAGATGTAACTCAAATTACATTGGAAAAGGAAAAAAAAATAATTCATAGCAAAAACATAAAACTGCATCCACATGAACTCAATAAAAAGTGAATTATAAACAAGTTGACATAATCAATATGGCTTTGTGAATAAATGAAAAACTGACGCTATTAATAAACTAAGAATGAAACTACATCCATTGATTTTGTCATAGTGAAAACCTCATAGATAGTAATAAAAAATAATTAATAAAGAGAATTATTATTAATTGGAATTCTTGTATCTGGCAAATGATACCATATTTCCGTTTAAACGGTTTAGTTCTATGAGTAGAAACCTATCTGATTTTTGGAAACAAACTCGAAGGGTTTGCCACCAACAGATTTGTCTTATTAGACCCATAGAGGCAAAGAGTCTCTATAATAGGCCACACACTACACTACATGGAAAAATAATTATTTATAAATATATTTAATACAAGTGAAATATAACTTTTCAATATCTGTATATAGTATTGGATACTGATTCATCAATATCTCCACAGTTAAAACAACATTCGAATTAAACAACGTCTATAAAATGGTATACGGTTTAATAAACATATCCATTATATTATAATATGTATATTTAATATAAATATAATTTAAAATGAAAATTTATTTCAAATGGGAATTAGGTACACAACATAATGATTAGTAGGTGCTTAATACAAAGTTAGTCACAATGAAATTGAAGTTGAGATGAAGTCCCTTACCACAATGTAATCAGTCGTATCAGTTGACCATAACATAATGAACATCATAGAATAATTAAATACGAAGAATATAAATGGAATTATGAAAATATATCACAAATGGATGTTCACATATACCACATATAAGAAAAAAGTGGTGAATAATGGAAATCTCATGAAATTAGAAGATACATAAGAAACCCCATACCTTATGCTGGAGTGTGTTTCTCATTTTTTTTAATTACATGAATAATAAAATTAAACTTCATGAATTAATAATTATAGAACATCCTATATAATTAATTTATTTAATATTACTTTATTAGGTTCATTCATGTCCCATTTATGGGTTTGAGGGGTTCCATTTTATTGTTTTTGAAACATTTTAATCCTTGGTTTTCATGATTCGTAAACTTGTATTCATGAATGAAATTTCAATTTAAATTTGGATAAACATCCATAATTGTTAATATACAATATTAGGGTAATTAAATAGATATAAATGATCTTATAATTACTATTGGTTATATACATGAGGATTAATCATCAGTTAAATGTGATTGATAAATGCTTGGATTTTGCTTGGCGGTTTTGTTCCCAAAGAACTTGTTTTGTCTTATTATTCCATATTATGTGTCTGTTTGGATTATAGAAATATAATGTGATTAAATACATATATTATGATCTAGTTTAACTAGAAAAATGGTTTCATGACATGAATTGACCATGGTAATGAAAATTAGGAACCCGTCGTCCTTGAATGTGATAAATTAATACATCTCTGACAACCTTTTCATTTTTTAGTATAAGAGGAGGGGGAAAGGAAGATTATGATAATAGATTTCATTAGAATAATGTAATTAAACTTAGCTTAAGGTAAATTAATTATCCTATCATTTGTATGAGGGGATATAAGTAATGAAGTATAAAAGAAATGAACTCAAAATAGAAGAAAAATTGAGAAATCTTTCACAAAAAATCAGCAACTTAATGGAGTCACTAAAAATTTAATAAAACAGTTTGATGAGAGAAAGGGGTTATCTCACCACTCAATAATAATATAGTAATTAATGGGAATATGTATTTTCATATCCCAACATTATCCAATTGAACATAAAAGAGATAACATAAATGAAATCTTTATGAAAAGAGAAGGGTGGATGATTCTCTTACCTTGTAGAGTAACTCACAAAACATTATGTTTGGGAACTTGGGGGGTTAGAGGACTCCTTGTGAGGTCTCCATGGGAGGTAATACTACCATATATTCGGGGATAATTAGTTTTTAATGAATTAAAACAAAGGGGGTGAGTGGGTATTTATAGTAATTAAGAAGGAGTTTTTTGTTGATTAAAAGGGACACATCATTTGGGGTGTTTTTAAAACAATGGGCATGCCCATGGTATTTTTACATTGTTTCAGCCACATGGGACACCTCATGTCATATGATATTGTTCACAAGTAGATCATACTTTTATATTAATTATTATATCATAATGATGATATTAAACAATCGAAAACACAAAACTGTATTTTTACTATTCACAAAAATTCAAGTACTTTAGAAAAATCTGAAAAATTCACTCTAACCAATTTTTGATGTGTAGAATTAAAATTTTAACTACATTTTTTGAAAATAGTTTTCTATTTAATTTTAATGTACTTTGTATATAAAATAAAAATTAACTCAAAAATAAAATTTCTTTAAGTTATAATTAGTTTTATATCAAATTGAAAAATTAATTAAGATATCATTATATTATTACCTTAAGAAAATAACATATTATCATTATTGACAATTCATAAGTTTCATATTACTATTATTAAGGGTATTTTACTATTCATCAAAAATCATGTTGGTTCTGTCAGTCTCCAAATGACATATTGGTAACAAATCTAAATGAACATTTTTCGAATAGCAAAAAACGGTAGTGGAAAATTAATGTTTAATGGATATGTTATGACTAACTCCTAAATAACCAAGTGTTGTTTCAAAGGAAAACATTTCTTTTTGAAATATAGGCTATAAATAGAATTTATTTAAGAGAAGAACACCATAAAATTATTGGGGTGTTATATTATTCCCACCTTTAGAAATTTCATCCTTGAAATTTTAGGTATAAATCCCACCAAAATGATTTGGGTGGTTATCCTTCATGAAATCATATGGTTCCCATGTTTTTCCTCTATATTCTGGATTCCCCAAAAAACCATTACTAGATGTGTTGTTCGATTACTCAATACCTACACCCTTATGTCATGAAACCTGATAGGCTCCTCATAATATGAAATATCAGGTTTAATTATATTTCTTCAATGGTGAGTATATGAATTGGGTCTGGCATGTACTTCATAAACAATGACACATGTAACACATCACAGACTTTGGAGAGACTAGGTAGCATTGCTAAAAAGTAAGCTATAGCTCTGATTCATTGTAGAATTTCAAATGTTTTGATGTACATGGGGTTTAGATTCCCTTTCTAACTGAACCTTAAGACATCCTTATATGGAGATACTTTTAGAAAGACATGATCTCCCACTTGTAATTCCAAATCCTTTTTCCAGTTCTCGGAAAAACTCTTGTGCCTAATTTGGGTTGCATTAATATGGGCTAGGATTTTCTTCACCTTTGTCGTGGTCTCTTTAAAAAGTTTTGGGCATCTTGTTTTCCTCTCACAAATTTCATCCCAACAAGTTGGACTCTTACATATCTATTGATATTGTTTTTCATATGAAGCCATTTGAATACTAGAATGGAAACTACTGTTGTAGTAAAATTCCACCAAAGTCAAGTATTGATCCCATATACATTGAAATTCAAGAGATCATGATCTTAGCTTGTCTTCTGGAGTTTTAATGATCATTTTAGTCACTCTGTCAGTTTGGGGGTGATAAAAATTACTCATTCGATGCTTAGTATTCAATGCCTTCAAGAGACTATTCCTGAATTTTTATGTAAACCATGGATATTGATCAGACACAATCGATAGAGGTGCACCATAAAGTTTACAAATTCATTAATATAAAGTATTCTTAGGTGATTAAGTGGCAAATACTCTCTTGCAAGAAATAAATGTGTTGATTTTGTTATTCGATCGACAATTACCCATATTTCATCATTCCTTCAAGGTGTCCATGGTGCTATGGTAACCAAATACATCTTAATGTTATCCCACATACACATAGGAATTGGAAAAGGTTGCATCACTCCTCAAAGATGTTGTCTCTTGGCCTTCACTTCATAACAAAATAGAATCCTTGAGACAAATTCAGCAATATCACTCTTCCTGTTATCCAAAAAAAATATTCGTTCAAATCTCTACAAATCATTGTGCTACACGAGTGTAGAGAGAAATTTGAGCTATGAGAATCCTCTAACAGCTCCCATTTTAGCTCAGGTACTGATGGGATTCATTAGCACTTCCAAACATCAGAACTCCTTCCTCAAACATAGTGTCTTCCAATCTCCCATCGATAACTACAATAATTTTCTTTTGTATATTTTCATCATCAGATTAAGATCATTTTATCATCTTTATTAAAGATGATTTAAAATCAATTGGAATAAGAATGATGTTTCCCTTCCTTAAAAATTACCATATCCATCATTAGTATATCCATTAATAGAAGATCTATGTCAATACTCATTTGAGACGGAATTTCATGATCTTTTTTTCATAATTCATCATCCACCTTATTTTTCTTTCCATAGTGGTAGTATATTTAACAATCATAATATTTGAGTATCTCGATCCATCTCCTTTGCTCATGTTGATATTTTTGGGTGAAAAATGTATTTCTAACTATTGTAGTCTGTGTATATCCAACATATTCACCATAAATATAATGCCTCCGTATTTTCATTGAAATGATTACAACTGCTAACTAATGATCATGTGTGGATAATTTTTCTCATGAGTCTTCAACTGCCTTAATGCATAAGCAATAACTTTACCATTTTTCATAAGGATGAAACCCTGTCCATTCTTTAATGCATCATTGATTATTAAAAATACTTCACTTTTTGATGGATGATTCAAAATTGGAGTATTGATACAAATTCTTTTCAATTCATTGATGCATTCTGTACATTATTTTTTCCACAAAATGTTAACTCTTATACATGTCATCTTGGATAGCAGGTTTTCCAGTCGGGAAGAATTCTGAATGATACTCAAATAGTAACATGCTAAGCTAATAAAAATGTGTGACTGGGTTATGTTTGTTGGTGTGGGCCAATATTGGATTTCCATTTTTTGTAGTATCACCTAAGATTCCATACATAAAGACAATATGGCTTTGAAAAGAAACTGATTAAAGCCATAATTTTCACTGGCTAAACGTCCAATATAATTTATTTCCTTTAAGAGTTTTTAGGATAATTTTCAAGTGATCCTCAAGGTCTTTATATATTTTTGAGTATACCAAAATATCATTAATAAATACAACAAAAAGTTATCAAGATATTCATTAATAACTCAATTCAATAAATCCATGAAAATAGAGTGTGTATTAGTTAGTTCAAAAGGTATCAGTATAAACTTATAATTCCCACACTCTGTTCAAAATGTTTTCTTAAGAATATCATTCATTCTCAGATGCAGCTGATGATATTGTGATCTTAGGCCATTCTTCAAAAATTATTTTGCTTCATGATTTTGATCAAATTAATATTCAATCAAAGGGAGAGGATACTTATTCTTAAATGTAATAGCATGTATTTCCATGTAATCAATTCATAGCCTCATGGGTCTATGTTACTTCTGGAAAAACAGGGCTAGGGCACCCCATGGAGAAAAACTATGTCAAATAAATCCTTCATCACTGAACTCTTGTAGTTGTTTCATTAACTCCACTAACTCCCTAGTGGCCACTATATAGGGGGTTTTTGGTAGAAGTCTTACACCAAAAATTAAGTCAATGGAAAACTCAACTTCCCTCTCTGGATGATGTCTAAGAAAATCTTCAAAAATACATCAATTTATTCTTGTACTATATGAACATAATCAGTTTAAGTATTTCATTCCTCGTCTAAAGATATTTGGTTCTCTTCCTCTCTATTAATTAGATTAAATTTATCTAATGGGGGTGGGACTAGATAATAATCATATGGCCAGGTCTCTACTCTATAGATATGAAATTCTACATCATTTTCAAAAATTGTAACATCCTTCTTCTTGTAATAAATCATCACATCATAATTTGAAAGCCAATTCATACGAAAAATTATATCAATGTTAGTAATTGGTATGATTATAATGTTAGTAATGAAAGCACATTCGTGTGCCATAAGAGGGGCTAGTTGACTTTCCATTGTTGCAATGATGCATCACCTATCTGTTTTGACTAATAACTCCTTTATTAAATCAAATTGGACATGTCTAATTATCTACAAAAAATTGGATGATATAAATGATTGTGATGATCTAGAGACAAATAATGTGTTTATTTGTCTTAGGAGTCTATTAAAGTACTGACCACCGCATCATTAGGATCATCAACATCCGCTATTGTAATCGCATAATCTCACCATTTATCTCATGGAATTTTTGGAGACATGTTTCCTTAGAGCTAAGGGAACTTATTTTCATAGTGTCCTATATCTATACAATTATATAATGGAAGATCATCAAATTGTTTCTTCATCTTGCATTCATTAGATAGATGACCCTTTTATCCACACGTATTGAAGACTCTCATGCCTTCCAAGCATTTCATAAATTGATTCTTTCCACAATTCTCACGTATTGGGAATTTCTTTATTCCCTTGTTATTATTTGGCACTTCACCTTTTCCTTGTTTATCAGAGTACTGCTTTTTTGCCTTGGTTTACCTTGAAAAAATTTAATATAGAAAATTACTTCTATGTTTTGATGGTACCTGACACAGTTTCATCATATGATGAAAATGTTTGAGAAGCCAGTTCCCTACGATGACTTTGATTAAGACCTTCAATGAAATGAACTATCCTTCCTACTGAGGCACATACGTAATATACAGTATACATGGATAGATCTATGATGGTATCCTCACACTCTGAAACACAAATATCATCTCTTTTCATTAAGCTAATTAATTTCCACTTTATTTAGATGGTTTTCTCCCAAGAGTAGTATTTGTCGAATAATTTTTTCTTAAAATTCCTCCATTTCATATCATCAATTTCTTCTTCCACTGGGGTATTCTGAATAATGGTCCACCATTGATTTGTTTCACACTTGAGAGAATATACTTCTAGTACTACATTTTCATTTTAAATGCTTCTTAATGCCATGAATATATTTTGTAGGCACATGATCCATTACTCAGTAGCCACTGGATCAGTAGTCTCGCTGAAATATGGGGGATTCTGCCACATGAAATGATGCAACACAGGTGTGGAATGGTTATTCATTACAAACCTCTGTATGTTGTCCCAATATGGTCATGATATGATCTTCTCTAACATTTATTGTGTTGACTTGCTCAGTCGGTAGATTCTTACATTATCAATGAATATTGATTAATCTTCTTCCATTAGACACCATTTCTAAATAATTTCATACACTATATTAGTTTATTAATGTAAAATAGAAAAACACTTAACATAGATTCAAATTCTATGCATAACTAATCTCATACACGTGGATTCTTGAAGGCAAACATTACCTTATGATCCTTTATAATGGCTTGAAAAGAAAATATGAATTATCCTTTTAATATCCCTTGGGAGTGTCACTACTAAGAGTGAATCATGGCCTGTTGTCGTGTACCCGGATACCACAAGTCTGGCTCGAAACTCTTTATAGGAGTTTTCACTCCTTGGTACATCTGTCCCAGATCCACCTCTACCTGTTGTTATCCAGATAGGGATGCAATTTCTGGAAGGATTCACATAATATATTCCTTAACAAAATACAATGATGTTCTTGTACATTAATCCTCAAATACTACCTAAGGGGATTGTTCCCTAACATACATGTCCTGATGTAGTTTCCATATTTTCTACTAAATATCCTTTGATACCAACTATAACACACCAAACCCTCTAAAACGCACCTGGTGCATTTCTAATTACTTTTTCTTGATTAGAAAGAATGACTATCCCAAATAACTATCAGTTTAGTTGTCTTGAAAAACTTTTTTCATAGATGCAACTCATATTACATTGAAAAAGGTTAAAAAATAAAATACATAAAAAGAACTAAAAAATACATCCACAAAAAATCACATTGAAATAAAATCCCTACCACAAAGATTGGATTGGTCATTGGTGAAGAAGGGAGTTGTAACGCCATCCTTCATTTATCCATAATCCTCAATCCATGATCTAATATTTTTGATCAGCGATCTTTCAACATCCTCAGCTGCATGTGGTTCGCTATCTAGAGGTTTCACTAACACCTTTACTTTTCAAATGATCAAGGTAATTTTTCCAGGCTTTTCAATATGATCTCGTATTCCTGTCATGTTTTTGAATGAAGAAATTCATTACAACATTGCAATTTTGTTGTGTTGCAGTGTGTCTGTGTTACTTCATTTATCAAAGGACACAACTACATTGTCATGGTGTCATAGTGTCACTACATCGCTACACAACATTTAAGGAAATACAATAAACATTGGATAAATTTTATTTTATAATATTTTAAAACGTCCCAAAATTTACTTTTACCCATAACCCATGATGGTCGTGGTAAAAACCATCCTATGGAATATGTACCCTCACAAGATCAACCATACACATGGATTTTTAATCCAATTTACCGTTTATAGGTTATGGGATTTGAAAATAAATTAATTTTTATTTAATTATTTTATTTAAGTATATGTCACAAAAATTACATACCTAAGTTGACCTATACTGACCATTGTTATGCTCCATATAAAGAGAAAAACCCATTATGAACACAACTGTGGTGTTGTATTTTCATTCCAATTCACTATTCAACAATTATAAGTATTTGAAAAATAAAATAATTTTATTTATTTATTTTATTTATGATTATTCCTTTTATAGTTTTTCTCAATAATACTTACATCTACTAATGATAAGTCGCACGTTGGGTAATCCCACCATCTTGAACTCAACGGTTCCCTTAGATTTATGATTCGTTAACTAATTTAAGAGTAATTACACTTTATTTAGAAAAACAACTCAGGTGGGAAATTGAAAACATTACATTTTTCATATAAACATTCTGGGGACATTGTGCCTTTGAATCACTCACCATCTCAGTTCCAGGTCGTGTATTTTTTCCAAAAATGTTTTAGTTATTAAAAAAAGGAAAATATAAGTCACTAAATTCTCCCAACCTTAATGATTTACTTACTAGAAATGTATATCAAGGGATAAGCAAATAGATGAGGGTGTGAGAAAAACCTAAGCCTCCCACTACCATATTCCCTTCCATATCATGTTTCCACTAGAAACACACTAATTGAATCGATATACCCCAAATTGTCCTCTCCTACCAATCATCAATCTCTATGAACAGAATTCCAATAGTGAATATTGATAGGAAAATATTGTATGTGATTTTTTATGGAGTCAAGATATCTCCTTCATGTAGAGTAATTTCAATCTCTTTACTAAACACTACTCCTGAAAAGTTAAAAGTGACCGACGTTGTGAGTCATTGAAATATCACCCAGATCATATAATGTCCTCTAGACGTATGTGGTAAACCCGTAATGAGGTCTGTCAATATCCATTATCAATCCATTACTGGATCCCCAAGGAAGGAAAGATAAACACTTTACAAGCATAGAGGTTCAATAGGGTGTGCTGAGAAAGAAAAAATGGATTCCAACAAGTGATCATATTTTACATCAAATGGTTAGCCAAATATTAACATGTTCTATCAACCCTGATGTCTTCCTTGACACCCAAATGAATATACTAATGCATCTCATCACTCGAGGAATCCAATGCTACTACTGTAAATCCTCTGAAATAAACAACATTCTCCCTATATTTAAAAAACATGTTTGGGTCATTCCCTTTGGAAAGTTGAGTACGTAATGTATCATTGTTTCTTTGACCGATTTCTACCTCCCTGACTCAATATAACAGTAGGGGGTTAACAACCACCTAATAGAAGAAAGATGCATTATAAATATCCACAAAGTATAACTGTAACAAGGCTATCTACTCTGTTGCATTATTCAAAAAAAGACAATTTTATATCCTACTAAGAGAACCCACAACCATGTTTCCCTAACCAGGAGTACAAACACTATCCAAGTCATAATCCTAGAGGAACTCTTTGAAACATATTTAAATCATGTTTAAAACTTTTTGGGATAAAATATAATTAATAATATTATTGTATTTTTAGAAGATAACATGCACGCCCATCTGGTAGTGTCACCACATCTTCAATTCGAATACTATAAAAACCAATTCAAGATCATGGGTCATATAGTGCTACTCATGTGGTCTCAACTAATGTGAACCACATGCTATCACCACTTTCATTTTCATCTAGAAAAAATCATGTTCAGTCTCTAATGCATAAATTAACACAACGTACTTGAATCCCTCCTCGGGAAAAATCAATATCAGATCACTCTTTATACTATGTATTAAATGTTAAGAAGCCTATAGTTACCTTTCTATCCATGTTAAATGATGCCCCATTTAAGATATAGAAGTGTTCATCGATCCTTTTGTATTGGATACCCATTCAACACAATCACTTGGTTATAGTGCAGGTATCTCACACAGAACATTAAACCATAGGTCTTATTGACCCTTCCTCTGCCAGTCCTCCACCTACACCCTCAGCTTGTGAAGCTCTACAAATGAAATATGAGATACTAATTCTATTAATAGTTTCTTCCTAGGGTGTGGAACAATGAATAAGTCTATCAACCTATGAGGAGGAAAACATTAATATATTTAGGGAAGATTTCCTCATACTCCACCACTACTACTAGGAATTGAACACTCATAAAATCAATTTCTCTATGGTTTAGCGTAGTTTAATCATAAGTTATTGGTTGTAGCCTCTTATGCAAATTTAATCCCATGCATCAAGGGTTTCCTTTTTTTCAAATAACGAAAACCCCTTTCCATCATTGAGACATAGTGCACCCTCTTGCCGAAAATATTAAATCTAGGTATGGATTTTTGAAAACCAATCCATACCAAGAATGACATCATATTTCTTAGACGCTGCAACCAAGAGGTTCCAACCGATACTCTCACCCCAAGGTTCATATCATAGTATCGACATACATGTAATTAGCGAGTCTCCTACCAAAAGAATCTCCATACATAATGGTGATGTAAAAAAATTTATCAAAAACTCTAGGTCTTGAAAAATATTCTTGTCAGGGAAAATCTATTAAAACCCGTGTCTATTAATACGATAGCTAATAGAAGACATATATAGCACCTTGACTAATTTATTGAGCCCTTGGGTCATATAACATGACTACTTCTTGCAGGCCCTTCCCCTGTACTCAAACTCCCTGATCCCACTGTGGACTACAAGGGTGTGGTGGTGGTAACATGTAGAAATATATACCACCTCTTGGGTCCCTCTCATATCATCTTCCATGTCTATCTCCCTGTAGATCCGTCTGTCTATATAACTATCTCTGCCTTGGTGGTCCATCCACCATTCCCCTATCAACAAGATGACAGGCTATGAAATCTCAAGAGATATATCCCCTTCCATATCATGAAATGAATTTCCAATATGTATACAGGCTAAGATCACCCTATGATCCATGAGCTTCAGATATATTTCCCATGGGTTGCCTCTCAAAATGACCAACATGTAAAATTATGAGAGAATAATGTCATATTCATGCTTTTTAGGAATCTTCTCCTTCTTGCACACTACTGATATCCAAGGGATTTATCCTCTAATCCAATGGACATTAAACCACAAAGGTTCCATATAGTAAACTACCATAAGTTGTAATTAATAGTGGAATAACTTTTTCTTAGATATCACTAAGAACCCCTTCCTCAATGGTCTGATCCAGGAATTATAGGATTCATCATATTCATTTATTACCTAGAATGGTCGGTATGACTTGATGAATTCATAACTACTAACATGTCATCCTGCTAAAGTAGTATAAGCTCCTGAGAACATGTATCCATTAGATTATATGGTGAGATCCCCTTTTCAAGGAATGTTTTTGAAGCTATGTCCATAGAAACATCACCTCATCGTATAGTTGAGAAATCTAAACCTCACAATCTCCTTGTTGATCCAAATAAAAGTCTAACATCTAGGATCACCATAAGATCTAATGGTGTCCTGACTAGATGGAAAACTTGGTCCTCGCCTAAAGCCAGTCTTCAACCACCTGAATGTTGGGATCACATGGGAAATGGTTTATCTCTGTCGCTAAAACTCATGATGTGCTCTCAACTCATTCATCTCATCTGCCTGTACTATGAGTACTATGTGCTAATCTACAAGCAGTGGTACAACAAGTACACAACCAAAATATGATGTCATTGGTACCATCCATGTACCCATTTCTTATCAACCAATGAATTATCATCATGATCACATGGTGGAATCCTAGCTATCATTCATGTGGGGGATAATCCTAAAACCAAACATGATTTACCATGATAAATAGTGTATACATGGTGAACTGACTCAAGAAGGACAAGGAAAAAAACAACCCATTCCAATAAAATTCATGAACGATCATTTTATTCCGTGAAACTCGTGTTTTATTATACCAAGATGATGTAATGAATTCAGGGTCCCAGTGTATGGATACATCAGCTGCAGCAACATCAATGGATTCTCTACCCTTAAAGATGGTCTAAAATCATTTAACACAATTACCCAAAACACAACTCATATACAATGTGTTCTTAATATAGAATTGAACTCCTCTGATACCACTCTATCATTACCTATCCTTTGAGGCCTATTTTCTGACTACCCCAATCCCACCTCCAATAGTCCAAGTGCTGGTGAGTAGTGATGAGTTAACATATAACAATCAAATGGGAATCATTTTCCTATGTAACAATATACATTAAGAGAACTTCTAGCCACAGATGCTCCAAAGTGAAAACACTAAGTAGACAAACATAGGGTATTCCAGAAGAAAACTAAAGGTAAAGGGTGATAGAATAGAATCCCAACAAAAAGGAAACTAAAAGTGCAAGTCTCTAGAACTCCCCTGCTGGAATCCACACCTGAATGGTTAGTACAAAAACATTTGATTGAAGATGTAAAAGTGCAACTCATTTGTTATTAACTCTAAGAACAACTTGTCCCTAGTCCACTGATGACCCCATCAATGCATCGATTGTCCGTAGAAGGCATGATAAGTGTGGGAAAAGCATATGTTGGTGGGGGAGTAAAACATCACTATGTTGGGAAAACAATAACACAATGTAAAAGAACAAAATGGAAGCACCACTAAGAAAATACATTCATATCAACACATGTTTGTATCAAAAGCACATATAACAAGAACATCCAAGTATACTTGGAATGTATTCCTAGACTAATGTTCTCATCCACTACAAGACACATTTTATCATTGTATCATGTTCAATTCCATGATTTCTCACTTCTTGAGCTATGTGAATATAAGAACCTAGAAAATATATATCAAAAGTATCCTAGAGAACACCTATTCCTGATACATCATGATGTTTCCTTGAGACATTTGCTATATCTAACAAACAATGTCTCTATATCACATCCATTAGAGTCACAAGAGTCATCATTAAAAAAATTATAGGCCTATGGAACATAAACCTGATTCTCACAAGAATATACAGTACCCTCAAGTAGTAACAGATAGAGTGTTAGTAACACATGGAGGGTCATAAGAGTCTAGAGGACACTAACCTTGTTGGGAAATGGGAGTACCGAATTAGTCTAGGTAAGACACACAATCTATGTAAGAGACACAATATTGATAAGACACAAAATATAGGTATGAAACACAGTCTTGGTATGACACACTGTCTAGCTAATAAAAACATTCGAGGCAGCAACTCGTCGTTGGATTCCATCTATACTATCCTAGCTCCAGTAGAAACAACACGTCGAGCTAGTATTTTATATTCTTACATTCATGGAAACTTAGATAGAGTATCTCAAAAGAACCACCTCATCAAGAGGTTACTAATAACACAAATAACTCATCAAACAAACTCATGCTATGACAGTTATCGGTGTTTATGTAAAATAGGTCGGTTTGGTCTGGGTCTCTTCCCACTCGGGTGGGCAGAATCAAACTAATCTATGGTCTACTGACCCTACCCACCATGTCAGACTCATTCCACCATGTTAACCCAACCTACCAGGCTACCCTTGGAGGCACTATTTTCTTCATCTTGGACCACCACATACGGGCTAGTCTGACGGCACTGGACATGGCCTAATGGCCACAACGTACCATTTTAAACAAAGTCGGTCCATGGTCTATGTGGCTTGTCTGTGAGTACAATAAAACCCATGAAAAATCCATTTTAATTCCTTGATAATGGCTCTGGTGAGTCGTGTCCCTCTTTCATAGTCCATCTGACCATGGATTAAGAGTGAAACATACATCCCTGCCAGTGCATGCCCTTTTTAGATGTCGTCCTAGGCCCTTCTACCTCCTTCCATTGAGCTGATAGACACCTGCTCCACCGACCTCATCCCAATTAAATGGGACACTCCACCATTATGGTTCCGCTAGTCCACGGTGTGCCCTCACTACCAGCTCCCATGCTGGCTGATGTGCGCCCGGCTTGGCTGCGCAAACGGGCGATGCCACTCCACCGGTGATTGAATCATATGTCGTGTTGGAAATTTCACTATTGAGGGGATTATTCAGTGTAAAATTATCATCTTGGCATAGTTTTTCCATAGATCAAAGGTGAAACAATATATATACTCAAATACATAGGATGAACAAAGAGAATATGATGGATGATGGGGAAAAGGGAAACACAAGAACCCCAGAATAACTGATCATGTTCGTTTTCATGTCGGATAAAAAATGTTCTTATTAGTAGGATGAAGGAGAACGAATTAGAAATTACAATGAGCAAATTTTAAAATTAATCCCTTCAAGATGAATCCCTTCACAAAAGAATGACTGACCCACATATCAACATGTTCATGGGTTGATCTATATTTGTTGATTGAACTAAGAATAGGAAGAAAGAAATCACATTGAAATAAAACGACAACCTCGAGGATTGGATCAGTCATTGTGGAAGAATGGTGTTACACCACTATCATTCCTTGATCCTTGATCCTTGATCCTTGATTTTCAATTCATAATCTGTGATTTTTCGGTTCCTGTCACAACTTATCATTCAATGCCGAGAGTCTTCACCAATACATTTTATTTTTTAGATCTTCCATGTAATTTCTATAGGATTTTAAATCTCATACCATATCCCTATCAACCTATTAAATTTGGAGTCATGTTACAATGTATGTGTTTCATTTTGTTGCGACGCCACAACACTTCTTCATTTATGAAAGGAAACAACTAATTTTTCGTTGATTCATTGTTTCATTGCATCTCAATAAAATGTTAAATGAAATAAAATAAAATTTTTCTCATGTTTAATATATTATTTTTTAAAACATCCAAAAAATTTACTTTTACTCTTGATCCATGTCATTAGAGGTTACTCTCCTTTTAAGGAATAAACACCCTCAAGAGCCCAATTGTACTCAAGGAGTTCCAATTAGAGTTACCTTTTATTAGTCATAGGATTTGAAAACCAAATAATTTTTAAGTTATTTTTTTATTATTGGTTACATCGAAAATAAATAATTTCCATATTTGGCCCATGCACGACAATGTTAGGATCCATATAAGGAAAGCACTACATGGAAAAATAAATGGTGGTCTCAGATTTTCAATCTGAGTCACCATTCATCAGTTATAAGAAGTTGAAAATGAAAATAAATTTATTTAATTTTTATATTTATAGTTATTACATTTTTGGGATTTCTCAATATATAACTATGCCGACTAAAGTTCAGTCTTTTCTAGGGTAATCCCTCGATCTTTAACACAAAGGTTCTCTTGATGTTTTTATCCGAGAACCTATTTAAGATTTATTCAAAATTTTCATGAAAACCACTCATGCACACAATTAAAAACAAATTTTTTTTCATTGAACCATTCCTGGCACACCGGGCCTCAAAATCACAGGGCTGATTATCACTTGGTCTCAAAATTTTCTCAGATATTTTCTAAACAAACCATGAAAATTCTATTTATTGCATAAAGATTAATTGTAAAGTCTGTATTAATTCATAGCCAATTATTACTAGTCCTTTTTTTTACATAAATTTATGAAACATATTAAGATATGAAAATAGTCAATATATAGAAATTTAACAATTATAGAGGATAAATTATTGTGTTGTCGATATATTATTGGATTGAGGGGAAACAATTTCCCTTCATGGAGTTTCAATAATGTGGATACAAGGACCATATGAGGAAATATTGAAAAAATGTAGAGAGATATATGATAAAATAATATATTGAATCCATGAGGTATGGTGGATAAGATATCATTTACCCCAATGAGAAACTTCTTTGATTGAATATTTTTATACATTAAATAATGTTTGTCAAAATTTTATTAATTTTAGACAACTACTCTAGTGATTTCTGTATTTTTTATGGGAAAATTAATAGAGGGAAGTGAAATGGATATATGAATTTTGGAAAAAATTAATTTATAAGAAAAATAAGATGGATACATTTATTATTTTGATAGGTAGTGGAAGATAGAATTATTTTTAAAAAATCAATTTGGTACCTCAATTAATTAATTGATGAATAATAATAAGGATTTAATTTTTTAAATTTCTCCAATGGAAATAAAAAACAACATTATATGGATACTTGAGAGTGGATGTAATAAATAGAATCATTATAGGTTGAATTTAACCATGGAAATTGGATTTTATCCATTTTGAATGGGCCTTTCTATGAAATGAATCATGTGAAAAAAATATGATTTTAATCACCTATATCATCTATCTTTATATGTGTATTCATGCTTAGATTGTGTACTATCTCTTTAAGAAGACATCAGCATGGTTCTGATGCAGTTCATCTATATAATTTTTCATCAAAAAAGTCTCAGCATAACCATTTGGGTCACATAATGTAATAATTAAAAATAAGGGTATAACCACTCATAGGTGGTGTTATAATTTTTGAATTTTTAGTCCCAAAATTAAAATCGTGAAATTCTGCTTTCTGGGATGGTTTTGGTCATATGGGATAGATTTTTTCGAAACCCCACGGTTTATAGTATTATTTGTTATTGGAAATAGATATAGAAACCCCTTTTGATATCCTCTTAGACATAATACAAGATTTCTATTTTAGTGGTTTTGTTTTGATTCATTATAAAAATTATTTTTATTTTACCACAATTGTTCATTCCATATTCTCCTTACATATTATGGTATAATTAATTAAGAATTAAAGTGAATTATATTACATTATTATGGATAAATATAAATTATTCTTTGATATTTCATGTTATTCTAATATAGGATGTTATAAGAGGGTGTACTCAATAATTCATTCTACATTGGATGTCAAGTGTGTTTTTATGTTTGTTTATTTTGGGATTGTTTAATTATTTTTTGTGAAATTGGACTTTGATTTGGATCAGTAATTTGTGCTATTTAAATCCTTTTATGGGTGTTTCATGAGTGGATCATACCATGTTTCATGTGATTCTCATGTAAATATAAATGCCAGTAATTTTGTTACCAAATTTTTTTTTTAGAGTTTATGTGAAATTATTCAATTAATTTATTTAATATTGTTATTTAACGATACATGTTCTCATAGACATAATGTATTAAATTATAGTCATTAAATGAATTAAAATAATTGGTTGTTGAAATGAAAATTATCTTAATTTACATGGAAATTACATTACTTTTTCAAAATTCTAAATACATTATACAAACTGTTTCCCAAAGACCTTATAAGTCTAGTGAATTAACAAACATGATAACATAACATATGGAACATAATTTAATTAAATTATATCCTATTAGGTTATTCTTGACTATAACCCTTCATATTGAAATCAAATATAATACATTACGTCATAACCGAGGTGAAGGTAATCAAAAAATATGGTGATCTAAAATTCCCCATTAACAGTAAATAAGGTAGATATATAAACATAATCATGAGCATAAGGGTATGATAACAAGTCCATAAATTTTTTTTTTCAAACCATAGATTTCAACGATCATAAACTGAAATATGGGAATATATATTGAATGTTCATAAGACATGATTCATAAGGAAATAATAAACATGGTCCATGAAATAATAATATAGGAAAAAACATTGTAGTGTTGCAAACACATAATTGAATAATAATTATTTCCATAGTAGTCATGGAATAGTTTCCAAGGATATCATGGTATTATGGGATCACATTCTATAAAATATTGGAATTCACGATTAACACTAAATACCATTATAGTGGACAAAGTCCTTTATGTCTATCTCATTAGATTTAAATAATTACCCAATGCAATGGAGGGAGATTTTTGTCCCACCAATATCATAATGAAATCATAAAAATTTGTTCCACATGATCACAAACTGTAATATCATAACCCACTATATTATTTAGATATTATAAACATCTATTCATATCACAATATGTGTAAAATTGATAGGTTTCGGAATAATTTAATCAATGAATAAACCATGGAATGAAGTGTGTCTCATAAAAATATAACCCATGAAAGAGACATGTATTTTGTAATCATAATTACATTAAATGCAAACCATTTAGAGAAACAATATGAGTAGACCATTAGGACCATTTCTCATAAATCCATGAGTAACTCCAAAATAGGTTATCCTAGATGGGGATGGATTTTATAAGAACATATGGAAGAAGAATCTTCCTTTAAAATATGCTTAGAAATTATAAAACATTCTCACAAACACTTTTCTTTTAAATCACATTAAAAAATATAAGTGAATCATGACAAATCATTTAACACATTTCTTGTGGGAAATATCAATTCTATGTTTAAATTGTTTTATTTTCTTAAAAGGTAGCACAATTTTCAAAGAAAAATTTTTATTGCCAAATAACTTTATAATCATGTAAGTGAAAATTCAAGGCAATAAGGTTCAATGAAAAAATAATAAATATGTTCATAGTGTATATGTTAAGAAATCATTCTTCTCTTGCTTTTTCTGAAAACATTTAAAAGTACATAGTTTAGAATATTAATAAATATTTCATTTAAAATGTTTAATAAAATTTCATACAAGGGTAAAAATGGAAACAATTGTATAAGAATAGTAATAATATTATGGAAATCTATTTTATAAAAAATTAACATTGATGATAGATATTACCGAGAAATAATTGTGTATAAACAATCTTCAAAAATAATGATTTTGTTAAATTAACCCCCAAAACATTATAATCATAAGAATTATATGGCTCATTAATGAAAGATTATTATATGGATATGAAAATAACATAATCATATGGTTAAGACTCATAAAATATAGACTAAGGAAGTGTATTAACCATGTAGAATACACAAGTACTATATGCGGCATGCTTCCCATAGTAGTAATGGTGAGACAAAAACCCCTTACTACTAGTGTAACTTTTCAATTGTGATCCCAATGAATGTATATCATCAATTAAAGATTTTAATTTCATTATATAGAGAAAATTACTAATATAATATATCATAGGTCAGAATATATAGGAGATAAATGAAGTAAGTGGTGATTATTCCCATTATATCATGAAATAAGAAACAATAGATGAAATTGTGTTACCATAGGTTTGATTTCCTACCCATTTTTCTGAAACTCATATTCTTTGGTGTTCTCCCACTAAATCATCTCATGTAGACACTGGAGTTTGACTTTCAGGAAGAGTATCAGATCTAAAACATTGCTAATACTATTAGGAGAGTCATTTTTAAGGGATTGTTCTTGCTAGAATCCACATTATGGTTTGAGGAAGTAAGGGATGGGTGACTATGTATAAGATAAGGGAGGGAAAATTTTGGGAACACTAAAAAAATTAAATTAATATAAATCTATTTACAATTTTTAACATCTAAAAAGTGAGTTATTTTGAATCTAAGATGAGGTTGGGTTGAAATCCACTCAACCAAAAATTTAAAAACATTTTTAGGTCATAATATAATCCGTATATTTTTTATATTAACCCTTAGTTAAACCCTATAACATGTTCCATGAATACATAGAATTTTAATTTTTATAGTTAATATTGTTTCCCTAAAATTGAAAAAAAAACCCACCAGTATCATTGATGAAATTATTGACATTATTATATTTAGATTTCAGAATTCTTTGAATTTTTTATTTTTATATCATTAAATTAAATATTATTTACTTTAAATCATCATTAATGTCAATTTTGAAACTATTCATTATTTTTATTTTAAAAAATATCATATTAACATGATATCATCAAACCAAAACATATAATATCTCTCTTATATGCCAAAATATATCATCAAAATACATAGATGTTAATAAATATGGTAAACAATATTTATTTTAATATTTTTAATATTATTTCATTGATATTCATATTAATTAAACAATTTTTTCATCATTGTTATGAAAGAAATTAATTAAATTATTTATTCTCTAAATTTAAAAAATAAATTATCATGATGAATATAAACTTATTACAGTTCATATGACTTTTGATATTTGAATTTATTATCCGTATAACCCTCGATTAAATATTATTTAATTATTAAAATTATGAGTATGGGATATTTAACAAATAATTAAATAATATATAATAAATTTCATATTATTTACCATGTGGAATATAAGTGTTATAATTTCAGGATAAGTTTGTTTGTGGTTGACAACCAAGTATACTATGTTATTGGGACACATGTTATATAATAACCCAAAACACAATCAATGAAATTCAACATCTTATATTTATTTCATATTGTATGGCTCATATAAAATCATTCATAGTAAATAATATAAACATAATAAACGAAGAATTAGTGAAATAAGTGGTATGTCTATATGTTAAGGAACCGAAAATATTGAAATATTAACTTGATCATCAGAATAGTTATATGAACCTTATGAATAATAAATAGAACTAATGAATAGTAACATCACCCATGAATGTTTAAATAAAATTTATGCACCATATAAATGAATGTATCATTTAATTATATCATTGTATAAGTAAATGATTATTTTTTATAGAATCAAATTAATAATTGGTAATCTTGTATTCCTTTAATATTTTATTTTATTTTACAATTGAAAAAATGATTTATATAATAATTTATTCATAAAAAGTGTGTTCATAATGTAAAATATTATTATATAATGATTTTTATATTATTTTATGAGAAACTTGTTAATTTTTGAATGTTTCATAAAATCAATTATAGATTTAAAATCTATATTCTCGACTATTTGGTTGTTTTAATTAAAATTAAAATTTATCTTATATAAAAAATTATTTTATAAAATGGATTTTATTTTTTAATTATACACTTCTAAAAATTATTAGGTTGATTTTTTTGGGATTTGTCTACAATACCTGAAATTTGGGTGAATAATAAAATATGTTAATTTACAATTAATGATAAATATATCATTCATCGAGTCATAGGTGATGATTGTGTAATTAATCACCCTTTCTCTGAACTCACATGCAATGATTTCTGTATACAGTAACCGTAATCATCGCTATTTTTTTTGAGAAAGATAATAAAATAATGAATAAAATAATGACAAATCAACCCTCCACTCCACTATAAATTCAACCATCGCTACGACATCCCCTCACACCTTCCATGATATTAGCATTGTCAAATTTCTACCAAATTATTTTAAAAATTCTATACCCCAAGACTAGGTGTTCATTGTCTCATCATAAGACTAAAACCAATATCTGTAAGGAAGTTCTCAAGATGGATAATTCAAGATGTATTCCTTCTTCTTTTTTCTTTTAATTTCCCATCAATTTTTTTCCTTTCGTATTCTCTATGTAATTCCTCTGTACAAATTATCATGATTAATCATGTATCATCTATATTATATAATTATATCAGTTAAATGGATGATTAATCATCATTATCCTAACTATCTCTTTTATTTTAGAAATGATACAATCATCTGGGAGGTACAGATTTACAACGTTTGTGGACAAAGAACATTTCCCATTTAATTAATCATTCGATTATGGTCATGAAACAATTTCTATAATTGGACTAGATTATAAATTATTTATTATATATTATTTGAAGTTTTTGTACAATATTATATATATTATACTAAATAATATAAAAAACATGTTCATTGTTGTAAAAAACTGCTACAATTAAGCTAAATGATTATCATTAATTATTCATCATCATATGTGGAAAAAAATAAAAAATTATACCAATTAAAGATATTATTGTTCATAAATATAATAAAAATTCAATTTTTGTGAATTATACTTATTCCACACGATCTTTCATTCTCATATACAAATATATTGATCATAAAACCCCAAGAAAAGAGCTCTCTTGTTCATTAAAATTGTTTCTTATAACTCATAAAAAAAGCCATAAATGAAAATAGTATAGTTATTATGAGAAAAATACAAGTATAAAAGGATATGAATTATTTAATTAATGGATTTAATTTTATTATCTAGGAAAGTAAGATAATTTTTAGAACACATTCAGACATAAGGTAAGGGTTTCTCCCTGAACTTCAATTTTTCATTCGGGATTATGATTTCTCTCTCTTTACCCAAATGAAATTATTTAATATTATAATTTAATCCTCATATTTTCTTCGTGTATTATTTATATATGTGCACCAATCATAATCCATATTTCTTGGATAGTTATTTTCATGTTTTTAATTAGCATCTTTCACAATCATTCCAGATATGCCAGCCCGATAAAAGGGATTGTCTCTAATTCATACCTATTATCATGTTCTATCTACAATGTCTTCCACGAAACTATTAATTTTATAAAATTAATAATTCAAACATGAATAAGTTTTTTTTTCATTACTAGTTTTACAAAAATAATTATGAGAAAGAAGAAATATTTTTTTTTCAAAAGAACTAATATTTTATAGTAAAAGAGGTATTTCTCTTATGAATTCCTAGATGATTTTATTGGGGGTATTTTCATCTACTTCAATAACACTAGTGAATTTGATTATTTATTGAGATTTATATAGTATGATTGTCATATAAAATATTTAATTAAATGGTTTATGGATGGTTTGACTATGTATGTGCTATCCTGATACTATTCACCAAGCTACTCAGACTTATTAGTGATTATGATTAATGATTGGGGAATGTTATTTACATTTAATAGGATAATGATTATTAAGATTATACCCCTTTTTAAGAGTATGTATTTCCTATCTTGATACCATTCACCAAGTTATTGTATCCATGTGAGAGATGAAACTGGTATACCACAAAGAAACATTTCTATAGTAGATATATTCATATGAGAACGATTTTGTACCCATGTGGTACAAGATCATACTATCCATCCAAAAGACATGGGATCAAATCCAAGAAGGGAAGAATTTCCGAGTTACCGTAGCTATATTGTAGCTCGGTACTGTAGTAGTACTGTGGCAGTGGATGAACTGTTGCAACGGTGGAACTATATCAGTGGAGGCACTATTGTAGGGCACTGTAGCAGCGGTTGCTAATGTAGCAGGAACTGTAGCATCATAGGTATTATAGCAGTATTGTTCACGATGGGGTCCTTTGGGACAAAAAATGGGCATTCAAGCCTTGTATTCAAGCCACTTGGCCTTGGGCCTTCGGGCTATGTAATGGGTCACCCTCTACCCACACTAAAGAGTTCTTTTCTTTAAATAATAAAATTGAGGCTGCAGCCCCAAACTTTTAAAAAAATATAATGAGATTAGATATGATTGAAATTTCAATTTATGTTATTTTTTTCTAGTTTGAGACTTTCCATTATGATCCAAAATGTAATATACTGTATTCCAATATTAATAAATGGTAAAAAGTGGAAGGAATGAAAATTGAATCAATGACTGCATCCCATATAGTGATTTACATCCTATGAATAAAATTATGTGGGTATTTGAGTTGTGACTATTGATAAGAAAAATATATCTAAAATAGTGAAAATAACTTAGGATACAAAAAATAACCTTATCCATATATAAAATTGAGATCCAGAACATTGAAGTGAAATGTTAGAGTGCTTTATACGACAAAATGGACCAACATTCAAAGAGACTAAAAACTGGTTTGTAGGTATGTTGTGGATAAGTTTCTTAAATATGGTATTTCTCACATTGAAAAAAATGGTGATAGTGTTCAAGAAATTTTAGCATCTATCAGGATATGTTAACTAATGGTGGTCACTAATCCTAATAATGAGGGGGGAGAAATTAAAAAAAATTAATGTAGGGATTTTATGGAAATTTTATGAGATTAATATTTTCTTCATAAACAATGTGTGGATATGGAATATAAATTCATGAATCTAATATATAAAGATCATGAAAATGTTTCCATGAAGGAATACAACCATAAAAGTTTGGAAGGACATTTCATGGATTATATATGGAATCCAAAAAGAAATATTGATCCAATCATCGATGGTTTAAATCCATTCATCCGAAGGGAACTAGTATCCCCAAATTTATCATCGCATGAGGATATTGATTCATGGGATACAAATAAATAATATGTAATTCTTTAATTATTATGACCATTTTTGAATTAAGGATAATAAAAGGGCTGAAGAACACCCAAGAAAAGAAATTATTGATAAGCAAAAGAAGAGAATAATTAATATTCTATAACATGATAATTTTGGGAAGAAACACCATTGTACTTTCCTGAAGGGCATAAGTGTCATAAAATTTTGGAGGAAAATGCCACCAAGTATATGGTTGTGAGGGAAATAAATAATCTACCAATTTTTAATGATACCATTTTAATGTTATGGTATATTATGAAAATGATAATCCTATGTACCAAGGATGCATTCCCCAATGAAGTCAACGGGATCAAGGATAAGCTTATGTGGTAACAACAGTGGTGTTTTATGTTCATAATGATGTAGTGGAAGGTACATTAATAATCTCCTCAAAACTAGCAATATCCTTATTTTATTCGTGTACATTTCATAACATTATTTCATCCATGTATTCATTAAAAAAATTTTGTTTCAAATTTTACATAACAAGGGGGTCTTTAATCAAACCCCCTAAGGGAAGTACAATATGAACATAGACGTGTTAGGAAGTTCCCATTATGGCATATAGATGAGATTTCTCTTCTAATTTTTCCATCATAACTATGGTCGACATTGTAATAATCATAGGTATGGAATGGATTTCAAAATATGATTTGAATATATATTGAAATAATAAGAAAATTATGATTTGGGGTGATGGTGTAGATCCCATTATCTCGATAGTTGAAACACCACCATATAATTATAGCATAGATCCCCCCCCCCCAGTAGCTTTACTGAATTCAATTCATAGGTAGGAAAATAATTCAATATCTTCTGGTGAATAATGAAATCATAGAATTGAGGATGTACATATTGTGAATGAATGCATTGATATATTTCCAAAGTATTTCTATAGACATCCTCTAGTGCAGGAGGTTGAGTTCTGTATTGATTTAATTCATCATTCAATATCTTTATAAAAAGTCACCTTATAGTGTATCCATAGTGGAAATAGAATAATTGAAGAAAAAACTATAGGAAATGTGTGATTAATTATTTATCAACGCTAGTGTTTCTCCATGAGGACCACTATTTAATTTTTTTCCTGAAAAAAGATAAATCCATGAGGTTGTGCATTGAATATAGGAGAATCAATAATATTATCATAAATAAATATTATTCTATTACTTGTATTGATGAGTTATTTTATCTACATCATGAGGCTCAATATTATTCAATGATCTACCTTTTATCTAGATATCATCAGTTTCCTATGAGGAGGAAATACATTCCAATGAAATAAATACGAACCAAATATGGTTATTATTTTATTATAGTATTTCCATCTAGACTAAATAATTCATCCCCAATGTTCATGGATCTTATTAATATATATTTCAAGGAATATCATTATTAATTTATTGGTTTACTTATAGGAAATATATTGGTTTATTCTAAATGCTTTGAATTCAAAGAGGGTCACTTGGGGATTATTCTAAAGTCACATAGAAGAATGAATTATATGGGGAGTTTATAAATTTTGAATTTTGGCATCAAACCGTTTATTTTCATGGCCATATTGTCTAAATTGGTCTAATTTTATTTGATCCTTCAAATATAATGGTAGTTTAGGACTTGCCTGTACCAATGAACATGTCATACGTATGTAATTTTATTTCTTTAGCATGTCATTATTGGTATTTTATTCAGAACCATACCTGATTAGATAATATATTAACAAAGAAAACTCGTCAAGGGGTTATGTTCGTTTGAAAAAACTAATGGGAAAAATGTTTTGAAAATTTAAGGAGATGTTAGGGAATGATAAAATATTGACTCTACCATCAGGAAATAATGGATGTGTGAATTATATTGATTCATCAAAGAAAGTACGTGGTTTTGTCCTTTTGTATAATGATATGGTTATTTCCTATCCATCAATGTAGTTGAAAAGTAATGAGTAGAACTATCAAACTAATAATCTTGAGTGATAATCTATAATAGTTTCTAGGAATATATAGTGAAACTATCTCAATGGTAAATTATGTGAGATATATATACAGATAAAAATAGTTTTAAATATATCTTCTTACAGAAGGAACCTAAAAATAGGAAAAGGCAATGTCCCAAGCTCTATATAGATTATTATTTTTCAAAACACATCCATCATGGTAGGGAGAGTAAGTTAGAAGATTCATTATGCAAGAAGGATCATAGTGTTCTAAAAAATTGAGAATTATCAAGGGCCCTATGTACCGATTTGTAGCATAGATATATATGGTAATTATAATGTATGGTGAAACATTATTACTTTTTCAACTAGTTTCCCAGCCATATTTATTAGATATAATTTAATGATCTAATTGTGATGATGAGAATCATAAAAAAAATTAATACTATGAATGATGAGAAGATTCTAGAATACATATGTGAGGATGGAACTCTATTATTTGGGATGAGTCTATTTGTTCCCTCAATACCGAGCTATAATGTGAGTTATCGAATGATTCCTATAGAACAAATTTATCTTTAAACAAAAATTTCACTAGGATGTGTTGAGAGATGAAGAAATATTTCTTGTCAGATAATATAATGAGGGAAATTTATGATTATATATAAAGATGTTTACTCTATCAACCATTGATGTATAAAATAAAAAATATTAAAGTTCTCAGGAAACCCAAGCCTATTCCTATAAGAAAATGTGTACGGACTCGACCACAAGTTACCTAAGTCAGTGAATTTTTACATTACGTATGAATTATTACAAGAATATCACATCCCAAAATAATGAATAGTTTATAAGATTTGGAATTCTAGAGACATAGATAAATTCCACATTCTAATTTGAAATGGAGGAAATTTTAGAATCTCAATTTCCATAATATGTAACTCTTCGATTATTTATTCTTTTCATTCATGATATACCTCTTCATTTCATGGGAAAATGAAAAATAAGAATGGGGTGACCTCTAATCCACAATAAGGGTATCAATATGGTGGATGATTTCATAAATATAATCATTAGATATGGAGAAAAACTCATAACAGATTCCTATAAAAATTATCTTGAATACATTATAATACGAATAAGACATGAATAAATAATGCAAAAAATAAATCATATACATGGTTATTATACTATTTGTGTAACCTCATAATTTTTTTATTACTAGTTTAATTATATAGGAAATTCATATGTCATGCATTCTAAAACATACCATCAAGGACTCAGCCATGTTATCTAAAAATAATTAATGGCTCAGCCAAAATCATATCTAAAAATGGGTAAGCCATCAGCCAAGTGCATTTTTATTTTCCTCAAGAGACCTACTGATGCACCCAGGGGATATAGTGGGCCCCACCGATCAATTACTTTGTCCAATTCAATCCTTATATGAATGGGGGTAAATATAAACAACATATACATTCTTATATAAACTATCATATAAAATTTCAATCATGTTTCCCAAACAATAACCACGAACACTATCCATTCAGACTAAATTGGAGAATGATTTTAAGATATTACACCCATAATAAAACTAATGATAAAACATTAAATTAAATATTTTATATTGTAACATCAATGATTAATCCCAATAATTGAAAATAATGAATTAGAGTGTTGAAATAGATGATTTTACTATTACAAATTCATCGAGTAAATCTTCAGATATGTACACTTTTATTTTGAAAAGAAGAGTTCTTTTGGAAAAGAATTTGTATAAAACAAGAAGTGTAGTAAGATATTATTTTCATAATAAAATTAGTGTTTTTAGAATTATAATGGTCACTAAGAACATATTATATTGTGACCCTTAAAAATAGGTAAGAATTTGAGTATTTCCCTTGTGTTGGGCTTGCATTACATGAACATTTTTTCAATGATCCCTTTCAAACATATTACTCCCCATAAATTGATGTTTGATTATTATTGGTACTAATATATAGTGAATTGTAACATAATATTTGAGGATTTCATATGAATACAAAATAATTCAATTGAGGAAAGTATAGAATAAGAGTACCATGAATGAAAATAGGGGATTGGGTCGAAATTCCATACCACATTATAATCAATTGATTCTTATTCCCGAAAATTTTTAATCCTCAAATGATACATTGAATAATATGAAAATAAATATATTCATGACATGATATATTAGTGGGAATTCTACATACACCATACACATTTAATAACAGTGAATACAGAATATCTCACAAAAATAGAAGTGATTTGAGGAATCCCCTAACCTTAATTATGATTGTGTTCCTCACATGATCTTAATGTAACACCCCATAATGATAAACGATTAAATGACTAGATGATATTAACCATGTCAACAAGATGCACCTTCATTTTCAAGAGCCTAACTAATCAGAACTCCATAGTAAAGTATGGTGGGACTATGGTGGGGACCTTATATCTGTGGGGGGAAATGATGGTACCTGGGGGACCAAAACCCAATGACCATATTAAGGTCAGGTCCGTGTGATGTCACTGGGACTTAGTTGTTACATTTGGTATGAGAGGCGGTACATATCCTTAAGTGTTGTGTACTTCCTGTGATGTGATTTAGATCCCACAACGAGGAAGTTATGATCTGGGGGGGTTAATGTAACACCCCAAAATGATTATGGGTTAAATAAATAAATTATATGACTCATGTCAACAAGGTGAACGTTCCTTTTTGGTATCATACCTGATTAGAACTCCATAGTTAAGTGTGCTTGGCCTGATGTAGTTATTACTATGGGTAACCTTTTATAATGTTTCTCAGGGAATGTGTGAGTGAGGAAGAAGAACACTGGAAAGGATATTTGTTGGCTTTTGGGGACGGTCATTTTTCAGATTACCCATTTGGGAATGTGGATGTGCCCTAGGGTGGTTACAACATGTATGTGGGGCAATTGAATGTACCTGGAGGGGTTGGACCTGATGGCCATATTATGGAGGGGTGTATATGATATCACTATGACCTATTTATTTAATTAATTATCACATATAGACCTTTGAAATATTTTAATATTTATATTTTATCTGGTTTTTAAATTTATTCTTGTAGTGTGGGCCAATCCCGATTCATTTTTTTGTTTCAGTGGTAAATGTATATTTTAACCTTGACGACCTCCAGCGTATGTGCAGGGTGTGATCAAAGCCATGCGTCTTCGCTCAGTTCACTATGCAGTATGACCAATGATGAAGTTAAATAAATAAAATTGAATGAATAATAAAATTTTGATAATGGAAAATAAGAAAAAGAAAATGAATGTCAAGGAATTATTTAAAAAAAATTCTTAATTTAATTATTATTATTATTATTAAAAGTTTAAACATCTTATTATTGTTTTTATTATTCTCTTGGTTGATAATTTAATAAAAAAATATTATAATTTTATTATTATTATTATTTTGGCTTAGGGTTGGATTGCCTCCCCCACACTCCATCGCACTCCAAGCCACTCCGTTAACCCCATCCCATCACAATAGTCAATAACCAACTCCTCTCCGCACCGCGACCGTCAATGGCCTCCTCCTCCACTACCACTACTGACCTCTTCATCTCCCCATCATGACCTCTACCAACGTCCCCCTATCTTCCCATTACCACCATGGACCTTCAGCCCTCCATCAAAACAATAAAACCATTAGCCCACTTCTAGCAACTGTGACTCCGACCCTCCGATAAACTATTATTTTTCATTGTAGGGTTTTGTTTCTCATGTTTGGTGTCGTTTTTAGGGGTTAATCATTTGTTTTTGGATCTGATATTGTTTATTAGTTGTTGATCTAGTTGTTTGGATAAATTTTACCCCATTAGGGTTTATTGGTCCCAAGGACGATCGCCCTTTCTGTGGTTGTCATAGGCATTCAGTTTTTCCATTTTTTGATATGAAATTTTAATTGTTTCACTTCAATTCAATTTTAATTTGGGCCTTTTGGTGTCTATGAAACCATGGTATTTAATAAGTTGGACTTTGGTAAGTTTATTGTGGTTTCTCCTTGAATGGGTTCACCACCGCCTACCGGTGTATGGTTTTAGATTTTTTTTGTTTCACACATGTTATATTTTTTTATTTTGGTGTTTTCAAGTGCTATTATTTAACTGTGTAGTGTGTTAATCCATGCTCATCGGTTACGAGTTTCCAAGTCATGGGAGAATATCCAACATATACATATGTATGTATTTATATATATATATAGGTTCCCCCGTTAGACATTTATTCATACATGGTGGTGTTTATACATGTATGGGATTAGGTGTGCCTATGTATATAAATAAATTTTCATGTGTAGGTGAGTGGAGACTGGAATATTCATATATAAATATATGTAAGGATAACCTTGTGAATGCCCATAGCCATGTATATGTTTTTTTGGGGGCTAGGTTTCCTTGAATTTATGTGAAAATGTGTATTCTTAGTGGAAGAGAAGCATCTTTGAGTTAGAAAACACCAAGAGCTGATGTGGAGAGGTTAATTACACTCTACGATTGGTTCCCTAGGCCCAAATCATTATTTATAATTTCCCTTATTTCATAATTTTTTTTTAAATTGTGTTTTCCATTTTGATATAAAATTCATTTGTTATATACATATACATAATTGGTCATGGACATTGAAAAATGGCCTCACACATGGTTGTTGGAAGTTATTATAAAACATTAAAATGAATAGTTTGATTTATGTAAGGTATATAGAATTATACTGTATATTTCATTCTATAGTTGTTCAATTAGTCTTTTAACCAATTTTAAAAGTGATTTCATTCATTTCTAAGGGTCTTATGACTTTGGTGTATGTAAAAAAAAGTGACTTTGAATTTTTTTAAGATGTGTATGGATTAAATGTGGTTTTTTCTAAGTGAAATAGGTAGTTTTAATGAGTGTCTATTTATTGTTGTTTATAAATTATAGAAGTGGATTACCAAATTATGCAGGTGGGATGTAACATGAAAAAAGTGGATTTGGTGTGAATGTGAGAAATAAATTGAAAATAGTGCACATGATGAACCCAAGTATCTAGCAGGGAAGATCAGTTCTAGTGTTCTATTGATTCAGAGTGGTTCATCCCTACTTCCCTTACCATGTTTGATACTACAACACTAATAAAAAATTTATGTTGATGTTGGTGACCACTAGGTTATGTGAAAGTTCCCTAATTTCTTCTCATAAAGATAACGTATATATAGTATGGTTACTCTTACATAGATATGTGAGGTTATAAAAAACCTCATGAGCTAGATGAACATTATGGTACATGATCATGGTGCTTATTTTAGACATGATGCTTGTGGGGTGATTTTCGTTTCAGTTGTTTCATGTATGCTCCACCTTTTGTGAAACCAACAATTGAATTCCTTCCATTTTCCATTCATTTTGATGTGTTAATCTATGCTTGGAATCCACATTGATATATATTGGAAGTCAAATGTTTTCTATAAACGTTAAACCTGTTACTTTAGTTTGAAAATAATGAAAAACATTACTATATTATGTCTTATTTTCAAACCTGAATAATTGGTTTTATTATTAATGGTATGGTAATAGGGTGTTTTTATACCTTGGTTCTCCTAATGAGAATCTCGATGCTCACTCCTACATTACTTTTACATTTCCTGTTTTTTTCTAGGATCGTTCTTGGAGCAAGCATGGTTCTATGTTTGGTGGTGACCGATGGGGTCATATTGAGGTATGTCTTTCTAGTTATCTTTATTTTATTCACCATTTTTACTGTTTACATGTTTTTTCTAGTTTATTTATGTTTATATATCTTTTATTTTCTTTTCTAAATCATTCCCAACTTTATTTTTTGATGCCCGACAGTAGTTGTCAGTTAGTGGGGATCAGGAACACCCTTCTGACCATGCTTTGGACCAGCTTGGTGACTGGTTTAGGGACATCCAGGGTGCATTCGAGAAAATATAGTATCATAGGGTGTTTACCCCATGTCCTTTGAGGATGTCTGATAGTTTATAGTTAGTATTTTGAGAATCCATGTGGTTAATTGTGGGTAGGTTCTTGATCACAACCTATTCGAAATGACCCTTGAATTTATATGGTTGTCCGGGATGGTCATTCCATGAAATATGTGATCGTCTATCATTTTTTTTCTGTCTTTAATATTTTTTTGGTGTTTTCTATTCTTTTTGAGATTCGGTGGTCATTTTAGAGGGTTCATGGTAATTGTTCATGGCCTGGAAAGCCATGTGCAGACGATGAAATCGCCTCTATTGACTTCCTCTATGCTCACATAGTTGGTTCACGGTCTAACAAATCTTGTGACCATGCCCTGTGTAGTATTTATTTATTTTATAATTTGAAATCATCAATATTTTAGTTAATTGGTTTCTTTTTAATTTTCGTGGTGTGTGTTTTAGCTAGTTTTGGGGAGATTTTACAATATATCAAAATTTATGATTAGTCTATTGAAATGGGACATCCAAAATGATAATCATAGTTTTCATGAAAATGAGGTGAGTTATTTTGAAAGTTTATTTTCTTTTGGGATATATATTTTTATTTTTGAAAGATTTTGTAAAGTGTAAATCATAAGTGAATATGGAATTTGTTTTGTGTTTTTGTAATTTTTGTGAAATATGATATTTTCATTTTTATTGGAAATGAGGTTGTTGTTGTGAGGTGGTTTGAGTTAAAAAAAACAACTTTCTTGAACGATGTTATAGATTTCTGTTTTATAGGTAGGTTGGCATGAAGAAATATTCAATGGTCTCTTTTGAGAAGTTTACCATGTATGATTTATGGTAATTATCATTGTGAATTTGGTGTTTTCTTGTGGTATGTTTTGGCCAATGGAACATTTTGGTTGGGTCACTGATTTTCCCCTATTGGCTAGTGTTCACCCCAAAAATGAATCGAAGCATTCCCGATTATCGGCCATAAGATATTCACCATCAGTAGGCCCTCTAGTGGATCTATGTAATGGCTCTTTTATCTGGTTTTCAGGATTGAATCAACATCTTCCTTTTTTGGTTTGAAGAATCTCTCTCATGGAGGGAGAGTGGATGTGAGATAATTTTTTGAAGTGTTGGTCTCTTTGAGTTGCGTGATTCCTCACAATATTATACTGGACATCATTGTATCTGGGGGTCCTGACATGAAGTGGTGAAAGAAATTCTAGTGACGAAAGGTGGAAGCAGTCTAGAGTTGACATTTCTGATTGTTGACTTAAAGGTTACGTTATATATTTTGTTAGTTTCTTTAAGAAAGATCTTGTTTTAGTACACTATAATGAACTTTCTGGTCACTAGAGGATTTTATAGATGCATGCAGTGTCATGTGATTCTTGTGACACTATGTAATGCCCCTTTCCTTTCATGGAATCTTAGGATGAAAGACACATTTTTGGTAGGGTCTTTCAGTTTTGGGTTTTTTTAATGCAAAGTTCAAAATTGTGGAACCTATCGAGAAACTTCTATTTAACTGCATTTTGGGGAATTCTAATCTTCTCTATTTTTGATTGAGATGTCCCTTCCTCTATTGTTTCTTCCTTGGGGTAAAAAAAGGTGTCACATGTTTATATATTAAATATTTATCATGGTGAAGTACAATGTGGGGGTCAGTGGATTATGGGGAGTGTTGTGTTCTATAGGAGCGGTCTAAAATGATGAGTGGTGGCTTGTGGAACCAGAAGTAGTAATTTTAATTGGGGGTTCTTAATTCCTAACATCGAGATAGGATATGCTTCAATCAATAGAGATATAGCCATAGGTAACTGAGTGATACTGGTTCATAGTATGAAAAACCCATGGGTGTAGGGGATTTCAGTTCATCTTCTATTTTCATTTTTGAGAATGGAGGGTGGAGTATGCCACTTAGTTGTAACAAGCTTATTATAGTAATTTTATAATTTTATAGTAATGGCATACATGCCTCATTCAAGGTGCAATCCGTAGGGGTGAAATATTTCATCCATGGTCATAATGATGTGTGGTTATCCCATTTCCTTTGAAACCATGATGGTTGTATCTCTCCAGGTGTGAGTATATATTTAATGGGACTTCTATGGACTACTTTTTGAATTGATCCCTCTTTTGAGTTGGACTCATTTGGTGATTGTAATTCTCATGGGAGTGGTGATTTTTTTTGTGTCTTCAATTTTTCTGGAAGATTCATTAGTCCTGGATTTTGATGATTGATATTTGGTTATTTGGGAATGTTCCAAGTTAACCCATGTCGGGTTCCCCATATTGGTCTCTTTTAGTTAGATAAACTAGCCATTCCATATGGTGGGGAGAGTCACAGTGGATCTGACCAAAATTAATTTGACTTACAACGAGGTTATATTATTCCTAATGTGGTGATTCAATTTGGGCCTCCCTATGTTTGTAATCTATCTGAGTTCCTATATTTTCCCTAGTAGCGGATAGTCTGGTTCAAAGTTATCTAATTTCAAGCCCCTTTTTGAGTAAATGTTGTGGTTGGAGTGCAACCTAAGACATAGTTATAATAATATTTGGGAGGTAATCATCAAGAAATGTGGTTGGATATTATGGTTCATTTTAGGTTATTGGCACGAGATTCATTTGAGGTTGTTTTGGGTGTTCTTTTCCAAGAGATTGGATTGTTCGTTTTGATATTTCCTCCCCTTTGATTAACCTACAGGAGGTGTTTTTACATTTGGGGGAGGGTGAGACTTACCAAGAATTTCATTTTGGGTCTTCGAGTTCACTTTGTAGGTTCTTTTTGATATGGTATGTGTAATTTCCTCGATTTAATTTGTTGTTCATCAGGATTCACCTTGAGTTGAGGAGTACTAGTTTCATTTTCTAAATGACCACGTTGTGGATTTCAGAGGGGGGAGCATAATGGAGGGGGGGGGGGAATTTTCCCACCTAGACTATTGAAGTATTTTTATTATAATACTTAATATGGTTTTCATATTTTCGGTTGAGGTGTGGGATGATCCCGATTTATGTTTTTTCATTTAGGTGGTAAATGAATGTTTTAACTTTTATGACGTCCAATGCATGAGTAGGGTGTGAGTGAAGTCATGTTTCATCACTAAAGTTACTAAGCAGCTTGTCCGATGTTCAAGACAAATAAATAAAATTTATTTAATAAAAAATTTAGGATCATGTAAAATAAGAAAAAAAATAAAGGATAATGATTTATATTTAAAAATTAAAAATGGTAAATTTTATTAGTATTAGTATTATTATTATTAAAATTTAAGGATATTATTATTGTTTTTAATATTATATTGATTTATAATATAATTAAGAGTATTATTACTCTTTTATTTTTTTATTATTACATTATTTTATTATGTGTTAGGGCTAGCCTCCCGCCCCCACCCCCTCCATCGCACTCCAATCCTCTCGCTTAACCCAATCTTATCGCAACTGTATCTAGTATCCTCCTCTCCCCACTATGTCTGCCACCAGCCTCCTCCTCTGCAACCACTGCTGACCTCCTCCTCTCCCCATCACGACTACCGCATGCATACCCCTATCTTCCAATCACTACCACGAACCTCCATCCTTTTGTAGGAACAACCAACTATATACCCTCTTCCGATGTCCATGACCCCACCATATCAATAAACCATTCATTCTCTTTATAGTGTTTTTATAATCCTTTATGGAATTGCTTTTAGGGTTTAACCATATGTGTTTTGGGTCTAATATCATTGACGAGGTGTTGACCTAGTTTTTTTGGATAAATTTTGCATCATTTGGGTTTTTTGGTCTAGTTGATGATTTCTATAGCTATGGTTGTCAATATAATTGTGGTTTCCCCCTTTTTTAGAAAGAGATATTAATTATTTTGCTACAATTCAATTTCAAATTAGGGGGTTTTAGTGTTTTTGATGCCCACGTAATTAATCAGTAAGGCGTTGGTTGGACTCTGGTGGTTTTGCATCGATTTGGCTCGCAACCCCCAACCTAGGAAGGGTTTTAGACTGGTTTTTTGGTTGGTCCATGTTACATGTAGTTATTTGGGTGTTTTAGAGTGAAATTATTAACCTATGTAGTGTGTTGATCCCTGTTCATCGGTTTGAAGTATCCAAGTCAAGGGAAACTCTCCTGTGTATGCATAGGTATGTTTTATATATATATATAGGTACCCCATTTACATATATATATATATTCGTTCATGGAAGTTTTTATACATGTATGGGGATAGGTGTTCCAATAAGTATATATAAAATTCCACGTGTAGGTGAGTTGAAATAGGAATATTCCTAAAAGAATATATGTAATGATCCCCTTGGATATGAACATGGCCATGTAGATGTGTGCATAGGGGATATGTTTCCTTGTATGTATGTGAATGTATGTATGCTTAGTGGGGGAGAAAAATCCTTGGGTTATAATGCTCCAAGAGTAGAAGTACACAACATGATTCGACTCTAAGATAGGTTCCCTATGTCGAGGTCATTATTTAGAGTTTTCCTGATTTCTTATTTTTCATTTTAAAATATGTTTTCCATTTTCATATGAAATTAATAATATATATACATATACATAATATGTCATTAACATTGAAAAATAACATTTCACATGGTTTTGGTATTATCTTTTTATCCTTTAAAATGAATATTTTGAATTATGTAATGTATAAATATTTCTATCAAATGTGTAATTCTATTGTTGTTCAATTGGTCATTTAATTTTTTTAAAAAATTGTTGTTTTGAATTCTAAAGGTCTCATTACTTATGTGATTTGTCAAAAATGTGTTTATGAATATTTTTATGATGCATATGTCTATAAAGTAGTTTTTCCTTAGGGAAATATGTTTTTTTAATTTAGCCACTTTGTTTTGATTTATATATTATTAAAGTGGCTTACCAAATAATGTGAGTGGTGTGTAACATGTACTAAAGTTGATTTGGTGTGTGTGTGAGAAATAAAATGGATATAGAATATATTGTGGACCCGGTTATCTAGCTAGGAGACCTAGTTTTTTCATGTTACTAATTCCGAGTGGATCATCAGTGCTATACTTAGCAAGTTTGACACTACAACACTAACTAAAAATTTATGATGTTGTTAGGGACCACTAGGTTATGGGTATTTTCCCTACTAGTGGCTCATGCATGAGAATAGATAATTTTTATGGTTTCCCTTACATCAAGATGTGAGTAATAGGGACCCTAATGATCTAGATGAACCTTATGGTATTTGATCATAGTACTCATTTATGAATTGGTTCATGTGGAGTGATTTTTATTCAGTTGTTTTATGTGTGATCCCTCTATTGTGAAAACCATACTAGAAATCAAAAAAATTTCCTTTCATTTTGATCTATAAATTTTTTATTTTAATCAACAATAAAATATGTTTCAAGTGAAGTGTATTCCATAAAGGTGAAACTTGTTATTTGAATATGAATGGAATGAAAAACATTATTTTATTTTGTATTATTTTCAATCTAGCATAATTGCATTTAATTGTAAAGGTAATTGAATAGGTTGTTGTTATTACTTGTCTCTAATATTGATAATCTCTATGCTCAAACATAATTTAATTTTTAGAGTAATTTTTTACACTTGGATTTCTCTTGGAGAGAGCGTGGTTCTATGTTTGGAGGTGACCGATGGGGTCACAAATAGGTATGTCTTACTGGTTATCTTAATTTTATATTTCACTTTTACAATAAACCTGTTTTGTTTGGGTTATTTATATTTATCTATCTATTATTTTTTTTGAGAAATATCTCCAAACTTTATGATTTGATGCACAACACAATATTTCAGTCCATGGAGATCAGGAATGCCCTTCTGGCCATGCCGCGAACCAACTCATGTGACTGGTTCAAGGTCGTCCGGGGTAGGTTCGTGACACATAATGAACCGAATAATAAAATTTTGGTTTATAAATTAATTATTCCAGAACATCATCTATATTTAATTTGTTAATTATAACCATATTAAGGTTATTTATGTCTTTATTTTGTTAATATATTCTATTTCAATGTTTGGCAGTGTTTTCATTCTTGGTTTTCATGACTATTTTACATATATTCCTGTACGGATAAACATTTTGAATGAGAATGGATGACCAAAATAGATGTAGTATGTTATTAGTGAGAAAACATAATATTACATGGTCATAAAATTCATTTTATTATTTGGATTTAAGATTAATCATTTTATAAAACATTAAGGTCAATTGTTTGGGTTAATTGGTGGTTTTTGTTCACAACAAACTCATATTGATTTATAAACTAAAATAATGTATAAAAAAGGATAAAACACATTAACTAAGTTATAATACATATATTATATTCTATTTCATCCATAAAAATGGTTTCATGACCAGAATTGAAGATGGAAATAGTAATCGAAAACCTTCCATCTTTGAATGTGATAAATTAACGCATCTCTGATGGTGTATTCATTTATAGAATAAAAGAAGGGAAAAAGAGAGATAATGAATAATTATTCCTTTATAAAAAAAAATTACAATAAATGTAATGTACTAGAGTAATCATAATATTTTGATCAAATTATGTGAGGAATGAAAAATAAAATAAAGGAACTTGAAATAAATGAAATGAAAAGAAACATTTACATCATGAAGCAATCTTCATTGAGATCCTCTTTCAGGGAACGGTTCTGGAATTTGTATGGAACCAAGGGATTCTGGAAGTGGGGAGGATCATGGATGGATATTTTTTTAGAATTTAGGTAATGCAGAACGCTTGAAAGGAGGGAAGAGAAAATTGAGTGAGGGGTGGTTTTATAGTGGAGGAGAGGTGGGGTTTCCCATTATTTTACTCATTATTATATTATATTTCCAGAGACAACCAATAGTATTGTTTCTTAAGACATATAAAAGTAATATTTGATTGTGAGTTATATCCATGTGTGATTATATCATCCATGATTCTAGGAATAGTGAATTATACTCATAATTTATATATGTGGTAAATTACTATATTTTACTACTCATAAAATATTTGATTATTCCCGAAAATTCTCAAAAATTCATCTTAACCATTTATCGATGAGTACAATAAAAAAATGTAGTCAATTTTTTTAAATAATTCTCTAAATATTATTAATTTAATTTTAAATAAAAACCTAATTTATTAGAAAAATAACAATTTTAAAATTATAATTCTTTTTATACAACATTTGAAAATTAATTGATATCACATTATCATATAAATTATGAAATTAATAATAATATATTTTTATATTAATAAGGGTAATATTTCTCTTTATATTACTATTCAATAGGGTCTATTAATATTCAAAAAATAACTATGTTTTTGTTATTTGAATATAAATATATTACTGAATGCAATCGTGTTTGTCAGTTTTTTTGAAATTAAAATCATAGAGTTGAAAATTATGTTAATTATATAGGTTATATCAAATGGGAGTTTTGTAGATACGTAGTGTTTCATTCATTCAATATAAATTTTATTTTCAAAATCAAAGGGTGTAACATTATCCCCTCCTTGTAAAACTTTCGTCCTTCAATTTACCAGAATGATAACTCAAAAAATTATTTTGGTAGTTCTTCATCATAAGTTCATTAGGCTCCCACATTTCCGCTTCAAATTTTTGATTTTCAAAATTATCTCTACCAGTCGACCTGTTTGATTACTCAAACATCTTCTTTTGTGTAAATAATCTAGATAGGATCCTCACAATAATATTGGTCAGGTAGTAATTCTATACCTTGAAATGTGAGGAAATGACTTGGGTATGGAATGTAATTTTTCAACAATGAGACATGGTACAAATTTTGTATATTAGATATTCTATGTATCATAGCCAAATGGTATGAAACAGATCCAATTCACCATATAAATTCAAAAGGGCCTACATACCTAGGGCACAGTTTCCCTTCCATCCAATGTCTTATAACACCGTTCAATGGAGATACATTTAAGAAAACATGATCTCCCACATTAAACACTAAATCCTTACTTCAATGATTAGCATATCATTTTTTTCCTATGATCTACTTTCATATGACCTTGAAAAGTCATTACCTTTGCAATTGTTTCATCTTCAATATTTGAGCCCACAATATTCATTCTCTAACTTAATCCTAACATGTTGGTGTATGAAATATTTTTCTGTAAAATGATTTATATGGTTCCATTTGAATACATAAATGGAAACTACTATTGTATTAAAACTCAAAAATTGTTAAATATTGATTCCACGTACGTTTAAAGTCATGTTAACATGATCTCACCATGTCCTAATAGGTTTTGATCATCCTTTATGATTTCATATTAGTTTGTGGGTGATTAGTAGTACTCAATAAATGCTCAATATCCTAATCATTCTGAATAATTTTCATGAATTTTTATGTAAATACTAGATAATGATCAGACACAATTTAAAGAAGTTCTCCTTGAAGTCTCCCTACATCGTTGATATACAGTCGTTCTACGTGCTCTAGAGGAAAATCCTCCATTATTGTGAGGAAATGTGTTGTCTTCATAAGTTGATAAACAGTCACCAATATAGCATCATTCATTCTTATATTGTTGGGTAATATATTGTCAAAAACCAGGGTGATGTCATCCCATTTCCATGTATGCAGAGGTAATCATTGAATAACTCAAGGAAGTAGTTGTTTTGACATCACTTTTTGATAGTCTAAACATATTGAAAAAAAATATAAAATATCCATCTTCATGTTATCCCTCCAGAAATGTTTTATCAATTAACTATACATTTTACTATGACTAGTGTTTACTGATAAATTTGAGTTATGATCATCTTTGAATAACTCATGTTTTAGATTCATTATAGAAGGAAGACATATCCCCTTGCTAAATTTCATAATTCCATATTCACACATGATGTTATTAAACATCCCATCATTCGAAACATTAATTTTATTTTTAATATTCTCATCATCAGACTCTGATGCTTTAATATTTCCAATAATGAATGTTGGGAGACCATTTGAAAATGTAGTGACATTTCACCTTCATTTCTAATTACCATATCCATCCTCTCTAGATCATTGTGAAAATTATCCCTTTCTATCCCCATTTTGAATAGAACCCAGTGATTTTCCTTCTCAATTCATAAACTACATTATTTACCTTTCATGGGTGATAGTTTATGGAAAAATCATAATACTCATGTAGTTTGAGCCATTTCATTTGCTTCATGTCGTGTTCTTTATCTGAAAATGATATATTTTAGACTTATATCGTCCATATATATCCCACAATTTACAAAATATCGATTCTGTCTCCATATCTTCATAGAAAATATTGCTGCTACCAAATTTAGATCATGCGTATGATTGTTTGGTTCATTATTTTTTAACTAACTTTATGCATAAGAAACAACTCTATCATTATTCATGAGGACACAACCAAATCCATTCATTAATTTGTCACTGTAGATAACAAACGCATCATTTCTCAAGGGTATATTTTGGATTGTAGGATTCACTAATCAACCATACAATTCTTCAAAATAGTCCTCACATTCTATATTCCATACGAAATTAACCCATTAACATTTAATCTTGTTCATTGTCTAGGATAAATTTGTGATGTTCTGAACAAAACACTAATAATAACAAATAAAACTAATAATTCTATGTTCCTCAATTATGTTCATTGGAGTAGTCCATTCTTGAAAAACCTTTTTCTTTGCAGGAATAATAGATATTGTATCTTTAGAGACAATGTGTCCAAGAAAGGAAACTTATTGATTCCAATATTCACACCTTCTAAACTTCCCAAATAATTCATTTATTCTAAGAGTATTCAGAATATGGCATAAGGTATTTTCATTATCTCCATAGATTTTTGTGTGGAAAAAGATATCATCACTAAAAAGAACCATAAAGTCATCAAGATATTCCTTTAAAATGCTATTCATTAGATCCATAAAAAAGAGGGTTCATTATATAGTTCAAAAGAAATTACAGTAAAATTTTAATTCCCATCCCTGGTTTGAAATTCTATTTTTAGAATATCTTCATACCTCAAAAGAAGGTGATGACATCCAGATCGAAGGTTAGTCTTCCAAAAATATGGATCTCCTAGATGTTTATCCAATAAATAACCCATGTGAGGTAGGGGAGACATGTTCATTATTGTTATATCATTTATATCTCTATAGTCAATGCACAACCTCATAGATCCATCTTTCATCATAACAAAAAGAACATGAGATCCCCATACAGAAACACTAGGTAGAATTAATCCTTTATCATTAAATTCCTCTAGCTATTTCTTTTGATCCACTGATTCCACAGTGGTAATTCAATAAGGGATATTTGATTTGGGCCTTTATCAGGATTTATGTAAATTGAAATATCAATTTCACTCTCTTGAGAATTTTTGGGTCAATCCCTTGGACAACATCAACATGTTATTGAAAAATTGGCACATCCTCTATTATTCCATTCCTTTCCTCACCTATAGAAATTGCATTAACTTCCTATCAAATGATTAAATTTATTAGAGATACCAAGGTTGGATCTAAATGAGACTCGTATGGGGATGTTTCTACTAAAATTATAAAGTATTCCACATCGTCCTCAAAAATTGTAACCACATTATATTTACAATAAATATCTCATCATGGATTGAAATCCAATACATATAGAGTATTATATGAAATTCAATCATGGGTATGAAAATAAAATTAGATGATAAAGAAAATTTATATTACATCATGAGGAATTCTTGACACAACATTATTACCATGATATTTCCCATATGATTTATAACTAATAACTCCTTCATTAAATAAAATTGGAAATATGTAATTTTCATAGATAAATGGGATGATGTTAATGAATGTGATTATCCAGAATGAAATAATGTGTTTTCTATGTTTGAGTAAAAGATCAATGTACATACCACCACTCCATTAGGAACTTCAATATTAGAATTTGTGATCCCATCAACTTGTCTCTGCTCCATTTTTCTTTTCTACAACACCATTCCTTGAATATTTGGAAAACCATTAGAACAATGTCCCATATCCCAAAAATAATAGCATTGAAAAATATTTTCTTCTTTCTTACCCTTTCAAACAACATCATGATGGAATTTATATCGACACATGTAGCACACCTGTTTTCCTTTTAAGAAGGCATCAGGGTGTTTCCATCCAAAATTATCACAGGTTGGAATGTCAACTCATCCCTTCTTCCCATTTTAATTATTTACTATTCCATAGTTTTATGAAACCCTATTCTTCTCTTTCAATCCATTAAAGCCATAAAACTTAGAGAACTCCTCTTCCAACTTGATATCACATCAGATTATAGCTTTGAATGATGAGAAAGTTTGGAGGACAACCTCCCATCAGAGGAATGGCTATAGTCTATGAAATAATCAATCAATAATTCTCCTTGGATTACATAAATATTCCACAACATTAATAATAAACCTTTTAATGATAGCTTCATAATTGAAACATTAACATCTTTTTTTTCATAAAATTTAGAAAATTACTTTCAATATCCACTCGCTATTCATAAGGGACATCTTTCTCTAATAAGACATCATTATATTCACTTAATTACATTTATTATATCACTTACTCCTACTTTGTGTTTTGAATTTGTTACCACACTAATTAATATATCCTAACAGATGATAAACTACAATAAAATCCATATCCCTTTTGTTACTTCCCACGGATTGAAACAAATTATCTAAGTAACTTTTCCCATGCTCTGCTACTAATGGGTTTGTAGTCCAATTAATTGATAGAGACTATTCTCTCATAAAGATATATAACATAGCTCTTCCTCTTTTAGGATCTTTATTCTCCATATGGGTAAGATTATTTCTCATAGTCTGAGTAAGTTGTCCCAATATACTAGTATGTTTCTTTCCACCATTTGTAAATCCATAACCAACATCTTTATCTTTCGCATGAAGGAATTACATACATTGGAAACGCATGTTCATGTAGATTCAAGTCTTTAAAATAGGTTCCATGTCAAAATAATTTCATAAACTAGATCCGATTATGAATCAAAATGATCTATTTAAACTTAGAAAAAAAATACTTAACATAAATTGAAAACCTATGAATTGATAAACCCATAATAATAAACATTGTTTTGTTGGGGAAAATTTTAATTTTAGAACCCTCATAATGGCTTGTAATGAAAATTAGAATTATCCTATAAATATCCCCCATGTGTGTCAAACCCGGAGCGCAATGAGGTCCTTTATCGTGTTCCAGGATATCCCAGGTGAAGACTGAAGCTCATTGTTTGTGTTTTCACTCCTAGGAACATGTGTGCCAAAACCAAGTCCACTTGTATTATCCATAGAGGGATGCATTTCATATAAAGATGCCTATAAATCATTTTGTACCAAATTTCCATGTTGTTCTCGTATGTTTGTCCTCAAAGACAATCATAGCGGTTTTTTCCATAACATACATTTTTAAATATTTTTTCTATGTTTTCTACCAAAAATCTTCTAATACAAACTGTAAAGACCCTATCCTTGTTTCCAGGAGTTGGAGCCTCATAACATTACACTGGAATTATTACAAGATAGTTTTAACCCGAAGGAACAAATAGTTTAGTAGTTTTGGATATCGAGATACATATAAACTATTTTCAACTTTACAACATGAAATGTAAAAAAACTAGAAACTCCTTTAAAAAAATCCATAATGTAACATCTCAGATCCAGGTACCACTAAAATGTGCCTCGTACTCAGTTGTCCACATAACATCAAGAACATTTCCGCAAACGCCATAGGCTGGTGACTAACAGCAAGGGCCTTGGTTGTGATAGTGGGAAAACTATAGCCTCCTTGGTAGAGTATAACACAATGGATTACAAAAAATATATTAGCTGATTATGTTAAAGTATACGAGTGACTCAAAATAGTGTAAGTCTGATTGATAAATATCCAAGTATCAAACCATACAAATTATAATTCATAATGTTATATGTTCTAAGAATGCATCCAATATAGGATACACTACAATTAGATTAAAATACAATACATGTACAGAAACTTAAATAAAACTGAAAATCATCACAAGCCTCTGATTGGACCCATGCTCCCCTACTTCTAAAAAGAAATCAATTAGCTGTATAAGGGGTCTTTCCATTGTCAACACCTATAATAATATGATATGTTTGGGCCCAAAATCATGAACGAAACTGTGTATGAGACAAATCCCAGTATGCAACCACCAATGATCGTTTCCTAACATTCTTTGAATATATGTAACAGCAGTAAAAGAAAATAGTTACAAGGATGTTCTTATGAAACATTAAATTTTTCATGTTTATGTTCTTTAGAAATTCAATTTCATTTATGTGAAACTATCTCGAGATTCATCCTTTACTTGCCAAACCCATGTATAGAGGTAAAAAACAAATATATTAGAAGATAATATGTATAAAAATTGAAGACTGAATTCAAGAATGTGTTCTGTCATGGAAGATGCATTGTAAGTCATTCTATTTCATTTAATAAGTTTTGTGGAAAGTTAAAAGGTATTGTTGTCCGTCCTAGGCACATTGTCCCTTGTACCAATGTAATCGTCAACTCAGGACATAACCAATTCACATTTAAGAATATTTGCATGTCAACATCTAATAAATTGTTCAGTTTTCAATAGATCTCATCTTAGGTATCCTTAAATGGTCTAAAGATTTACTCGACATTTACTATGAAGACCATGTAAACCCGGACACCAAAAATATGGCTCGCTCACAGCCACTAAGTAATTAACCTCTTGAGTCTTTCCATTTCTTTTTAACTAAGACAATGTTTCACCCATGGTAAGCACGCTGTAATTAGTCACATTATCCCAACCTTATATTTTAACATAGACTATGGATCTCCCATGGCTAACTAGCTATTTTAATCACATATCATTTGATTTAAAAAGCGACACTTGTGAATTGAACTATCATATGGATTTAAACATAACTACTCACACGTGCAATTCACATAGTAGAAAACACAGGAAAATTAAACTATTTCATTGTTTTAATCGTAACAACTGACGTGGACATTTAATATATCAATATATGATTCTAATTATCCCCAAAAGTTAAAACATTCACATTCCTCAAAGGTGCTCTTTCTAAATGGCTAACCATGGGAAATGGACCCATGGGGTGTCCCTCAATCAAAAAATCAACAATCACATGCTTCAATTTCATATAATCAAATACCTAAAAAAACTTATGTTTCAAAAGGTTATAATTATAGTGGAAAAAATACCCAGAAATGGGCTCATAGTATTTTGGAACATATAATCAACTCAAATTTCAATAAAAGGAACAAGACCACCTCCCTCTATGTTGAATAACTGATATAAATCGACGCCAACCCATGTATCATCCTAGAATGTCGTAGATATATGAAAAGAGGTAAAAAATCAACCTTAAATAACGTTCTAAAGAATTTAAACTCATTTAGAACAGATCAAGGAGAATAAAGATCATACTGAGATGAATCCAATGAGACCGAAAACAATTGAATCAGGTTCCGGAAGATGAAACAAAAAAATAATCAACTCCTGTTCCTCCATGTTCATGTCATAGTGGATTTTCTATCTAGGAGAAGTGAAAAAAAAATCTACTACTAACTTTAAGCCGAAATTTAGGAGTACACGGCGTGTAATTTCATATACACGACAAGTGTATCATTTTCCCATTCATAAATTTGTCGAACTATATTAAGCGGCCCGCACAGACCTTGCTGACATGAAAACATGGTGTATACTAAGAAGTAAACAGTGTTTAGTGGATTTTTCTTCCATCTTATCCCATAAAAGAACACAATGTGTATCCCCATCCTACACGGCCAGACATACATGGTGTGTATATAGGATTACAAAATGTGTTGTAATAAAAAATAACATTTTTCTAGTTATTCCATGTTTTCTCAAAAACAAAACAAAGGGAAAAAATGAAGAAAACCATACCTCATAAGAAAAACTGGGTACTTAAAAACTTCCCCCCTTAAATAAATACATTCCCGAATTTCCCTTCCAATGGTGGTGGTGGAATATCTAAGAATAACTCCAGCCACATTGCACATACTTCAGCCTCCCCCTACCAAGTCTCATCTTGTACTAGGTTATGATACCAATCTACTCATACAAGAGGAAATGACTAGTCAGGGAAAAACCTCATGCCCATGTCAAATACATGAATTAAATTCTCCTAAATGGATTCTTCAACCTATAGCTCAACCTCCTCAAGCCAAAATATGTGTGATGGTTCTGAGTGATAGTGGTGTAGTTGAGATACCTGGAAAACATTTTCCACGGCTCAGTATCTTTGAGGAAACTATAACTGACTGGTAACTGACGCGAATCATTCTGGAATCACAAACTGTCCAGCATATCTTGATGAAAGATTACCCTTTCTCCTAATCCTATTTTGTCCAAATGTCACTGGGACACCTAGGGAAACTCGATCTCCTGCCTCAAACTGCAATGGTCTTCTACTGCGACCAACATAACATTTCTGACAAAACTGCATAGCAGCCATCTGTCCCTTAATAAAGTGAAAATGCTCACTAGTCTCCTAGAAAATACAATGTCCTAGCATAGATTCCTCTACTACCACCATCCAACACAGGGGTGATTGTAATGCCCAACAATAAAAAGCCTCATATAGCGCCATCATAATAGTATCCTAGAAGCTATTATTAAAGGAGAACTCAACTAGGGGTATATTCTTCTCCCATGATCCCCGAAATTCCAAGACACAAGCATGAAACATGTCCTCTAACACCTATATTGTATGATATAGTGTATTGTAAGATTTAACGTGTCATCAATCTGATGGTGGTATGTTGTGCTCAGAATCACACGTGTACCCAGTTCCCTCTTAAATATCATCATGAAACAAGACATAAAGAAGGAATCCCTATCTGAAATAATTTAATGTGGAACCCCATGAAGTCGTACCACTACTTGGATGAAAAACATTACTAGATCATCAACACAAATGGTATCCCTGATTAGCAAGAAAGGAGTGTCCTTCGTAAGCTTGTCAATTACAACCCACACAGTATCGTTCCCTCTAGGAGACCATGGTAAACCCATCACAAAATCAATCACGATGTCATCTCACGTCCACTCAAGAATTGGTAGCTGCTATAAAAGTCCATTAGGACACTAATGTTATCCTTTACATGCTGACAGGTGAAAGAACTCGTAATAAATCCAACTATTTATCACTTCAGACTTGGCCACCAGTACTGATGGCACAAGTAATGCTCGATCTTGGTAAATATGGGATGTACTGCACAAGATGAAGCATAAAACTCTTGCATCAGCACCTCGAGTATATCCCATGGAACAGACACATGTCCATGGACATGGAGAACATATTCATCACCTATCATTCATCCAGGAGGATGTTCCTCACCTGCCACACTCTCCCAAAGAACTATGCCTTAGGAATCTGATAGCTACCTCATCCTCACCATGTCTAGTACGATACATTTAATACCAAAATATGAAAGATAAATATTTCCATTACTATTGTTCACCTATAAAAGAATATATGTGGATAAAACCACAATCATTCACTAACCAATGGACTCATTAAATGCCTGTATCCGAGTCTTCTGAGTCAATGCATTAGCCACTGCATTTTATTCATAAGCATGTATGCAATCACAAATTATTATAAAAATGGATCCTCAACCCACCTATGATATCTCATGTTCATTTAATATTTCATAAAAATATACTTGAGGATTTTTGGTTAGTTTATACCATGAAATGCTATCCAAAAAGATGATGTATCCAACAATGCTTGGCATGCCCAACTACTACTAAATCGAGATCATATGTCGTGTATTTTCTCTCATGTTTCTTCAACTACTGAGACTCATATGCAATGACTCAATCCCCATACATGATAACTTCTCCATACCCAATACATGATTTTCACATTACTTAGTTTATCTCTTGACCGACTCTATAAATATCAGTATCGACATTAAAGTCAAACGTCCCCATAACTCATGATAGGATGCGTCACAAGAATCTTACCACTGCAACATCACACCATTATTAGTCAAGACCATCATCATTGATGCTAAGTGTGAGAAATCATGTATAAAATGAAAATCGTAGCCCACTAGACACATGAAACTCTGTACCTCAAAATTATTCTTGGGATGCTCTCAAGTCACTACCGCTTCCACCTTCTGTGGGTCCACTGATAGTCCAGTATCTGAGATGATGTGACCCATGAAATGAGTATGACCCATCCAGAAGTTCCATTTTGTGATCTTAGAGTATAAATAATTCTCTCTCAGTGTATTCAAGATGATCTCAAGGTGTTTTCCATGGTAATGTCTTTTACAATAATACACCATGAAATCGTCCACATAGACTTCCATAAAATAATATATGTATGGGTGGAACACTCAGTTCATTATCTCCATCAATGTTTCTAGCACATTCATGAGACCAAAAAGCATAACCAAATATTCATATAGACCATACCTTATACTAAAAGTTGAAAGATATATGTTTGTAGATCAAACACATTCCTAGTGATATCCTAACCATAGGTAAATCTTCGAGAACACTCGTGCACCTTCAAGATTATCAAATATGTCATCTATTCGTGGCATGCGATATCAGTTCTTGACCATTAACTGGTTCATCTTCTGATAATCCATATAGATCCTAAGGGTACCATCCACCTTTTTCGTAAAAAGGACTGGTGGACCCCATGGAGATGTACTATGTCAGATAAAACCCTTAGCATCCAAATCATCCAACTGCCTATTAATCACTTGAAACTGCATCTTAGAACTCCTTTATAATGGAATGGATATCTATGCAGCTCCTAGAACAAGATCAATACTAAACTCAACCCCTATAGCCATAGGTAATCTTCATATGTCATCTGAGAAAAAGACCCTGAAATCATAAAACACTAGAGGAAAATATGCCAAACATGTTCCATGATCATCAAGATATAAACTCACAATATGGGTTGTCATCCCGCCAATCCCACACGACATGGGTCTAGATCAGCTATCCTGAACATCCCATGCATCCTTATGTATAAAATATACACCCTCTGGTGATGCAAAACTCACCCTGTGGAGAATACAATTGAAAAAATGATCTGTAGGGAACCAACCATTCCATTCTGAGGATGACATCAAATTCTGTCATCTCCATTACATAGAAGTAACATAGAAATTGACACCAAAAAATCTCAAGATGGATCTACATGCACTGACACACACCTATCCTTCTGATCCATAACAGAGTGTCTAGCATCATAACATCGGAAGAAGTAGAAACATAATGCCCAAGGATTTACACATCAAAATTAGATAAAAAACTATGTATTTCCCCAATATCAAAAAGTACATTAGATAAAATAGTAGTTAATAGGATAGTACCTCTAAAAGTAGAAAATCTGGGGTCTTCCTCCTGCTAGTTCAGTTTCACTACATAAGTTAGACCTGCAATGCTTCCATGAGACAATTCATGACTACCATGTACTGACACGACCTTCTATGGCAGTGATCATGGTGTCTGGCCCCCATGGCCACACCCACCATCTTAGACTTTACACCCATATGTATTCCAGTTTCGAGACTCATGAGAAGCTACTATCCATAATCCTACACAAGGAGTCTATACATAACGTCTCTCACTAGATACTGATGGAACCATCATTCAAAAACATTGTAGATGGCCAATCATTCCACAAGCTCGACACTCAATTGTGTCCTTCAGACACTGTGGGATAGTGCTCCCGACTATTTCACTATGCTAAAACCTCACTTGGATACATGAATATACATATTTATTGCTCTTATTCCTACGGGAAAACACTATAAAATGATTTATTATGTCAGTCATGATAATACCAGATCTTTTTATTGAACCACCCTGAATTTCAACTTCAGATTCCCATAGATTTTTCTCGGTGATCAGATCCTGATTCACAATTGAATGCATATAAGGCAACCTAAAAATATTCACCTGATCCCAGATGTCATATCAAAGACCATCCTCAATTTTCCTTGGTCTCAACACCACATCAACCATCAGAGCAGTTGAGAATCCTTGAAACTCTATAAAGTGTGTAAAATAGTCCATCATTTACATAGTAACCTAGTTCAGATTCATGAACTAAAGGGCTCGATCAGCCCTAAGGTTCTAAGGAAAAAGTAGACATATAAGATTGTCTGAAAGTCTCCCCATTCCATGTCACGATGGTGCTTTGTATGGGCAGTAGCATCCCGCCACCTCTTGTCAGAATCACATAGCATATAAGTCACAAGATTAACCCTCCTATAAGGATGAATCTATAGATGCTCAAATATAGTTAAAACAGATTACAACCATTTTTCTGCATATTTTGGTTATCCATCTTTTGAAAATGTATGCTGGTTCTACAGCTGGACTATACACATTAGCTATACCATAGATGTGGCATCCTACAATTCTTCTTAGAAGGTCTGAATGAACCTAACAAAATCATCTTCTAACTGGGTTTCTGCACCCGCTTCTAGTATAATGACTGGTGTCATATAGAGCACAACTGGAAGATCCATCGGTAGCCCATGGACCACAAATTCTAGAGTATAATCATCACCCACTCTCCTGGCATACAACTCTATGTCGTCGTGGAAGCATTACTCTTCAAATTCAAGCACACTTGCCTTTATACTGATATATTGAATAAGGAACTGTTACTTGGAAGTAAAATAATGGAATAGGTTAATGAAGAGACTCATGTTTTTCAAAACCGGAGTACATGGCGTGTATTACCACTTACATGACATTTCCTACTAGGCCATTACATTGGTGTGTACATCTTCCAAACCTGGCTATGTGACAACCCATGTACACAACATGTTCCTCAAGTGACATGATGTGTACTCGAGATTCCATCCTTCCCAAGTACTTCCCCATGGTATGAACTACACTATTCTTCCTATTGAAGACTACATGGAGTGTTTAACATAGACACGATGTGTATATCAAATTGTTCATCCGCCTATGTCATTAGTTACACGGCCAGATACAAGATCTTCTTCTAGAAAGCATGTGAAAAAATTAAACGGCATGTCCTACTCAATGCTCGACAACCTTTGTTCCATCCTTGCATGTATGTTTAAACGGTCAAGGACTACACGGCCTATATTTGGTATACATAACATGTTCTCACTAATTTTTTTTGAATGCATTATTCTATGAACAGGAAGATCACACGATGTGTGAGGCTAGACTACATGTTGTGTATATTGGGGTTTTTATAGAGTGGATTCCAAATATCCCTGAAAACACATGTTCTGTAGAAAAACCAACCAACAACATGCCAAATTACACTTCCTAAGGGCCCATACTCTACACAAAATAATCATTTTCACCCATGCAGAACTTATTATAATACAATTATTGATAAAAACATAATCATGTTCTTCCAAATTAATGTTCAGGAGGTTCCATACACCACAAAAACCAATGTTTTGCTTCCATTTCATCCAAAACCTAGAATGTATTAACAAACATATCACAATGGCAGTCATTGCTACTGAATATTCTATCACGATAACCCGTGATAACTAATGGATCCTAGATGGCACAGGATAATGCATGGAATATGATTCTAACATGTTCCTATATGATGCATGAGATTCCATGACCTGACTTCATCAGGTTTCATCTTAAATAAAGACCATAATTTCATTAATAGTAATAGCATAAATCAAGCATGTCACCCAAATGTGGAATTGATGCAAATACAATAGATCAAAAGTATAAGATCACAATTCAATTCATGGATATTTCGATCTTACCTGTACAAGGGGTAGCTACACCTGGGCACAACTAATTACCAAATACACATTCCTTTCTATACCCATCTATAGGCACCCAACTGTATATCAAAACCGAATAAAAACACCTTGATACCAATTTGTAACGTCTTGGATCCGAGTGCCACTAAAAGGTTCCTCGGACCTGGTTTGCCACATGGTCTTATGCACATTTCTCCAAATGGCAGAGGGTGATGAATAGCAGCAAGGGACATGGGTGTGATAGTGGGGAAACTATTCCATCATAGGCAGAGTATAACATAGTGGAATACTAAACAATATAGTACTGGAAGAAGAAACCTTATTCAAGTGAATCAAATTAGTGAAATTCTGATTAATAAATATCTAATTCTCAAACCAGACAAATGATAATGCAGTATGTTATATGTTCTATGAATGAAGCAAAAACAGGATAAACATCAACTAGATATAAACACAATATAAATAAAGAAACATAAATAAAACTCTGAATCATCACAACCCTTTGTTTGGTCCCATGCTCTGCAGCCCCTAAGAAGAAATCATGTGCCTATATAAGGGAACATTCACTTGTCAACACCTGCATTATATTATTCATTTGGGTCCAAAAGAATGACCCAAAAAGGGCATGTGACTAATCTCATTAGTCAACAACTAATGATTCTTTCATAACATTAAATGAATATATGTAACAGTAGTAAGGGAAAAAAATATTTTGGAAATTCTCATGTAACATTCCATTTATTCTGTTTATTTTCTTTAGAAAATATATTTCATTTAGGTGAAAATATCTCCAGATTCATCCTTAGCCTGATAATACCTTGTATAGTGGTAAACACAGTAGATGTCTTAGAATATCATCTAGATAAAATTTGAATACTGAATCTAAGCTTGTGCTTTGGCTTGGAAGATGCATCAAAAGTCGTTCTATTTCATTTAACAAGTTCTGTAAACATTACGAAGGTCTTAATGTCCATCCTAGGCCAGTCAACGCCCCATACCAATGTAACTATCAACTCATGACATATCCATTTTTCATTTAATCATATCATCATTTCAGTATTTAATCATTAGTTTATTTTCCAATTGAGCTCGTCCTAGGTATACCTCAATGGACCACATATTGGCTTGGAATTTACAAATAATACTCAGTATGCCCAACCACAAAAGTTTTGTGTCACTCACGAACCATAAGTAATTAACCTCTTGAGTCCATCCATTGCCTTTCAACAATGATAATGATTCAGCCATGGTAAGCAAGGAGTAATTAGACTTATGGGTCTGACCTTATCATTTAACCAAGAATATGGATCTTCCATTGATAGTTACCTCTTTTAGTCATTTAACATTTCATTTCCAATGCGACACATGTGAATTAAACAATAACATGGAAGTAAACATAACAACTCTCATGAGAAATTCACATAGTAGTAAACACATGAAAATTAATTTGTTGCATGTTTCTAGTCATAACAACTCATGTAGACAATTCATATAACAATATATGATTCTAATCAACCCCAAAAATGGAAAAAATTCACCGGACTCAAAGGCACTCTTTCCAAATGGCTAACCATGGAAAACACATGCATGAGGTGTTCCTAAAATAAACAATATGTAATGTCCTGACCCCAGTTACCCAGAGTCGGTGCATTAGTACGTAACATTGGCCTGATCACAAAAGATCATGTCTCGAAGGAATGATTAGTTTCGTATCCTTGGAAACACTAGTTATATTCATAATCTTTACATTACATCATAAAGTAAAACAAAACTACAACAACATCTTATTTTCATAACCCCTCATACTATCCCTGCAGGTCATTCATAAAATAATTCTTCACATCATAGGAAAAATAATACATAGAAATGGGTGAGATCAGATGCTCAGTAAGGATAACAATATAGAGGAAACATTCATAAATAAACAAAAACATTTAAGGCAATGTATAACTAAAACAAAAGCCTTTAAAACGTGATGTTCAGCACAATATGGAAAAAGTAAAATGAAATAATTCCATTTACTTATTCACATGGATTTCTAATAGTCGAATAATCACATGCAAAATCAATAACCACTTTCATAATGATGGAATGCATAATGCCGGACTAACATAACCACATAGTAAAGGCCTTGTGCCAAGACTACAAATAAGATTTTTTCAAGGCATTGTGCTAAGAAACTAGTTTGTCTCATAAAACCTACAGATGCATCGAGGAGCTATAGCGGGCTCCACTAGTCACTTATTAAGTCCAATTCATTCCTCATATAAATAGGTTTAAACATATCATAAATCATACAATAATCGTATCACATAAAACATGCATAAAGGAAACATAACATTTCCACAATTCAATCACATGATATCAATACAAAACATTGATATAATAAAGACATTATCAAAAAAAATTCAATACTAAAATAAAAGAAAACTAAAAAATGGTTATTATTTTTCATTTAACAAAAGTTATGGCTTGTAGAGGAAGTCGAAACTCAAATAATGGTCATGGCGGCGGAGAATTCATTGTCTCCACATACGTAAGATAAAACATTCCTTTTGTAGTTTAGAAAAAACGCTTCATATAAAAAGATTCCTTTTGAGTAAAATTCAATGGGGATTATACACCGTATAAAATAAAGTTGTGTTTAAAACAAAATCTGTCTCAATGAAAGGAGATTGAGACGAATTCCCTTACTTCGTGTCCGACTTGACTCGATCATTTTTTAACCACATGAATAATAAACTTGAGGTAATTTATACTTGCATAATAACCTTTTTCAAGTTCAATATACCTTTTATATCACTTATTACCATGTTATGAACATTATGTAATTATTTAAGTTAATCACGGTCGTTTTCTCGATCTTTGGTACTTGAGTCAAAAATAAACTTCTTATAATTACAAGTTGTTCATGTGGTAAAATATCCATTATATCCAGAATTATATTCATGATTTAGATATCATATATATCATATATATCCATTATATAAATTCATTTATAATATTACATAACATTTAGAGATAAGTAATGAAATGCACTGTTCATGGAGACGGTAAGCCGTACGTACGCATGAACGCTACTTTCACTTATATTTCGTATTTAATGGAATAAAATCATAATTATATAAAGTTATATTATAATTATAGTATACTATCATATATAATATCATTAACTCCATCCTTTATACGTCCCACATATGGCATTAACGATTCAAATCACTTTGAGGGGGCGATAGTCCACACTTCACAAAATTAAATTATCACGTTTACCTATAGTGGAAATCATAAAGGTATCCTATAAATGAAAAATATAGAAGAATAAGGAAAACATAAACATAATACATATCATATATAAATATAGTGGCATCTTAATGGCCACCATGAGAGGTGTTAAAATAAGATTTTACAATCATCGTTTCGTGATGTAGTAATTCACCACCGACATAAATAGTATGTTCTTTAACCATTTGACAATGGTGTGTGTAAGTGTAAATCAAATACTTCTCATAAAAAAATACTATTATATTTAAAATAATGATGTTGTTACAAAATAATGTAATAAAAAGATTTTAAGGTGTTGGAGAAGCAAAATAATACAAAATAACATAAGAGAATACATTACCTTAAAATCGGGTAACTCTTTTTTTGATTTGAGCCAAAGGATTACTTGGGAAGACTTCTTCCCAAGGTGAGGATTATAAGAGTAATAGAGGGAAGTTGAGAGATTATTTGGGATATGGTTGGCTGACACAAATTTCTTTGACGGTGTGAATAAGGTGTTAGTGGTGGGGGCCTTTTGTAAGAGGAGAAGAGGGGCAATCTTGGAATGTCCTGAAATTTTACATTATTATGAATTTCATTTCAGAGTTTAAAGGTCCCACAATGATATATTTTTAGGATAAGGTGATAAGGGTTATAAATAAACCCATATAATATGATTTAGAAAAGTTTAAGACTTATATTTTATCTTATCTTGTCATTTTATTTAAATCATTCATTAATGAGGTAATCGCTGCATCATCATGATGTGATAAATAAATTTATTTATTTAATGCCTAAAAATTATAAAAAAATTTCCAAGATGTTGGAAATATTTTTCTATTTAAAATAAATATTTATAGACTAAAAGTTAACTTATATAACCCCATTTAATAATTGGTTTAGTAGAACAATACATGTTTGGGACAATTTTATTTTTATTTTAAATAAAAAGTTATTACTCTCATTTTCTTACCCAAGTGGCTCCATGGGGTCCCCAAGTTGACCCATGATTTTTATTGGTCGTAAATGTCTCATAAAATAATGTTAAGACACATGTGAAGGTAATTTCAAATTATTATAACATTATATTTACCTTAAATTACACTAATTACCTTTAATCGCGACTAATAAATCTTCAAAGTTACTATTCACCAAAAATTATTTTCATGTTATTGAACCAAATTTTCCTTACTAATGACAACTATGTATGTCGGATTTTTGAAATTCAATTCACTGAAGCTGTATTGTTTCTTTTAAATGAAAAATTAGTTTTTTAACTACCACTTAGTGGTTTCACTATTCATCAAAAATTGATGTTTCTCAGAACAATACCAAATATTTACTCTAAGATATATTTGATATTAAAAATTCAAAAATGATATCCATTTTACCAAATTAAAAACATAAATTTTGCATTAATTATTTTTATATTTAATTCCCACTATCAAAACAAATAACGTGTTTTTAAGAAATGATATCTTTCAAAAGATTGACACTCGTTTATGTCAAATTTCAAGGTGAAATTAATTCTAATGACCACCATTGGATAAAATGGTAAAATTATATTATAATTATACTTTAAAACCACTCAATAGTATAATTTATCACTATAAATTATCTTTATTAAAAAAAATTTTTTTATTTATTTATCACTATTCATCGAAAATTAGATATTCTCAGAAAAACACCAAAAATTAAACATAGGATAATTTCGATATTCCAAATCCAAAAATAAAGTCTATTTTGAAATATAAAATTTATATAGTTCAAAAATTTGGTATTACTATTCATAACAACTACATTGATTGGTCGCGGTGTGTTAGAATCTCAAACTAGCGTACAATGCAAGCTATTGAATTATTAAAAGGGAAGTGTAACGTGGAAACTTGGGGTGTTACATTCTCCCCTCCTTCAATAAATTTCATCCTCGCAATTTTAAATTTTTCTTCGTAAATTAAATTTTGAAAATAGAAAATACCTTTGTGGAAAACCCATATTAGAAATAGGGTTAATAAAAATATAACTTCAAAAGAAAGAAAAAGAAGTAAAAAAGGTCACCCGAGATTTCCCATACTAGGATTCCATGAAAACATGGATATGGAGGAGAAAAAATCCATCAGGGTATGATGGAGAGTTGTAGAAAACATGATTAGGAGAAAGATAACTACAAGAAAATCACAAACTTCTGATTGGTTAAACGGTTATCGATTCCCCAGTTGGAAAATTTGACCGACAACATTTTTTAAGTTACCTGTCATATAGTTATGGAATTTATTTAGGAGATTTACTAAGAACTTAAGTAAATATACATACTTATCATGTAGAATTTCATTCATTAATAAATCTTTACCATAAACCCATCTTTCACTCCAAAAGGTAATATAACTATAAAATATTATATTTATCCTAATAGTACATGGTTCTAAATATTAACACATACCATTTAGATTAGTATAACTATTTTGTAATAACCAGGGACTTCCAGTTGGCTAGTGGTACATAATAAAGGTCTGTCGCACTATGGTTGTGGGTTCAATTCCTGCAGCTTTGTCTGACGTGATGAGTTATCCCCTGACCTGTAGGTTGTCCTTTTCCTAAAACTATAGTATTAGAACATTAAAAAAATAATCTTCATAAATGTTTTATCCTTAAACAATACTATCCAAGGTTCAACTTAATCCATTACCACCTTTATAGATATCCAAAATACATCTGTCCAAACATTCTCTAAAATGTCTCTAAACTCCAAAATCAATTTTAACATCAGATTCCCCAAACAAAGTAAAGATTATCTTATTGTCACATATTAAAAATATGATTACCTTCATCATATTAGAACCTTAATGAAAAAAACAAGTACTGTAGTACAATGTTTATATATATCACAATATTATTATAACCAGAATATAATCTTTGAGTCCAAAAGAACCAATACATTAATTATTCCACATGAACTGTAGTGACAGCATAAGATTGTCCTTAATCCCTTTGAATTTTCTGAGATAGGTTACCCTGATGCTTAGGAAATTCATTTTCATAATGCCCCATTTCCCTACAATTGTAGCATTCAACATTGATAGCTTCTTTATTTCCATTGCAATCACGATCCTGGCGACCTTTTTCTCCACATTTATAACAAACTCCCATTCCTTTTAGGCAAGTACCATGGTGATTCTTCCCACAATTATCGCATGGTAGAAAATCCTTCTTTTGGTTTTTCCCTTTATCTGCCTCTTGTTCCACCGTTCTCTTCTTCTCATGCTTTAATTTATTGTCATAAGATATATAGAATTCCTTTTTTGTCTTGATAACCTACGATACTATATCTTCATACATTGAGAAAGATTATGATACTAAAGCTCGATGAATAAATTGTTTTAAACCATCAAATAAGTGATAAATCTTACTTATTGGGTTACATATATAATCTGCAGGAAACTATGCTAACCTTGTATAGTTGCCTCATACTTTGCAACATTATCATCCTCCTTTTGTCTCAGACTCAGAAATTGGCTTTCAATATCAGCTCGATTGTCACGAGGAAAGTATTTTTCTAATAATAGCTCTTTGAACTCCCTCCATTCCATATTTGATACTTCCTTATCTTCCTTTGTGTTTTTAATCAATAACCACCATTGATCAACATCTCCAGTGAGGTGGTAAAATGCCATGATAACCTTTTCCCATTCACTAATCCCCAAGGCATGAAATATTTTCTCTAAGGAATTTATCCATTTCTCATCTAATAAGGTATTTGTACTCCCATTGAATTTTGGTGGTTCCTCATGATGCGGTCTAACATTGATCCTCCATGTTGCGGATTAGGGTGCTCCATACGAGTAAGGTTATTATTCATAATCTGATTGAGGTTTCCTAGTATGGTGATAAGCTGACAAGCACTGGTTGTATCACCAACTCCATTATAATTATCTTGGGCAAGAGGGAAATCCTTACATGGAGTGTGTGCATTGATACAGTTTCCATTCCTTCAACTAGGCGCCATTTCTAAAAAATGTCATAAACAAGATCAGTTTATGATTCAAAATACATAATTCCATACTTGTATAACATTTAACATAAATTGAATAGTTTATGGATATAATCCATAATCATAAAAATGTTTTCTTTGACGAGGTATATACTCATAAACCATTCATCATGGTTTGTAAATAAAATGTGAATTATCCTTAGCATATCCCTCGGGTGTTTCATAACCAAGAGTGCAGCATGTCCCGTTGTTGTGCACCAGTTCCCATTCGAGTCTAGCTCAAAGTGGTGTTTTTGGGTTTCACCCCTTGGTACATATGTGCCAGAGCTGCCTCTACCTGCTCATATCCATACATGGATGTATTGCTCAGAAAACTCACAAAATCTCTACAATACCAAAATTCTAGGACTTTTTTCTATACTAATCCTCAAAGTCTATCTTAGGGCTATGTGCTCTAATCAGAGTTTATCTAAATATATCTTCCAAGGTTAGTAATAAACTACCTCTGATACCAACTATAAATCCCCGAACCCAGTTACCCAGAGTCAGTGCATTAGAATGTAACTTTGGCGTGATAACAAAAGATCAATTCTCGAAAGACCGATTAGTTTAGTACCCTTATAAACACTAGATACATTCACAAATGTTACATTAAATCATAAAGTAAAACACAAATACAACAACATCTTGTCTTTATTTCCCCTAATACTATCCCTGCAGGTCATTCATAAAATACTTCTTCACATCCTGTGAAAAATAAAACAAAGAATGGGGTGAGTTCAGATGCCCAGTAAGGATAACAATATAGAGGAAACTTTCATAAATAAACACAAACATTTGAGGAAATGTATAACTAAAAAAATTATGTTTAACTTGAAGTTCAGAAAAATATGGATAAAGTAAAATTAAATAATTCCATTTAATTATTCTCATGGATATTCTACTAGCTAAATAATCACATGCTATATCAATAACCACTTTCATAATGATGGAATGCATAATTCCAGACTATCATAACCACAAAGTCAAGGCCTTGTGCCAAGACTACAAATATGATTTTGTCAAGGCCTTGTCCCAAGACACTAGTTTGTCTCAAGAGACATACCGAAGCATCTACTAGCTATATCGGGCTCCACCCGTCACTTATTAAGTCCAATGCATTCCTCATATGAACATGTTTAAACATATCATAAACCATAACATACTCGCATCAAATAAAACATGAAAAAAGGAAACATAACATTTCAACATTTAAATCACAAGATATCAATTCAACACATTGATATAATAAAAACATTATAAAAACAATTTTAAATACAAAAATAAAAAAAATTAAAACTTGGTATTTATTTTTCATTTTAAAAAAGTTATGCCTTGTAGAGGAAGTCGAAACTCAAATAATGGTCACAGCGGCGGAGAAGTAGTTGTTGCCGCATATGTAAGACAAAAAATCCCTTTTGTCGTTGTTTAAAAATGATTCATATAAAAATATTCTATTTGAGTAAAAGTCATAGGGGTTTATACACTGTATAAAATAAAGTTTTCTATAAAACAAAATATGCCTCAATGAAAGGAGATTGAGATGAAGTGTCTTACCTTGTGTCCGACATGACTTGATCATTCATTAAACTCCTGAATAATAAACTATATTTAATTTCTACATTATTAAGAACCTTATTCATATTCATTATTCCTTTTATATCACTTATTACCATGTCAGGAACATTATGTAATTATTTAAGTTAATAACGGTCATTTTGTCGATCATTGGTACTTGAGTCAAAAATAAACTTCTTATAATTACAAGTTGATAATGTGGTAAAATATCCATTTTATCCATAATTATATTCATGATGTAGATATAATATAAATCATATATATCTATTATATACATTCATTTATATATTACATAACATTTAGAGGTAAGAAATTAAATGCACCGTTCAAGGAGACGGTAAGCCGTACGTACGCAAGAATGATATTTTCATTTCTATTTCATATTTAATGGAATCAAATAACAATGATATAAAGTTATATTATAATTATAGTACAATATCATATATAATATAATGAACTACATCCTTTATAAGTCCCACATATTGCATTAATGATTTAAATCACTTTGAGGGGGCGGTAGTCCGCACATCCTAAAATGAAATTATCACGTTTAGCCATAGTGGAAATAATAAAGGTATTCCATAAATGAAAAATAAAGAAGCATAAAGGAAAAATATATATATAATATATATAATATATAAATATAGTGACATCTTAATGGCCACCATGAGAGGTTTTAAAAGAAGATTCAATAGTCAACATTTCGTGAGGCAGTAATTTTCCACCCACAGAAACAATATGTTCTTTAACCATTAGATGAAGGTGTGTGTAAGTTAAAATCAAATACTTCTCATAACAACATCCTAATATATTTAAGATACTGTTTTTGTTACAATAGAAAGTAATTAAAATAGTTTAAGGGGTTGGAGATAAAAATAATATAAAATAACATAAGAGAAGACACTATCTTAAAATCAGGTAACTCTTTTTTATTTAAACCAAAGGATTACTTGGGAAGACTTCTAGCCAATGTGAGGATTCTAGGAGTAATATAGGGAATTTGAGAGAGTATTTGGGAAGATTTTGGCCGAGTCAAATGGCTATGAAGGTGTTAATAAGGTGGTAGAGTTGGGGGCCTTTTATAAGAGGAGAGTAGGGGCACTCTTGGAAAGTCATGAAATGTAACATTTTTATGAAATGATTTTCGTATTTTAAATGTCCCACAATGATATATTTCAAGGATATGGTGATTATTTTTAGAAATAAACCCATCAAATAGGCTTTAAAAAAGTGTAAGTCTTAGATTTTACCTTATCTTTTAATTTTATTTAAATCGTTCATTAATGAGGTAATCGATGCATCATTATGATGTGATAAAAAAATTTATTTATTTAATGACTAAAAATTATAAAAAAAATTCAAAGATGTAGGAAATCTTTTTATATTTCCAATGAATATTTATAGTCGAAATGTTTTCTTATTTAACTCTATGTAATTATTGTTTTAGTAAAACAACACATGTTTGTGACAATTTTATTTTTACATTAAATAAAAAGATATTAATGTCATTTTCATACCCAAGTGGCTCCATGGGATACCCAAGATGACCCATGTATTTTATTGGTCTTCCATGACTCATCCAATAAGAGTAGGACAAGTGTAATGGTAATTTCATATTATTATAACATTATATTTTCCTTAAATTACACTAATTACCTTTAATCGCGATTAATAAAACTTAAATGTTACTAATCACAAAAAAATTATTTTTATCTAATTGAACAACATTTTACTTACTAATGAAAACCATGTATATCATATTTTTGAAATTTAATTCATAGAAGTGGTAAAGTTTCATTTAAACAAAAAATTAGTTTTCTAACTACCACTAAGTGGTTTCACTATTCCTCAAAAATTGATGTTCCTTAGAACAATACAAAAATTCACTCTAAGATATATTTGATATTACAAATTCAAAAATGATTTCCATTTTACTAAACTAAAAACAAAAAAGTTTCATTAATTATTTTTATTTTTATTTCCTACTGTCAAAACAAATAACGTGTTTTTATGAAACAATATCTGTCGAAAGATTGATACTCATTTATGTCCAATTTCTAAGTTAAATTAATTATAATGACCCCTATTGGATAAAATGGTAAAAACATATCTTAATTATACTATAAAACAACTAAATAGTATAATTTATCACTAGAAATTAATTTTTTTTAAAGTTCTTTTTATGTATTTTTTATTATTCATCGAAAATTAGAAGTTCTCAGAAAAACACCAAAAAATCGACATAGGCTAATTTCAATATTCCGAATACAAAAATGACGTCCATTTTGAAATATAATGTTTATGCAATTCACAATGTGGGTATTAATATTCATAACGACTACTTTGATTGGTCATGGTGTGTTAGAATCTCAAACTAGCGTACAATGCAAGCTATTGCATTATTGAAAGTGAAGCATATCATGGAAGCTTATGGTGTTACATAATCAGCAATCCAATGATTAAATTTCATATAATCATAATCTTAAAAAACATTACGTATCAACAAGTTTTAGTTGTAGAGAAAAAAATACCCCAAAATGGGCTCATACCATTTTATATCATATAATCAAATCGGCATTTAACTAAAGCCACAAGACCACATTACTCAATCTCATATAACGGGTATAAACCAATGCTGTCCCTTGAAACATTCTCGAATGGAATTGATCTAAAAAAATTGGTAAATCATTCAACTATAAAATAACTTTTTAAAGAATAGAAATCATCATGAATAGATCACAGAGAAGAATGATATTACTGAGATTAATCAAACAAAACCAACAACACATATATTAGTATCCAGACTACGAAATGGGAGAATAATAGACTATTGCGGGTCCTTGTTCTATACCTGATGATGGTTATATCAAAGAGAAGAGAAAACAAGGATACTGTCTATTTTAAGCCGACATATAGGAGTACATAGTGTTTGAGTTCATATAAATGGTGTCTGTATCATATTTCTATTAATAAATTCATCGAACGACATTATGCGGCCTCCAGTGACCTTTCCAATATCACTACATGGTGTGTACTAGGAAGTACATGAGGTGTAGTGGATTTTTATTCTCTCTATGGTCAACAGAAGCACAAACCGTGTATCACCATCATACACAGAATGGCCAAAATAGAGTGTATATAGGATAACACAACATGTATTACTAAAAATTATCATTTTATTTGTTTTCCATTATATTCTAAAAAAATCACAAAGGAAAAGAAAATGAATAAAACCACACATTATAAGAAGAACGGGGTTCTTACACATAACTCATATGTTATTTTTTCATGTCATTCATAATATACCTATTCATGTCATGGAAAAATGAAACATAAGAAAGGAGTGATCTCAAATGATAATTAAGAGTATGAATTACCATGGAAGATATAATAAACATAAACATTAGGCATGGGGAATAACTAAAAACACATGCATTTAAAAATGATCTTGAACATATCATGGAAAGAATAATTGCTGAATAAATATGGTCATAATAAAGTATACTCATTGGTATTACACTAGTTGAATAACCTCATGAACATTCCAATAGAATTTTCATAATGCGGGAAATGCATATACTTGAAATTCTAAAACACACGATCAATTCATCAATTAAGAAATCTAAAAACGATGAAGGCTTCAGCAAAAGCCATATCTATAAATGGGGAAGACCTCAGCCATGTCCATATGTATTTGTCTCACAAGACCTACCGAAGCCCTAAAGAGCTATATCGGGCCCCACCCATCAAATTCTAAGTCTAATTACTTCCTCATATGATTGTTTATAAATAAAAAAATTTATATATTCAAATTGAAACAAATATGTATGAAATGAAAATCACGTTCCAAGAATATAAACCATAAACACTAACCATTTAGAGTAAAATGGTGAATGGTTTTAACATATGAAATCCATATTTAATCTAATAATAACAATTCAATGATATATGTTATATGATATCATAAATATTTATCCAGATAATACACAAGAATGAAAAATAGTGTTGAAATAGGTGAAGATATTCTTATAAAATCATCAAATAAATCTAGATATAAATACTTTTTTTTACTTTGAAAAGAATAGTAATTTTGGAAATTTATTTGTATTACACAATTAGTTTATTAATATATTAATTTAATAATAAAATGAGTGTTTTTAGAAAGGAATTGTTTTCTAAGAAAAGATTATAGAGTGCCCTTGAAAATTGGTAAAAAAATTGAGAGATTACCTTGAGTTGGGCTCCTATTTCAGAATTTATTTTTTTATGATCCTTTTGAAACAAATAACTACCAATAAATTAATGTTGGATCATGGTTGGTACAAATATATAGAGAGTTATCTCATAATATATTAGTATTACATATGAATAAATTATAAATCAACTGAAGTAATTAGAGAAAAAGAGTAACCCAAATGGAAATGGATGTTTAGGTAGAAATCCCTTACCACACTATAATCAATCTATTCATATGCCCAATATTTGTAATAATAGGATTCTACATTAAATACCATAAAAATAAATGGATTCATGATACGATACATTAATGTGTAGTATACATACACCAAACACATGTAGTAGTAGTGAATAAGAAATATCTCACAAAAATAGAAGTGAGTTGAGGGAACACCTTACCTTAAGTCTGAAGGTGTTCATCAATTGATCTTAATGACCATACTAATCCAATTTTGGTTCATAAATTAAGGATACTAAAACCACAACTACATTTATTTTATTTATTATAACATTATTAGGTTTATTCATTTCCTTTTTATGGGTTAAGAGATTCAATTCCACTTTATGGGAGGGATTCTTCCCTTGGTTTTCATGATCTATATATATATTCATGTACGGATAAAAAGTAGAATAAGAATTATTGTCCAGAATAGAAATTTAGGGTCTTATTGAAGATATAGAATATTACAAGTTCATAATCTTCATTTGGATATTTTTATTGAAGATAAATAATTATATAAAACTTTTATGACAATTGTTTGGGTTAAATGGGGTTTTTGTCACAATGAACACATTTTGATTTATAAATTAAGATAATATTTACAAGAGGATTCTAGTACCTAAAATATGTTATAATACATATGTTATAGTATGTTTAAACAGTAAAAATGGTTTCATGACCTTAATTTAAGATGGTAATTATAATTGAAAACACGTCGTCCAAGAATGTGATAAATTAACACATCATAGATGTTGTCTTCATTTATATTATAAAAAAAGGGGAAATGAGAGATGACATAGAATTATTATTCTGTCATAACAAAATAAAGATACATGTATGGTACTGGAGTCATCCAAACATTTTGATGAAAGGAGGTGTGAAATGAAAAAGAAAAGAATGAAATTGGAAATAAATGAAATGAAATGGGGAATTTAACTCTAGAATTAATCTTCTTTGAGAGCCTATTTAAGGGAGAGGTCATGGTATATTTATGAGACCAAGGGATTTTGGACATTGGGGAGGAGATTTAGAGGATATATTAGTATAATTTAGAAAAGCCAAAAGGCTTTAGAGGAGTAATATAAGAGGGAGTGAGGGTGGGTTTATAGTGGAGTAGAAGAGGGTTTTCCTATTATTGTAATCATTATTTTATTATTTTCTCAATGAAAACCAATAATATTGATTCGTGTGACCAAAAATATTAATATTATCATGTTATTTCAATACAAGATTTCTTACATCATCCATGATCATGTAATAATAAATTTAACTTATAATTTATATATATGGTAAATTACCATATTTTACTATTCATAAATATTTCGAGTATTTCATGAAAATTCCAACAAATTCACCCTAAACATTTTAAAGCTTGTAGAATCTAAAAGGAAATGAAATTTTTTTAAAATAAATATTTAAATATTTTTAATTAAATTTCTATATGAATAATAATTTATTTTAAAAGTAAAAAATTTAAAACAACATTTTGTTTTATGTCACCTTGAAAAATTAATCATCATCTCATTATATTATAACATTAAGAGAATAAATTAATAATTTGGATTAATTTTCATAAGGTTCAAATAACTAATCATATTACTATTCATAAGGATGTGTTATAATTCTCCTATAATTATGATTTCCTAATCAGACTCTAAATATATTAATGAACGCAACCGTGTATGTTAGTTTTTTAAAATTCAAATAACAGTGCAAGAAAAAATAGGTTTACAGGATAGGTAATTAGAAAGTGATGTTTTTTAGAGAATTAGTGCTTCATGGATCAAATATTAAATTTATTTTCAAAATCCTGGGGTGTAACAAAATCGGATGAGTACACTATGTATTTTTTCATTTAATTACAAATAACTCTAAGAAATAATGATGAAATATTTGTGATTGTTGATAGAATTACCAAATTTGTTCATTTATTCCCAATAAGGGGGTATTTACCACTCACAAACCTTTACTGACACTATATTAATGATGTCTTAAGACTTCATGGATCACCTATATCTATTGTGTCTTGACATGATCCACGGTTTACATACAAATTATGGAAACTTCTTCATAAATATTTGAATACTGAGATTTGTTTGAGTACTTCTTATCAACTTCAAATTGACGAGAAATCAGAAAGGACCATTACAACATTATAGGAAATTTAGATATCATGATCCCATGACATTAGTTTTATATGGGATCCTTTTTTACCATCGTTAGTATTTTTTTACAACAATAGTTTCTTATATAGTATTATAATGGCACCATATGAAGAGTTGCATAGAAATATATTTTGTACATGAAAATGTTAGGTTAAAGTTGGTTAAAGAATTTTTTAGTCATAGAGATCATGCTAGAATGAACAAAAATGTAATGAATGTTCAATCCCATATCATAAAATCATAATGTGGCCAAAAGAGAATGTTGATAATTGAATAAAGGATTTGTAATTTCAAATGGGTGACCATGTATTATTGAATATATCTCCATGATTGGGGTTTTAAAATTAGGTATGAATAGAATATTGAACCCCAATAAATTTTACTATTATAAGTTATGTAGTTAATTAGAGCTATGTCTTATTGTTTTGAAATGGATCATATCCATTATAAGGATAACAAATTTTCAATATCTCCTCATTAAGTATGTACATTCAAAACCTAACTCATGTATTCACATATAATGGAATTGAATCGGAACCTGACTTGTCTTACTGTGAAGAGCCTATCAAGATTCAAGACACTAATTAATATGTGTTGATGAATCAGATGGATTGGATAGTAAAGATACATTAGAACAATCATAAAATCGAAGTAGTGCTTTGGTAGCCTGAGGAGCTTAGGATGAAGAACTATCCAAATATTTTTGTGGGGTGAAAAACTAAAAATTTCATAGACAAAATTTATTTAGAAGGATACTATAATGAAACAGAACCCTATCAATGAAATTTCTATTATTATATTTATTTGACATAGAATATATCATATAAAATCCTTTAAATAATAGAACACAATCAACTCAAATTATGTACGAATAAAATAAAAGGTATTTCAAGATGTTACAGAACCAATATTGAAAAATAGTTAATTAAGAATATGAATAGAAATATGAACCTTTTGAATTTTAAAAAGGAATAATAAATTGTAAAATCACCCATGATTGTATAAATAAAAAATTTTCCGCTTATAATTTAATGTATCAATTAAATTTATCATAGTACAATTATGTGAACCTTTTAAACATTGTTATTTTTTTTGGTATTTATGTAAGTCATATATATATAATTTCGATTTTTTATTAATTAAATAATATAAAATAAAATGTATTAATATAAAATGTATTCATAACTAAACATTTCATTATCTTCTGATATTTGGATAATTTTATGAGACCTCAGTTAATTTTTTCAAGTGTAATGTAATTAGCTATAGATTTAGAATCTGTATTTTTTTGCAAACAATGATTTTTAATAAAATTTATATGCTTTTATTTATAAAATTATTTTTATAAAATGGTGTTTAATTTTTACCACTACCTATTGATTAATGATTAGGGATAAATTTTTGGCATTTTTTAAAACATTCTTTTTATGTGAATAATAAAATAATATAATTTATAATAAATAATAAATACACAATTTTTTGATTCATAGGTGATGTTTGGATGATGCAATAAAACATGGATCGAACTCACACACACTTTTATCTATAAACAGTCATTGTAAATCTATATTTACTGTCTTATTGAGCAAAATTATAAATTAATGAATACAATAATGAGATATAACCAGTCTCATCCACTAGAAATACCACCCATCACCACCACTCCCCTTCAAAACTTCTAAGATATGAGAACTGTCAAATTTTTAACCAATAATCTTCAAAATCCTACCTCGAAGATACATGTTCTTTTGGTCTCATCAAATGACTAAAACTAATCCCTTTATGGAGGTTCTCAAGGAGGACAATTCAAGAAGAAAATCCTCATCATTTTTTTAATTTCATTTAAATTTATTCTCTTTTCATATACTCTCATCACCTCGTCAATACAAATGATCTTCATTACTCTATTATCATCAATATAATATAATTATACCATGATAATGGTTGATTCATCATCGTTTTCCTTACTCTATCAATTTTATATTAAAATCGATAAAATTGTCTAGGATGTGTTGATTTAATGCCTTCACGGACAACGGGTGTTCGCTATTAAATTTATCCTTCAAGGATAGTCATGAAATTTTTTATGGTTTAGAAATATTTAGAAATATTTATCATATCTTATTAAAGTTTATTAAACCATTATATATATATATAATTAAATAATTGAACACAACTAGTTCTTTGTGATTTACTAACTGCAAAAAATTAATCTAAGAAATTATCGTTAACAATTTATCCTCGTATATAGAAATAAAATGATAAATAATACCAATTAATCTTAATATTGTTCATTAAAATTTAATAAATTCAGTTCTGGAGAATTATACCCATTCCAAAGGAACTTCCAAACTCCTTTACAAGTATACTGATCATGATAACCATGTAAATGAACACTCCAGAGCAATGAAATTATATATTATATATCAAAAAAAGGCTATAAATGAACATAATAAAATTATAATAAAATAAATACATGTATAAATGTTATGAATTATTTAACTGATGGATATAATTTTATTATCTAGGAAATTAAGGTTCATGTGCAGAACACATTAAGACATTAGTTAAGGGTTTCTCCACAAACCACCAATTTTCATTTGAGATTACACATTCTCTCTATATTCACCAATGAATTTATTAATTATTCTTATTTACTCCCCATAAATTCTATGTGAATTTTATAGATATTTTTTCTAATAATAATCCTTATTTATTTGATTATGACTTAAATTTTTTATAGTGGTTCTTCTTAATATTTCTTGATATGTCATCCTGATTAAAATGAACCTCTCAATTTCTTACCCTTTTTCATGTACCATATAAAATCTGTTTTATGAAAATATATATTTTCTAAAATAAATATTTATGTCATGAAATAATTAATTTAATCATTATTTTTTTATAGAAATAATAATGACAAATAAAAATTATTTTTCTAAAAAAATACTACTTTTGAAAAGTAAATGGGGGTATTTCTCTTGAAAAATCATTTATGATTTTATTGGGTTATTTCCCTCAATTTCAAGACCCATATTCAATTTATTGTTTTAATTACATTGATGTCTTATTATTATTTTCTACCATATGTCATTATTTTTATAAAACATTTTATTGTTGATTTTCTATCGTGATTCTAGTAACCATGCTACTCAGATTGGTTACTAATTAAGAATACAAATTTTAAAAAATTATTAGAATTTAATATGTTCATATTGTTTAAGTTATAATCCCTTTCATATGAAGAATGAAGTAGAAATATAAATTGAAAGGTGGGGCCCTCTAATTCACCTAAATTCTACGCTAGGTAACATGAGACAAAATTGAAATGGGTATTAGTCAATGCATTAACATAGTAATTGTAGACGTCTTGGATGAGGCCTTGAAGATTTGTTTCAGATTCCTAACATTATGAAATCCCGCATTATTCTTTTATAAATTGATAAAACATGTGATATTTGACTATTTTAATGTCCACCAATAGGGTTCACTACATTATGATAATTTATATGGAATGATTTACTCAGATTTCATTTTGGACATATTATGCTCAAGATTATTTTTAAAGGAATGTGTTTTTGTTAATCAACATATCTATTGATTGTATTTCTTATAACTTATGTTTTATTACATGCCCCTTATGATCATATGATCTCACCCATTTCTTATGATTAATTTTTCCCATGAATTTGAAGATTAATATTATGATTATATTTTAGGGATAATATAGGATTTATGGATGTTTCTAATGAAATCTCTATTGGTTTTTATTTTATATTGTAATGTAACAATTATGTGTGTATCTGGTGTTCTAATGATAATAAAATATTTGGTCATTTGGAATGATATTATATAAAATATTCACAATTTAATAATTTATGTCACTAGAATTGTGCTACAGGGGTCGCGATCCTAACATGTTATTAAAATTTTACAATATTTTAATATTAGTTTTTCCACTAATTAATCGATAATCCCTTAATAGAGGTAAATAAAAATTTACTAAATCTATTATTCATAATATCACATATTTTAACTTGATCGTGATATAATCTAAATATAACATCTACTACAACTATGTATTTATATTTTCAAAATTTTATTCATTGAACTGGAAAATTTAAGTTTATCACCAATACCTAATACATACTGAGAAGGCGGGATAAAGGAACATTCAAAATCTCAATATTTTTTTATATCTAATTTCAATATAAAAATTATTCAAATGATGTAAATTGTATTAAAACATGTGTAATTGATATATTTTTAACTTAAAGATTAATTTATTTTATAATATATATTTAAATAAAATAGGTGATTTTAACTATAATGAAATATTTTTCATTATTAATTAAAAATAAAACTTCTTAGAATGATACATAAATTTCACAGTATGTTAATTCTGACATTAAATGGTAAAAAATATTTTAAATTATCTTATTAGTTTTCTATGAATTTCATAAATAATCTTCTTATTGTTCAAATAGAGACATAAAAAATTGTTAATTTTAGAAAATTGTATTTTAAAATATATAGAGTCATTACTAAATTTTTTTCCATTATCAATATGTTGTATTTATATAAAAACATTATAAATAATATTTGAAAATAATTTATTACTTTAAATATAACATTGTATAATGAAATGGTCATAACCATATTATTAAAATAATAATAAAAATAAAATTATGTTTCATGGAAACTCGATTTTGCGTGAGGTGAAAATATCAAAAATAATAAATTAATTTAGAATGATAATAGTTCAAAATATCTCAAGGTGTTGCATTCTATCCCCAAGGAAATTAATTTCACCATTAAAATTTAGGGGTCATCACATGTTTAAATCTTGAAAGTTAGTTTCATATATACCACATTGTAAAAATGAATACTAAAAAATAATTTAAAAAATGAATATTAAAACAATAATGATTAGCTAAAATAACTCATAACATGGTTTCCACATTGAATAAAAAATATGGTAAGTGAAAACGTTGAAAGAAAATAGAAATATAACAATCAATTTCTAATGGGGAAATATATATAACATGGTTAGGTGAAAGATAAAAATAAAAAACTCAAAACTAAAAGATGCATGAAAAATTTCCTGGATATCACCCAAAATGAATATAACAGAAAAAAAATTAACATCATGATTCTTTTAATAATTTTTAATATTTTTAGGATAATACATACATAAGTATTTCATCATTATCCTATTCATTGTTGTTCCTTGATTTTTACCACTTCTTATTTTATTCCTAAAAATGAAATTGAGATTTTTTTTTCCTAAAAAGTTATCAGATCATAAATAGAATGATAGGTAATTAAATGTATATTTATAAAAAAAACATTATAATAAGTTATAAGATATTAATGAATCAACTTATGGGTGGATAATACATTAATCTAAGAAACTTATCTAATGTTTTACTTAATCGTTCGTTGAATTTATAAGCCTACAGTCTATATACATGAATAAAATTTATATCATTAGAAATAAGTTCACTAAACCAGCATAACATTTATCTCTTATATATCATAAGGTTGGTCTTAGTTGTCACATTCAAATCATGTGAATACCTTCATCAGTTATTCTCTTGAAACTTTTTAAAATTCCTATTTACCATACATCCTCATTTAAAACATGAAAGTTTCCGCATTCCAATGTTTATTGGATATATTCCTTATGTCCAAAAGATGTTAAACTCATCCATGATAGAAAAAACCACTTTTCAAAAAGTCCTTAATGAGTTCCAAGGAATTAATTACCATACAATTTACATATTTATATATAATATATTTATCCAAATATTATTATCTAAACATAATTTACATATGATGGTTTATCATTCACTTAATCATGTGATTTTTTAATAATATCACCATTTTACATCAATCACAATTCATGGACAATAATAAAATTTTGAAAATTCACTTAAATAATTATTTAAGTACTAAAGTGGACCGATACATAGATGTTTCATTATTTTATAATACCTTACATCATTATTCATTAATTACCTTACATAAACACTAAATTGTTCAAAAATGTCGTTTGCGTTCTCCACATTACCAATAATGATAGCATGAGATTTTACTTTTACTTTAGTAATAATACATTACCTATATTGATATTCATATATAACAATTTTATTTTGTTATTAGTTAGCACAATTACCATTGTCATTAAAATTGTAATATAAAATTATGGGAGGTTCATTTTGTGGAAATATCTTTCCATTTTCATTGTTATATAACATCATCCTATCACTTTATCAATAAAAAACCCAATGAATATCCATTCGAAACATAAATAATTTTTTTACACCTTATTAAAATTCCATAATTTATCCTTCTAACACATATAAAATAAAATAATTATCCTCTTCGTCTATTCGTGTTTTTAATATTTCATTTAAAACACCATCTTCCTCTTCGTATCAAAACTAATATGATTTGTCTGTGACTCCAGTCTAAATTTCGACCATGATTTGGTAGTATCCAATCTATTCATAGATACTAATGTGTATTATGTATAATTATTTTATTATACATGAAATTAGGGCACCGTTGAACCTATCAACTTTACTTTCAGGGTGTTTGATAATTTCGGCAGTGTATCTCACACATCCTGTGAAACAGACTTCATGTGTACCAACAGATTAATCATCCATTTTCATTAACTTAAGAAACTAATTCTCCATTTTCATATAGAGATTTTTTTTACATTACATATTGAAATAAATGTTCTTGAACTCATCATAATACATGGATTAAGTTACATAATTCCACGTTCTATTCTGTATTATATTCCACTACTGGTCCAGTTCACCTTCTAACTGATAAACAAAAAGATAGATGTTCTCATTTTCTATAAACTAGAAAATATATAATATCATTTCAGGGGTATTGATCTATTTTTTTCAAAAATTTTATCATAACACCAACTGAAATAACATTGGTGTTTCCTCATGAAGGATTTAATAGAATTCGGTTCCCTCAATTTCTCATTTCGATGCCCATAATGATTCATATCTTGAGAATGTTTGGTGATTATAGAACTGATATTTTTTCATTACTAATAGAATATAATTTGGTATCTCATAGGGATATTTTATTATTTTTCCATCACAATTAACATTAACAATGTTCCTTTTGATACCATCCATAAACCAAAACAAAAAGAAAATAGAGGAATAAATAGTTATCCTAATGGGGAACCATATAATCATAAAAATTCACTTACAAAATGTCTATATAATTACACATTGAATAAAATATGGCACCTAATGTTTATCCTAGGTTATTTATTTCCAAATAATATTTAAATACTCTATAATGGTTCATTAATAGTTTATTAATTCCCCATTAATATCCCCTAATTGTGTAAATCTAGTTTCCAATAAGGCCCGTTTTCATTAACCAGCTTATAATAGAGTTAGGCCGGACACACCTTGTCAGAGTTGTTACCCCTAGGTAAATCTATGATAGATCAATATTGACTTGTAATATCTGGATAGGAATATATTTTTGGGATACCACTCTCTACCCTTTTCCAAGATTACAAGATATTGTCCCGTACTTCTTTATATTCCTAGAATTATCTGTAGACATGTCCTATGGGTTTTCACTTTGGTTTTCATACAACAGTATCCAAATGATAACTAAACATTAAATCTAATACCAACTATAGAGACCCCCAATTGATGTACAAGAAAGTACATTAATTATTATGAATAATAAATTTATTAAATAATTTTTTTTAAATGACTGTATTACTATACTTCCGTTGGAAACAAGGAAGCATAAACAGTAGTACATAATTGAGTTTCATTATCTCCAACTAGGTTCATATTTCATAGAACTATTCTTAAACACATAAAACAAAATACATATCTTAATAAAATATGTATAAGGAAACATAAAAAATGTTTGATCTCATAATCTAAGTAATGGAAGAAAAGGGATATATGTAAGTATAATAATTAGAATAATTGTATTTGAACATGATCTATAAAATAGTATATCAATGATTGAATATGAAATCATGGAGTTATATAGGCAGTTGAAAAGATATTAATCATAAGAAAATAAATATCATGATCCATGAAAGAATAACATGTGAATAAAAAATGGAACTATTGAAGACCTATAAGAATATAATAATTATTTCCATAGTAGTTAGTGCATTAATTCTAATGCAATCTTAGTAGTGTGGGTTCACTTCCCTACTGTCATGGTAGCCTTGATTCACTCCAATAACAATCTTAGATGAAAAAGTATTTTATGTTTATCTCATGAGATAAAAATCATTACCAAATGAATTAGATGGATATATATGTCTTACCCATATAATAATGAAATCATTCATAAATGTTCCATAGGATCACACACAATCACACCATAACCCATGAAATGAAACACGATTCATAAACTTGTAATCATATCAAAACCCATATAAAATGGACAGGTTTCATAATAATTTCATCAAAGAATAACCTTAGAAAATAAGTGTCTTATAAGACTATAATCCATGAAAAGAAAAAAAAATCCTAAACATAATTCCATAAAACATAAATAATTCAGATAATGAATATTAAAGGATATTTTGGATCATTCCCCTGAATGGAATGAGAAACACTAATGGATGTCAAATTAGATGGGGAATTATTTATATAGATCACTAAGAACATGAATTTTCTTCCAAAATAATATTAAAAGATAATAAATTCCCCAAAAAAGTTATTTTTAACCAATTCGAAAAAATTATTGAATCATAAAAAACCATTTAATATATTTCTTGTGGAAAATATTATCCCCCCTTGAAATATTTTTATTTTAATAAAATTTTGGGCAATGTTAAAAGAAAACATTTTATCTAAAAATAACTTTGTCCGATTTTAAGGGATGTTTCAGGGAAATAATGCATTATGAAATAGTATAAATATGTTCTTCCAATATATGATAAACAAAATTCATCCCAAACATTTTTTAAAATGTGAAAAATATCCTCGTTATAAATGATACAAAATATTCCTTTCTAATCATTTAATAAAATGTCAAATATGTGTATAAATGACATTATACAATTGTATATGAATACAATTAATATTATCAAAAATAATTTTAAGAAACATGGACAAGGATGATAAATATAACCAATTAAATAATTTTTTATAAACAATCTTAGAAAATATTTAGAATGTGAAATTTACTTTTACAATTATATAATACGAAGAATCTTATTCCCCATAAAGGAAACAAGGTTATATGTATATTAATATAACATAATCATATGATCAAAACATTTAAAATACATTCATCATTATTATATACATAATTTAGAATAATCAATTGTAGTTAGTTTGAGGGTTATCACAAAAGTAATGGTGAGACAAAAGTCCCATATCGATAGAGTAACATTAGTATCATGATCCCCATTAATTTATAACATAATTTATAGCTATTAAATTCAATTAATAAAGAAAATTAAGGAAATAACATGTCATAGGGTAGTATATACACAATATAATATAAGTGTTTGGTGAATATGGAATTTATCTCATGAAATTAATAAGTGGTTTGGAATTCCTTTACCTTAGGTTTGATTCCCTCCCTACTGCTCTAAAACTCCACTTCTTTGTTGATCTCCCTCTAGATAATATCTATAGGACACTAGATTTCATCATTTGAGAAGACTACCAACTTCTAAAAATAGTTAAACTTTTTTGGAGTGGAAAGGTGTAGGGGATGTTCAAGCTAGAAATCTCAAGGTGAAGTGAGGAAGTGAGGTAGTTGGATCCATTTTTTTAGGATAGGGGTTGATTATTTTGTGTACTTTAAAAATATTGAATTTAGATTAAATTATTTTATATTTGTAATATATAAATATTGAGTAATTTCTACGATAATATAATGATGAGTAAAAATCCTCTCTACCAATGTTTTTAGACTTTTTTTGTGTGCTAATATTAACCAAATTATTGGGATGTAAGCTAGAGTTAAACCATTTACCTTTTACCAAAATGACATGTATTTTTATTATATAGGATTTATATAGTCATTATAAAATACAAAATGATTCCCAAATAAACCTTTGATGAAATTTTTAACCTTATATTTGTTAGTTTCTTAAATTTATGAATTTTATGAATTTTATATCATTTAACATGTCATTATTTACATGGATGTACCAGGTTATGTCAACTTTGATACTATTAATTATTTTACATATAAAAATAATAATATTAAAAAGATAAAAATAAAACAACAATTATAATATCTCAATAATATGTCAATGTATTCTATAAAATTCATGGATGTCATTAATTTTGTTTAATTATATTTATTTTATAACTTCAACTATTATTTATTTAAATTTTATATAAAATAAACAATTACTACATCATCATTATGTATGAAATGAATGAAATTATATATCTTTAAAAAAAATTACCATGATTAAGTAAAATTTATTATCTACCAAATTAATATTTATATTAAAATTTACCATTTGTATGACGCTATATTAAAAATTAATTTCTTATTAAAATAATGAGTATGAAATTTTTAACTTATCATAAAAAATATAATAAATGTCATATTGTTACCCATGTGGCTATAAAAGTGTATAATTTTAGCCTAATGTTTATTTTCATCAATACCCATTCATCCAATGAAATTGGTACAAATTTTAGGGTAATTTTATAATATTAAAAAATTATTTTTCTCCTTTAATTACATGATCTACCGTCAACAACAATAAATATAAATTTACTAAATTTACTGTTAGTAATATCAAAAAAAATTTTGATCCGATTATTCTATAAATATCATACTTATTTCAACCATGTATGTTTATTTTTTAATTTTCAATTCAAAAAAACAGAAAATTATGTTTACCACTAATCCTACAAAAGTATAGAGAATGGGAGTAAAACTAATGTTCAATTGTTCAAAACATTTTTTTATCTAAATTCAATATGAAAATGATTCCAATATAATAAATTTTATAAATATATGTATAATGGATTTATTGCAAAATTAAAAATCAATTTAATGAATAAGAATTATTTAGTCAAAATTGGTAGTCTCTAACTATACTGCAGTATAATTCACTAATAATTAAAAAACGATAATTCTCAGAAAAATACTAAAAATTACCCCTAGGTTATTTTAGAAATAAAAATAATGATTTTTTTATTTTATTATATTCAATTTCTATGAGTGTCTAAAATTAATTTTAATATTGTTCAAATAAGGACACCGAAATTAGTACAAGTGAGAAAATTGTATTTTTTATACATATAATCACTTTACCATAAATATATATTTTTCATTATAAATATTTTTTTAATTAAAATTTTTATAAATATTATTTGAATTTTTTTTATTTATTATTCTTATTACTATGATTACAACTTGGTCAAAACAATATTATTTGAAAAATTATCACAAATAAATAATGTTTCAGAGATATATGATGATGTGTGAAGTAAAAATATCTGAATGAGTATGTTAATTTAGAAATATAACAATTAAAAAAACATCAAGGAATTACAATTCTAGTCTAGTCCTCATATTTATTTGAGTCTCTTAGATTATTATTTATTTTATATATTTTTTAACATTATTATGCATTCCTCTAAACATGTTGTTTTGTGTGAGTTGGGAAATAAGGCTTTGATGATATTGTATCATCCAAAAAAAATGTGTAATGTGTGTATTTATAAATTTTTTTTTGTAGTACCATTCATGAATTTGTGTTGGGGGAACACCTTATATATTTTGTGAGGTTGTTTGTTGGTTTTTGAATGAAAAATAGAGTGTCATTTTTTCAGATGTATTTTATCATGGATTATTTTAATTGTAATTTTAATGGGAAAAAGAACATTTATATATGTGTTTTTAAATTGACTTAAGAATGTGTATGTGACTATACTGTGAATATTAACTAAGGCCTATGGAGAGTAAAGATTTCAGATATTCCTATAGAAAATTTTAGGCATGATGAGACATGGAATAGATTTAAAAGGAAATATAGAACAAACTGCATTGACTTCTGTTGTTCATTTTTCCTCATAAAGGTTATGTTTTATTTTATTAGTCTTTATTTTATTAGGTATCATATTTATGGGTTATTATATAATATTTATATTAATAAATATTGATGGATGTTTGGTGTCGGTTTCCATGAGAGATTATTTTTTTAATGATGTTGCCTGTGTTGTCCGGTAGCCCAGTGATAACTTTTATTATGGTATTAAAGTGATGGTTTTTAGATGTATGTGACATACCCCATTGAGGTTAAGGATAAGAAATATAATTATTTTATGTGGAACTAGGACCTGAGTGACTATTTTCATAGTTATATGTTTATGTCTAGTGATATTGGATCCATACCCTATTTTGTTTTTATTTGTATGGTGACTATATGACTGAAATACATATTCATTAGATATATGGTTCATTGTGATTGATTCTAAACTCCATATATTCCATATGGATGGTTTATTTTTTCATAATGTCAATAAACTAGACAAAATTGGGATGGGTCAGTGTTCTTGATTGTGACATCGCTATAGTTTACATGGATTTGTCACTATAGTTGATGAACATTCCATTAGAGGTTTTAGTAGATGACCATATTGAGGAGTGGGGTTTTTTGGACATGAGCTATAGATAATGTAACCCACTGTGTTAATGGGTAGGTAAATTCCAATAAATATTTGATTATTCCATGTTTTTTCAGGTAGTGGGTCGAGGATTGTATGACACATAGACATGAGTTTTTGAGTGGGGGTGAGACATCATCTTAAATAAATACATTCCATAAACTATTAGTTATGGGTTCGTTTATAGTACTCGGTGACATTTTCAATCCATCACGGGGTCATGATAGGTAGGTTGAACTATCAAACTAATCTAAATATAAAACAATGGCCACAATTATATGATTACATTTGCATTTTTTGTTATGTTTCTTAATAGTTTTATTGAATAGAAATGACTACAATATTTATAAATAAATTTCTTTCATGAAAATTTAACCATAAAACCATTGGTTATTAATTTTTGTTGGAGGATATTTTTTGAGTATTTGAACTCACTCATTAAGCACATACATAGAATGTGTTTCTGTAATGGACTGGACTTCTTCGGCCCATTCTTTTGTCGAAAAGAAGATCATGAACTGTTCTGGTGGGCAGAATGGACATTTCCCATAGTTTTCAGAATTCTGTGACTACACGCCGTGTAGTGTGAGTACACGTCATGTACCCCCTTTCTGAATATACCCCATGTTGAATCAGTGTTTTTACTGGGTGAAATAAATAAATACATTTCGCGTAGCCCATCCTACATGTCGTGTAGTTTCTCCCCGCATACCCATTACCCTCAAACCATGGGTTGACTAGTCAGAGGCTGTGTGCCGTGTTGAAGCTAGGTCCTTGCCGCATGAAATAAATAAGTACATGCCATTTAGCCCATCCTACCCACCATTTAGTTTCTCCTCACGTACGTGTTACCCTCAAACCATGTGTTGACCAGTCAACAGTTGTGTGCCACGTTAAATGTCGTGTTGGAATCCGTGTGGTGACCGTGTGGATTGGCCGAGTACACGCAGTGTACTAGGAAGTACACGCCGCGTACATTAGTTTTTCTTTCCTATAAAAGGAGGGGTCCTCTCCTCCATTTTAGACCATTCCTCTCCTACACATTCCATCAAGCAGAGCCCTCCTGAGAGATTCCAAATATCCTTTCTTCCAGAACTTCTTCGTCCGAGCTCTGATTTACGATCCATAAGCGGCCCCGAGATCGTAACGACAAGCCAAAACATCTGAGCATGGATCTGTTGTTTTCCCTTCAGCCTTTCCTTCCCAGCATGCACCTGAGGATGTTTTTTCCATGTTTTGACAGAAGTGACAGATGTCAATGAAGTTCTTCTAATGTTGATTTGTGGGAGCGTTGTGATCATAACCTGTTGATGTAGGGATTTTACATTCATCTCTCTAATTTTTGAATCATGCGGGATGGTTGTCCTCTTGCTTTCACGAGAGATAGTTGAACTAGTTTAATGAATATAATAACTGGCTTTAAGAATGGGGAATGAGAAGTTGTTATGTTTACCATTGTTTATCCTATTTTTATGTTGTGAATTGAATAGGATATGCCATATGAAAATCACATTCGTTGGGGGCCTTTGCTTGAGTAATAAAATGTTGCCCTATCTTTCAAGACTGTTTTGTTGATGGGAACTTTGTGGAATATGGAAATTGGTTTATCACATAATGTTGGCTGATTAAATGAATATTTGGAACCCTTTTGTGATCACCCCAGTTGAATAAAATTGAATAATGAACATGTCGGTGTTGGTTTGGTTACGTGGTGTGTGAGGGGGGGGGGGGGGGTGAATCATAGGTTGTTATGAATAAAATCGGCAGTGGGTCTACGGTAAATGATATTAAACGGGAAAAGATTTGGCACAAGCCTTGTTTTGTGATAAATTTCTGGAGAGGTGGTTATAGTGGCAGTAGGGATGAAATAATGGGATGTGATATTAAAAGAAAGTGGAAATTAGATAAAATAATTTTGGGGAACGATAATGAATTGAACGCGGGAACAATCAATGTTGATTTATTGATGAAAAATGGTTGGTTTTGTGTTACATGTGTTCAATCTAACTTGATTTTTGGTTGGAAGGGTTTTTTTATGAAACACTTGATCTGGTTTGATAATTGCCCAGTAGTTAAGGAACTATTAAGCTAATATTGTTGAAACATGAAAACCTAAATGGGGTTGGGATTGTTTATTGTATGCATGATTCATAGTATCAGTGCCAAGGCACTTTCTCAGTTTCTCTATTTAGAGGCCATAGGTAGGCCTATGTGTTTGGTATACATATATGTATCTCTATCTTTGTGTTTTATTTCACCCCATCCATGTTGATCACCTAGTGTCGAACACTCCCATTTCCTGGGATAGGGTGTTTTCCCCTTAGTTACTAGCTCCTTCCTACTTCTTCTTCCAAAGGATTTGATGGCTTGAGGCAACCTTACACCTAAGACTCTTCGGGTAGGTTTCAATTAGGGTGTTTTTATCCCAAGACTCTTTGGGTAGGTTTAATGTTCCCAAAAATCTTTGGGATGATGCCCAGGTGTGCTCGGGCGGGGATGTGATTGTGTTTTGTGAAGACCAGGTGTGTGCGAGCGGGATATGTGGTTTGTGAGGCCTATGTGAGTGCAGGTGGGATGTGTGGCTTTTGTGGCCCTGGTGTGTGCATGCAGGATGACTGTGGTAGCGTCAGGACGTTCGCGGTTAAAAACAGAAACTAACTAGTGGGTGAAAATGGTGCGGGAAACCCAATACTCCTGTTCTTATATACTACTACATGTTTTTTCGTGTTTTTGGTGAGCGTGGTTTGTGAGGTTAGGTGGATAGAATTACTTTCTAGGTTTTGGTTTCTTTTGTTGTTCTCACGGGTCATTAGGATGTCTCCCCACCTGTGCATGAGAGATTTATGACTCCCTACTGAGTATACTTGTATGCTCACCCTATGTTTACTTTCAGGTTTCCAGGAGGACTACTAGGGTCATGCGGGACCATACTAGTCGGGACAGTTGGAGTTGTTGCAGTTTTCTATACTCTTGTCTTTTTTGGTATTGTAATTTTTAGTTTTCTTGTACTTTTAATTTGTTTCAGAATTGTTTAAACATGCATATTGGATTGGTTTGGGTGTATTTTCATTTACTTTTTCCTTTTTCTTTGCTGTTTGGATCATCCTATTTCCTGATCATATATAATAATAAAAGGGTAATTCCTCCCATACTTGTGGAACCTCATGCCCTTGGTTCTAGTTGCCACTCTGGGGCCTACTGGAGGCGGGACTCAGGGGGTCATTATCTCCCTTTCACCAATGCCTGCTTAGAAGGGGCATCTTTGGTGGGAGGGTTTCATGACAGAATGGTATTAGAGGGTGGATGAAAGATAGGATGGAGTCTGGAGTAAGGCACAATAAATATGACATGGAATGGTAGGGAAACAGTGTTAGGTGATCTTGGTGCATGACATAGGCCACGGAAGACTGGATATGACATGAGATTTTAGGTCCCCCTATGATCTGATGCAATAACTCTGAGCCTACCGAATGACCAAGTGAGACTACATTGACTGCAGGGTAGAGGCCCTAGGGAAGGTACAAGCATAATCATGTTTGTGTTTTACTTGATTTGGGTGTTCTGGAAAATAAATTTATATAATTTGATAAAATAAAACCTTGATAAATTTCCTTACTACTTGGGATTAAGTGATATTTGTTTACCATACGGCTATGGCACTTGGACATCTTCCCTGGGTGACTCAGACAGTCGAGGCCCAGCAGATTCAGGCAGTCGATCAGTTGAGGATTGACCGAGTGGAGGAAGATAATCAGTGGCAGAAGACTCTCCATTCTGTTCAGAAAAAAACCCATCAAGAAGTACGAGGGAAATACAAAGGATATGGAGACAGAGGGGTGGATTAAGGAGCTAGAGATCGGTTTTACATTGATCTGTGCTTCGAGGGTGTACTGGGTTCCCCTAGCAGTCAGTCATCTGAGAAGTGCGGCGCATCAGGGGTGGAATTTCTACCTCGGGGAGAGGTCAGAGGTAGAGGTTCTGTGGGATGACATTGAGAAGGAGTTCTGAGAGGAATTCCTATCTTCCATGATCAAGGCAGATAAGCGGCAAGAGTTACCCTCCCTCCAGTAGGGGAGTATGCTAGTACGAGAATTGGGGATCATGTTCAAGGGTCGCCTACACTTTTCGCCGGATCTCTTTCTAGATGAAGAGTCTCGGGCGAGACATTATGAGGAGGCGCATCGTTCTTCACTCCAGTATGTTGTCACCCCCTTCACCCTTACGATGTACTTGGAAGTACAGAAGAATTCATAAGTTGTAGAGAGGATTTACTTGTAGGGTGGTGCACCGCGAGAGGGGATCTAGCCGTGTTCGTTGAAGGGGAAGGTAGTCAACAGCAGGTCTCCTGCGATAGGATCATATAGATTCAGGCCACTTGGGAGTAGGCCCCAGCAGTTCCAGATCAGATCTTCGGGTCTGCGTCCCTTTTTCACAAGCCCTAGACCAAATTGTTTCTCTTGCAATGTTTTCGGGCACATTTAGAGTCAGTGCCTGACTCGAGCTCAGTACGGTGGTGGTGGGAAAGTTCAGCGCCCGCCTAAGCAGCACCAGTTTTCGGCAAGGTCCTTCCAGAAGCAGTAGGAACTTGCTCCTCCGAGGGAAAACATTTCAGGAGGAGGCCAACCTCAGGGTGCTCCTCAGGGATGTCAACCAGGGCGTGGTCGGGGAGGTGGTCGACATCAGAGAGGAAGAGGAGTAAGGAGTGGACAGTTTAACATAGCAGAGTTTCCATCTCTGGTAGGACCATAGGTTGTGCGAGGTACAAATTGTTTGTTTTGCACTCTTTTTGGTCTTTTTTCGATTCGAGATCTTAGAACTCATTTGTTGCACTCGGTCTAGCACATGCTTTGGGTCTAGATGAAGAGAGAATTTATGTACCCCTGGTGCTGAGTACACCAGTTGGAGGTCAGACCAGAGTGTCTTGTGTTTGCTGGGGATGTGGGATGAAATTGGGACCGCATCGATCTAGTGGGGATCTTCTTTTGCTATAGATGTATCCTTACGATGTCATCCTAGGCATCGAATGGTTGTTTTCTGTTAGTGACCTTATTTAATACTTCCAATAAAGAGTCGTGTTCTACGACTTGGATGGTCAGTGTGTAACTTTTGTTTGCGAGAGGAGCTATTTGGAGGGAAACCGGCATGTGAAACCTCCCCTTTCTTTGTTAGGTGGGTTATCAGAGGGTTCTTCTGATATAGAGATGATGGATGTTCCAAAAGTTGTTGGGGAGTTCCTTGATCTTTTTCCTGAGGAGGTTGTGACTCTATCCCCCCCCCAATGTGATGTTGAGTTCAGGATAGACTTACAGCCTGGTGCCCGTTCAATTTCAATAGATCCTTATCGGATGGCACCTTTAGAGTTGCAGGAGTTGCAGATTCAGATTGACGACCTGATGGAGAAGGGTTTTGTTCGACCCAGCATGTCTCCATGGGGTGCTCGAGTTTTGATCATGAAGAAGGCATATGGTGGTCTCGGGCAATGAATAGACTACCGAAGGTTGAATTAGGTGATGGTCAAGAACGGTTACCCCCTTCCAAGGACATATGAACTCTTCGACCAGCTGAGGGGAGAAGGTTGGTTTCTATGATTGATCTACGATCTGGATATCATTAGCTATGGGTAAAGGACCGTGACATCTCGCAGAAAACTTTCAGGTTCAGGTATGGGCACTTCGAGTTTGTGGTGATGCCATTTAGAGTTACGAATGCACCAGCCGTGTTCATGGGACTTATGAACATTGTCTTCCTAGAGATTTTGTACCGGTTCATCATTGTGTTTATCGATGACATCCTGAACTACTCAATATCGGAGGGGGAGCACGCTGAGCATCTCAGGGTAGTCTTGGAATCCATTTGACAGCAATATATTTATGGGAAATTGTCGAAGTGTAAGTTCTTGACACAAGAAGTACACTTCCATGGGAATTTGGTTTCTCAGCGTGGAGTGTCATCGGACCCATAGAAGGGGGAGGTAGTTCGTTCTTGGGTGGCACCCAAGTGCATGGTAGAAGTTCGTAGTTTCCTGGGGTTGGCAGGTTATTATCAGAGGTTCGTTTCGGACTTCTCTCAATTTTCTGCTTCATTGACAGCTTTGAATATGAAGGACCAATTCTTCCTATGGACCGAGTAGTACCAGAATTCTTTTGACTACCTGAAATAGATATGGTCAGTGCTCTAGTACTCAGATTTCCAGAGGAAGGGTTGTTGTGTGAGGTGTTTTCTGATGCTTATGGCCTTGGTTTGGGGTTCCTACTGATGCAAAAGAAGGGTGTGATCTGTTATGGGTCTAGGAAGTTACGCCCTCACTAGCGTAACTATGCCATCCATGACCTAGAACAAGTAGCAGTAGTGTTCTCAATAATGTTTTGACAACATTACCTCTTTAGGGAGCACTTTGTGGTGTTCTCAGATCACAGGAGTTTACGTTATATCTTCTCCCAACATGACCTGAACTTACAGTAGTGTAGATGGGTTGAGTTTCTCCAGGACTATGACTTCGGGATCTATTACACAGAAGGTAAAGGCAACATTGTGGCTGATGCCCTGAGGAAGTTGCAAAAGGAAGTGGCTCAATAATACATTGATGCTTGGAAAGCGATGGGAGAGTTGGTTGCCTTTCACTTGGATTCAAGTGTAGAGGGTGTTAGAGGTTGTTTGTTTCAGATGACGGTGTAGACCTACTTGTTGCAGCTAGTGGAAGAGTCTTAGTGGGGAGATTCCGAGGCAGAAGTAATGCAAGATTGTATCGATCAGAGAAATGCTTCAGAAGAATCGTCATAGGACCTCCGACATTTGAAGCTTTTTCATGGAAGGTTGTTTGTTCCGGAGGCGATGCATGAGGGAGTTCTCCGTGTGTTTCTTAGATCATCCTTGGAGTTACATCCAGGAGTTTCAAAAATGTACCGAGGCTAGAGGGAATAATTTTGGTGTCCCGGGGTGAAATGGGGAGTGGCGGAGTTTGTGGCTATGTTCCTAGTGTTTTAGCAAGTAAATGTTGAACACTGTGTTCGTAGTGGGTTGTTGCATCCTTTAGATGTCCCCGAGTGGAAATGGGATGAAATCTCAATGGACTTCATCACAGGACAACTCAGAGGTCAGGGTGGTTATTATACTATCTGGTTAGTGGTGGATCAACTAATGAAATCAGCACACTTCATAGAATTTAAGGAGTCGGTACTTGTGAGTACCTTAACACAAAGGTACATAGATGAGGTGGTTCGTTTGCATAGAGTTCTGAAGACTATCATCACAGATCAGGATATTCGGTTTACCTCACGAGTCTGGAGGGGATTACAACATGCTTTTGGCAAACATTTATGCCTTAGAACTGCTTTCCTCCCCCTGACCGATGGGTAGACAAAACGAACTATCCATACATTGGAGGACATGCTGTGAGCATGTGTTTTGGATTTTAGACGATCATGGGTGCGACACTTTCCTTTAGTATAATTTTCCTACAACAGCAGCTTGCACTCCACTATTGGAATAGCACCGTTTGAGGTTTTGTATGGAAGACCATGTCGTTCACCCATTTGCTGGGCGGAGGTTAGTGAGACAGGTGGTTTGGGCCAAAGGTACTAGAGATAATCACAGAGAAATTCCAGCTTGTGTGTGAGAGGATGAAAGCATCTCAGGACCAAAAAAATTCTGATGCTGATCGTCAGCAGAGGCCGTTGGAGTTCGAGGCGGGAGATCATGTGTTCTTGAAGGTTTACCCTCGATGGGGGGAAGAGGAGGTTAGGGAATGGGATTAAGCTCTCCCCTAGATTCATCAGACCTTTCATGGTGTTGAGGCGAGTCGGTGAGGTGGCATATCAGCTGGACGTGCCACCTTAGTTGGAGAAGGTTCCTGACATCTTCCACGTCTCCCTGCTTTGTCGGTACTTACACATTGACTCTCACGTTATCGACTGCAGAGAGTTATATATAGGAGATGACACAAACTTCGAGGAATGACCAGTGAGAATTGAATAGCATGAATAGAAGGTTCTCTATGGATGAACCATCTCATTGGTTCATGTGTTGTGGAGGCATGGTGTCCTCAAAGAGAGCACTTGGGAGTGTGAGGCTCAGATGCATGCTCAATACCCAGAGTTGTTTTGAATTGTGTTTTTCATTGTTCTTCTGAGCTGTGTTTTGATGTTATACTCGGTACCTTTGATTTATGGAATTCTTGGATTGTCGGTTGTGAGATTATTTGTTTCCTCGTTCTCTAGAAGTGTGTAACATGTCCGGATGTGTGGGGAAAAAACCTGATCAATAATCAAGACGCATTAATGCGGATGCGATTTCACCCGTGCGGGTGAGTCAGTGCTGCATAAAGCAGATAATATCATGACATAGGAAAAGAAATTCCTAACACATATAATTAGGGTTGTTAGTTGGGTTCCTGTTATAACGAGAGCCCCAATAGGTATCTTGTTGGTTTCCTCTGGGTTGGGTTTTAAATTCTCGGGGACGAAAATGTTTTAAGAGGTATCCGCTGTAATGGCCCGGACCTATCCATCCCATTCCATTATTGAAAATATGGTCATGAAGTGTTCTAGAGCATTTAATGGAATTTTCCCACAGTTGTCATAATTTTTTGACTACACACCGTGTAGTGTGAGTACACACTGTGTACAACCTTGCCTAGTATACACCGTGTTGATGCTGTTTCCTTACCGCATGAAATAAATAAATAAATTTTGTGTAGCTCATCCTACATGCCGTGTAGTTTCTCCCCATGTACTCATTACCCTCAAACCATGTGTTGACCATTCAACGGCTGTGTGTCGTGTTGAAGTCGTGTCCTTGCCACATGAAAAAATAAGTACAAGATATGTAGACTATCCTACACGCCGTGTAGTTTCTCCCGGCGTACACGTTACCCTCAAATCGTGTGTTGACAAGTCAACGACCGTGTTCAACATTGAATTCCATGTTGGAAGCCCCGTGGAAACCGAGTGGAATGGCCATGTACACACAGTGTACTAGGAAGTACACGACATGTACTTTAGTTTTTCTCACCTATAAAAGGAGGGGGCCTCTCCTCATTTTTAGACCATTCCTCTCCTCCCCATTCCTTCGAGCATAGCCCTCACAAGAGGCTCCAAAGCTCATTTCTTCCATAACTTCTTCATCTGAGCTCTGATTTACAATCCGTCAGCAGCCATGAGATTGAAATGATTAGGCGGAACTTCTGAGCTTGGATATATTGTTTTCCCTTCGGCCTTTCATTCCTAGCATCCACCCAACGAGTTTTTTGCTGAGTTTTGACAGAGGCGACGGACACTGACATATGTCTTCTAAAGTTGATCTAGGGGAGCGTTGTGATCAGAAACTGGTGAGGTAGGGATTTAACCTTCGTATCTCTAATTTTTGCATCATGCGGGATGGGTGTCCTCTTTCTTTCGTGAAACATAGTTGAACCAGTTTAATGTAGATAATAACTGGATTTAAGAACGGGGACGGTTATGTTGTTATGTTTATCATTTTTTATCATATTGTTATGTTGTGAATTGGATAGGTTATGCCTGCTGAAAATCATGGTCATTGGGAGCTTTTCCATTCGCAATGAAATGTTGACAAATCATTCTAGACCATTTTTTGGATGGAAACTTTGTGGAATATGGAAATTAGTTAATCACGTAAAGTTGGATGTTTAAATGAATATCTGGAACCCTTGTGTGATTACCCCGGTTTAACAAAATGGAATAATGAACATGTGGGTGTTGGTTTGGTCAGATGGTGTGTGAAAAGGGGGGGAGGTGAATCATGGGTTATTATTAATAGGATGGGAAGAGGGGCTATGATAAATGATATTAAAGGGGCAATGATGCGGCATGAGCCTTGTTTTGTGATATGGTTGTGGAGATGTTGTTATAGTGGCAGCAGCACTGCAGTAATGGGTTGTGACATTAACAGAAAGAGGAAAGTTGATAAATGAACTATGGGTAATGATAACGAATTGAATGCGGTCACAATAAATTGGGATTGATTGATGATAAAATGGGTGGTTTTGTGTTATTTGTGTTCTATATACTTTGATTTGTGGTTGGTAGGGTTTTTTATTTTACGAAACGCTTGATTTGGTTTGATAAATGCCCAGTAGTTAAGGAACTAATAAAATAATACTGTTGAAACGTGAAAACCTAAATGGGGTTGGGATTGTTTGTTGTATTCATGCTTCGTAGTAGCAGTGCTTAAACACGTCCTCAGTTTCTCTGTTTAGAGGCCATATGTTGGGCTGTGTGTTTTGTATACATATATATATCTGTAATTTTTGTTTTGTCGCAACCCACCCATGTCAAGCACCTAGTTCCAAACAATCCCATTTAATGGTAGTGGGTGTTTTCCCCTTAGTTAATAGATCCTTCCTTCTCCTTTTTCCTTAGGTTGTAATTTCTTGAGGCGACCTTACACCTAAGACTCTTCAGGTAGGTTTCAATTGGTGTGTTTTTAGACCAAGACTCTTCTGGAAGGTTCACTATTCCCAAGAATCTTTGGAATGAGGCTCAGGTGTGTTCGAGTGGGGATGTGATTGTGGTTTGTGAGGACCATTTTTGTGCGGGCGGGATATCTGGTTTGTGAGGCCCAGGTGTGTGTGTACGGGATGTGTGACTTTTGAGGACCCGGTGTGTGAGGGAAGAAGAGTGTGGTAGCATCAAGATGTTCTCCCTTAGGAAGAGCAGCTAACTAGTGGGGGGAAATGGTGTGGGGTAACCAATACTAATGTTCTTATATACTACTAAATATTGTTTTGTTTTTTTGTGAAAGTTGCGGGTGAAGTTAGGTGGATAGAATTCCTTGCTAGGTTTTGGATTCTTTCGTTGTTCTCATGGGACATTAGGATGTCTCCCCACCTGTGCATGAGAGATTTAGGATTCCCTACTGAGTATACTTGTATTCTCACCCTATGTTTACTTTCAGGTTTCCAGGATGACTACCAGGGCTATGCGGGGCCCTACTAGTCGGGACAGTTGGGGTTGTTGTAATTTTATATACTCTTGTCTCCTTTGGTATTGTACTTTTGAGTTTTCTTGTACCTTTACATTGATTCAAAATTGTTTAAACATGCATGTGGGATTGGTTTGGGTGTATTTTCATTTACTTATTCCTTTTTATATGGTGATTGGCTCATCCCATTTCCTGATATTAAATAATAAAAAAGGGTAATGCCTCCCATATTTGTGAAAATTCATACCCTTGGTGCTAGTCACCACTCCGAGGCCTACTTGAGGTGGGACTTGGGGGTCATTATCTTCCTTTCACCACTGCCTGCTCATAAGTGGCATATTTTCTGAAAGGGGCTCGTGACAGTTTCAATGTATATAGGTATACATTTTTATTTTATATCATGACCTATGATTCTATAGGAGTTATAAACATAGTTTAGTCAATAATATATGGTGGTGGTGTGTATTATAGTATAGTATATGATTTGGGATTACATATTTTTTCCCTATTTCTGTACACCATGTAACATCCATCATTCAGTTTATTCATTTTTTATTTCTATTTATTTCTTTATTTTGGTTTATATGTTTTGGTTTATACATTGTATATACTCTTTTTCTTCATTTATTCTAGATTTTTAGGGCCGATTTCACAATATATTTATTAATATAATGATGTTGGTGTGACATAATATAATTGGGTAATGATAAATCATACTTATAAAAACCAATAACCCCCAATATAATTTTTATGGATCATAGTCTCCCCACAATAATTTCAGGTCCCCAATTTCAAGTAGTGCCCAATATCATATGGTGAGGCATACCTAAGGACATGTAACTTAGGCATTTTTTGGGAAGCCATGGATTGTGATTGAAATATAGTCATCCTATAATTTCTTTAGGATAGTATATTATAATTAGATATGTATATAACATTTTGAAACATGATACTTAAATTGAGTTTATTCTGAGCTATCCTGACATTATTCAAAACTAAAGTTGTCAGTAGAAGACCATTTTTGGACTTGGAAACCTCAAATGAGTGTGGTGTAAGATTTGATAGACAATAGATATATTTTTTTTATAATACTCATAAATATTCATAGATCTCATGTGGTATCTTCTGAGATATTCATGAATTATAAAAGTGGAATTATTGGGGAATGATAGATGTTCGTGTCTGCAATATTGTTTGACATGAAAAACAGTCTGGACCTTTATTTACAAAAAATATTATAATATATTAGATATGTTATAAAATATTTTATATGGTGTTATTAGATTAATATGAAAACATGGGACTTTTTTATTGATTGTGAATATTCTTGTGATTTATGGTACCCATATGGAAGTGGGTTTTTATATGGGTTGTTTTTAAGAAAAAAATCCTTTTTTTGAAAGAAAACAAATATGATAGAACAAGGTGTTGGTAAAATTAATTATATAAATTAATTAAATTCATATTAATGATGGATATTTTTATTATAAACATTTTAAGATTATGTGGGTCCTATAAATTGTTTAATTTAATTCATATTGACTAGTTTTTTTAATCTATTTATGAATAACAAAACCATTATACAGAATTTGATATGATATGCTCGGGTTTTGGTGAATTAATTTTTTGGGTAAAACCATAGGATTCCATGGGGTTTTGGGAAAATGGTATTTATTTATTTCCTATATATAAATTATTTCGTTAGTTTTCAAAACTATGAAACTAGTACCTATGGATTTTCTTTTGATTTTGGGGATTTTTATGAACTGGAATATTTGCTTGTATTATGTGCTTGGAATCACAATGTGTGATTATAATGTGCATAAAAATCATGGTTGGAAGATAGAAAGGGAATTGTATTCATATTTATATTTTTTATATAATATATTTAATTTTAAGAAAGTTCGTATTGTTTGATTGTTTATTTAATATGTGTCATAGTGTTATTTTTGGGAGTCACATCTAGATAGCTCCTAAGATTAATAATGTGTGAGAGGTAATTTTTGTATTCCCATGATATTAGTTGTTAATGGGAAGCACATGGTGATGGGTAAAAAATTTTAATATGGAATTCGGTATCCAAATGTGTGTGAGAGAGTCATGGTATTTGACCAATTTATGTGTGGTTTGTTATTTTTTAAATTTTTACAGTTTGAGGTGAGATTTTGAAAAGTTACTACTATGGTGTTTTCATAATATTGGTTAGTAAATAGAATATAATATGTAGTTCTCAAATGTGATATAGTGGATCCATCAAAGGGTGTAAGGTAATATAATTAGATTATAATTTAATAGGTTATGTTATAATTAATAGGATGATTCATATAGTGAATCACAATTTACGACATATATTCGGGGGCAATCCTTGATTTTCGACTTATTTCATCTGTTGAAAGTTTGTTTATGACATGTTTCATGGGGTGGAAAATAATTAATTTAATATATTAGGTGGTCAAACATTTTTTATTGTGTGATTTATGGGTTGAATCATGTTACAAAAAATTAAAACCTAATCTTTTTAACATAATTATTACATATTATTAAATTAATATTCAATACATATAAAAATGACACAAATCTATGGAGTTTAATGGTTTAGTGCCTTAGTGAATAAATATTTAGAAAAATTATTTCCATGATATATCATTAACATATATGTCAGATTTATTCACATATATAACACTTCATGGATTATCAAAATTATTATCCATCACGATAACATGGGGAATGAAGAATCATTTAAAGAGGTGAGATCAAAGGCTCAGTAAGGTTAATGAAGGGAGATATCTATCAATGATATTGTGTGAGTTTATGATGAGAAAATTGGTATTTTATTACAATCATATGAAATTAAAATCAATCAAAATAATTCATTACTGTAAATCATGAGTCATTAAACAAGGATTTTAGCTCAACATAATACATTTTTGAAATATGTAATTCCAAATAATGATCTGTGGAGGAAAACATGATAATATAATCTAAGAATTGTTTTGCAGAATAAACAATGGAAATTGAATAATTGAGAACATATATAAAAACAATATTATAATATATCAATATTATTTAAATCAAGTATTCTTACCTAAAAAAATATATTCATGAAACTAGTACAACCCATAAAATTGTGAAAATTACATTATATAAATGTTTTCATGTTTAAAATTGTCTACATGAAATCAGATACCTACAAAACATTGAATATAATTATATATATAAATAATTACCTAATATATTCATAAAATATCTAATTATATGAACACATATCAAATAATTAGAAATATATATGTGTACTGTAAGATCATAGAAAAATTAATAGATTAATTGTTGAATAACCAATGAAAAATGAATAGGATTCAAAAATATTTTATTATAGCATAATTTAATCATGGGAATGTAATGGGTCTCATAGAATAATCAATTAATAATAATCATCACAAGATTTACATATAATAAATGTTTATGATATCATAATATCATATCCCTATTGAATCATAAAAATCAAAATAAAATGATGAAATTAATGAAAAATATCATTAAATAAGAATTTATCATTTCTATGAAATCATGGATGGTATCCTTTTATTTTGGAATAAATAAAAAAAATGATAATATTTTAAAAAACATTTAAAATTTCCATGTAAACATGTAATGGATTCCTTAAACCATAGAAATATCACGATGGATGGAAAATCCATTCATCAAGTATGAGTTAATATAGAAAAATATTTTCATTCATGTGTAAACACTAAAAAGGGAAACATACATAGATTTTATGAAAAGGATCCATGTAATAATATGTAGAAAAATTAATAATAAGTAAAATAAAATCTTTCTCAAAGATATATGTGTTTATGTTGATATTCGAAAATCAATATTATGAACATGGAAACAAAAGAAAATGTTCATCAATCACCGAGGAAATAATGTCACTCATTCTGAAAAATGTGATGTATCGAGGAGAAGAAAATTATATTAGTGATTAATTTTTTTGAATAATCATATTAGTTTGACAGATATTGGTTTTAAAGGATAATAATAATTAAATCTTCGACAATATAAATTTAACTTGGACTATCTATAATGGAAATAAAACTGTAACAAAAACACTGAACATAGGTTCTTTACTACATTGTACACATTAAATACATGTATATAATAAATATATATTAATTATAAATCTATTATTGAACCATATTCATATATATATTAATATATATATATATATATCATTTCATAATTATTTACAATTTTATATACATTAAATATAAATTTAAAAAATTAACATTCTAGTGAAAAGTAGAGAGTTTTCAATTATTATTTTTTTGAAAGTTTCAGTCCATGATCCTTGGACATTGATTTATTAACAATTCAATTTTATATTTTTTCAAAAATATAATTTGTTTTTTTGAATACACATTAATAACCATTTATATAAATCATGGATGATAAATGTTTTAAAATACCTGGTGGATATGATGGTCTGTAAGTATACACGAGTGATATTTTTACAATTCAATAAATGCGATTAAAGAAACATATATAATAATTAATCCATAAAAAATAATAATTATATCATTAATGTAGAATTTATTTGATAAATATATCTATATTTGCATCAGCATAACAGGTCCATGGAAAGAAATCCCATTGATCATTGGAGGAGGTGGTCCATAGTAACACATGAGTGACCTTATCATTTTATAATAGAAGGAAAATAGATATAAAATGGATATAAAATTAAAATGAAAAAATTATCATTATATTTAATAAATATATAACATAATTGTTTTTTTTGTTAAAAAATAATTTGATGTTATTAATGAATAATGAATAATAAATTTGATCGGTTAGAACATTTTCCATTTTTGGGTAATCCTTTGGGCAATCAAGTTCACTATTATGAGTTTTTAGAATTATTTTTTAGAAAAAGGGAATGATAAATATCCCAATTAGTGTGATCAAGGTAGTAGAGGATGTTTCCATTTATAAGTTAGGGGAGTGGAACACATGTAATTATTAAGAATATTATAATATAATAAGGTCACCCTCATAGTGATATGGATTCTAATAGGATAAAGTTAAAATATACTATGATATTGTGTCTCAATACATTCATCCAATTTGACATAGAAAATTATTAGGCCATTTAAACCAATATCTAAATAGGTAAAACCCTCATTAACAACTTTACCCTTGATCGTAATAATGATTTTCTACCCCTTATTATTCATGAAGATCACAACAATGTTTTCGATAGTATTAAATATTTTAATGATGAATAAAATTATGAAAAATATTTAATTAAGTAAAATTTATATAATGAGATTAAATTCATTTAAATGTAAGTGATCAAAATTTAATAAAATGCATTTATTGATAAATTCTAGTAAAAAATAAATCAGATTATAATTTAATTCTCCGACTTGAAAAAAACATTACATGAATTTTAATTTAATTTATTTAATATATTATATAATATTTTTATTAAAAAAATTAAGTAATATTAGAGAATTTAATTTAATAAAATAAAATACATTTTTTATATATAACATGTTTTCTGAAAAATAATTTCTATTTGTACCTTAAAATGAAAATATAATCATTATTTATAAAAAAAGATAGATAATTCATAAATTATTATTAATTATTTATCCTTAAATAAAAATTCTTTTAATAAAAATAATAGTTAAATATTTATCAATACACCGTTTATATATATACACACACAATACAATGAATATTTTTACTTTTAACACATAATGATATAATATAATCCATTTAATACAAGTTACTTATTTTATTGACATTAATAAATAATTTTTAAATAAGGAAAAAATTTATATATAATGTTCATAATAGATTTAACTATATTAAATAGAAAAACTCCAATTTCTAGGTGATAACAGTCATATATACTTATAATATTTTCATTGTTATAATGGTTTATTTTAGGTTGTTATAACATTTAAAAATAACTATCGAATAGATAATATTGATTTGTTAGAGAAGTAAAGCATTAAATAATATGGTTTAATATTCTATCCCATTATAATAATTACTCTCTAAATTATTTTCCACTATGATATAATCTATGTATACCTCTTCAACATCAAATCCTCATTACATCAATTAATATCAAATTTCCTCCAAATAACTATAATTTGGTGAGAAGTCATGCTCAATATAACATTATCTCTATGATCCAGGATTTCCCCTAGATTTTTTTCAGAGTACCATCTTCAAAAAAGATTCATTGAATATATTATGATCTTGAGAGGGGTCCATAATAATCAGAAACTGATATGATACAATCACGATATAGTCAATATTATACAAGGGGCCAATATATCTAAGAATAATGTTTCTGTTATTACCAAATCTCAGTTTTCTGTATAATTCATTCCTTGAAATTATCTGAATACATTTGAGTTCAACATATACGTCTATAAAATGGAATCATAAGTAGTTATATGAATGCTCGAGTAAATTCTATTTTATAAATAATACTTGACTAGCGGATGTTGTTGATCACGTCCACCATTGAAATATTTTTAAAATTCAATAAAAATATCAATAAGGGAATAAAGTTTCATCTTATAATACTAAAATATCTAATAATTATATTAATTTTAAATTCAAAACACCATATTCAATTGTTCATTAATAATTCTTCAAATCATTAATGTAATAATAAAATCATAATTATATTTTATTAAGAGTGGTACTTCATGAAATCTAACAGAATCATTAAAATATATCCTAAACTACTACTCCTTATAGAAATTTCTCTCAGAAAAATTAAATGTGTTTCCATTTTAAAGAAACATTCTACAATAGTAATTGGGTCATGGCCTTTAGATATTCCGGGGAGTCTGATAATGAAATATTTATTGTTGTTCTCTAATTTACATTATTGGAGGGGTAGTAGTTATAATATCCCTTTAGATTATTTCCACTCAAAAATAACTTTTGTACACATAAAAAACATGTGATACATACTCAACAATATCACACTTCAGGTTATCCTACCAAAAAGTCACATTGAGATAAATTTACATCATTGAACATCCATCATTAATATGGAATAATGAGTAAAAATATTCAAGTAAAACATATTTATTCAATATTGGTATTGATGGTATAAATACATAGTGCATGGTTCTAATCATTTCATCCAAATGAAAGTTTAACTCATTAATGATCATTAACTACTTTTGAAACTATATATCCTTAATTTATGCCACATTATTAATTATATATACTAATTCTTTAATAAATATCAAGGAACGATATAAATTTTCTCGAATAATTATGATTTAAAGGTCCATCCTATGTGAATCCATATGTATTGGATATATTTCAATCAAATTTAATGTTAAACTAAAATTTTCCTTCCAACTATAAGTAGTAATGTAATGTGTTAATACAACTACTAATGTTGATATTGAAAATTAATGAATTTTTCCCCAAAATGAGAGTTCAATATTTCCATTTAAATTATTAAGAATTTATCCCATAATTCTATATTATTCTTCCTTTAGTAGACTTTTATTTGATATTTTATATTTATTATCTCACATCGTAATTATCTCATATCAATTTCTAAAGAATGGAAATCACATTTCATATTACAAATTAATTTGTGATTGTACATTAGTGAGAGAACCCACATGAACATATAATAGAGATTGTATCCAACGTATAATTCATCCTTCATTTCATGATTATGTCATTTTCCCCAACATATTCATTAATTTTATCGAATGATTATATTTATTTATATTTATATAAATCATTATTTTAACCAAAAATATATTTCCCTATACTCATCCTTTATAAACATAAAAAAACATTATGTTTATTTGTGTCAAATTCAAGGGTTCTTCTTCCCATAATCATGACATGTAGAAAACTGAATCTTCCCTCATCTGTGGTCTTCATATACAAAATTCTTTTGAAAAAAGAGTTTTCTCTTCATAACAATGCCATGTTACAGAAAAATGTTCATTTTATTAACCATAAATTGATATAGATGTTTATACATAACACCCATATTTTTCACATAAATTTATATCATAATCATTTATTCATTATAACTAACAACACATCATCTTTCATGCCTATTTATATATTTTTTCTTCCCAGATTCACCAGATTACTAAAATAAAAAATCAATGTTTGAGTATTATAAATAAGTAATCTATTTAAAATTTCAAATGAATATGGTAATATTTATTATTATATAATATATTATGAAACCATCATTCAAATTTTAGATCATTTTATCGAATTTATATAAATGTAGATTATTATGTGTTTTAATAGAATCTATCCTCTCATATATCATAATTATTCAAAAATATAATATGAATTAACCAAGTCATGTCACATGAGAGTGTCAATCCAATTATATATTTATGAATCTTTTTCATGATCCTAGTGAAAATAATGATAATACCCAACCATCATTTTTATGGTTACTCCCCTATGTGAATCATCAAAAATTCATATATAAACATTTTGAATATTAATAGGGACTTTATTTCTAGGAAAGCGCTCAATCTATACATTACAAAAATATCAGGTTTCTTTTATACATATACTTATACCCAAGGTTTTCATCGCTTTTTTCTAATACTAAACACCAAAAATAACCAAACCCCAATTTATACTGTTTTGAATTCATTATTTTCATGTTAAAAAGTCATGATAATTATGTTTTTTATAAGATTAATTTTTATGGTATTATATTATTTTACAAATAATAACTAAAGAAATCGTATATGTTTTGAATGATCCATACTCAATATCCAGAACTACCAAAAAAATCCCCCCACTAGATCCTTATACCTTAAGTGATATGACATAATCAGGAATTCATCTTTTAGAATCATAACATATCAAGAAATTATGATACATTTAGATAATTTTACCATCAGGTGTCCAAACACAAACATATTTCCACCATCAGGTGTCCTATATCCAAAATATACTATGGATATAGTTATAAATGTTAGATTAGTTTATTCCCATGTATCTATTATCACAATGATTTTTCTGTCATTTGGTTGTGGGACAAGTAGAGCATATTACCTCCAACATTCTACCACTACTCACTTATACCATTATATATGATCTACCATCACTATTTGCATCAATTTTCATTCATCATCATTCAAATTTTACTCTCTAAAATTAAATATTATTAGAGTAAACATAGTGGATTATTTAATTATTATTTAATAACCATTGAATGATATCATTGATGATGTGCTAGAGGTTTAATATGAGGATATATGATTATAATTAAAAAAATTTCAAATATTCAAGAATTTATATTTCCACAAACTTCCCAATGTGAGAGAGATAAATATACAAGGGTTGATTATTCTATGTGTGAAAATACATTAAATAAACTAAATGAAATATTTGTGTGAAATTATTGAAAAAATAATAAATCAAAATCCATTATCACACTCAATCTAGAGAAAAACATTTAGGAGAATAATCATATATAAAAAAGAACATCACTACACTCCATATTCCAATAGAGATAAAGAAATTATTTGATCATCTCACTAAGACAAACCCATAGACAATCAAGAATCTAGAGCTATTAAATCCAAGAAGGACATCATTTTTATATCCTTATTTACATTATCTATTCGTAATTAATGTACTTCTGAGTAGTGTTATCTATTACTCCATATATTAAAAAACAAATCTAAATTTCTGTCTAACATAAAGAATAATTGATATTACCCTTATTTTTATAGCCACAAAAATTTTCTATGTGGTCAATGTATGGACTGTGTTGATTTTCTACCCATGTATATCAGTGGAAGATGATTTGATCCTAGATATCCAATGTTGTTGTGTGGGTACTTGATCCATGTTGTGGATCATATTATTTATTATAATATATTTTTCTTAAAAGGGTATTCCCATGTCAAGGGGATTTGTTCTTGGCTTGAGGCCAATCATTGTGTTTATTCCATTATGTGTTTTTGGTTCATTAAAATGCATAATGTACTCTTCTTTTAATCTATAATCAAAATCAATAAATTTATAGCTAGTCTTAAATACTTTTATAATTTATTAATTTGTTATATTAATCTATTTAGGAATTTAAATTAAAAAAATATTGTTTAAACTAATCACTAATCACACGTTATACACATTCTAAAAGATCACAATATATTATACTGCTATTTTGAATAACTGGAAGATGTTATTTAAATGATACTGTTTATGTGAAATATTTTTAATTAAATGTTTTACTAGGAACTCAATTCACCCACTTATTAAGTTACTTATTCCGACGAAAATTTTGTTTTCTAGGTTTTCAAATAACATTGAACTATGATTTTAGTTATTGTTTAATGTTTTCAATTTTCTGTTATTTCTAAATTTTGTATCTTATTGATTATATAAAAGTGGTTTCTAATACCAATTCACATTATTATTTATATGTTTTTAAATATACTCATTGGAAAATTTTAATGAAAATGAATTTTTAGAGAAAGTTTATAGTTATTTGGACCGTAATTTAAGTTCGATATGAATGAAATCACACTAATATAGGTGCATATGTTGATGTTACTAATGGTAATTAAAATAATAATTATAAATCAATGAATGTGTTTTAATATTATATGGTTGACATAGAATTTAATATAATATATTTATATAATAATTTCTTTTGATATTGGGGAAACATTAATTATTTCTCATGAGAGAATAGGAAATAAAAAATAAATTTTAAAAAGAAATTACACTATTAAAATCAATATATTTAAAATGAAACATGAAGATCTTATTTATATTACGTGTCTTGTGATCAATGAGATATTGAACACAATCCACTCACTTGTAAAACATGTTTCTGATAATGTCTAAGTAATTATCCAGTTTATTTTTCTTCCTAATTGATGGAGAACAACTTTACTGTCAATTTTTGAATAATTTGATTTAAAACATTTACCTATCAAGGAGTTAATAGGTGAAATGTTGATGTTTGAGGAAGTACAAAAAGTCAAGAGAGAATAGAAGGATGAACTAAAAAAAAATCCATTGACTTTAAATCTTTAAATTCTATAAAAAATAAGAAAATTAACGTTGGAATTTAATGTGACGAAGAATCGCTTGCAGATATTGTTGGCAATATGGATGTTTTGTCCAAATGATTTAAAATTTATTAAATAAAACTAAATTAATTTTTAAACAATGATATAATGGTATATATGTTAATACCTAAATCATTAGAAATTATTAGAAAAAATATATTTATTCAAATAAAATAATTTTATATCAGTTTAAAAGGATACGGAATGTTTAAGAATACTGTCCAAAGAAAATATAGAAAAGGAAATCTGATAATTAGGAGAGGAGATAAAATAAATGAATGAATAAAATTTTAAATTCTTCTAAAGACAACCCGATTAATTCAATCATAACCCAAGAGGGTTTCTATGATAAAGATAACATGTGTTTCACGAAATAATCATCAGTGTTCTCAAATATTTTAAATGATTCTATTGTACATATATATAATAATTCAATAGATGAAAAAATTGATGAAAAAATTCCTAATAAAGATATTATTGACTAAAAAAATATTTTATTAGATACAATTATTAAATTTTGTATAAATATAATTTTTTAATGAATCATTATTCATTAATAACAATTTTTAAATTTGTTGTGAATTTTTAAATGTAGTAAAAGTAGAAACCTTTAAAGGAATATTGTATCAATATTTTTGAATTATAAATCAAAAAATGATAAAAAAATATTAATAATAGGACAAATTATATTCGTAAAATGTAACAAAAACATAGAACATATAAGTACTATAATGGTATAGGGTATCAACCTTTATAGAGGAGGATTACTGTGATTATTTTTATTCTAGGATCTATTTCAATAATAATTTTTTATTCATCCTGGCCTAAAATAGTTTTTATTTATTAAAATTTAAAATATTTTTATAGGAAATAAGTTATGAAATTATTCATTCCTAAATCATTATTTATTTACATTTCTGGAAACAATATGATTTGGGTACCGAAATAAATTTTTCTGTAAATTTTTTTGTAGGAAACATTCTTATAGAGCTCAAAAAAGAAATTATGGTACCTGGACAATGGAAATTATAGAAACATGAAAATTGAATATTAATTATTTTTGAGTTTTATAAATGTGGATGGTTGACATGTCACTTTTCATGATAATTTCTTCCTTATAGTTAATGGACTTTTCCATATGAGTAATTAAAATACTTTGATAACATATAATGTTATATTGGTAGATGTTTTAAAACTATATCTTATAATAATATCACACCTATGTGATGATGGATTTTATGTGATGATTCAAAATAATTCTTTCAATGTTTTTTATTCTAATAATGAGTTAGTTTTTACTACACTATTAAATAACAATATTTATGATTCAGATTCTTTAGGTTCTCAAAATATTTATTTTCATTTTGACTTTTATAATGAATCCCATATTCAGTATAGGAGACTAGGCCTTTAAAATATTAATTAAATTATAAATATTACTATGAATTTAGTCATCAAGTATCTACCAAAATGATAATTCCCAGAATACAATGTCCACAACACAAGTAGATAAGTGAAATAACACAAGACTCATTCAATCCGAATAAAGAATTATCAACTTCGAAACCCCTATAGTTAGTTCATATGGAATTTTTTTGACTTTAAATATTTTATTGTTTAAATTTGAAGAAATGTTTTTATATTCATATAAATGCATTTTCTATGTATAAATGTATATTATTAATAGCTCACAAAATTGAATCCTTTTCATATATTATCATGTATGAAAATTCCATGGAAATTATTATTGCACATTAGATAAATACTTTAAGATATGATACTTAATGTGATTCTAATAATATTCATTTTGTATAATTTTTGTCCCAAAATTTCTATAATCACATCATTTATACTCTTACTTCCCCACATAATAATGGTTTAGTAGAATGGATAAATATAACACTTTAATAACATACCCAGACTATGATTAATGAATATGATTATCCTGTGTATTTTTTTGAAGAGGCTATGAATTCTTATTTTTATATAATTAATTATTTTTAAATAAGAACACTCAGGAAGGTAACACCCCTTGAATTTGGGAATTTTTTAAATCCAAAGGAAAATTAAATTATAGATTTAAGTTTCAATGTTCTAATTCATAACACTATGGATAATATTGAAAAGTTTTATTCCAATAGAGATGTAGGAATATTTATTGGATATTAATCTTCTATAAAATCATAAATTTTTTTTTAATAAAATACTCATGGAAGGGGAAGAATCAGTTCGTGTCATGTTTTATCAAATTGATCTTCAATATTTTAATACAACATTAGAAATCAGTAGGGATGATCTATAAATTCTAAATATCAATGTAAATCCATATAACAATTATATAAAAAATAATTAATATCATTCACATTGAAGGGACTTGTTGAACCCTACCCTAACCCCTTATATATAAATAATATGGTCAACCATTCGTTTCAATGAGCTATTAGGAACCATTGATACAATCCTCTAGATTATATTATAGGATACCAATACAGTGGTAAACAAACAAAATAATATCTAATAACTTAGGTAAAACCAAAATCTTTATTGTGATAGTGTGAAGCAATAAAAATAGTGATTAAATTAATGAATAATTATATGTGGTGTAAATACAAGAATAACATAATCAGTTTTAAAGGAATATTTATTAGAAACATGTAGTTAAAACTAAAGACACTCTTACTATTGTAAATATGTGGGCCTTTTCAAACAATTTGAATGGGTCTTGAACTATTGTATGAAATAAATCTTGGTTGGTTATATAAGGATATAGTCAAGAAGTGGGTACTGATTATGAGGAAATATTTGAACCATTTGACTACATAAGAATCCATTTGAGTACTATTGAATGTGCCACAAATTTGAATTTCAAACTTTATCAAATAAATATCAAAAATAAATTCATGAATTTCTATATAGTTATGTATTTTTTTGAACAATAACAAGTATTTAAAAATATCAATTAACCAAATAATTTTTTAAATAAACCCAAGAATTATATGATTTAAAATTTATCATAGATCTTTGAATGAAAGGCTACATTCTTTTTTAATTTCTAATGTTTTATCAAAAGTCATATTTGGTCTTATTTTTTATTAAAACTGTTTCAATGTTGATATTAGTATTTCATAATTATGGTTTTGATATAATAATTGGACATTCATAAAAATAATTGATAACTAATATTCCAAAGATGCAAAAAAATGAAATTGAACTGAGTTTAATGGGGGAACAAAAATTAATTATTTTTTTATGAATTTCAAAAAATATATATAATATCTTTATATCAATCTATGCACATAAAATACCATGTAAAACATATTAGGTTTGATTTTAATAAATGTATTGATGCTCTTATGAGTGCCACTGGTAAGTTGGATCTTCATGAAGCTTGAATGAAATTGAATCAGATGATATAAACATATATTATTTTAATCAATCTATGCATAACATTTAAATTACTAGATATTAACTTTTGTGTATCTATATAGTGACCCTTCTTTTTATTTCATCACTATAAAATTGTTTAAATGGTAAACTAATTATAGTGTTACAAAACCAGTTATCATATGATTAGTTACTTGGTAAAATTAGTTCGATAAATTAATTTTACATAATAAAACATAATATTTATTTTATTAATTATCCTTTATCTTTTTAGTTGTCATTATGTACACCTTAGTATAAGTAATCAACTAAAAATATTCATCAATTAATGTGGTGAGATAAACTACCATTACGAGGATGGATATGAACATAGATCTATATAAAAACGGTGAAAATTATCATCAAAATCATAACATAGTAATATGATAATCATCATAATCATGAGAGGAAGAATTATATGGAGGAATGGGATGTTTCAATGAAATAAAATGAATCATCATGTCTTTGTGGTCAAATACCACACATTTTTTTGAGCAATGATAACATCATATTAACACATAATATGTGTCTACAATAAAAATATTATCATCATTTTGATCTAATATAGAATCATGTTCATTCATATTTTACAATATACAATGAGATAGATCAAAATTCCCAATGCATTATTGTACTATATAATTCTTCATCACCCGTCACATCCAAACATTTACATAATCAGGCATCCCACATAGAATGTATATAAACATTTTCTGTAATATAACTCAAAAAATGGAAATGGGCTTAATAAGAATCTGATAAATATTACATTCATGAACTATCCCTATGTTTACACAAGTAAAAATTTAATAAAATACATGGTTTAAAAATAATCAATCATGAGTCATGAAGAAACAATATCAAGAGAAGTAAAAGATGTGTTGTTTTTAGAAAAAATTGTTTTTTGGGAAATGTTTTTGTATTTTTCATAAAATTGGATTGAAAATATTTAAAAGATATAAAATAAATGGTTAGAATCAAAAAATTATATTTGTGTAATATTATATAATAACCACACTAAAATTTTTAATGGATGAGGAAAAACCAAAAGAAAGGAAATTGGGTTCATGAATCCCCTTACTTTATGTCTGAATGATTTACTCGTATTAATAATAGTAATTATAAAATTATGTTAGTTAATTACTAAATACAGAATCTGTTTTTTTTATATGTGATTAATCATAAATTTATTATTTTTATGGATACTTTAATTGGTTTTAGAGTTAAATTTCATCATTCGGGAGTGTTATTTTTCTTGGGTTTCATGATCAGTTCACATGTATATATGTGTGGTATATAATGTAATGTTATAATAATTATATATAATTGAAATCATATGTATTTCATGAGGTTAATGATTATTAAATGGTCCCCCTTTCCTGAATGTCAATGGTTGCTCTGTATAAATATTTTCAATCCTTGATTAATAGATAATAAAAATGTTTTAAAGGATGTAAGAAAATATTTACTGAGGGATTCAGTACACAATTATTAATCATGAAGGAGTTATATAGTTTTGATGAAATAATATCCACATTTTATATTCTCATAGATAACTCAACCTCCATATTTTGAGTTGGTGTTTCAATTGATCTTCAAATCATACAAGATATTAATGATTGTGTGAAATTATAATCAAATAATGCATTCGATATTACTGAATGAATAACAACTGTACATGCCTCCATATCATTTTCAGGGTCCACCATAGCTGTAGTGACGACATAAGATTTCCATTTCCCCTTTTTATGTTTTAGATACAAATACTGATTAACCTTGATGAATTGATAATTAGTGCACTGGCTTGCATAGTGTCATTGGACAGTTAAATTAAATAATTAAACAAAAAGTTTTTCTCTACATTCCTCCCCCACATTGTACAATTTGCTAATGTATATATGAAATTCCTGAGATTGGTTCCCTTTTCTCCCACAACTGAAGTGTTTCCCGATTCCTTTAAGGAAATTCCCATGATGTCTCTTCCCATATTTTCTTCCATATGAGTAGAGTATTCGTTCCTTCTTTGTCATTGGATCCTCACTATTGAAACTCCATATTTATTTTCATAACTACATAAAAATGGGGTCTTTATCCAAATTCCATCTCCACATTGAGATCACATAGAACTACTTCTCCATATCTCCCAGAGTCTCTAATAGCAAGATCCATTCGATGGTGTGGTTTCAAACCACTAAATAATCTATTTACATATCAACCATTAGTGATAATAAAAACTGAGACATACATTACTAGACTAGTGAAATTATCTTAATATTCCATGAAAGATTCACCATTCTTTTTCTTTATCTCTACAAAATCTTAAATCATTTTTATATGAAGTGTTCAAGGGAAATACGTATTATGAAACCTTTTTTTAAATTCTTTCCACACCATCTCTTTAATTTCAACAATTGGCATGGTGTTATTAATAAAATCCCCCATTATTTATCCTCTCTATGTAAATGAAAATTGGTCAGATTCATTATTACCATTTTAGAATAGAAAAGGCACAGAAATGATATTCTCAATTGAGTTTACCAAATATTCTACAACTAGAATATTAGAAAATCCACTAATCGTTGATGTTAATTTTTTATAAAATAATTGATAGTCAGTATCTGCTTCTTGGGTGAAGGAGGACGTTCAGCATTATTAAGTTTTTTTCATATATTGATCTTTCTATGTGTGTTTTATTATTAAATTTTGTACTCCCCTCCCAATCCATTTGTGTTGTGGTTCGGGCATTCACTACACTGTCCCTTACATGTTTTTTTGGACTGATTTTTACTTTTTGTCACCGTGTTCAAAAATAGAACAAGTTTTAACAAAATAGAAGTGAACATGAAATGAATTAATAATTTATTAATTTGTGAAATTGACTCTAAAGGAATATCATGTGGGATACACATGTTTATAATTTTCTAAAAAATGATTCATGGGTACATACATTTACATAGTGTCATACAAAGGGTTTTCCAGAATGTTATATAATACTAACTATAAAAATTAACTCATAATTTCTCTAATACCAAGTATAATGGAATTTTTTTTTCTTAATTGACTATTACATTATTTTAATGTTAAAAAATAATTGCATTACAGAATCTTGAACCAAAGAATTGTTTTCTTTTAGAAATAAAGAAAATTAATTAAATTTACATAATATGACATAAATATTATTTAATTTATTATCTTAATTCTTATTTCCATCCCTCATATAATCAAAAATTTATGTAACGACCTAAGAATATACATCATAGAAATAGGTGATCTAAAAGTATAATAAGAGGACAGATACATACATGGATGCATATAACATGGGTGAGAATAATCATAAAAAACTAATAAAAAATAACATCATCATAATAATCATGATAGAAAGAGTAATATGATTTCATGGAAGGTTTAAATGGATAAAAATAAAACATCATTTATTAGTGGTTGGATACCAAACATAGATTTGAACACAATTAGCATCATGTTCACACATAACATATGTGCATTGTCATAACATCATCAGCATTTTGAACAAAAATAGCTTATTATACAAGAATATTTAACAGTATATGATTAGATAAATCATAATAAAAAATTCTATAGAAAAATATATAATACTCCCTTAAACCATCACATCATAACATTTATTTTAAATCATAGATTCCACATAGAACATATAACAATTTTATCCATAAAATAACCTATGCAATGGAAATTGGTTTCATGATATATCCATAATGATTAATTTCATGAATAATCATTAGGTTTCAAAAAATAATTATATAATATAATAAATGGTATAAGAATCATTAATCATGAGTGAAAAAGAAACAATTTCAAGAGAATTAATAGATATGAGTTTTTTATATGAATATTTCTTTTGAAAAACTATTTTCATTTGTCATTAAATAGGATTAGAAAAATGTATATCCTCCAAAAAATTTAAGATAAAAAATTATATATTAGTAGTTTTAAATAACATCCACACTGAAATTTGGCATTAAAGAATAAGAACTCAAATAATGTATATTTGGTTCAAGAATCCTCTTACCTTATTTCAGTTTTATTTCATCAATTTAATACATCGATAATATAATTTCAATCATTAATTTCTAAATCAAAAAAATAGATGTATTTGAATGAATATAATTTAATTAATTTATTCAATGAAAATATTAATAAGGTATAAAATTGGATTTCATTGTTTTGGAGGGTCTTTTTTCTAGGGTTTCATGATCGCTTCACTTGTATATATGTAAGTTATATCATTTAAAATTAGAATAGTTAATCATAATTGAAATTATATGTTAATAATGATTTCACATAAGTTTAAATGGTCTTATATATTATTTTTGATTTTTGATATGAGATTATTTGTAAGAAAAAATGATATTGGTAATTATTTTAATTAATTTGGTAGTATTTATCATCACAAACATTGTTTGTTTTATTATTAATTATTAGGAATATAGTTCTATTCCAAAATAAATTAAAAGTTATAAAATAATAATTAATTTTTTTTTCAAAACTAATAATTGTTTTATAACCCTTCAAGAAGGAGGTAATGGATCTTGAAAACATGTTGTCCTTGAAGGGGATAAATCATCACTATATAGATTATGTCTTCATTTTTAGAATAAAAGGGATAGAAGATGAGATTTAGGACAAATTAGTCCATTAACATAATATAATTAAATTATAAATATGATATTAGATGTAATGGATCAGAACGTCCTGGTATATTACATGGTCAATTTCTAATGTTGTGGTGCCCTGGACACATTAGTGAGTCGTAAGGGTGGTGGTGTTAGTGGTAGTGTCTCACCGATCAGTGCCACAGGGTTATCTGGGGTTTCATTCCCTAGTTCCTATTAACGATTAATTTAATGATTAATGCCTCTTTAATGTGGTTTTAGGTCATTACTTTTAAAGACCATGAATGATGTTATCGATCTCCAAGAGTGGGGAGACCCTCGAATGACCAATCTTTTTGTGGATGTTACGCATTTTCCTCTGTTAGAATGAAATCTTTTAACACATAGCTTCTATGGTCACCTTTCCGATAATAATTATTAAAAAAAAATTAATTCATTCATCTGTAACAGTCAAACAGCATGTTGAAACCACTGTCTACCATTAAATCCATTCACGATTTTAATCACATAACTCCAGGATCTCGGCTTTTATTTCATTGTGTTTCTTCTTCTTTTGATCTATCCATATTTCCTTTCCGTGGTGCGTTTTGAGTCCCACTTCTTATGGATAGTTGTGTGCTTGTTCTGGATCCTTTTATACTCACTCTTGGAGTCCTTGGAGTTCCTCCCCTTCAAGTCATGCATCCATAGTTCTTGGCATGTAGAGGAAAACATTGATCCTTGATCTTCCAAGTAGAGTTTCTCTTTCCTCTATCTTTATAGTGTATCTTGCGTGGTCAGTATGATAATTTTTCTATGTGGATGGATGAAAACAAACCTTAATGAAGATAATAAATGGTTTTTAAAAAATTAATCGGTGTGTTTGATAATCCTTTTGTAGTATTTTAAATTTTCTTATATGTTTTGAATTTTAAGGGCTTATTCCCACTAAAAATCGTGCTCATTGGTGTTCATTCCTTATGCACTAATGATCCTCTATTTTCTGTTAAATCCTATGATTAAATGGCTATAACATGGAAAGTGGTTAATCGCATAAACCTGATTGATTAAATGGATACCCAATGAATTAGAATCCTTGTGTGGTAACACTAGATAAAAAAAATGGAAAGATGGAACTATAGGAATTGTTTATTTAAATCAATGAACTCCCTTTCTTTATTCTAGTGACGTGTATGGTAGTTATGCTTGATTCTTGTGGGGTAACGTGGATGGGGATGCGATCCTCTATTTTTCAGTTGTTGTTTTTTGGATCTGAGGCCATGTGGGGACATATGTTGGGGTTTGGGTTGGATCCTGTACTTCATGGGATCTCACGGATCTCTCTTTTGGTTTTGACGTTACACGATAACTAGGTTATAATACTTAATTTTCTACATGGATGTTTTTCTTCCTTGCATTATGTCTATGCCTATTAGTCTCTTGGTAATGAATAATTATTTAAATGGAACCAATTGTATGTGATAACAAGAATGAGTAAAATGGGGAATTGTTTTCTGGGAATGAGTTGTGACTTGGCTGTGTCCATTGTGCATTTTATGAATGATTAATAACGAGGTTTTTGTGTATGGTCTGGTATTGGGACCCTTAGGTTGGGATGATTTATTTTTCTCTTATATGTAAAATATAGTTCTGATATTTCTTATTCCTTATTCACCCATGTTGATCTTTTTGTGACGAAAACCCCATTTCATGGGGGAGGGTATTTTTTCCAACACCTCTACGAGTTGATTGTTATTATCTAATTTTCTTGTCCCCTTCACAAATAGCACAATACTCTTTGGGCAGGTTGTGAAGGACTGAGGTCCATTAAAGTGCCATATTCTTCTGGTAGGGTAGTTGTGGTGTTCAGCCCAGGTGTGTGCAGGCAGTTTGATTTCGAAGTGACTTTGGGATGAGGCCCAGGTGTCTTTGATCATGGCGCTAGTTGTTTTGGCCTAGGTTTCTTCGGGAATGGTGGAAGTTGTTGTGGATCAGGTGTCTAGGGGTGGGGATGTGAGTGGTTTTTGGGTTCGAGGTGTCTGTGGGAGGGATATGTGGTTTTGGTGGCCCAAAAGGTTGTTGTTGGGGCGGCAGTGGGACTGTGGTGAGAATAGAGGGGGAGGGTGATGGAGAGGATGTCTTAAATAACTCATGGTAAATCAGTTTGTGGTACCCAAATGACAATTTCTATTACTATTTCATTACCTAACTTGCGTTATTTGGGGAGTGTTCCTTGGTAAAGCTAGGTGGATAGTTTTCCTTTCTTGGTGTTTTGGTTATCCTTACTTTCTAATGTGGAATTAGATTGTCTCCCCACATGTGCACAAGAGCTTTTGGTTTTCTTTACTAAGTATAACTATATACTTACCCTCTCTATATAAAACTACTTTTTGGTTTCTAGATGCACTTCAAGGACTGTGTAGGGCCGTAGTAGCTTAAAAATTAGGACATGTTAATTGTAATTTTCTTAATTTTGGTAGATTCCCATTGTATTTTTTCTTGTACTTGTATGGGTTTATTATTGAACATGCATATGGGAATGGGTTTTGGATTTACTTTTATATTCAGTTTTGGAGTTTTTGGGGTTTTTAACCTTGTATCTCTTGATACAACTAAATAAAAAGAGTAATGCCTTCTATATTACATGTGATTATATACCCTTGGTGTTAGTCGCTGCTCCGGGGCATATTAAAGGCGGGAAATGGGGGGTCATTATCTGTCCTTCAACTTGAGGAAGGAAGGGTTTGTAAATTTTCTTTCCCTTCCCTCATCTCGGTGAAGGCAGGTCATGACAGAATGGTATCAGGGGATATGGTTGAGAGATAGGTAGGATCTTGGTGTTAGGTATTGTGTGTATTTCATGAGACTGTGGGGAAAAGTGTTAGGAAATCTTCAGGCATGAAATAAGGCAGGGAATAATGGCTAGGACACTAGATTTTTGGGCCCCCTGAGGTCCGATGCAAGGACTCTTGACCGATCGAATGACCAAGTGAGGCTACACTAATAGCAGGGAAGACACCCTAATAAATTTACATGCATCATTATTAACTATGTTCTTATGTGTCCTAGATGTTCTGAGAAATTTAATTAAATAAATTGTTTAAGAAAAATATAAAAGATATATTCTACAGTACTCAAGATTAAGAATTTATTTTTTACCTTGTAGATATGGCTCTCAAATGATGACCACGATTAGTGCGGGTGATCGAGGCCCTGGAGGCTGATCTAGATAATCAATAGAGGACTGATTTATAGGAGCATGAAAACCATGGGAAGAAGTTTCATCATGCCATTCAGCAAAAGAACCTCATAATGTACGATGGAATCATCTCATACATGGATATACAAAGTTGGATCGAGGAGTTAGTGATAGATATCAGCTTGTTCTAGCTTCCGTCTGAGTGTTGGGTTCCGTTGGTAGTCAATTAGATGACTGGTGCAGTGCATTAGTGGTGGATGCTCTACCTCGGAAAGAGGATAGAGTGTGATATTTTGTGTACTAACATGGAGAAGGAGTTCATAGAAAAATTCCTTTCATATACGATGATGGATAAGAATAGGAAGGATCTACTCTCCCTTTAGCAGTGGAGTATGTCAATGAGGGTGAAGGGGATCACTTTCAAGAATCTCCATCATTTTTCTACAGACCTTTTTTGGATGAGGATCTTCATACGGTAATTTTAGGGCAGGCACTCTGACCTTCTCTTCAGTATGTTGTTAGTCCCATCTCCCTACTGAAGAACATGGAGGTTGAGATGAACGATGAAGTGTTTAATAGGATGCATAAAATTGGTGCTGCGGGATGGGAGCTAGTTAGTCTCGTCAATGGAGAAGTCCATCAGTAGCAGGCCTCCAGCCTCAGGGCCTTCTAGGTTTCAGCCAGTGGGGAGTAGGCCACATGAGTTCCAATTTCGATCTCCCTATACTCACCATTTACATATAGGCCTAGGAATGAGGTGTTTCATCTGTGGGAGCTGTGGGAACCTTCAGAATAACTGCCTGGATGGAGTGTTTTACAATGTGGGTGGGCAGGTTTAGCGCCCACCTCAGTCGCAAGAGTTTTCAGCCAGGATATTTCAGCAGCATCAGCTGGGATTGCGAGCTCCCACTCATCCAAGAGCAGACATTGCAGGAGGAGGCCGACCATAGGGTGCTCTTTAGGGTCCTAGAATAGGGCATGGATGGGGAGACAACTAAATTTTGAGGGGTAGAGGAGCTTAGTGTGTGCAGTTTTACGCCACAGAGGTAGTAGTTACCGTTGGGTCGTAAGTCATTAGATGTATGATTAGCTTGTTTTAGCACTCCTGCATGTGCCTTGTTTGACTCAGGATATTCACACACCTTTGTTAGAAACATTCTCTCCCTTTCCCTGGTCCTAGATATAGAGAGACTCTCCATTCCCCTATTTTTGAGTACACCTGTTGGGGGTCATACCAGCTTTTTTGAGATTTCTGAATGATGCAGAGGGACGTTGTGGCCACATCAGTCTAGTGGGGATCTCCTTCTTTTTCATATTCAGCAATACGATGTCACCCAAGGAAAATAATGGATGTTTTCTATGAACACATATATCATCTTTTTATAGAGAAGTGTCATGTTCTCCGATGAGGATGGCCAGTGTGTGGATTTTTTTATTGAACAGAGTTGTCAGGAGGGGAGACGGTGTGGGGAGCCTGTTCCTTAAATGGTCGCTGATCTTTTGTCAGAATCATTGGATGTTGAGATGATAGATGTTCTGTGAGTGTTCAAAGAGTTCCTAGACATTTTTCCCAATGAGGTTGTGACTCTAACCCCTCTATGTGATGTTGTGTTCGAGATATAATTAGAACTAAGATCTCATCAAATGATGATGGCTACTTATCCGATGCCACCTTCTGAGTTTTAGGAATTGCATATTTAGATTGATGATCTAACGAACAAGTTTTTTTTTAAACCCAATGTGTCCCAATGGGGTTCTCTAATCTGGTTCTCCAAGAAGACTGATGGTGGTCCCAAGCTATGCATAGACTGCCAGAGTCTAAATCATGTAACAATCAAGAAACATTACCCTCTCACAGGGATAGATTATCACTTGTACTAGATGAGGAGAGAAGGTTGGTTCTCTCTGATCGATCTATGTTCTGGGTATCACCAATGAATGGGGAAAGGGTGATATCATGAAGATAGATTTTAGGTGCAGGTATGGGAACTTTGATTTCATAGTCATGTTTTTAGGTGTTACAAACACCCCTTCTATGTTCATGGGGATTTGGAACTCTAATTTCTGCGAGATTCTGGACCAGTTCGTCTTTGTTTTCGTCGATGAAATATTGATCTACTCAAGATCATATGAGGAACATACTACGCACCTCCAGATAGTCTTGGGGAACCATCGACATCCACATCTTTAGGAGAAGTTTTCCAAGTGCAAGTTATTGACATAATAAGATCATTTTCTGGGACACATGGTGTCTCAACAAGCGGTAGTGGTTGATTATGTGAATGATTGATGAGGTTGTTTCTGGTGAAGTAGCCAAGAATTTGACAGAGGTTCACAGCTTCTTGGGTCTGGCAGGCTATTAATGGTGGTTTTTACCCTTCATCTCTTGAGTTTCTTCTACTTTTAAACCTTTGAACTAAATGGAACATGCCTTGTTGTGGAGTGATTAGAATCGGGGAGCATTCATCTATCTAAAGGAAAGGTTGGTCAGTGATCCAGTGCTCAATTTTCCATACGAATGGGTGTTGTTTTAGGCATTTCTCATGCTTTTGGACAGGGCCTAGGGTGTGTGCTGATGAAACGGTGTGGGTGACATCTTAAGGGTCTAGGAAGTTATGTCCCCATTAACGTAACTATTCCACCCACGATCTGGAGATCACAGTGGCTGTGTTCACACTAAATTAGTACCGCACTACCTCATAAGTGAGCACTTTGTGGTCATCATGGATCACATGAGCTTGAGGTATATCTTCTCTCAGCGAGAACTGATCATTCAGTATTTTTCGGTGGATGGAGTTTCTTTAGTACTACAACTTTGAGATTTCCTACACCTTATAAAAGGGGAACATGGTTGTAGATGAATTGATAAGAAATTCACATGATGATTTGGTGCGAAAATAGGTAGATGCTTGGAATGAAAGGGATGTGTTGGTAGACCTAAACCTATATGAAATGGTGGGGGATGGTTGATGATGATTGATTCAGATGGCAGTATAGTCCTCCTTGTTGCAACAATTGGATAAATATCAGTGGGGGGCGTAAAGGCTGAAGTGATCCGCGATCGTGTTGACTAAGGCAATGCTCCTGAAGGGTGGTCGGAGGATAGTCATAATTAGATGCTTTTACAAGGGAAGCTATTTGTCCAAGAAACGATGAGCGAGGTTGTTCTATAAGATTTATATAACTCACTATTAGTGGTACACCCAAGAGTTCCCAAGATGTACTAAGGACTGGTGTAATAGTTTTGGTGGCCCGAGGTAAAGTGGGCAGTGGCAGAGTTTGTTCCAAAGTGACGGTTGTGTTATTAGGTGAAGGATGAACACTATGTCCGATAAATATTGTTGCAACCTTTATATGTACTCATGTGTATGTGTAATGACATCTCGATGGATTTTATTCACAGGACTACCCAGTGTTCGTGGAGGCAGAGATGTTATCAGGGTAGTGGTAGACCATCTGGCGAGGTCAAATCACATCCTAGAGATCAATGAGATGTGGGTAGTAGATGGCATATAATAGAGATACATAGATGAGGTGGTGTGGTTACTTGGAGTTCATAGGCCTATAGTCATGGATAGAGATGCACATTTTACCTAAGGAGTCTAGAGGGGATTGCAACATGATTTTGGAACCCAACTACATGTTAGCATTGCTTTACACCCCTAGATAGATGGGATGATAGATCGGACAATCCAGATATTGGAGTATATGATATGAGAATATTTTTTGTACTTCAAGGTATTGTGAGTACGACAAAAGCATCTGGTAGAGTTTTTATACAAAAATATCTATCACTCTACCATTGGAATGGCTCTATTCGAAGCCATGTAGGGGAGACTATATTGCTCAACCTTGTGCTGGAAAGAGGTTGGGGAAGTAGGTGTTCATGTCCTGTAGTTGGTGTACATCACCAAAGTGAAATTTTAGCTCGTACGATAGAGGATGAAGGCGACACAAGACTAGCAGACGTCGTATGAAGATCATATGAGGAGACCCTTGGAGTTCAAGGTCGGGGACCACAAGTTTTTGAAGGTATCACATATACGGGTGTAGTGAAGGCTATCCAAGTGGAGAAAACTGTAATGTCTTGTATTTTCCGTAAAATATTATATAGAATTATTATGAGACTAGGAGAAGATAGGGAACATCATTCTGAGGCCCGATGATCCCGAAATGGTGGTCTAAACATTTTTTTAATTTAATTGATTCGGCACTTGTGCGCGGTAGTGGCCGTTTCTATATGGTTGCCCAGATTAAAAGTTTGAAGGAACTGTTGCCTCTGGGGTGATATCTTTACCTAAGAAAGAGCCTAACCTTGACTGGTGTGGGTAGAGGGAAAATGTTAATTTTTAGAGATTTTATGTAAAATAAAATATAATAAATTCACTAGTTTATTTTATTTATTTTTGGAAATATCCGCTGTAGCACAGTGATGAGGTAGTTGTTTCAGTCATTAATGTCATGATATAATAACTCAGAAATCACAAGGCTGACTAATTAATGCCACAACGTGATGGGATTTCAAACACATTTCCCTTTTTATTTGGGATGACCATAAATCGATCGTTGTTGAAAGATTAAGAGGAAACCCTGGAGAAATCTCTCGATGATAAACAACTATGGATCAAAGTTGCCAATCGTTGCGCCAACGAGGTTGGAGGATCTTTACAACAAAGGTAGATTGACCTCTTCTTTAGATATAGATACCTTCTGGAGGTGGGAGTTGTTATTTCAAATCTCCTTTCCCCATTTTTTATTTTAAATGGAGAACATAGATCATCCACGAACATATTGATCAATGGATTCATACGTTCTTGTGGGGGGGTTTTATTTGGGATGATTCGGGGAATTGATCTATGTTGATTTGTTGTTTTTTAATTCTCCTCCATTTAAGCCTACTAATAGGAGCAAATCAATGTCATGAAGAATGACGGCCGAGGTTCGTTCCACGTTTCACTTTGGATTTCCTTCACCCCTTTTCATTCATGCGTTCTTCGTGTTCTTCATAGTGCGAAGAACAATGGATCATTGCGCATCCATTGTGTGACACAAAAATCCCAAATTGATGAATCAACACCACGACGACCATGTAGATGTGTCGGAATAATGGAAGATGACGAATCGAGCAAGATTCAGAAGTTTCATTATTCGGTCATTCTTCGGGCCGATGCATCGTTGAATGTTTTTGAAGCTGATAAAAGGTCCGAAAAAACTGAAATAGCTTCGTGGTGTTAGGGTGACCCAAACCTGGGAGTTTCATGTTGATTGGATGGCCAGATCGATGAATGAGGCATCACAGAAGGCGTGATGGTGGAGGTTCTCGTTTCAAAAAATTTCTAGAATACATGGTGTGTACTTCCGAAGAACACATTGTTTTGTACTAGAGGATGCCGCTAGGGTTTCTAGGGTCAGAGATGAATCAAACGGCGGGTGACCCTAGTCACACGGTGTGTCTGACTTTCACTGAAGCTTGGTGTGTATTTTGGGAAGTACACAGACACGGGACGATCTACACGGCTTTAGAACATAGCGTGTGCAGCATGGAATAGGAGGATACGTTGGACTCAGCGTGTATCCAGGGGGTACACGAACACCGGATGGAGTACACGACCGTGTACTCCATCTCACGTCCAGATGAGGCCACTAACATGGGTCACCCCATGTACCGATTACACAGGTTAGAGTATATTGGTTGATGACCATGTACGGGCACATGACTAGTGTACACGGATCCAACCCCAGCCACTCGGATTTGGAGTGTACACCGTACTACATGCCATGTACTATGTTTTCTACATGACCATCCTTACGACACAAGCTGTTGTACACAGACAGTACCTGGGGTCAGACACCACGACGTGTTACTTTTCTAAACACTGTGTATTTTTTAGAAAACGGAATGGTCCTCTTGTTCAACATAACTTGGACATCTTTCGTTTTGTTACTGCCCTTAGTCTCTTTCCCATGAAGGTCATAAATCCTTTTGTTCTATGAGAGTATGATCCCTTCAGCAAGAATATCTGTGATAGAGTCAGGAAACCATCCTTAAGGCCCAGATCAAGCTCTTATATCCACTCCTGACCCTAGGTAGTGTCCGACATCCCCTTAACCAACTCCACCGGGCGTCAATCCTCTACCAAGCAAGTGAATTCTGGATGAGTCACAGTATCCACCGTGTCCCTAGCAGGGATCCTCATCTGTTTATCATGATCTTTTCCCAATCAGAAGTGTGTCTCCCACAATGAGTGCACCTATCTATCATAATATTCCTACTCAAGAGTTCGTGTCCTGTAATGAGTATAACTACCTCTTGTGACATTTCTCAACGAAGAGTACTCCTTGTATGGATGTCATCATAGCTTTAAGACAAGTGGAGTGTGTACTCCCATATTTAGTGCTTCATGGAATCTTTGAACATAACCCCTAGTGGGGGTATGCGGTTGTGTGACTTATCTCAAGAATGCCTATTTGGGTTTTGAGTATATGTGGTTTGTGCTATATGTTTGGTAAACATATACTTTCAATAGATGACTGTATATTTACATTGTGTACTGCTTTGTGGTTTTTGGGGTCCTCTACTGAGTATTGTTATACTCAACCCTACACAGGCCTTGCCCACACGTGTTGTGTATTGTGCATAGGAGAAAACTTTTGATGGAGTACAGGGCTAACTAGGATAGGAATGAGCTTTAAGAGTTCCCTGCAAGTTGTGGCATTCTTATGGCTACGAGCTGCAGTCCCAGTACCTCTTGTGATTAGAGGTTGTACTTTCTAATTTTCAGACTCTTGTTTTGGTGGGCTTGTATTCCGGCCTAGTTTACTTTCTGTACTTTGCTTTCCATCGTACTCTTTTGGTTAGGTTTAGTTGTATGCCTGCATTTTGTTCCATAGTGGTTTTTTTACATTTTAGCATTCGTGGACTGGGAGATGTGTGCGTGTGTACATGTACTTAGGAAATGAATCACAGGTTAGTAATATGCATACTCGGTGCTAGTCACCAGCCCTTGGCCTATTGGAGGCCAGATTGGGGTGTCGTGGCATGAGCCCCACTAGGATGTGTTGTGACATAGTGGTATCAGAGGTGGTCAGTTCTACCTTAGGACCATGAGTTTGTGATATTTGGTTTGGGGAAACAGTGTTATTTGTTTTGAGTTAGGCTTTCAGGCCAGAGACTCCAGTGTTGATGTGGTGGCCTACATATCCATACACCAGGACTCTGATAACCTTCTTTTCGACTCGGTACATGAAAACACTAGTTGTAGGGAAGTAAAAGAATGGTACATGAATCATATAGGAATGGGTTGTGTTTTCAATGTCCTCTGTGTCAGCTATCCAGATATACTCATTTACCATGGTACATATTGTTTCATTACAGGATGCCTCTGTGATGCATACCCACTAGGGCTCAATAACATGATCATGAGGATGACACCTTTAGTGACAAGGCATTGATACATGGACCAGTTCCCCAGGCGTTTCCAGCAGGTGTTGCACCGGTTATGTCGCCACCAGTGGGGAAGCTCGTGGTACCTGTGGTATCAAATGATGAGGAGCATAGGTTGAGCGTGCTCCATGAGTTCCAGAGATATAGACCCCTCATTATCCAAAGTGAGCCCAATACTCATGCATCTGAGGACTGGCTTGAGGCGGTGACTAGAGTTTTCTGTCTAGTAAGGACACCATCAGACCAGATGGTGATCCTTGGAGAGAGCCTTCTTCAGGGTTTGATGGGATGATAGTGGAGTCTAACCATACAGACTCATGACGAGGAGACTCTTTCGTGGATGAAGTTTTACTGACTCATCATATAATATTTATCTCTGATTATTCTCAGAGAGTTCTACATTTAGGAGATTCTTCAGCTCTTGAAGGGCAGTATGAAAGTAGCTTACTATTCATCGAGGTTCACCAACCTCACCAAGTACTCAATGGATATAGTCAGGGATCAGTACTTTAGAGATTGGAACATTGAGTGAGGTATATGGAAAGACATCTGATATAATGTCGTGACTCTATAAATTTTGACTTATGTTGGAGTGACCGATCAAGCCTTGGTGATCGAGAGCTTCAGGGCAGTGCAAATACAGCAGACGACAGTCAGGAGCAGGCAGACAAGTTCGGAGACACTTACAGTCGGGAGCCGATGTCAGGCATAAGGATCTAGATGTGGGATACGCCATATGAGGACCCATGATAGATGATCGATAGTCTAGGTCTCTTAGACTATATCCAGTCAACCTAGGAAGATGTGATGTTACCCATGCGATGGTAGGGGACATCACGCAAGAGATTTTCTGACCTCTCGAGGTGCTGACAGGGAATCGATGGATGGACCACCAAGGAAGAGGGAGAGAGTGGAGCAGACAGAACCACTTGGCGGTGGATGTGGTAGAGGATCTGGGAGAGTTTCGGGTGGTGGCAGACTCATTGACTTACTTCCACCACCACCCCAAGGAGGCCGCCCCAGGCTCATGGATTTGGGGGAAATGGACAGGGACAACTGCATGCGGTCGAGGCATACAACCCAGGGGCTCTAGGGATGATTCGAGTTATGTTCTATGTCTTTTCTACCATATCTACCATAATTTTAGACACATGTTCTGGTCATTCCTTTATAGACACATGTCATGTACGAAACCTCAAGATTCTGGTAGAACCGTTGACTCGATCCTTATACTTAGAGACACCTATGGGAGGAGACTCTATGATCACACACCTCTGCAGACAGTGTGATCTTACCCTTGGAGTCGAGAGCTTCAATTGGAACCACTTGGGGGGTAGTTTCGAGCCCTTAATAAGTCATTATGGGTAAGTATTGGTCATCTTCAGTCAATGCCCAGATTGACTATTTTAGGATAAGTGTGTGGTGTGTCCGCAAAGATGGTATGAGGTTTTCCGTTGTTGGAGAAAGGGAAATCCTGCAGAACAGAATGGGCTTATTCCTAGGAGGGTGCAGCCAATCACTCATGAGTTGGATAGCCTTGTCCTCAGAGCAGTGGATGTTGTGAGCTCCCAATTCCTAGTGGTATTGGCGGAGTATGGGAACATATTTCCTGATGATGTTCTAGGATTACCTCCCACCTGGAAATCGACATTTTCATCGACTTACACCCCGGTACGACACCTATTTTTTCATAAGCATATCAGATGTGTGCCGTAGAGCTTCATGAGCTAAGGGTGCACTTTGAGGATTTGCGGAGGTAGGGTTTCGTGAGACCCAGCGTTTCACTTTGGGGGCCCCAGTCTTGTTTTCCCAGAAGGCAGAAGGGATTATGAGGTTGTGTGTGGATTACTGGTGACTGAACAAGGTGATAGTGAAGAATAAGTATCAAGTTCTAGGGATCAATGACCTCATCGATCAGTTTAGATGGGAATAGTGGTTCTTGAAGTTTGACCGTCGATCAGGTTATCACCAGTTACGTGTACGAGATGAGGATATACCAATGACAGCATTCAGATGATGCTAAGGTCACTATGAGTATATATTGATTCCTTTCGGCATGACGAAATCCCATGCAGTGTCCATGAGACTGATGAACTCGGTCATCTAGTCATTCGTGGATAGTTTCGCAGTGCTCTTCATCGACGACATCCTTGTATACTCGGCTTCAGAAGAAGAGCATATGTGACACCTTCAGATAGTTCTAGACGTACTTTGGGAGCACCAACCTTATGGAAAGCTCTCAAAGTTCCAGTCCTGGATTCAGGAGGTCCACATTCTAGGTCATGTCATCTTAGTAGATAGAGTAGATATAGACACAACCATGGTGGATCCTGTGTTATTATGGGATCCATCGTGGAGCGTGAAGGAGGTACGGAGCATCCTTGGGTTGTAAGGATATTACCTAAGATTCATTACTAATTTCTCTTGGATATCAGCAACGATGACAGCCTTGACCATGAAGGGGGAACCCTTCATGTGGGAAAAGAAGTGTCAGTAGGCCATTGAGCAGCTGAGACAGAGTTTTATGAGCACCCCAATATTGAGATTTCCGGAGGAGGGTGTCAAGTACATAGTTTTATGCAATGCATCAAGTACCGGGCTAGGATTTTTCCTAATGTAGAGGCAAGAAATGATTGTATATGGTTCTCTCCAGCTTAGGCCACATTAGCAGAACTATGCGACCCATGATCTCGAGTTGGCAGTGGTAGTCTGCGCATTGAAGATGTGGCGACACTACCTTATAGGAGAGTGTTTTATCATCTACTCTAAACATAAGAACCTTAGGTATATATTTTAAAAGAAAGATATGAATCTAAGATAGATTCATTCGCTAGAGTTCCTTCATGACTATTATTTTGAGATCATCTATTATCCTTGGAAGGGGATAAAGGTGGCGGATGATCTGAGCAGAAGGTTGAGCTCAGAACTGTTTTGTGAGGTGACAGAGCAGTTAGCTACGTTGCAGTTGTCCTTCGTGGGCAGAGACGATACATCTTGCCAACAGTTGATGGTTTTTGCCCCTGCACACTTACATCGTGTTAGGGAGGTGCATCTAGGAGATGTAAAATGTGTGGCCTTACATGCTCAGTTATCTACAAGACATGTTCTTGATGGATATTTGCACGGTGGGGATCACATACTTCTTTTCATTTGACACACTGTTGTACCGGTTGCATTATAGTAGGAGGTCCTATGATAGATTCATATATCCCCTTTGGTAGTACATCCTAGAGTGGAAAAGATGTACCAGGATCTCCAATGACACTTCTGGTGGTTAGGCATGAAGAAGTCAGAAGCTGGGTTCGTTTCTAGATTCCAGACATTCAAGTAGGTGAAGGTTGAGCACCAGGTTCCAGCAGGATTAGCTAACCACTGGATGTTCGAGAGTGGAATTGGGATGGAATATTTGTGGACATCATGGCATCCTTACCATAGACATCCAAGGGGCATGATTCCATCTGGGTGGTCTTTGAACGACTTACCAAGTCGGCCCAATTTCTCGCTATCAGGGAGCATAGTTCCATTGAGATCTTGGGATGCCGCTACATGCAGGAGATAGTTCGACTTCATGGAGTCCCTTAAATGATAGTCTCAGACCGAGATGCATGCTTTACATCCTTATTGTGGAAAGGAATGCAGGAGGCTTTTGGGACCCATCTATGCTTGAGCAAAGTTTTTCATCCTCAGACTGATGGTTAGACGGAGAGGACCATTTAGGTTCTAGAGGAAATGTTGTAGCATGTGTCTTGAACTTTGTTCATAGTTGTGAGGACCACCTACCACCGTTTGAGTTTTCTTTTTACAATAGATACCACTACACCATTGGTATGACACCGTTCGTGGCCTTGAATGGGAGACTCAACCGGTCCCCACTTTGCTCAACCGACCCTGGAGAGTCACCACTCATGGGTCCAGAGTTGGTGCGAGCTACCACCGAGACGATGAAGATCATCCGGGAACGTATGATTACAGCACAGAGCCGGTAGAAGTCTTATACTGACAGACGATGGAGACCTCGGGTGTTCTAAGAGGATGACCACATATTTCTTCGGGTCTCACCTCGACGAGGGTTTTAAAGATTTTTCTGGGGCTCTATGCAATCTTAGAGGTTAATCGGAACCTTCCAGATACAGGGCAGAGTTTTCGTGGTAGCGTACCACCAAGCAATATAGCCACAGTTGCATCGGGTACATGATGTCATCCATGTTTCGCATCTGAGGAGGTACGTGCATGACCCATCGCACGTCATCCACTGGGGAAGGCTAGACATCGTGGATGGAGTGACCTTTTCTAAGTACCCATTAGAGATTGAGGATCGACTGGAGAGGATCCTTTGTGGGAGATAGATTCCCTTGGTGCACATCCAGTGGCAGCATGAGAATCATCAGGAGTGCACGCGGGACTGGGAGGCCCAGATCCGTGCCCAGTACCCACATCATTCTGAGTAGAGTTTGATTTGGCTTTTCTGGGACCAAAAGCCCTGTGGTGGGGAGAATGTAAAGTCTCCTATTTTTCGTGTATTATTTTTAAATATTATATTGAATTATTACAAGACTAGGAACAAAGACGGCACATAATTCTGAGGACCAGTGATCCCTGCATGGTGGTCCAATTTTTTTTTTAAGATAAGTTAGTCGGAACTTGTGCACGGTAGAGTCAGTTCCAAAAAGGTTGCCAGGATTAACAATCAGAATGCATCATTGCGTCCTGGGTGACGACTTTACCTATGAAGAATCCTAACCGTGACCGTTGCGGGTCAAGGGAAAAAGATAATTTTAGGACATTATAAGTAAAATAAAATAAAATGAATTCTCAAGTTTATTTTATTTATTTTGGGAAATATCTACTATAGTGTAGTGATAGGGCAACTATTTCAGCCATTAATATCATGAAATAATGACTCAGAAACAGCAACGCTTACTCATTAATGCCGCATCATTATGGGATGTCAAATACGTTTACCTTTTTATTTTGGATAATCGATCATCGATCGTTGACAGATGATTGAGTGGAAACCCTAGAGAAACCTCTCAGTGAAGAAAAATGATGGATTGAAGCCGTGAATCACTATTCCAAGGAGGTCGTAGGATCTCAACGATGACGGTAGCATGACATCTTCGTTGGGAATTGATCCCTTTTGGAGGTAGGTGTTGTTATTTCAAAACACTTTTCCATGTTTTTGATTTTAAACGATGAACGTGGATCAACCACAAACAAGTTGATCTGCGGATTCATACATTCATGCAGGGGGGTTATATTAAGGATGATTGATGGAATTGATCCATGTAGATTTTTTTTATTATGCTCCATCTAATCCTACTAACGGGAGAGGATCAACGCCATGATGAATGATGGCGGATGTTCGTTCCTCATTTCACATTGGCTTTTCCCCCATTTTTCTTTCGTGTGTTCTCCACATTCTTCATGGGGTGACGAACAAGAGATCGTTGTGCATCAGTTATGCAATGCAATAATCCCAAATTGAATAATCAACACCACAAAGACCTTCTGGAGGTGCGACGACGATGGAAGATGACAAATCAGGCCGGATCGGGAAGGGACGTTCGTCAATATTTCTTTGCACGGATGGATCATTGCATGTTTTCAGAGCCGATCAGAGGCTTGAATGTAATAGAAATGGATTTTTGGCATCAGGGTGACTAAAAAATTGGAGTTTAATGGTGATCAGACGGCTGTATCGACGAACAGGGCATCATGGACGGCACGATGGTGGAGGTTCACATTTCTAGAAATTTCCAGAATACATGACATGTACTTTCGAAGAACACACCCTGTAGTACTGGAGGTGGAGCCTAGTGTTTCGGGGGTCATAGAGTAATCACATGGAGTGTGACCCTGGTCACATGATATGTTATACTTTCCCCGAAGATCGGTGTGTATTTTAGGAAGTACATGGACAGAGGATGATCTACACAACTTCAGAACACGACGTGTACAACATGGTAGAGGCGGCTACGCGGGACTCGACATGTCTTCAGGAGGTACATGAACATGGGATAGAGTACACGACCATGTATTCCATCACCCAGCCAAGTGATGCTAGTAACACAGGTCACCCCGTGTACCGATTACACAGTTTAGAGTACATAGGTTGATGACCGTGTACGGGCACATGGACTGCGTACACAGATCCAACCCCAGTCACCTGGACACTGCATGTATGCCGTACTACACACCGTGTACTATGTTTTCTACATGACCAACCTTACAACATGGGCCATTGAACACATGCACTACCTGGTGTCAGACAACATGGCATGTAACTATTCTACACACCGTGTACTTTTTGAAAATGGAATGGTCCTCTAGTTCACCGTAACATGGAAATCTTACGTTTGGTAAGTGCCCTTATTCTCATTCCTCTGACAGACATGCATCATTTCATTCTACAGTGGTATTATCCCTTTAGTAGGACTTTCTGTGATAGAGTTAGGCATCAATCCGTGAGGCCCAGATGGAGATCCTTTATCCATTCATGACCCTAGGTAGAGTCCAGAATCAATATGACCAACTCCACTAGGAGTCGGTCCTCTACCTTGAAGTTGAATTACAGATGATTCACGGTATCTGACATGGCACTATCAGTGATCCTCATCTGTGTATCATGATCTTTTCCACTCAAGAGTGTGTCTTCCGCAATGAGTGAACCTATCTATTGTAAGCATCCAACTCAAGAATGTGTCTACCGTAATTAGTGTAACTACCTCTTGTGACATTTCCTGATGAACAATACTCCTCATAAAAACATCATCAGAGCTTTAAGACTCATGGAGTGTGTTCTCCTAGAATGACTGCTTCGTGGAATCTTCAAACTGAACCCCTAGCATGGCTATGTGGTTGTGCGACTTGTCTCAAGATCACGGTACTGGTTTTTGAGTATATATGGATTGTGCTATATGTTCTGTAGAAATAGATTGCGAATATCTAACTTCTCCTTTAATATTTGTACTGCATTGTGGTTTTCGGGGGTCCTCTAATGAGTATTGTTATATTCACCACTACACGGGCTTTGCCTGCACATGTTATGTCTTTTGTAGACGAGCAGCCTTTTGACAGAGTCCAAGGTGGACCAAGATAGGATTGATCATTCTGAGATCCCTATAGGCCAAGGAGATCCAAAGTATATGACTAGTAGTCCTAGTACCTTTTACGTTTACCAGTTAGACTTTGTATTTTTTAGACTCCTGTTTTGGTGGGCTTGTATTCCCGCCCAGTTTCCTTTCAGTATATTGCTTTTTGTCACACTCTGTTTTTTGGGTTTAGTTGTCTGAATTTATTTTGTTCCTTAGTGGTTTTTTTACATTTCATCATTTGTGGGCTTGGAGATGTGTGCGTGTATATAGGTACTTAGGCAATTCCTCCCATGTTCGTAATATGACTACTCTATGCTTGTCACCAGCCCTTGGCCTATTGGAGGCAGGCATGGGTAGTCACGGTGTGGGCGCACATTGGGTAGGTCGTGACACAAGCTCTCTCCTAGGATCATCTAGCCTTTTGAAGTGTTGGGCTGAGCTAGTGAGGTGTAATATTAGCTGTAATAGCCCCATCAGTTGGAAAGGATCAACGATGTTTCCCATGTCTCCCAGCATCATTGATATCTACGCGATAATTCCCATGTCCTTGACTAAGGAGAGTTGGATATAGGGGATGATTCTTTATTCATGGAGAAACCAGTGAGGATTGAAGATCGAAAAGAAAAGGTGAATTGGGGATGAACCATCCCTTTATTTTGTGTGTTGTGGAGGAATAGTGTCCTCGAAGAGAGTACATGTGAACAAGAAGCACAGATGCACGCCCAGTACCAAGATCTTTTTGTAGTTTTGTACATTTCTGTTTTTTTAATTGTTTGTGATATATAGATTGACCTTCTTAACAATGAATTGTGTAGTTTTCCTTGTTTTGTGAATGTGTATGAAGAGTCCTGACTGTGGGGAGGTGAGGACCTGATCCCTAATGAAGACACATTAGGGTGGATGTGATTAAACCCTTGAGGGCGAGTCAGTGCCTCCCAAAGCAGATAATATATTGACATAGATGAAGAGACTCCGAAATCCATATGATTTGATGGTGTAACCTTTGTATATTTGTGTAATTGAGGTAGAATTATTCCTCTAAGCCGAAGAGGTTTACTCTAGAGAGATATCTTCGAGGTGGTTTCTTAGACCCCTCTCTTTTCTTTGGGTCTAGTTTCAATTATTGAGGATGAGAATAGTTTTCAAGCTATCTAATGTAAAGTCCTGAACACTTCTGGTCTATTGCATTGTCAATTTCTAGTGTTGTGGTGCCCTAGACCAATCAATGAGTCATGAGGGTGTTGGTGTCAATAGAAAGGTTTCAATATGGTGTCACCCTTTGGGGTGACGATTTTTCTCACCGATCGGTGTGTCCCCAATCGGTCTCACAAATAGGTGTGTACCCAATCGGTGAGCCACCAATCTGTGTGTCCTCGATCGGTGACTCTCTGATTGGTGAGTCCCTGATCAGTGTGTCTGCGATCGATGTGTCTGTGATTGATGTGTCACCGATCATTGATTCCCTGATCGGTGTGTCCCCGATCCATATCACTGATTGGTTTGCCTCAAATCAGTGAGTCACGGTTCGGCATGACCAATCGGTGAGTCACCAATCAAAGATTCACCTTTCTGTGTGTCGCTGATCATTGAGTCACCGATCGATGCCATAGGGTTGTAGGGTATTTCATTCCCTATTTTCCCGTAATGATTAATTTATGGTTTAATTCTTATTAATAGATTTTTGTGGCAATTATTTTTATAGACCATAAATGATGTTCTAGATCATCAAGTGTGGGGGACCCTCGACTAACCCAATCACTATGTCGTTGTTACACGTTTTTCTCTGTTTAAATGAAATATTTTAACTCAAAACTATTATGGGAACCTCTAAGATGATAATTAAAAAATAAAAACTAATTTGATCATTTTTTACCATCCAAACGCATTGTGAAACCACGATCCATCTTTAAAGACATTCATGATATTAATCCCCTAACTCTAGGATCTCTCTTTTAATCGCACGAAGTTTCTTTAATCTTCTAGGATAGTCTCGTTTCCCTTCAATGGTGTGTTTGGAGTCCCTATACCTGAGGATAGTTGTGTGCCAATGCTGGAGCCTTTTCTCTTTACTCTTATAGCCCTCAATGTTCCTAACATGCAAACCACAAATCCCCGGTTCATGGAGAGTGGAGAAAAAATCGATTGTAGATCATCCATGTATGGTTTTTACTACCTCTCCCATTACTGTATATCATTTGGGGTGGTAATGATAATTTTTCTATCGGTATGGATGAAGATAAACCATAAAAAATATAATAAATGTATTTTAAATAATGAAGTGGTGTGTTTGATGTTTCTTAATTACTCATTTACCATTTCTTATATGTTGTAAATTGTATGGGATTATTTCCGCTGAAAATCGTGGTGGTTGGTGGTCATAACTTATACACTGATGATCCTCTATTTTTATATTTTATCCATTGATTAAATGGATCAAACATGGAAACTAGTTATTCATGTAATCTTGGTTGATTAAATGGATGCCCAATGAATAAGAATCATTTTTCGGTCACCCATGTTAACCAAATGGAAATATTAAACTAAATGATTGGTGTGTTTAAATATAAAAACTCCATTACTCTATTCTGGTTATGTTTTGGGTTTTTCTGCTTGATTCTTGTTGGGTGACATGAATGGGGATGGGATCTCTTGTTCTGCAGTTGTTGGTTTGTGAATATGAGTCCATGTGGGGCCATATGTTGGGGCTTTGGTTGGTTCTGGTACTTCGAGAGATCTCATAGATCCATTTTGTTGTTATGACAATACAAGAGAACCAGGTGTGAATGCTTAATTTGGTGATTGGCTATTTTTCCGTCTGTGGCTTTTGGTTATGGCTGCTAGTTTCCCATTTGTGAATAAATATTTAAATGGAACCCCATGAATGTGACAATAAGAATGGGTTCAATGAGGATTTGTTTTCCGGGAATGACTTGTGACTTGGTTGTGGCTGTTGTGCTGTTTATGAATGAATAGTAAAAATGGTGTTTGTGTATGGGATGGTTTTTGAACCCCTAGTTTGGGATGAGTTCTTTTTTACATATATTTATAATTTAGGTATATAATTCTTATTTTTTCCCCAACAAAGTTCGGAACTTTGTGCCGAACACCCCCCACTTCAAGGGGGAGGATTTTTTTCCCAACACTCCTATGAGTGGATGGTCATTAGCTCATTTTCAGCTCTATTTTCTAAGTATCCCAAGAATATTTGGGAATACTGTGATGGCATAAGGTTCATTATAGGCCATGATTCTTGGGTAAGGATTGTTATGGGGGTTAGCCCAGGTTTGTGCGGGTAGTTTGTTTCCTAACTGTCTTCGGGAAGAGGTCTAGATGTCTTCGGGCATGGCTGTAGTTATTTTGGACCAGGTGTCTTCGGGCATGGTCATATTTGTTATGGCCCATATGTCTATGGGTGGGGATGTGTGTCATTTATGTGGCCCAAGTGTCTATATGCAAGATGCATGGTTGTGGTGTCCCAAAAGGTTATTGTTCGAGAAGTAGTGGGATTGCGATGTGAATGGTGGGGGAGGTCTGATGCATAGGATGTCTTAAATAACTAGTGGTAAAGTAGTGCGGGATACCCAACTATCGATGTGCTATTACTATTACATTACCCAACATTCATTATTTGGGGAGTGTGCCATGGTGAGGCTTGGTGGATAGTTTTCCTTAATAAGTGTGTTGGTTATCTTTGTTTCCTCACAGGGCATTAGATTGTCTTCCAACTTGTTCACAATAGATTTTTTTCCCTACTGAGTATACCTATATACTCACCCTACATATATAATACTTTTTTTATTCTTGGAGGACATCTCGGACCAAGAGGGACCGTAATATCTCAATCATCAGGACAAATTTTGTTGTTGTTTTCTTTATTTTTGGTAATTTTCTTTTGGAGTATTTCTTGTACTTGTATAGGATTATCATTGAACATGCATATGGGAATCAGTTATGGATTTACAATGACCTTTAGTTTTGTATTTTTTTTATATTTTTACTATTGTATCTCTAAATACTACTAAATAAATATAGGTATTCCTTCCAAATTATGTGTGAGACTACACCCTATGTTCTAGTCCCACTCCAGGGCCTTTTGAAGGCGAGACTCGAGGGGGGGTCATTATTTCTCCATCAACTTGAGGACGGTACAGTATAGAAATTTACTTTTATATACCTTATCTCAGTGAAGGGATGCCATAAAACTAGATTTATCATACACCATTGATAATAATAGGTGTGTAGATAAAGAGAAAATAAAATAAATTGAAAATAAATTTAATGACAAGGAATAAAGATTTTACTCTTTCATTCTTCACCATGATATCCTCCTCAGGGAAATTTATTTTCATTTTTTTTTAGGCCATAGGATCTTAGAAATGGGGGAGAGTCATGTGAGGATTTTTGAGTTGAATTTGAAAAATATTAAAATGTTTGTAGGTCTGATTAGAAGATTTGGTGATGGGTGGTATTTATATGGGAGTATATGGGTGTTTTCTGATTGATTATTCAAAAATATATTATTTTTCTTGGTGTCTAGGAATAGTTTGAAACCTATAACTAAATATATTATGTAATGATGGGTTGTTATATACTAATGGATAATGTTATTCATACATCATCTATGACTAAATAATTTATATATTTGTTAAATACCATAAATTACAAAATTTCACTAATTAGTAGTGATTAAACTATTATAGAAAAATACAAAAAAATAAACCAAAAATTCTATGACGTGTATAAGTAAAAAATTAAACCCATTTTATGAAAAGAATTTACAAAATAAGAGAAATTTATTTTTAATTAATATCACCATATATTAAAAAATGTTGATATTTAAAATACAATAGAATTTATTACACGTTGAAATATATCTTAAAATTTTAATATAATCATAAATGAAAACAATATAAATTTATGAACCATATTTTTGAAAATAATTTGCCTCTTAACAAATTATATTATTTGTAAAATTGGAAATAATCATTTATGGTTAAAAAATTTGAAGTCACAATTTATCAATATTAAAATATTTATTTACTTATAGTATGAAATAATTTTATCATACATTCATTTGTAATATAGATAAATTTTAGTTTACAATCATAGGTGTCATTATTATTTAATTGGCTGGATTACTATTTCTAATTATAACATTACTATTCCCAAGGTCATGTTTCAATTCAATTTTGTATAGTTTCTTGAAATTTTATGAATATCACTTATTTCATTATTAATTAATGATAAAAATGTATTTACATTGATATATATGATATTTTAGTATTTTATACTATATAATGTAAGTAAAATATGGGCGAAATTATATTGATAATTGTTTGGGTTATTAGTGAGTGTAATTTACATGATGTTAAAATAATTTGATAAATCCCTCAAATATTCCACAAATTTTGGACTCCTCTTCCCTAGAGGACCAGAATTTGAATTAGTATGTTTTTAAGATAAGGATTCAACAGTTTGGAAGTTAAAGAGAAAAATTTTTTATTATGCTTTTCATATTTTTGGTAAATTACTAGTATCGTGGTGTTTTAAAAATGAAAAAATATGTTTCAATATTAATTACAAAATCTTTGTACATATCTATATGGAGTAACTCTACAGAAATTTATAATATGAAACCTAATTTCATAGAGTATGAGTATAAATTCTAATATTTTTCATAAATTTTTACATCATAAGTGTCATAAAGAATTATATGAATAGTATATCTAATTATAGAGTAATAAATATTGATGTAAGACATCACTTCTGGATAGATACATTCCCGAAGAGTCATATAACTATGGAATTTATAAGAACATGAATTATCTTAATTTTATTTTTAAAAATAATTTAAATCAAGATAGATTGAACTATATCAACCAAAAATTTGGAATGATAATTTTATGTTATAAATTAATATTGGAGGATTCACCATTGTAAAATTAATTATAAAAGAGAACACCATTGGAATATAAATAGTTGGAAAAGACACAATTGGAAAAGACACCTTCAGAATGATCGACAATTGGAATGATCATCCACTGGAATTATCCACCATTAAAATGATCCAGCATTGAGATGATCCACCTTTAAGACGATAATGATATTAATTTTTATTCTTCTACCTAGTAAACCACCATTGTTCAACTATTAATAATATTTAATGAATTTTTTTTATCGATTTAATCATTATGATTTTTTTTTCATTTTCGAATTTAAATATCTAAATTCTAAATCTAGATTAAAATCTAAATTTTATTTCACACACACACACACTCTCTCTCTCCCCCAACCAATTTAAACATTTATCATTCTCTTTATGTCACAAATTTCTTCCTTATCAATTATTTTTGTCAACAATCAGTTCAAATAAATGGTGATATTTAATAATTTTTTGTTGTCATATCAGGAAGGATTCAAGACTATAGAGAACCCAGGAGAAGAAATATTGTGGGATATTTTAAATTGGAGGAACAGAAAGCTTGTGAACTGTATAGTTGTGTATGAAACAAAAATGCACTTTTAATGATTTTTTTGATAGAATATTTGGATATTATGGTGATATAAGACCATTTATGAATTGTTATTTTCAATATAAATTAATAACTTTATATATATTGTTTTCTCATATGTTATATCAATATACAATGTTTAGTTTGGTGAAAATAAATATTTAATTTGATCCACGGTTGTTGGAGAAGTGGATAATTTTTATTCAAGAGAGTGTGAAAGTTGTAACAGTGTTCATCATCATGGAGTTTTAATGATTTAAAAAAAAGTCCCTATGATGGGGGATCATTTGTTTATAGGGATTATTTTTTAAAGATGATAGATTATAATACTGTGGGACACCCTACAAAAATTGGGTTAGATAGGGAATGAATAATGTTTTTCAAGATAACTGAACATATATTTCGACCCAAAAAATGGATTTCAATACTATGTGATATCGAGATGTGTATCATGTATTCCTTATAAATTTAATGAATTGGAATAACGTTTGGAGGTACCACATATTATGAATTATTGAAATGAATATGTCATCGTCTAGGTCAAATTCTCATATTTAACCTATGTTGATTTTTTCTATATTAGAAACCATGTTCTTCATTTTTGATGAGTAATTTATATGAAGTGTGGTTGTTTCATCTTGATTAAGGATTCTTGAAATATAATTAACATGAAATGGAATAAATGTATGAAATGATGGGATGATTATAATGGAAAAATATATTAGTATTTTAATTCTATAGGTCATTCTTCTAGATCCAAGAACATTGTAAATCCTGGATTTGAGCCTAATGGGATAGTGTATTATTATAATGAGGAAGAATTTGTTAATGAGGATGATATGAGGAGTTTATGGAAACATCTGATGAAGAGGGTAGTGACATAGATATCCCTAAGTGTTTAGTTGTTTCTTTTGGACCCGTAATCCCCAATGTTTCATTCCATTTTAGAGAGTGACTCTTATTTGAAAGGGATGTAGATGTTTATGAGAAAGCTGTATATAGAGATGAAAATATCAATACATCGTCTATATAATCAAATGGGTTTTGCGAAATATGAAATTGATCTTATAATGGTTATGTGGAATATGGGGGAAATGCAAAAAATGGAAATTGTAGTAATAATGATAGACCATATCATGATGATGGTGATGATTATGTGAGGGCTCATGTGATACTATCCCTCACCTATTGCTTTAGTTATATCAATTGAGTGACATTGTTACTTTAAATATGTGTGTGTGGAAAGATCCATTTTATTTTATCCAGTATGTAAAGATACCACTATTAGAGGTGATCAGAGGTCATTTTTTGAGTGGGAGGGATCCCCAAATTATGTAAGTCACTAAGTTGTTTCTATAGATCATAATGAAGTGTATTCTTATAGAGTGTATGTTATAGAAAATGATTAATTTCAAAAGATCATAGGTTATCTCCAACATTGTATTGAATACTCAGAGTCCATGAAAGGAAGAGAAATTATGAATTTCATTGAGATATTTGGGGTGTTTATTTCTTGGAAGAGTACTATGTATTGTATATGGATGATTTATTTTTGGAAAAAAACATTTATAAAATTCTTATCTATATACGTATTGATATGATAATAGTGGGTATATATAGAATAGTCCCACCATAGCATGGTGTAACTACTTCCTTAGATGGAGTCAAGAGATGTAATATGATATTTAGTAGATCTGGTAGATGATGTAGGTGACCATGATGTTATTACATAACTTTTTCCATATGATACATTGGATCCTATAGACTCTACAATTCCAAATTATATGATACTTATTTTCATATTTTCTTCATATTTGGAATCTATAGTTAATTTAGACTATTTACATAGGAGGCTGATTTCATTTTCATTATTGTTTTGATATCTCAATCACCACCTAAAACCCCTTTTAGTGAAGCTGAATAAAATAATCTTATTAAGTTGGTTTTTTCCATATTTATCCCATGATGAATTTTCATATACAAGAAGAAAAAATTGGTAATCAATTGTTCTCTAGTGTGATTCAAAACATGATATCTTTGATTTAGAAGATATGTACAACTTTTTTTGTTTTCCAAATGCTTTAATGAGGTGAATTGAGTGTGCACCTACTATAGAATCTTCTTCCATTTCTCCAACTATATCAACAATACTTGATGGTTCGTTGATATAGTATATAGTTTGAGAGGACATGCATTATATAATGGATGAACTATCACCTCATATTTTTTCATGATAATCTCACGATTCCATTTTTACTAGGGAGTTCATTGAAATGATATACTAGCTCAAGGAATTAGGACTCAAGATAAATCTTTTCAAGGAAGAGATGAAATAATTCATTAGTGTTATGGAGAGATAAGAGAATATAGTTGTGGACATTTCAATCCTATATTTACCTTATAATATGATATTCTTAAAAAATTATCATTCCAATGAACCTTTTCCTCTTCAGTATCCTCCATTTAGCTTGTCTTTAGTTGAAGCAGTCAGACATCTTAGAATAGTAATCAAATGAGAGCATCTAACCAATACCTTAGCACTCTCATACACAACCTCTACACCATAGGAATAAAAATAGTACCTCATGCATAATGAAATTGATAGGTAACTGTTTATCCAACATCTAATTATAACAGTGACAAAGACTAGACATAGTATTTATTTAGGACTCTGTTGTATTTTCCATATATTTAATTTTTGATGTAATCTGATGATATTTTATTATTAATGATTTTTCTCTCTCTATTTTTATTAGTTACATCATTATATTTAATGGTTCAGAAAAAATAATACTAGAAGGGGTATATTTTGGATGCAATTTACCATTGTAAAAAATATTATCCATTTGAAATGTCGTCATAGGTATAATTTTTCTCTTCGATACAATTATAACTTTATTATTTTTTTATTTTTTAACCTTAATAGTTTTTTGGATTTATATTTTAATCCTTCAATAATTTTTCAAAATATTGGTTCAAAATGTTACATTATAATTTTGAATTGTTATGAATATATCCTTACTTATTCATAATCATCTATTTTTGTCTATTTTTATTTTATATAGGGGTTATGACATTCAAAATTCAAATTTTTAATAAAATATAACAGAAAGGGAAAACAAAACGTCTACAAATGCATACCACAAAAAATCCCAGATCTATGGAGGTCTAAAAAAATAAGTCTGAGGGAATCCCCTCTGATCAAATTGATCCCTACAGCTTCAAACTAAAAATGCCATCGAATACAACACTATTTACATTAAGAGAACTCAATAAATATAATTACTAGTCAAAATTATTTCCCTCCCTCCATGTATGGGAATCACTGATGCTATCCCCCGTGATAGTAAAAAATTTCATGATGATATAATGAATAGACAAAAGAATCATATCTCCACCTTTAATATCATTATACAACAGCATCGAGTCCATTTTAGCATCCATAACAGCCAAACATTTTACACTACAAAGAATGTGACCCCAAGAATAATTCTATATTCATCTAGAATAGTAGTTTAATGTCAAAAAATTGATGTAAAAAATCCATAATAACTGATCCATACATGTCTCACACCGACCCTCATCCATGAATATTACCAACCACACATGACCCATCACAATTCATTTTTAGACCATCAGTAGGAGGACACAAATATACCAAATTTATTAGACTACAAACACTCTTATGAAAATGAATACCAAATCCATTCACCATCTGGTGTAAGGAATGAGTTTCCATCTTGTTACCCAAGGCTTTAAAATGATCCAAAATCATACTTTTAACTTTGGAAATGATCTGGTATCCCTTCGAGGCTGCACCTTTATAATGAAATTTGTTTCTCACTTTCCAAAAATAACAACAAAAAGTTTGGAGTATCATAGTCTGGGTAGATCTTTCCGTGTTTCCTCTCCTAGACCCATGATACCATTTATCAATAAAAGACATATCATCCATCTTTTAATTAGACAAAGAAGTAAATTCACCAAAATAACCCCAACCGTCAAGTGCCCATTATATTTTCAATAAATGATGATCTAAACTAAACCCTACAATAGACATCTAGAGACAATACAAACACCACATAGATTTCAATTTTCGTCAGTATGAACAAAATAATGTTAATACTCTAGATAAAAAAATTAATGTTGGATGGGAAATTATTTACCCAACGAGTTTCATTCAAAACATCCCCCAAATTCAATATTTATAGTTACTGGTGATATTACCTAATAGTAAAAAATGAAAGATGGGGAAGGGGTATAAACATACTTATCTTCATTATTAGTTATTTCAATAAGATTGAACATATCTCTTTGGTATTTATTTTGAACTACTTTGATGATGTTAGGATAAGGGATAGCCTCTTTAATGGAAATAGAAGTAACATGAAAAAAATGGATAATAAAGAATATCCCCCACTCGAATTATGTTGGCATAAAAATACATCCCATTTTCCTATTTTCCAAAAAGATTTGTTCCCCATAATATCAATAATAGGCCCAATATCTGACCATAGCTAAGAAACATTCTGGTCTATATTATTATAATCCCCAAAAATGTTACCATTCCTTGAACACCCACATAAAGTTATTTTCTCCAACACTTCCCAAGCCAACTTAGCATGAATAAAGTGAATAATTTCTTCAAGACTGCGAACATTAATTCCTCACTCAACAATCGTCTTATCCATCCTACTACATGAGCCCCAATGTCTTTTAAATTTACCCTGTTGATTCCATATAAAACTAAATATAATTCTGTAAGTGTTTTTGATAACAACTTTAAAGACTTTGACTGAGGAGAGGGCATGAATTTGAGAGGCTAATAACAAACAATTCATCAAGGCAATTCTACCACCAATGGAAAAGGAAATATTTTTCCAATTAAGAACATGATCCAAGATTCTGCTAACTAGAGTGTCATAATCAAAAATATGATGTATTGTAGGAGAATGGGGTGACCAAAATATTCATTGTGAAAATCACCTCTTTTCTTGTCCAAACAGAGACTCACCACATCTATCCTCGTAATCGGATATGTGTAGGATATAAAAAAACTCTTAATTCTCTTCACTATCTGGACACTAAAAATAAATTAACTATCCAACATCCTATTAAAACTCCATAAAGGATTACTCATTGAATTCATGAATATCATAGTATCATCTACAAACATGATATGAGAGACTAAAAGGGAATGTATTCTTCTCCAATAAGGAATCTAATTCATATTGAATATATTCTTATGAATGAGAGGACTTAGAACATGTAGAGATATAATAAAAATACTAGGTGAAATAGGGTATCACATCCTTATAAAACAATATAACTTAATAAAACCAATGAATTTATCCATGAAAGAAACAACCATCCATGCAGAGCTAAAACAACTAAAAATAATATCAACATTTTATTTAGAGAACCCCGTAAATGCCATTACTCTATTTATGAATCTGAATTCCATATAGTGGTGGGCCTTATTCATATCAAGATTGATGACCATGATTGATCCACTAGTTTTGAGGAGTATATCCCTACACAATTCTTAACCTAATGCTATAGACCCTATATTGATCTCCCATTTACATAAGAAGTTGGTTCCATAGAAATCCATTGTGGAAGAAGACCCAATAAAATTTAATTGATAACACTAGAAAGATTCTTGTAAGAGAAATTACACATACTAATTATCCAAAATTGGAATATGGAAATAGGATCCTTAATTTTAGGGATGAGCAGCACTTGAGTGGAAGAAACAATTCATGGAAGGAATCCACCTTGAAAAACATCTTGAATAGCCATAATAACATTTCCTTTGATAATATCCCTAAATATCTATAAAAATAGAAAGTAAATGCATCCTCACTAGTACAACTATCTGGGTTCAGATTCATTATAGTAGAAAAGATATCATCCTCTTGTGGAATGACACTCTATGTTTTATTATAAATTTCAAAAAACACAATCTCGAAATATATTGTTTATTAAATGACATGATTTGTGATCATTAAAAAGGATGAGATTACAAGATCTAGTTTGTTTTAATTATCACATACCATGACTATTATTTTTTAAATGGGGATAATGTTTTATGATACTGTATTAATAGAAAAATAATAATTTTATAAAATTGGATAATTATTGAAATGGAAAACTATCAGTCTATTCTGTCACCAAACATGTGCCACCACCACCTCCCAGTACCATCAATAATATACCACTATCAGTTTTACCACTATTATAATCCTTCCACATCCATAGTTAGTGATACCACTAGATCATGCCACAATCAGGCATTCCATCATAGAATAGCTGCCACTATTAGTTGACTTACAACTAGAATCTATTACCACATCAATATACTACCACCGTATCAGATACTATCAGAGTGGTGCTACCAAAAAACCTCCAATTAAATATATTTCTATCCCATAGGCTTGTTAGACCACCAGAGTATGATACCTCATTCTTCCTTCCAATAATATTTGTTTCCTATAGAGATGATTTGTCATCGACCTATTATATTGTTTATATTCTGGTGTATTTGAATATAGTACTACAAATGGAATGTATTTATGATTTAATGTAGTGTATTATTTAATTATTATTCTTTAACCATTTCACTAACACAATAAAGAAATTCAAAGGATCAGTATAAGTAATTATAATTATTCTTCAATTGGTAATCAATCCTTAAAATATATATATTTCCAGGAAGACCAACATATGAAACTGAGATGGATATGTGGCTTGATAAATATGATAGAGAACATACATGTTGGATACATATTGAAGCTTTAGTGTTCATGTGGGTACCATATCAAATATCATGTTTCATAATCACTCTAAATCAAGATAGGATTCGAGAGGCATCTTAATAAATAACTAATAATTCATTACACTCTATTTTTCTAAAACATTCAGGGAAACGATTCATGCTCATCGCAAATCCAAACCTTCCATATCTCAAGAATTTCCAGTATTAAAAATTGGTCATCAAATCATTTCATCATCTATGTTTATATTCTATAACTATTTTTTATATTTACTTTTGATTAGTGTTTTATTATGATCTATATATTCAAACACAGAATAACTATTTCAAATATATTAACGAATGCAATTTTTTCTCCTTATGAATGTTTATCTATATACTCGAAAAAATTTCTTGATGTGGTCCTTGCGTGGAATTTTTCTTTACCCATATATAACTATGATTGAGGTTTTATGCCTATAATGCATATGTTTTTAAGACTATACCCGATCCAAGTATAAATTTGATTATTGGTTAAAATAATCCTCTTTAAAAAGTGGGATTTCCATGTTGAGGGGATTAAGTATTAACTTTATAGTAAACACCTTGTTTATTTTGTTTTGTGTGTACATTTTTATTTTCATTATTTCACATCATAAAAATAATTTTTTATATCTCTAATCAAAACCTGTAATATGATAGTTAATCTAGCTTACTAATTATAAAAGTATTTTTTATGTAAATATATTTTAAAAGTTATTGTAATTTTATATATTAATTAATCTTATATTTAATCAACTTTTCATAAATTTTTTAAAAGATAAAACATATATATACTACTATTTTGATAATTTGGGAAAATATATTTTAATTTGGGGGAATTATTAAATCATTTTGTTAATATAAAGTTTTAATAGAAACTTAGTTGAACCCCAATTGAGTTACATTATCTGACTAAAAGATACAAATTATAATGACTATTTCATTTCTTACATAAATATTATATCATTTATATGTATATTAAATATTTATCATAATAATACACACCCATGGACTATAGCAGATTTTTTTCCATTTTGTGACTAGATATAAAAAAGCAGATTATCATGAAATATATTTAATGTCTACCATATTATAATTCACATATAGAACCCATATATTCTTATAATATTCAATATACATTTTTACAACAAGAATAATATTGAATCATAAGAAGGGGTGATAATTTATTCTATGTAATAATTAAATTTTGAGATATTAGCGATTGATTTTATGTGAGAATATGTTTAATAAATTGTTATAGAATGTAAATAGAATGTTGGAATATCAATCCCAACAAGTTGACATCATAAATCAGGATTCCTAGATTATGGTTGATAGGAAAAAAATATATGGGTATAATCTAGAACCCAATATATTGTGTCATGAATCATATCAAGATCATATAATATATGAATGTTGAAAAAGCATTAAACAAAGAAATAAATGCATTGAAAAAATGAGTAAACACTAACAGTCCCACTCATCTTGTTGAGGAAATAAAATCAGCTCATGTAACACCCCAAAATTATAAAATTATAACATCATACTCAATAAAAAATGTGATGAAAAATAGTTAACATATATGAAAATATAAACCCTTGTGAAATTAAGATATATTGATTTTTTATATTAATTCTACATCTTGAATATAATTTATTACAAGCAACTATGTTTTTAGCTTGTGTTACAAGCAATGCTGTGTTTATCATTCATTACAGAGAACACTAATTTTAAATAAATTATATAATATTATTAAAATATATTTGTCTGTTATAATAGTTATTAAAATTCCATTAATTGTTTTTGAATTTTAAAAAATAAAATCTAAAATGGGTGTTTATATATTTATTATAGATAAAATAATAATCATTAAACATAAAAAATAAATGTATCTAAAACAAAGGTATTTCTCTGAATATTAATTAGTGATAAATTTGGAAAAATATGTATTGTTATTTCATAAAATTTTAGATTATTTATTTGAAAAAATTAGCTTCATTTTTGAAATTAACATATTAAATTTATCTTAGGATGTGTTTCTTGTGTTTCTATGAATGATTTCATATTATTGATGAATAGAGAAAAATATTAAGTTTTAGTTGAAAATGATATTTTCATTTAAAAAAATTATAAGTTCAAATTATTTTTTAATTATTTTTATAAAATAATTATTTCACCATTACAAAAATTGTTCTATGTTTGACATTAGAAAAATATTTATAATGAAATTTTATATAAAAATATTTTACGCCTTTGAACAATTTCTTATTAAAACCATACTTATTATTGTGTTGTGTGAAAATAGATAAAATTAAAATTTATAGGTGTATGAAATGAATTTATGAATAGGGATTAAACATCTTTATTTTGATTATTTTTTTTAATAATTTCATCATATATCATTTCAAAAAATTATTGTGAAAATAGTAAATATTAATTAGCATAGTTAAGGTAAATATGGATTTACAATGGGGTTAATAAAAAGTGATAAGGGTTAAAAAAAGTCCCACCAAATTTTTATATACCCATTGGAGGGATATAATTCACCATTGTGTATTCCATGTTAATTTTCAGCCCATTTTGGATTCTTTTGTTTTCTAGATAAAACGTCATTATCAATTAATACATTCAAAAATTTAAAGCATTCCACTCAACTCTTGCGTGAAAGGTTACATCATCATATATCTTATTCACACCATAAAACCAAATTAATTCACAAAATAACATCCCAAATAACATTACAATATTCATTTACTCATTATAGAATACATATTTTGTACAAATTTACATCCTATGAATGAATTATGGAAATAATAATGGGGATTCATGAACTAGAGTTAGAGTTATCAAAAAAGTGTTTTAATTGTGTTTCTTCCAGCAACTCATCAAATTATTATTAAAATATTATGATATAAAAACATTTTTATATCCAATATACTTTGTTCATGTTATAATAGTAATATTTGAACATCTCATTATAAGGATTGGGTATGATTTCCCCCTCTCTGTGTTTTCATTTGGTAGAGGTTCTTTTAGTTGTAGGTTTTTAAAATTTTTGGAAGTTGTAGGGAACTTTTATGTCGTTTATCTTGGTTAGAATGGATGTAATGGTTGTTTGGTATATCATTTGATAATATATCACATAGTCCTGGGTAACATGACGTCATCAGATTTTACAAATCTTGAGTAAATTTACGGTCATATATTTCTCTAAGGTGACTGATATTTTGACATATTTGGACATCATGTATTTCAAGAAGTCAAATTATATTACACATCATGTAATTTTTTGATAATGGACTTTATGGTGTTATTCAAGAGTTTAGTTCACATTTGGCTAGTTGTTTTCTTTTGATATCAATTGTGGTTTCTTGTCCATATAATTTTTGAAACTCTTCTTCCCTTATTAATATGTCCAGTGTTTAACCTTAGATGGAGTTTTATTTCATTTCCCAGGGTAAGTGACCATTCCTCATCCTCATTTCCTTGGATTGTGGTATCTCTCATGATAATTTTTATCGGACTATTTTTTCTGAATTGGGGTTTCCTCCTGTCTTCTTCCAGATCCATCATGCGATATCATTCTGGAGGTCATCCTTTTATTTATTTTGGCATAGTGGGTGCTCAGTCTGGAGCTCTATGGGTTTCATGCTTTCCTATAACACCGTTATTTCTATGTCAAATCTATCATGACATATGAGTTGGATTCTACATCATTTGTAGACATCATTGGGTTTTTATTATTGGTGGATCATGTTTTGGGAATGTGTAACCATGATTTAAAGGTAGGTAGTTCCATATCATTACTATATTGATGAAACTTATTGTTCTTTATTTATTAAATTATTTATACTTGGAATTTTCATGAAGATTTTGCGTGTGTTGAAATTTTTCTTAATAAAAAATGGGTTTCCATGTTTTTTATAAGTATAGAGTAAAATGGTATTTTAAAATAATTTAAATGTTTTCTAAAATGTTATTATAATTATTTTCAAATAATTTAAATAAATTTTGAATAAATATCACATTAAATAATTTGGGTACATCGGTTGAAGGTTTAACTTGTGTATATTTTCCGCTTTGTGATTATTGGTAGGTTTTATCATGAGTATTTACATTGTTTCCTATTCTCATTTTTCAAGGGGACTGATCTTGATATTTTAATGGTGTTAGTCATGGTTATTCACCTTCATCCTAGGACTATGTTATAGGAACCTAATTATGTACGTCATTGATTGTGGTATGAGTTGTATTCTTATCATACTTATAGTGATCCATTGTTTTGATACCAATGATTCTGTTTTCGTTTCATGGTTTTGTTTTTGTTTTTACCATTATATGCATGTCTATTATTGTGAAATATGATATGGAAAATGTTCATTGTAATTTATATAGATAATTTTTAGAAATTTTTTTAAATGGGAATGTTTAACTTGTTTTAAATAAAACTACTTTACTACTTCTCAGGCTATGTTTTTTTTGAAAGGAGCATATAGAATATTATGAAATAGAAAATGTTATGGAAAACCTTGGTGGGATCCCATTAAGAATTTTATCTCCCAATGAATGTACTTATTTAGTGATTTTAAGACCTATGAATGTCTTATAATGAAGGTAATGTAAATGCACTGTAGTGAGGCATTGATGTTTCATGTTAGCAGATCTGAGTATATAGTGGTCAGATAGTGGGAGATCATTAACAATATACCATTGAGTATCTATTTGGATTCTATAATTTATAGTTGGACTTGTCTCTGGGATATTTGTGCTACTTATAAAATCTTTTTTTTATGTTATCGTATATTTATAGAATAAATTTGTTAGCTTTATGTTGATCCTTCTTGTTTTTTTGTATAAATATACCATGTATTTGTTCCGGTATGTTGAAATTGTTCCATTTGGATTGTTATTTGATTTTTGAGTGTTTATATCCAGCCTGTAGGGATCTGAAACATCTATCATGTTTGTGAAATAATAGATTGGGTGTTAGGTTTGAGGGAAACTTTGGTCAGCACGTTACAAAGTGGTATTAGAGGAGAATTATCTCCAAGAGTTCTTGTACTCAGACATCTGTTAGAATTGAGATATGATTTTTGTGACATGATTGTTATATTATGATGTGTTACTAGAAACCTCTTATCGTAATGAGTTTCAAGTTACCATGGGATGTTTGGATATGTGTACCTATTATTAAGTATTCTATTAAATCTTAGTTTTAGTTTATGGGTTTTCTCAATTAAACTGAGATTTATTAAGTTGAATGATCATTCTATTATTTTGGTTTTCAATAGTATCCCTCCAAGACATCTTGGAAAAGTTCCTCTAACTGGTGAATCCAATGATCCCCAAGTTAATTCCCTTATAAATTATAATTTCATTGAGACTATAGTATGGATAGTTTTTTTTATCACAATGTACCATTAGTTCAGAACGCATTTGTTGATGTACTTCCAGGATCTAGAGGGGAGAGAGATCGATTTTAGTAATTATTCTATAAGAAACCACAATAAATTAATGGAATGAATTAACCATAAGATGTGAGGGAGTCTATGGATAATAACGATCAACTCTTTAACTTATTGTAGAAACCTGAAAATATAAATGTAAAGTGTGTAATGTTTTGGCTCTAGGGACCAGATAAGCGATATCCAGATTCCATAGTCTAGAGAGATAGATATGTGAATGTGGATTTGAAGGGTTTAAAATCCCTATAGCTATATTATTTTTTTGGATCCCATGATGTTGGAAAATTCTATGTAGTTTCTATCATTGATATAGGGACATTGTTCGGTGTAAAAGTGCACTGTTCAGTTTCGATGCTACTCATTTTTCCTCTAAAAGTGTTGAATGATGACTAGTTAGAGCATAATATATACCTTCATGGTTTACGTCTAGATATCAAATCCTATGTAATAATATGGAATGTTTCTACAAATACAGTGGAGATATACAAAGAAATGATTGAAGTGATCAGTATGGAAGGAAGGGTGGTCTTTTCTACCTCTTATCTTCAATCCAATTAAAGATTTAGTGGTGCACATCAGAAGATGAGATTGTGGTTGGATCATCACAAGAGCGGTTGAGGTGGTTATCTACAATGAGCTTCCTTTGGACCATCTAGTAAAATGATAAATGATCCTCTAGCATGTTATCGATGTGTCAAGGTCAAACAGACTAGTTGTTATTTTCTTATGACCATTAAGACGTGCTATAAATATATAATAATTGATAATGTTCATAATTTCTATCATTCTATCAATAGTATTCCTTATGATAAAGGTTATTCGACTCCAAAGGCAATTATAGGGCAGAGATATGATTCAAGGACTAAAGTTCTCCATCAATTAGCCTCTAGAGTGAATCAATTTCAAACAGTAGATGATTTTATAGCATAGGACGATTCTTTTCCATCAAACCTAAGAGATATAGTAAAAATTGGATCATTAATAGAGATTACATTATTTGAAAATAGTTCATCCAACTTGTTTATATCTGCAAAAAAAATTTTGTTCAATGTCTATCAGAACTTTTGTATTTTACAATGGGGTTAGTAACACCTCTTGAATTGATGAATGATTAGGGGTTTTGGTGTCATTCGTGTACATTAATGATAACTGATATAGGGATAGTCTATGTTTTTCTCATTCTTGATGTATATATATTTTACATCATCATCGGTAGGTATTTCCTCGACAATCATCAGGCCAATGATTATTTTTATCCTCAACATGTTTTTATTTTTTAATACTGACAGAAGATCTCTTGTGTTTTAGGGGGAGTGGGACCCGAGGTGCAGTCATGATGGGTCTTCCCACATAGGGCATGAGTGTTTGTTTTCTACTATTGTGATTGATCCAAAATACATTTATTCTGTTATTGATATTCCTATTTTTGTTTCATAATATTATGTAATTTTCCTAGATGACATATTTGGTCCTCCTCCAGTGAGAGAGATAGAGTCTAAATGTCCTGGGGTTAGATATGCAACTTATATCAATACCTTATTATGATAGGGAACCATAAGAGAAATAGAGTTTATGATTTAGTTAGATGACCTATTGGAAAATGTTTTTGTTATCCCAAGTGATTCATCCTCAGAAACACATATGCACTTCTGCAAGATGGCATTTGGTTCCCTTTGTTTGTGTCTGGTCTATCAAAAGTTGAACTATATAAAAATTAAGAAATGTACCCTTTTCTTCTTGTGGATGAATTTGATGATAAATTTAAGGGATTAATGTGGATTTCAAATATTGATATTTTATAGGGTTACGATCCATTCATTTTTCGATATTCTAGTATTTTAATGTTAGATTTTAGGATAAGGTAAAAAAATTATGAATATCTTGTGATTTTTTGGGTCTAACTAACATTCCTATTGTTTTTATGGATCTGATGAAATGAAAATTACATCAACATATTGACAATTTTGTGTTAGTTTTGATGGATGGTATTCTGTTTTACTCAAGATCCAAGTGTGAGAATGAGCACCATATTAGTTTGGGTATGAAATTTCTGAGAAGTCATCATTTGAATGGAAAACATTCTAAATGTATTTTATATATTCATGAAGTGAAATTATTTGGGAATGTAATTTTTGAACAAGGGTTATTAGTGGATCCTAAAATGGTGACATTTTTCTTTTTATGGAAAGAAACACTAAATTTATTTAAGATACAGTGAAACTATGGTCTTACTGGTCAGTACCGACTATTTGCTAAGGATATCAATAAGTCAAAGTCGCATTTGACTAATATTACCAGGAAAGTGGTGAAATTCACACGGGATGAAAAAATTCTGACTTAATTAGATGAATTGAAATGTGTTCTGACATCAACTCTTATTCTGATCTTAGTTGATCCCTATGAATGGTAATTTGTGTTTTGTGATTCTTCGGGTGTATATATAGGATGCACAGTTATGCAGGATGAACATGTGGTATCTTATGTCAATATTCATCTTCAGCCACATGAGAAGAATTAACCCACACATAATATAGAGATTCATGCATTTATGAACGCTTATAAATGTTGGTGAAACTATCTTTTTGGGGAAATATTCAATGACTTTTCAAATAAAAAGTGTTTAAGATCTGTACTTTCATAAAAAGACATGAATCTCAGAAAAAACATTGGGTAAAATACATTAATATTTTTGGTTTCAATATCTCATACCCCTTGGTGAATGGTAATGTCATTGCAAATGAACATAGCGTAAAATTACTATTATAGGATGTTCTGTAATCAAAGGTGGAGGGAAATATTATTGGTGTTTTCACTTAGTATCACGTGGATTATTAGAAGGTTTTTTTCAGGTATGGGATTGATTTGTTTTCAGATATCATAAATCCTCATATAGTCTATCTTGTAGATTCCGTACCAAGATGATTAGTTTAGTAAATTTTATTTTATCCTTTATCGTGGGGATACTCTTTCTGGTTGGTCTCTCTCTTCAAATGGTACGATCAACTATGGGATGTGAGTTGCTTTCCTAGCATCTGTGAAGTGTTTTTTCTTTTTTTACATTCATAGATCCTTTTTAGACATTCATATAGGAAATATAAAGCTTTATTATGGAATGGAATGATGATTCAAGTCGCCTGGTATTATATGTGACATTTCATAACAGGTGTCCCACTTTTATACCAACCAATAGATAATGCAGGATCACATAAAACATCAAGTTTTCACCCACCCCTTATAGTGTCGGTGTGGAAATAGGACATGGTATCCATGGATTTTGATATTGGAATACCAAAGAATCCTTGAGTAAGGTATTCTATTTGTGTATTTGTTTATCAATTGGAGATGAATTATCATTTAATTTTGAATGAGGATACCACTAAGGATTATGATCTAGGTAATATATATTTTCATAATATTCTAGAGATACATGGGATTACATCATCCATTATTTTAGATTTGGATGTTCGATTATCCTTGAGGTTATTGTGGAGTCCCCAAGTGGTGATGGTAAATTAGGTCAAGTTTATCAAAACAAACCATACCTAAAAAGGTGGTCAGATAGAGCATGTGTTTCAGATCTTTGAGGATTATATTTGAACATCTTTTATTGATTTTAGTGGGTCAAGGAATAGCCATCTAGGTGTAGTTGAGTTTTTTTTATAATAGCAGTTATCATTCATCAATCAAAATGGATCCCTTTGAGCCTTTTTATGGACACATTTTCAGATAACCACATTCTTGGGATGAGGTAGGTGATGTATCATTAGTTCGATGAAGTTTGGTCTAGGAGACTTCAGTGAAGATTCTGGGCATAAATTAAAATTCGTTTATATCCAAGAGAAAAGAAGGATTTTATAAGTATTAGTGGCATACCCATACAGAGTTTTATATTGGTGACAATGTTTTCTTGAATGTTTCTACTCTATTGGATCTTTAGTGGAATGGGAACTAGGGAATATTGGATTCGAGTAATGATGGACCATTTGTGGTCAATATAGATTTGGGATGTTTTCTTATTAGCTATCATTTACAGTTCAGTATAAATATATTCATGATGTCTTACTCATTTCTCAGCTTAGGAAATACCATTGCGATCCAACCCATGATATGATTTGGGAAGAAATTGAGTTAGATATATATGTTTCTTTTCTAGAGAATCCAGTTGAGATCATTGAATCCGATGTGAAAGTATTTCTTGGGATGTTGATTTTGTAGATCAGTGTTTTATTGTATCATGGATCATATTATCATGATACATGGGAACGTTATCCATTGATGAGAGAGCAGTGGACTAATCTGTTTCTAGGAATTGCAATTTCCACATGATTTCCTAGGGATGAAATGTATTTATAGTGGGCAGTTGGTAATGTCCTATTACCTAGATTGGGTATGTTTTTAACTCTCTCTATTTTCTTTTTTATTGATGTGTTTTTAGATGTTTGTTTCAACATTTTTGGCTGGATAGAAGAGAATTTCATTCCATATAACTTGTTAAATTATGTATTATGGTTGTTGGGTATAAGCGTTGAGATGTTTCACGCTATGAAGGGTTACACGACGTGTCGATATTTTACACATTGTGAGTGAAGTAATGGTCAGATTCTAATTCAAGGTGACTAATGTTTTGGCGTATTTGGACATCGTGGATTTCATTATGTGTAATGTTATTATATGTTATTTAATATCATGAGTAGTGATTTTTTTGTCTATTTTTCTGGTTTTGAGGGCCTTTTGGCAACTGGTTTTATTTTTTATCAACTCGGGGTTCCTCTCCGAGGATATTTGGAGACATTGTTACTTTATGACTGATCGGTTCAGTGTTCTATTGTCATTGGGGATGTGATGAATAAATTGGGGTAAGTGAACATTCTGCTTCTTCATTTTCATTTATCATGGTATCCCCCATGAGTTTTTCTATCAGATTCATTGGTCTAAATTGGGTTTTCATGGTGTCTTCTTGCATATCCACTGTGTGATCTCATTCAAGAGGTCATACCATTGTTGTTTATGGTGTGGAGAGCGTTCATTATTGAGGTCATTGGGTTTCCCTCTTTTCACTGAACCCATTTTTCTTAATCGAATGTAATTTGGGATACATGTGTGGTATTGGGGACATCGTAGACATCGCTTGGTTTTAATTATTTGTGGATCCCATTATAGGCATGTTCGACTTGAGTTTCAAGGTAGGTTGTTCTATATCTACCCTATTTTGATGGACCATATTGATCTTTCTTTATAAATAAATTTATAAATGGAATTAGCATGATTGTTTTTTCTATTATTTAATGTGTTTTTAAATAAAAATTGGTTTCCCCTAGTTGTTCATATGTAGAAAGTAAAATGGTATTTAATGAATTAAAATGGATGGGGAAATGGTTTTGAAAAGGTTTTCAATTGCATTGAAAATGTTTCTGAAAAATATAGAACTTGTGTTACCTTTGGTACATTGGTTCAATGTTTACCTTGAGTCCATTATTCATTTTTTGATAGTTGGGGGGTTTTCTCATCGGTGGTTTCTATATTTCATAGGAATATTTTTTTAGGGGACTAATATTGGAAATGTTCGAGGGACTAATCATGGGGTAATCCTCAACCACATAGGCCAATATTCTAGGAACCAAATTGCGCACATGGTAGATTGTAGTATTAGTAGTCTACATGTCTAACCTATATTGATCCTTAGTGATGATAAATACCCTTTAGTTTTTTTTCATGTATTCTTTTATTTAGCCTTGATATTAATGTTTCTGCTTGTGAGATTTGATTTTGAAAAAGATCATTGAAACTGATATAAATGTTTTGATATAAAACTATGGAAAAAGGGGAATGTGTACCATTTTTTCTATAAATCATCTTTGATACTTATCAAACCATGTTTTATTTAAAATGACAATAAAATATTGTTAAACATAGAATTTTTTTAGAACTCATTGTTGTGATACTATTGAGTCTATTAGGTCACATTGTATCCACCATTTAGTGGTGTGAAAATATATGAATGTCTTCCAATGAATAGAAAGGAAATGTGCCTAAGTATGGTGGTGGGGTTTCATGTCAACTATGATGGGTAGATGGTTAAGGTATGGTGGTAATTCTTCCACAATATTACTTAGAGTAGTTGTTTGGTTTTCATCCATTGCAGTTGGAATTGTCTCTATGATAATTTGGAATCATATGAAGTCATTTTGTTACTACTATTTTCTTAATGACATGGAATATATTTTTTATATTTATAATATATCTTATTTCCACATATATATATATATATATATATTCCATGTGTTTTTTCAGGATGGATGATATCATTCCATGTGTCTTATTATGTGATGCTCGGGCGGTTGCCACCAGCCCAAGGGGATTAGGAATTCCTTTTTGGTATGTGACAAAAAATGTTAGGTGCTAGGTTTGAAAGTGACCTGGGTTTTTTCAGTATAGTAATATCATACAAAAATAAGTAATTCCATCAAATGGGTAATGAAATCATAATTAATGTGTATAGTGGATAACTTTCTTGCAATCTGATGTCATTCATGTTTCCATTAGAACATCTCACAATTGGGTATGATGATGGATATTATCTATATATATAATATATATAATATAATAATTCATATGAATTAATTATATAACATATAACTCTTTAATTTCCATTTTAGTGGGGATATGATAACATCACATGCTTTTACAATAGACTTATGTATTTGGAAGTGATGTGATTTTTCATTCACTAACGTGTCAAATGAAATATAAAAACAAGAAGGAAAATAAATACATGTTTTATACATTACCTAGATATTATATTAATGATAATTTTATCAATATATTTCTTCTCATATTTCTCAATAAATAATGGTAACCTCATTCATGTACTGTTGGAGTATTGGCTTCAGAAAACGATGTGACACACTTTTTTATCATCTAATCCCAATATATATATATATATATATAAAATATTTAATTTTTGATATTATGATAATTATGGCGATTTAAAATAATACCCAACTCTCTTCAATAATGATCAATTAAATATTTAAATACTACTCATGCCTAAGTACGTACTAACACCTCCATCATCACAATGTATTTATTTTATCATAACCATATACTATGAATAGTATTAATGTAAAAATTATTTCCAAATATTATTATTGGATCCTTATTATTATTCTTGATAAGATGAAACTATATAATGTCCACAAGAACGAGAATAGTCATTAAAGTGTACTAATGAGAAAATAAAGCATTTGACACCTGAAACATTTAATGTAATAATTGATTATTAAGGAAAGGTTATGATGTTGTTATCTCAAGATCATATATGATATTATAAATATTAAAATGATTATTAATTAGTTATTTTAGTATCTACGAAAATTATAAGGGAGTATAAATCATGTTTAACCAAATGGAATCATAATGTAAGTGATTTTATCAAAATTACATTTGATTGAGAAAATTTCTAATTTAACAAACCTAATTTATTTTATATATTGTATATAATTCGCCTTTTAAATGTAATAACCTAAAAAAAATAATTAAATGTATTTTATTTTTCTATTTGAATTATTTCATCTATTGGGATTTTAACTTAATCCTACCATGTGTAAAATAATTTCCATTCATTAGGTAATGTGACTGATTATATGTCTTCAATATTTTAGGATTATGTCTGTAATGAATTTTGAATTTATAGTTTTGTATTAAATATTTTTTATGATTATAAACTATTTATATGCATAACAGATTCATTTAATAATTTTCACTTCAAATGTATTATCATTTAAAGGGATTATTTCCCAATATCATTCTAATTTATATTATTTATTCTTGATTTTGACTTAATGGAAAGTATTTTACTAATGTTTAATAAACATATTAAATTTCCATATCTTATATTTATGTATAATTATTTTAAACAATATGACCGTTTTCCCACTATTTGTAACTTCATATATTTTAGATTATGTTTTTAGGAAAATCTGAATTCATTTCCCTCTTAAGTCAAAAATTAGGTTTCTTCCAAAAAAACAATTAATAAAAATGAACTAAAAACTATTTTTAACCATTTTAAAATGATTTATTAAATCCTTATCTACCCATTTCTTAATTTTTAAATTTTTTAAAATGGAATATTGTATTTTTTTACTACTAAATAATCTTTTCTAGACTTTTCACAGTGAAAATATAATGTTCTTTTAAATTTTATTGCTTGTAAGGAATTGGTTATGAGCATAGATTAATTTTCATTTAATATTAATTTTCACTTCTATAAGTTATTTTTATCAGTAAATTTACCGTAATATTAATCAGAATTTAAATTTTTTACATTTTAATTTCCAAATAAAATTATTTTGAAACTATTTCATGTATTTAAATATTACTTTCACTGAAATGTTTTTTCAAATGTATTATGTTCATAAATTGATTTTCATTGTGAAAAATGTATTTTATAAAAAAATATTTGTGTAATATTTATATAATTTCACTTTATCTTTAAAGAAAACCCACAATATTACATATACACCACTTCGAATCAGTTTTAATGATACAATCTTAAATATTACACAAGGAATTTTAAGATTATTTTTCCAATGATAGAATGTAAATTAACTTCCTTGATTCAATTTAGTAGTATTCAACCTCCCCAACATTTATCCCCCTTCATATGATCATTTTAAATAATATTTATTATAAATATTCATGTTATTTATCATGTATTTTTTTATTTCCTAAATTTTATATCATATCTACACATAGTGTTCTATAAAGATTAATATTTTATAATATAGGAATAATTTATAAATATGTATTATTTAAACAATAAAAGTTGTTTTTTAAAATGAATATTGATTCAATATTTAAATAAACTAATTGATATATGAGGAATAATATTGAAATACAGTGACATGTGGGTCCCATAAAAATATTTCTCCTCGATGCATTATTAGACTCACGAGGAAAATATGTATGTTAATATTACACATGGTGTTACCTCTAATTTAAACCCTCTTTTGAATGGAATAGATGGAAGAGGTACCAAATTCCTAATTCACGAATTCTAATAATTATGCATTTCCTTCATTCAGATATAAATTCTTATTATCCATGAGATTTTTCATAATGATATTAACTCAATATGAATTTTATTCTCAGGTTAATGGTTAAATTTATGTGTTTTCAGTAAAATTACTTTCTATATTAATCATTTATTGTCCAATGACGATATTAATGCTATTGATTAATTGATATTATTTTTTAGTTATATATCATTCTATATTGATTACTCTCTATGAGATATTTTTATTGATATTATCTATATATGAAATTCTTTATCTGTTTATTAAATATGTGGAGTTTGTGTAAATTCATTATATATGCCATATTAATTATGATTATTGGTCAATGATTTCAACTATTGTACTTTACCATTATTTATAATTTCTGTCCATCCATGTTTTTTTCTTTTCCCTTGAATCATTTATGTATAATAAAAATTATATTATATAATATTCCTGTGGGAATATTTATATTTGTAATGAAATATTGTGTCATAATTTTTTTATATATATTTAATCATGTGTTGTATCATTTTTACCTTAGAAACTAATATATTCAATACTTTGGAATAAAAATCCTTGTATCTTATACCAATATAATAATAAAGACCCTAGTTCATGAATTATAGGGTTGTGGTCATATTATTTGTTATTAGTGAAAGATTATTAATAACAATTGAAACTTGAATAAAAAATAAATATATTATGCAACATAATCCTATGACAAACATTTAATATAAGTAAATAATAAAACAATATTTTATAGGTAAGGTAGTTATTATGTGTTTTCTCCTAGAAATACACCACTTTATATTTACTATAAGGGGTCGCGGTTTTTCGACAGATGAACTGAGAAATAATAACACCTAAAAGCAAATACTTGGTATAAAATGACTAACTCATGGTTCAAGAAATTTAGGGATAAAATACTCATAGTTTGATATTAATACAGGATATTCCTAGGATAATTGAATATTTCTTTTCAATCCATTATGAGGAATTTTAATAAATTTTGAAAATCAAGGGGCGTGGATAAACCTATGGTTTATTATATTGAAAATAATATTACCTGATTAATTTATCCTATAATTGATTATATAAGATTCCCACTATGGTTTTTTTTACTCGCATAATTATTTTTTGTTTAGGTAAATGGATGGAACCAAAATGAATCATTCTAATATTGAATATGATGGAAATAATGGGTAGTGTAAGAAACCAATTAGAATGTTGATTGGAGTGAAATATATCATGATTATTTCTAACTGGTTATCTGGAAATATAATTAAAAACTATACATTGACCAACTATTTTACTCACCAAATATAAGAAATATATAGTTTTCCAATAGGTCGAGTGCGGGAGAATATAGAAGAAATAATACATTATTTTATTCATATTTGAAATTTAAAATGAGACACCCTAGAATGTGTCTCAAGGAATATGAAAATGATTTATCTGTGGAATGGAAATGAATAAGGAAAAGTATTACCATTATAAATAATGATTATGAAATAAGAAAATAAATCTCAATATAGGGATCAATTTATAATTTTTGGTCTTATATGTGGAGAATTGGGGAACTATCTGATTGAATACCCACTGATAAATGATAAACTCTGGACCAATGAATAATGTTTACTGAAATAAAATGGATGAAGAATTTATTTATTTGGATTTTATTAAAGTCCTATATAAAATTGGGGATTATTATAAAATATTATTTCAAGGGTGTATATCATATTTTATTGGGGAAAATTATTGGAATTATAGTAATATAATTTAGAAAAATAACTTTTCACATGCATGTTTAAAATTTATCTCATCTAAAAATGATGCGAGGCTCGGAGCCATTATAGAAGGACAGTAATGGTTTAAAATATTCCACTATCTAATGTGATGTACTTATTAATATTTAATTACATAAAATATGTTATATGTAAATATTAATGATGAACTGATGGTGTTAATTTAGAGTTTTAAAGGATAATTTATTATATTTGATAAATAATGTGAAACATATTAGTTATTGAAAATATTTAGAGATATATTTAATGAAGTTTCATTTTTAAGGATCATATGATCTATTTAATGTGAAATTTAGTCCTTCCAGAATATAAATTTAATTTTTTAATATTCATTTTTTGTTTTAATGGAAGAAATTAAAATTGCTTAAAATAGAACCAAAGGATGAAATTATCCTTATAAAATTGATTCATATAAATTTTTTATAATTTTTTATATTATATTATTGTAAAGTAAATACAAAAAATTATGGAAATGCTATAAAAAAATTATTTCAATTACCTTAATCTATAATGAATCAATTGGTCTATTGAATCATCACAAATTTATGGTTTTGATTCTCTTACCTTTAAATTTATAATTCATTTAATTGTGATAAATGAATAATAATTTCCACTATATATTTATTATTTTTTCAATATTTATATCATTAAATTTCCACCATTAATTTCTTACATAGAAACATAGTTTTTTGTTTCACTATATGACATTTTCACTTCCATTAATCTATTATTACGTGGATATTTTTAAATTATTTTATGATTTGTGGTTTTTATAAAAGATTATTTCCCAATATAATATGTTTTATTACTGATATCAAGGTCAACTTGTGATGATACAATATATTTAACGTGGGGAGAATGTAACACCCTAAAATTGTAAACTAACAATTTTATATCCAATTGAATATGTGAATGGAAACAAAAATATTATAAAACAATATAACAAGAATGGATATTAAAATATATTTATTTGAAATTAATAAAATCACTTAAAAATCATTCATCACACGCAACACTAATTTTATCATCTGTTACACAAAACACTAAGTTTACCTTTCCTTACATGTCACACAAAGGTGAAATGAAATATGAAATATTAAGAAAATAGTATCATTTAAAATGATAGATATTATAGAAATTAATTTTTTTTATTTTGATAACTACTTTCTAAAAGATTATAATTATGGTAATCTGTTTATTTGAAAAAATATATATAACTCATTTACAAGAAAGAGAAATGTTTTGTGAATAACTGTAATTTTTTAATAGAAGGATTAGTTATTCTTTACGAACATAATATAAATTTCTTACCATATTTAGAAAATTAATGTGAAATACTGAAATTTACTCACGAAATAATCATATCAAAAATTATATTACGGTTAATTTCTAATTATTTTTTGATATATTCAATTTATTGATAAAGAGTGAAAAGTAATAAAATTTAATCCAATACTTACTTTTTTTAAATAATTTTTTTGGTCGCAATATATTTTTAATTGGAGTAAATGTAGAATTAGTGAAATGTAATATCATTTTATACAATTTTGGATATTATATTATTTCTTGAAATTAATTTGGGAATTGGAACATTATAATTATTTAATAATTTTCTCTTTAATAACCCACTTTCTCAACACATATTTATTAATAATTTCATATTAAATATATACAAAATAGTAAAATGAAATTCTAAAAAATTATTCAATACAATGAATTAGGGAAATATTTATCTTATTATAATAAAACATATTTTTATAATTAATATTGAAATTAGTATAAATTAATGAACGTAGTTAATGTATAAATATATTTACTAGGGTTTAATCAAAGAATATCATGGTGAAAAGACATACTACCAAATTGAAACAATTTATTAGATTGATATATTTACACTTTATATATTCTAGGATATGGAATTAGAAATTTTTTAATCTTATTATAGTATAAAAATGGGGTTATTATTGAATCTTTTAGAAAATTTAAAAGTTTTCCACACACCTCACTTATAGAAGGAATCCATATATAATTAATTCATCACACCATAAAATCTATTTGGTTCAACCAATAAAAGACCTAATCAAATCCTATAATCCACCCTACCATCATAGAAGACTTATTTTTCAATGAAATTTATCCTAGTAATGCTATATGAAAACCAGATGTGGATACATGAAGAAGAGGTAGCGTTCATCAATGAAGATTTTTATTTTATTTCATCACACACTTACTTAAATTAATATTAATCAATGATGATATATTAACCTCATTTTTTTAATTATATTTCTATGTCATTATAATAAAAAAAGAGATAAAACCATCCACACTTCTATTGAATTGGTTATAAAATCATCCTTTGTGTGTGTGGTGGACTACCACATCACGAACCGATGTCATTCATTTTTTCGATAGAACCTCTCAGGATTGGGTATGACTATAGATAATATATATATATATATATATATATGATATTTATAGAATATTTATCCCCATGTACTAATTATATCATATATATAAAATTAATTTCCATTACATATGGGAAACTATAATGTATATCGTGTGTACAACATGGTACCACCTTGTGAAGCGATGTGATTCATCATTCACTAATACACCACAAAGAATGTAATAAGTATAATGCTAATAAATATATGTGATATAAAATAAAATTTAAATTAATGATATATTTTTTATTATTTGATGATAATATATATTATTTTATTTCTAACCTTCTCACTCAATGAATGATTATAATATCATTCATGTACGTGGGGACTACCACATTCACTAAACAATGGGAATATCATTTCATTAGGACACATCATGGGTAATATATATATATATATATATATATATTTAAAAAATTAAATTAAATTTATTATAAATTTATAATTATTTAAAGAGAAAATATTCCATAACTTTATTCTATATTTATCGTTGAATATTTTAAATGTAACTCATGCCTATATAGGGACTAGAGTCTCCATGATCATAACATACATTATTTATAAAAACCATATTTAATTAGTCATTTAGAATTTTAGGTGATGAAAAAATATGGTAATAAATATGATTATTATTCTATAGATGATGAATCTATTTAATATATAGAAGAACTAGAAAATTCTTGACAATTATTTAATGTGAAAACAAGGTAATAAATACCTGATAAAAATGAAAATAATGAATTATTATTAACTGAAATGTGATAATATGTTATTAATAGAGAATATATGATATTATAATTATCAGTATTGTTCTGTGATAAGTTAATTGAATATAAAAAAAAACATTATACAAGAGGTTAAAGTATAATCAACCCAGAAGATGCATAAGGTAAGGTATTTCCACTCAATTTCATTTCATTGGGGAACATTGTATAGTTTTAAACCTAATTTCTATTAATAATTTTATATACTACTCTATTTACATGAAATATCCATAATAATTCATTATTAATTTTATTTTAAAGATTCATTTGAATTATTTCATATTTGTGTAGCTTAATTAAAATTCACCTATTCATAATTAGTTTTTTTAACATTATTCCAATTCACAATGTTATAATACTCCTTTTTTAATGGATATTATATAAATATGGAGGTAAATACTTTTCAATATTTAATATTTTATTTTAAATTGATTTATCTATATTTAAAACTTATACACATAATCAATTTATTTTCTAATTCTTACTTAAATATTTTCTACATTGTAAGGGTTTATTTCATATCCCCATTCTAGTTGGGATTGTTTTTCCTAATTTTTAATCAAATGAAATTATTTTTCCATTATTTAATTAACATATTTTATTTTATTATCCAATATTAAAAAATTAAATTTTTCATATAATAGTTTCATTTTCCCTCTTTTGTTACCTAAAATAAATGAGCAAATGATTTTAATAACATCCAACATCTTTTCGCTCTTTGATTAAAAATATGTTTTTTCCAGAACCATATTTTTTAAAAATGTTCTCAATAATGTTTTAAACTATTTAAAATGATTTATTTAGGAATTTTAACCATTATTTTTGTTTGAAATTTTTATTCATGGAATATTCATATCATTTTTAGAACAAGGAACTTTTAAATCATTTTAACTGTGAAAATGAAATGATCTCTTAAACATATATGTTTTGAATGAAATTAAATCTTGAAATTTTGATCATTTTTAGAATATTAAATTTTTTTTTCACAAGTTTATTTATAGAGAAAATATTTTTCCTAATTTTATGGAAATTATTATTAAAAAAAAAATTCAAAGACAATGATTTTCAAAATGGTTTATATTTGTAAATGTGATTTTAAAATACAATTATTTTCATTCTCTTTTATGTTTTAAAATTTATTATCTAAATGAAATTGATATTTTAATCAAGAATGATTATAATGATTATTTTATATTAATTCTATTCATCAATTAAAAAACCCATTATTTTATGTATACTTCACATTGGATGTTCTGTATTGATACTATCCTTATTCATCTACTATATGGTTTATTATTATTCAATCAAGGATATTACTAATATTCTATTCCTTGTTTAATTTTCCTAGTATTTAAAATTTCGTTGAGTTATTCACTTTTGATTACTATTTTACATTAAATCTCCCCAAATTATAAATATTATTCATCCTTTATATGTTTATTTAGTAAACTGTATATAATTTTTTTATAATACGTTGAATATTTTATTTTTAATTTTATTATCTAGGAAAATATTGATAAATACATATTCATTATAAAATAAGAATATTTATTAAAAAGGAATATTGATTCATGAATTAAATCAATAATAAGATATATGAGGGGTGGTTTGGATCTATATTTATGGGTGGGACCTTAAATTATATTGTCCCTTGTTACATTGGTAGAATTAATACGGTAAATATTAAGTAGTTTCTAAATGGTTTATTAAATAATGTTTTAGATTTCATGTAAAAGGCATTTATAGTCAAAATATCTTTTCATTAAGACATGATGTTTCATAAATTATAAATTTATTCATTCATAATTTGATTCTTATTTCCCATGATTTTATCACAATGATATTATCTATATATGCATTTAATAATATGTTTCTTTATTAAATGGTATGTGTTTTCAATAATTTACCTTTATATATTGATTATTCCCTATCTTGTATTGAGTGTCATTTTATTAATTAAATGGATTGTTTTTTTATATTTACCTAAACAAATTGATTATTATCCATGGGATTCTTTATTGATATTATGTCTGGATACACTTCCTTCTTAGTTTATTGATTTTATGACATGTGTGTAAATTTATTTTCCCACACATATTTATTATTCTTATTTTTTCATGATAGATTCCATTATATGTATCCCTTTTTGTGAATTTGAACTGAACCTCATTTTTTCCCATTCCCAAGAATTAATGTAGTGTAATATACAATATTTGAATGAATATTATAGAGGGAATATTAATATTCTTGTTCTTTATCCAAATTGTCTATTAAAATTTATTCATGTATATATCTAGTTATAACACCAGTGATTTTAATGATAAATGTTTTGCTTTTATGTTATATACATCATCAAAGGAATATTTCACTAAACAAAACACTAGGTTGGCTTGCTTTACACGCAATCACAACCTTCTCTGATAGCTTGTGTCGTACGCAATACTGAGTTTTACTAAAAAACGATATGCTATTAAAATATTATCAAAACTAGCAGTTATGAATATTAATAACGAATTTTTGAAACTTTTTAAATTTCTTCATTCAAAATGGATTTCATTTTTTATTAGGAATATCGAAATTAGCATAGGGTGAAATTTTTTTATTTTCCTGAAAACTTTCAATTTTTGATGAATAATGAAAACACTGAGTTGCTATTTAAAAACCGATTTTTATTTAAATAATTATATATTTTATTTAAATTTATTTTAGGTCAAAATTGATACATAATACCTATATATGTTCAAATTAATTCATTTGAGTCATTTTATAATAATTTTAGATATATAAAAATTTTATTGAACTTTTCACCGTCTTTTACCCACATCCTAGGAGATTTTTAAAATTCACATAAAACATAATTTTACCACTTCTATGAGTGGAATTTTTAAAATCCAAGAGACACAGTTAATATCAAGGTCTAAAATGTGGTTCAATGATATGAAAATAATTTTTGGTGAATAGTAATTGTTTATTTTTTTTACCATGGTTAAAAGTAAATAGGGTAATTAAGGGTAAAAATGATTTTATTATAACCCTAACACATGTCCTAATATTATTGGATAAATTTAATTCGACCAAAAACAACCTTAGGAATAAAATATGACCATTTAGGCCCACTTGGATTAGATTCGGACATTTAATATCATTTTATTTAATGAATATTAAAAATAGTTAAAATAAAGGTTTAATAACTAAAACATTTTTAATATCCGTTTATAAATAAGATAAATTAGACTATTAATATTAATTATAAAGATAAAACTATTTCCTACATATTTTTATTTTATTTATAATTTTTAAACATTAAATAATTTAATTTATTTATGACACAATGATGATGCAGTAATTATCATATTAATGAAATAATAACATAATTTAAGTTATAAATACACAAATAAATGTAATTTGAGACTTTTTATGAATTCCACTAATTTTATATGTTAATATGACATGTTAGTATTGATTTAATTTACTTTTTTAAAACTAATAATTCTGTTATGATATTCACAATAATCAATTTCCAAATAGTTTCAAAATTTAATTAAAATAATTTTTAAAAAAATATTATATTATTAATTGTTGTTTTATTCCTATAAATATAATGTTTGGAAAAATGACTTATATATGGTTATATATATTCCTAATAAATAACTTGAGGTTTGTTTGGATTTTTATAGTAAGTTTATTAACCATATTGTGCAAGAAAACAAGAAGACACGATAAAAGTTAAAGTACCTAACTTAATGTTAAATCTAAATGATAAGGTTAAAATAGAAACCTAAACATGTCTAAATTCTATTGGATGAGATTATTTCGACCCATACCCAACTTAGCTTTGAAATAAATCAATTTTGAGCTATTAAAAACCGAATATGACTATATAATAAAATAATATTTTATGTTTTCTTAAGGTTCCCCTCTCCTCCCTTATAAAAGGGAACCTCCTCCCTCTCCTCCTCACACCACTTTGAGCCTTCAATCTTGGCCATCCCATGAAAATTTCTCCTCTCCACTTCCCTAGAAACATTCTATAGGTTCTGGTATTTTTCAAAGGCCATCTTTAGTTCCCTATGAGGTGGTTAAGAAGAGCCGCTTCAAAGAAGAGGTAATGTTTGTTACTGATTCATTCAACTTTATTTCTTCTTATACTTATTCTTTATTTATTTAATAATGATGTAATAACATAAGTATCACTAATATAATGATATGTTATTATAAATATGAATCAAACCTATTTCTCCTTCTATCCATCCTATGGAAAATGAAATCACCGCAGCTGCGTACGTACGGAATAACATCTCCACACCGTGGTGTAATATGTTTTCCACAACCACCTTACATTGATGCGTATAATGGTGTAGAGAATAACTATATATGATTATTTTAAATTGATTATGATTCTTTAATAGTATACATACACTCCTATATAATTCCACGATCATGAGAACGATATCATCGCTCGTGCATATCTAAGGAATACCGTCTCCACGATGTGATGCAACTTGTTCTACATAATCTTCATTGCATAATGATTATATAAATGCATTTAATAAATAAATATGATATATATTACACTAATACGATTATGGAAATGAGGTATCAATTACCTAAAAAGAAGAATAAGAATTTATTCGACAAAACACGCATAAGAACAAAAAGTAATAAACACCTGAATAACAAGTAGTAATGAAATATTACCAATAAAAAGCTAAGTATATGACCATATATGATATCATAACAATAATAATGATTCTGGAATATGTCGATGACATTATTAAAGTAATTATACTGGAGTTTTGGTCACTTACGAAGAAAATCAGACCTAAGGTAAGGGAAAATCTCACAATCTCAATTTTTATCCGAGATTGTTTTTACATCCGAATTTATTGATGAATATTTATCATCCACATCCATATTTCCTCAATATGTAATATTATTTCCATCCACCTACAATTTTTTAAATCCAATTTTACCCATTGGTGAGTTTTTTGTAAAAGATATGAACGAAGTATTTTGTCGTATTTAGAAAGAGGTACTTTATGACTTTTCTGGCCAAAGTACGAGATGTATGTTTTTTAATATAAACGGCCAGAATGGAATTTTGGAACATTATTTCCATGAAGCATACTTTACAAGTTTTCATGTTTATTTTTAATCAACTTAATTTAGTTTAAAATTGTATGACATGTTATGAATGGAAAAAAAAGTTTCTTTAAAACGTAGAAAGGATATTTTCCTTAAGAAGGGAGTTCAAGTGTTTTTATCAAAATTACAATCCATATATGATAATATAGGGTTCTTTTTCTATCCCTATTATTACATTTATTTGATTATGATGTGATGGAATTATTTTTTTGAAGTCCTTTATCTTATACAAATTGTTTTATGAAGTCAAAATGTTTATCAATCCCATTTTTATTACATGGGTTATGCTATGATGTTTGATTTTTGATCTTGTGGCACACATAAGAATGGTATCATTATGAGATGGGTGGGACCTATATCTCCCTCCAATGTATTAGGTAAAGATTTATATTTCATGAGATAGACATGGCTGGAACGACATGTTAATCCGGTTCAGTAATACCGGACTGAAACGAGGAGTGAACTCGATTCAGAAATGGAATTTGTCCATTAAGATAGTCTTGGAAATGAGTGTTGACTACTTAGAAATGATTCTCTATGATTATGTGTGTATACCACAAAGTTTCATGTTTTATGTTATGATTATTTTTATTACATTTCACTATTATGATTGATCTCATGTCATGATATTATGATATCTTTTGCAGGACATGATTTTCGAAATGTTATGTTCTTAAGTATATGATATGATTGATATTTCTTTTTTTTACCATTGCTGAGCATTTGAGATCACCCTTTTGTATGTTTTGTTTTCCCCTGGTCTGAAAGAAGGGTATTAAGTAGAATATGCCAAAAGGGACTCTAGATATGATGAAATAAATGGGAGACAATGTAGGTGATTTACGAACCAGTTGTTTATGTTTCCCAGTTTATATAGAAACTATACCTATATGGTATTTTCATGGTTTTGTTATATTTTGTAATAAGAATGCTTCAATTCTGAAGTAATATCAATGTATGTAAATTATGGGTCATTAAATTTTGTATCAATGTAACGGTATAGTAAACAATTAGAAACTAGGATGTGAAATCCTTAGTAAGAACCTTATGGATAAGTCTAAGCATAGAACACAATCTTAGTGTTTTAGAAATTTCCATGAATAACCTATGCTAAGACCTAAAGCGTGAAATCTTATCCTTTATTTTGAGGTTTTCCAATTATAATTAGTGTTGCTCAGACTATTCTTCTTGGTTTTAGTCAATGGTTGGAACCCGAAGGAATCGTGTTAATGCAGAATGCGATGGGCAATACAATGATTTTACCCTTGAGCAACCAAATGTTATGGGAGATGGAATGAAAAATCTTTTATCCATGATCACAAAACATTCTCAAGTTATAAATCATCCAGGACATCCAAACGAGCAATGGAATTAGCAATATTCTGTTGAATCCATCATGAGGCAGTGTCCACCCTCATTCAGCGGGTCTACTGATCCATTAGTTGGTGAACAATGGATCAGTACTACTTAAAAGATATTTTCTGTTCTTCATATTTATGAACATGATAAAGTCATCTTAGTAGTGTATCGTTTTGAAGGTGATGTTGATCAATGGTGGAATCTTATCAAGAATATGAGGCCAAGAGATGAAATTGAGTCCATGGAATGGGATGAGTTCAAGAACATATTTTTCAATAAGTACTTCCATCATATTCTTTGAACAAATATGGATAAGGAGATTCTTTAACTAAAGAAAAAGGATGATGAATTTGTTGGTACCTATGAAGAAAATTTTACAAGACTTGAAAGGTATGCTTCCGGGATTATTATCCAACGTGAGAGTAAGATCGATCGATTCTTTAGTGGCTTAAAACCAAGTCTTCGAAGGTCGTTAGCCATAAAGGACTTCAATAGCTACGAGGAAATCGTTCGATGTGCTCTCAAAGTTGAGATGGAGATTAGAGTAACCCATCAGTCATATGGGTTTGATAAGAAGAGGAAAATGGAATTCAAACGCAAATCTAAAGAGCACACTGAAAATAATATGATTTTTCCCTTATTCTCAAAGTGTGGAAGCAAACATGAATGGAGTTGTCTTAAAGGGACAAGGAAATTATTCAAATGTAGAAAGGAAGGTCATCAGGCTTTTTAATGATGTAATGAAGGGAAGAATATGTCAAGTGATGCGAACAACGAAAAGGCTACAAAGAGTACACCCACTTCACTTCAATGTTACAAGTAAATGGAAATGGGGCATTATTCCAATCAATGCCCTAATCCAAGGGTAGTTTATGATGATCGACGTCAACAAACTCGTAAGTCTAAAGAAAAAGGAATGTCACATGCAATTTCTATCAGCGATGAGGAGTATGAGAACGAAGTGGTGAAAGGTAAAATTACCATCCACTCTAAAGTAGATAATGTTTTATTTGATTCTGGATCTTCCCACTCTTTTATTTCTGAAAACTTTTCTAAGGGTATCTCCATATTACATGAACAATTAGATGTTGAGTTATCTATGACAACCCCTTATGGGACAACAGTCACATTAAAAGTTAATAATTTTTCTCCGATTGATGTTTGTGGGAAAGTGATTCCTATAAATCTTGTGATCCTTACTATAGTGGAATTAGATGTGATATTTGGCATGGATTGGCATTATTTATATGGAGCTCATATCAATTTCCAAATAAGGGAAGTCACATTTCATATTCCAAATTAATCTTTGATCGTCTATCAATGCAAGGATGAACATAACCTTTTGTGGAAATTTCATCCATCTTATGGGTCTTGATTCCACTAAATCAAGGTTATTTATCTAAAATGGTTGGTGAGAAACACACGATTAAGAATATTCCCATTGTACGGAGGTTTTATGATGTCTTTTCAGAGGAATTGTCGGGTCTTCCACCAAATTGTGAAGTTGAGTTTTCAATAGAACTCATACCGGTTGCTTTTCCTATTTCAAAGACACCTTATAGAATGGCCCCAATTGAGTTATAGGATTTGAAGAAGAAACTCCAAGGGAATCTAGATAAGGGATTCATACGCCCTAGTACATCACCTTGGGGAGAAACTGTTCTGTTTGTTAAGAAGAAAGATGGATCAATGAGACTCTGTATTGATTATCGAGAACTTAACAAGATCACTATCAAGAAAAAATATCCTCTCCCATGCATGGATGAATTATTTGACCAACTACGCGGAGCTCAATAATTTTCCAAGATTATTCTTCATTCAGGGTATCATCAATTAAGGGTAAAAATAGAGGATATACCAAAAACAGATTTCCATACAATGTATGGACACTATGATTTTATAGTGATGCCATTTGGTCTTACTAATGCCCCTACTATCTTCATGGATATGATGAATAGAATATTTTACGACTATATTGATCATTTTTTGGTAGTCTTTATAGATGATATTCTTATATATTCAAAGATCAAGGAAGAACCTAAAGATCACTTGATAATTATATTGAAGACCCTAAGAAAGTAGAAGCTATATGCCAAATTTACCAAGTTTGAATTTTGTATTCAAAAAGTTACATTTTTGGGTCACATAATCTCAAAAGAGGGGATATATGTGGATCCAGCAAAGGCAGAGGTTATCGAATGATGGATGAGACCAACAATAGTAATTGAGATCTGAAGTTTTCTTGGTTTGGCTAGATATTATCGATGTTTTGTGAAATATTTTTCACGATTATCTAATCCACTGAACAGGTTGATTCGAAAAGGAGTTATGTTCATGTGGACGGAGGAATGTGAAGATAATTTCAAGGAGTTGAAAAGAAGGTTATCTAGTACACCTGTACTCACACTTACTTGTAGTTGAGAAAGTTTTCTGATCTACAGTGATGCATCCAAGAAGGGGATGAGGGTGTGTTCTTATGCAAAATGATATAGTGATAGATTATGCCTCACGATAGTTCAATATACATGAGCAAAATTACCCAACTCATGATTTGGAGTTCGCATCCGTAATCATTTTATTAAATATTTGGAGGCATTATCTTTATTGTGAAAGGTGTGATATTTATACTGATCATAAGATTTTAAAGTATATTTTCACAAAAAAGGAGCGGCATATGTGCCAAAGAAGATAGTTGGAGTTGATTAAAGATTATGACTTCTCAATTCATTATCACCCTAGGAAAGTAAACAAGGTGGTAGATGCATTAAGTTGACAAGACCATGCTAGCTTATCCATGACGAGGATCACAAAAGATCCAATATTTATGGACTTACAATGGATGGATCTTGGAATTATAATGGAAGGGGAAAAATATTATCTTTCTCAAATGAATGTTCAACCATATATACTTGTGAAGTTTAAAGAGGCACAAAAAGAAGATTTAGATTTACAAAAGAAGGGGTGAAATGTTCATGAATTCAACCATGATTTTGATGGGATAATAAAGTTCAGAAATTGGGTTTGTGTTCCTCCCATACCAGAATTAATGAAGGAGCTACTGGATGTGGCTCATAGTTCTTCATTCTCTATACATCGCGGAAGCATGAAGATGTATAGGGACCTAAAAGAGTACTTATTGTAGGATGTCATGAAAATGGATGTTTTTGAATATGTATCTTGATGCTTGTTTTGTCATCAAGTTAATGTTGAGAGATAGAAGTATAAGGGGATGTTACAAACATTACCCATACCCGAATGGATATGAAAAAACATCACTATGGACTTTGTCACTGGACTTCCTAAAACATCCCAAGGCAATAATGCTATCTGGGTCATAGTTTATCGTCTTAAAAAGTCGGCACACTACATTGCTATTAGAGAAGATTTCTCTCTGGATCAGCTTTCCATGATATATGTAAAGGAAGTGGTAAGATTGAATGGAGTGCCATTTTCCATTATATCTGACCGGGATCCGAGGTTTACCTCAATGTTTTGGTGAAGTCATCCATATACTCTGGATACAGAGTTGTGTTTCAGCACTGCTTATCATCCTCAGACAGACGGTCAGTCTAAGAGGACAATTCAAACTCTAGAAGATATGTTGAGAGCATGCTCTATGGATTTCAAAGGTGGTTGGGATCAACACATACCTTTGGTGGAATTTTGTTATAACAATATCTTTCAATCCAGTATTCAGATGGCTCCTTATAAAGCTCTCTATTGGAAGAAATGCAGGACTCCAACTTGATGGGATGAAGTTGGGGAAAGAATACTATTAGGACTAGATCTTGTTGATGAGATGGAAGAAAAGGTCATATATATTCAACATCACATTAGAGCAGTTCAGAGTCGACAGAAAATTTACGACGACAACCGAAGAAAATACCTAGTGTTTTAAGTGGGTGATAAAGTTTTCTAACAAATATCTCCTTGGAAGAGAGTAATGAGATTTGGAAAGAAGGGAAAGCTGATCCCTAGGTATATCCGTCTTTTCGAAATACTGGATCGTGTTGGGAAGGTATCTTACCGATTGGTTGTTCCTCCGAATCTCGGTCAAGTTCCTGATGTGTTCTATGTATCACTCCTGACAAAGTACATACCTGATCCTTACTATGTACTAAGCTCAGAAGTTGTACCGCTGGAGCAAGATCTTTCTTATAATGAACAGCCGATAGAGATTATGGATCGTAGCAAAAAAGTCATATGAAACAAGACCACTCACTTGGAGAACTTTTTATAGAGGAACCACCAATTAGAAGAAGCTACATGGGAGCTTTAGCATATGATGAGGGAGAGGTATCCTAATCTGTTTGTCACAAAGTGATGAATTTCGAGGGCGAAATTCATTTTAAGGGCGGCAGAATGTAGCACCCGAGGTTTTTATGAGAAATGTTTTGTTTTTATGTTATATACATCATCAAATGAATCTTTAACTACACACAACCCTATCTTGGATTTCTTTACACACAATCGCGACCTTCCTCGATAGCTTGCGTCGTACGCAATACCGAGTTTCACTAAACAACGATATGCTATTAAAATATTATTAAAACTAGTCATTATGAATAGTAATAAACACTTTTTAAAATTTTGTAAATTTCATCTTTTAAAATGGACTTCATTTTTGGATTCCGAATAACTAAATTAGCCTAGGGTGAATGTTTGGTATTTTTCTGAAAACATTCAATTTTTGATGAATAGTGAAAACACTATGTTACTATTTAAAAACCGACTTTTTATTTAAATAAATATTTATTTTATTTAAATTTATTTGTGGTCAAAATTGATACATAATACCTATATAAGTTCAAATTAATTCATTAGAGTCATTTTATAATAATTTTATATATATATAAATTTTATTGAACTTTTCACCGTCTTTTACCCACCTCCTAGGATAATTTGGAAATTCACATAAAACATAATTTTACCACTTATGTGAGTGGAATTTCAAAAATCTGAGAGACATGGTTAATATCAAGTACTAAAATGTGGTCCAATTAGATGAAAATAATTGTTGTTGAATAGTAAGTTTTAACTTTTTTTACCACGGTTAAAAGTAAATAGGGTAATTAAGGGTAAAAATGATATTATTATTACCCTAACACAGGTCCTAATTCTATTGGATAACTTTAATCCGACAAAAAACAACATTAGGAATAAAATATGACCATTTATGCCCACATGGATTAGATTAGGACATTTAATATCATTTTATTTTAAGAATAGTTAAAATTGTTAAAATGAATGTTTAATAAAAAAAACATTATTAATATAGAGTTATACATAAGTTTTATTCGACTATAAATATTCATTAGAAAGATAAAAATATTTCTTACATAATGGTATTTTATTTAAAATTTTCAGACATTAAATAATTTAATTTATTTTAGACACAATGATGATGCAGTAATTATCTTATTAATGAAATATTAACATAAATGATTATATAAATACTCAAATAATTGTAATTTGAGAAATTTTATGAATTAAATTATTTTCTAGGTTAATATGAATTTTTTTATTGATTTAATTAAACTTTTGGAACTAATCATTCAGTTATGATTTTCAGAAAAATCAATTACCAAATAGTGTCAAAATTTACATAAAATAGTTTTTAAATCAAATATTATATTATTAATTGTTATTTTAATCCTAAAAATCTAACGATTGGCCAAATGAATTAGATAAGGTTATATATATTAATAATAAACAACTTGGGGTTTGATTGGCTTGTTATTGTAAGTTTATTAACCTTATAGTCTAAGAAAACAAGAAGACACGGTAAAAGTTAAATTATCTAACTTAAAGTTAAATCTAAATGATAAGGTTAAAATAGAAACCTAAACTTGTCTAAATTCAATTTGATGAGTGTATTTCGACCCATACCCAAAATATCTTCTAAATAAATCAATTTGGAGCTATTAAAAACTGAATATGACTTTATAATACAAAAAATATTTAAGTTCTTCTAATGGTGCCCCTCTCTTCCCTTATAAAAGGGCACCTCCTCCCTCTCCTCATCACACTAGATTGAGCATTAATGCTCGGCCAAAACCTGCCAATTTCTCCTCTCCACTTCCCTAGAAACATCCTATAGGTTCTGGTCTTCTGCAAAGACCATCTTTAGTTCCCTACGCAGAGGTTAAGAAAAGTCGCTTCAAAGAAGAGGTAATGTCTGTTACCGATTCATTCAACTTTATTTCTTCTTCTATTTATTCTTAGTTTCTTATTTACATATGAAGTATTAACATCAGTATCATTAATATACTAATATGTTATTTTAAATATGAAACAAACCTATTTCACCTTCTATCCATCCTACGGAGAATGAAATCACCACGCGTGCATACGTACGGAATACAGTTCCACACAGTGGTGTAATCTGTTTTCCCCCACCAGCTTACTTGGATGGGAATAATAGTGTAGAGAATAACTATATATGATTATTGTAAAGACATATTTATTCTAAAATAGTATACATACACTCCAATACAATTCCATGATCATGGGAACGATATCATCGCTCGTGCGTATGTACGGAATACCATCACCACGATGTGATGTGACTCATTCTACATGATCTTCATTGCACAATGATTATATAAATGAATTGAATGAATAAATATGACATATATTACACTAATACAATTCTGTAAATGAGGTATCTATATCCTAAAAAGAATAATAGGAATTTATTCCATGAAACACACATAAGAACAAAAAGAAATAAACACCCAAATAACAAGTAGAAATGAAATATTACTAATAAGAAGCTAAGAATATGACAATATATGATATCATATCAATATGTATGATTCTGTAATAAGTCAATAACACTATTTAAATCATTATACATGAGGTTCAGACAGTTACGAAGCAAATCGGACCTAAGGTAAGAGAAACTCTCACAATCTAAATTTTTATTCGAGATAGTTTTTACTTCAGAATTTACTGGGGATTATTTATCATCCACATCCATGTTTCATCAATATATAATATTATTTCCACACACCTAGAATTGTTTAAATCCAATTTTATTCATTGGTGAGTTTTTATTAAAATATATGAAGGGAATTTTTTTCGTATTTAGTATGAGGTACTTTTTGACTTTTCCTGCCAAAGTACTAGAAAAATATTTTTTAACTTATACGGACTGAATGGACATTTAGAAAATTATTTCCATGAAGCTTCTTTGAAAAGTATTCATGTTTATTTTTAATTAACTTCATTTAGTTTAAAATTTTATGACATGTTAATAATTGAAAAAATGTTTTTTTAAAAAAGTAGAAAGGATATTTTCCTCAAGAAGGGAATTCAAGTGTTGTTTCAAAATTACTTTCCATCTAAGATAATATAGGGTTCTATTTCTATCCCTATTATTACATTGATTTGATTCTGTTGTGATTGAATTATTTTTATGAAGTCCTTTATCTTATATGAATTGTTTTATGATGTCATGATGTTTAAGAATCCCATTTTTATTACATGGGTTATTCTATGATGTATGGTTTATGATCTTGTGGCACACATAAGAATGGTATCATTTAGAGATGGGTGGGACCTATATCTCCCTTTAATGCATTGGGTAAAGATTTATATCTCATGGTATAGACATGACTGGAACGGTAGGTTAATCTGGTTTAGTGATATAGGACTAAAATGAGGAGTGAACTCAGTTCAGAAATGGACTTTGACCACTAAGATAGGCTTGGAAATGATTCTTGACTACTAAGAAATGATTCTCTATGATTATTTGTGTATGCCACAAAGTTTCATGTTTCGTGTTATGATTATTTGGATTACATTTCACTATTATTATTGATCCTGTGTGGTGATATTATGATCTCTTTTGCAGGACCAGATTTTCGAAATGTTATGTTCTTAAGAATATGATATGATTGATATTTATTTTGTATACCCTTGCTGAGAATTTGAGCTCAACCTTTTGTATGTTTTCTTTTCCCCGGTCAGGAAGAAGGCTATTAAGTAAAATATGAAAAAAAGGGACTCTAGATATGATGAAATAAATGTGAGACAATGTTGATGATTTACGAACCAGTTGTTTATGTTTCCCAGTTTCTAAAGACACTATACCTATTTGATCCATTCATGGTTTTTTTATGTTGAAATAATTATTCTTTAATTCTAAAGTAATAATAATGTATGTAAAGTATGGGTCATTAAAGTTGGTATCTGAGGAAGGTATAGTCAACCTTTAGAAACTAGGATGTGAAAGCCTTAGTAAGAACCCTAAGGATAAGTCTAAGCATATAACACAATCATAGAGTTTTAGAAATGGCCATGAAAAACCTATGATAATACCTAAAGCGTGAAATTTTATTCTTGATTATGTGGTTTTCTTATTATAATTATTGTTGATCACACTATTGTTCTTGGTTAGAGTCAATGGCTGGAACCCGAAGGAACCATATTAATGGGGAATGCGATGGGAAATTCAATGATTGTCCCCCTGAGCAACCAAATGTTATGGGAGCTGGAATTCAAAATCTTGTAGTCATGATCACACAACTTTCTTCATGTTATGAATCTTGTAGGACTTCCAAATGAGCAAATGACGGAGCAACATTCTGTTGAATCCTTCATGAGGCAGCGTCCACCCTCATTCAGCGGGTCTATTGATTCATTAGTTGTTGAACAATGGATCAGCACTACTGAAAAGATACTTTCAGTTCTTCAATGTTCGGAACATGATAAACTCATCTCAGTAGTGTATTGTTTGGAAGGAGATTCTGATCAATGGTGGAATCATATCAAAAATATGAGGTCAAGAGATGAAATTGAGTAGATGGAATGGGATGAGTTCAAGAACTTATTTTTCAATAAGTACTACCCTCTTATTCTTCGAACAAAAATGGAGAAGGAGTTTCTTGAACTATAGTAAAAGAATCATGACTTTGTTGGTACCTACAAAGAAAATTTTACAAGACATGAAAGGTACGCTTCTGGGATTATTATACAACCTGGTAGTAAGATCGATCGATTCTTTAGTGGCTTAAAACCAAGTCTTAGACGGGAGTTATCCATAAGGGACTTCAATAGCTATTAGGAAATCGTTCTATGTGCTCTCAATGTTGAGATGGAGATCAGAGTAACCCATCAGTCATATAGGATTGATAAGAAGAGGAAAATGGAATTCAAAGGAAAATCTAAAGAGCACACTTAAAAGAAGATGACTTTTCCCTTATGCTCAAAGTGTGGAAAGAAACATGGAGGGAGTTGTATAAAAGGGATAAGGAAAAGTGTCAAATGTGGAAAGGAAGGTCATCTGGCATTTGAGTGCCACAACAATTGGAATAAGATGTCTATTGATGCGAACAAAGAAAAGGCTACACAGAGTGCACCTCGTACACATCAATATTACAAGTTCAAGGAAATGGGGAATTATTCCAATCAATGCTGTAATCCGAGGGTTGTTGATGATGATCGACGTCAAAAAACTCTTAAGGCAAAAGGCAAAGGAATGTCACATGCAATTTCTATAAGCGTTGTGGATTATGAGAATGAAGTGTTGAAAGGTACACTTACCATCCACTCAAAAGTAGAAAATGTTTTATTTGATTCTAGATCCAACCACTCTTTTATTTCTAAAGAATTTTCTAATGGTATCCTCGTATTACCTCAACAATTAGATGTTGAGTTAGCTGTGACAACTCCTAATGGCACAACAGTCGCATCAAAAGTTTATAATTATTCTCCAATTGAAGTTTGTGGGAAAGTGATTCCTGCAAATCTTGTGATCCTTCCTATAGTAGAATTTTATGTGATTCTTGGCATGGATTGGATTTATTTATATGGATACCATATCAATTGATAAAGATAGGATGTCACATTTCATATTCGAGATAAAACTATGATCTTCTATCGATGCAAGGATGAACATAACCTTTTAGTGAAGCTTTCCTCCATCTTATTGGTCTTGATTCCACTAAATGAATGTTATTTATCTCAAATGGTTGGTGATAAACACACGATTAAGAATATTACCATTGTATAGAAGTTTGATGATGTATTTCCGGAGGAATTTCTGGGTCTTCCACCAAATCACGAAGTGGTGTTTTCAATAAAAGTTGTACATGTTTCTTTAACTATTTCAAAGACACCTTATAGAATGGCCCCAATTGAGTTGTAGGAATTGAAGAAACAACTCCAAGAGAATCTTGATAAGGGATTCATATGCCCTAGTGCGTCACCTTGGGGAGCACCTATTATGTTTGTTAAGAAGATATATGGATCAATGAGACTCTGCATTGATTATTGAGAACATAACATGATCACTATCAAGAACAAATATCCTCTACCACGCATTTGTGACTTATTTGACCAACTACGCAGAGCTCAATACTTTTCCAAGATTGATCTTCATTCAGGGTATCATCAATTATGGGTCAAAAGGAAGGATATACCAAAAACGTCTTTCTGTACAAGGTATGGACACTATGAATTTATAGTGATGCCATTTGGTCTTACTAATTCCCCTACTATCTTCATGGATCTGATGAATAGAGTCTTTAGCGACTATCTTGACCAGTTTGTGGTAGTATTTATAGATGATATTCTTGTCTATTAAAAGAGCAAGGAAGAACATGAAGATCACTTGAGAATTATATTGAAGACCCTGAGAAAGGATAAGCTTTATGCCAAAATTACCAAGTGTGAATTTTGGCTTCAAAAAGTTGCATTTTTGGGTCACATAATCTCAAAAGAGTGGATGTATGTGGATCCAGCAAAGACAGAGGTTTTCGAAAGATGGACGAGACCAAAAACAGTAACTGAGATCTGATGTTTTCTTGGTTTGGATGGATATAACCAACGTTTTGTGAATGATTTTTCACGATTATCTAATCCACTCAGAAGGTTGACTCGGAAAGGAGTTAAGTTCGTGTGGACAGAGAATGTGAAGAGAATATCAAGGAGTTGAATAGAAGGTTATCCATTGCACCTATACTCACACTTCCTTGTAGTTGAGAAAGGTTTTTTCTCTACAGTGCTTCATCCAAGAAGGGGCTGGGGTGTGTTCTTATGAAAACTTATATGGTGATAGCTTATGTCTCATGACAGTTGAAAATACATGAGAAAAATTACCCAACTCATGATTTGGAGTTAGCTGTGGTTATCTTTGCATTAAAGATTTGGAGGCATTAATTTTTATGGTGAATGATGTGATATTTATAATGGTCATAAAAGTTTTATGTATAATTTCACACAAAAGGAGTTGATTATGTCCCAATGAAGATGATTGGAGTTGATTAAGGATTACAACTGCTCAATTCATTATCACCCTAGGAAAGTAAAAAAGGTGGAATATGTATTAAGTCGACAAGACCATGCTAGCTTATCCATTATGAGGATCACAAAAGATCCAATATTTATGGATTTACAATGGTTGGATCATGGAATTATAATGGAAGGGGGAAAATCTTGTCTTTCTCAAATGAATGTTCAACCATCTATACATGTGAAGATTAAAGAGGCATAGAAAGAAGATGTAGAGTTACAAAAGAAGGTGAGAAATGTTCCTGAATTCAACCTTGATTGTAATGGGATAATAAAGTTCAGAAATCGGGTTTGTGTTCCTCCCATCCCAGAATTAAAGAAAGAGCTACTGGATGAGGCTCATAGTTCTTCATTCTATATTCATCCTGGAAGAACGAAGATGTATAGGGACCTGAAAGAGTACTTCTTGTGGGATGGCATGAAAAGAGATGTTGCTGAATATGATTCTCGATTCCTGGTTTGTCAGCAAGTTAAAGCTGAGGGACAGAAGTCCAAAGGGATGTTACAACCATTACTCTACCCGAATGGAAATGGGAAACATCTCTATGGACATTTTCACTGGACTTCCTAAATCATGCAAATGCAATAATGCTATCTGGGTCATAGTTGATCGTCTTACAATGTCGGCACACTTCATTGCTATTAGAGAAGATTTATCTCTGGATCAGCTTTCCAGGATATGTGTAAATGAATTGGTAAGATTTAATGGAGTGCCACTTTCCATTATATCTGATCGGGATCTGATGTTTACCTCAATGTTTTGGAGAAGTCTTCAGCATACTCTTGATACAGAGTTGAGTTTCATCACTTCTAATCATCCTCAGACAGATGGTTAATCTGAGAGGACAATTCAAACTCTATAAGATATGTTGAGATCTTGCTCTATGGATTTCAAAGGTGGTTGGGATCAACACCTACCTTTGGTGGACTTTTCTTATAATAATATATCTCACTCCAGTATACAAATGGATCCTTATAAAGCTCTATAGGGAAAGAAATGCAGGACTCCAACTTGCTGGGATGAAGTTTGGGAATGAAAGCTATTATGACCTAATCTTGTTGATGAGATGGCAGAAAAAGGTCAAATCTATTAAACAACACATTAGAGTAGCTCAGAGTCGACAAAAGAGTTATGCCATCAACCGAAGAAAAGACCTAGAGTTTGAAGTGGGTGATAAAGTGTTCTTACGAATATCTCCTTAGAAGAGAGTAATGAGATTTGGAACAAAGGGAAAGCTGAGCCCTTGGTATATCAGTCCTTTTGAAATACTGGATCACGTTAGGAAGGTAGCTTACCGATTGGATCATCCACAGAATCTCTCTCAAGATCATGATGTGTTCCATATATCACTCCTAAGAAAGTACATACCAGATCCTTCCCATGTACTATTCTCAAAAGTTGTACCGCTGGAGCTAGATCTTTCTTATGAAGAATAGCGGATAGAAATTCTAGATCACAGTGAAAAATTCCTACGGAACAAGACCACTAACTTGGTGAAAGTTCAATGGAGGAACCAACAATTAGAATAAGCTACATGGGAGCAAGAGGATATGATGAGGGAGAAGTATCCTCATCTGTTTGTTACAAAGTGAAAAATTTCGAGGGTGAAATTCATTTTAAGGGGGGTAGAATGTAACACCTAAGATTTTTTTGAGAAATGTTTTGTTTTTATGTTATATACATCATCAAAGGAATCTTTCACTACATATAACACTATCTTGGCTTTCTTTACATGCAATCACGACCTTCCAGGATAGCTTGCATCGTACGCAATACCGAGTTTCACTAAACAATGATATGCCATTAAAATATTATTAAAACTAGCAGTTATGAATATTAATAACCACATAATGAAATGTTTTAAATTTCATCTTTCAAAATGGAATTCATTTTTGGATTTAGAATATCAAAATTAGCCTAGGGTGAAATTTTGGTATTTTTCTGAAAACGTTCAATTTTTGATGAATAGTGATAACACATCGTTACTATTTAAAAACCGACTTTTTATTTAAATAATTATTTATTTTATTTAAATTTATTTTAGGTCAAAATTTATACATAATACCTATAAAAGTTCAAAGTAATTCATTGGAGTCATTTTATAATAATTCTAGATATATATAAATTTTATTGATCTTTTTACCGTATTTTACCCACCTCTGAGGAGAAATTGCAAATTCACATAAAACATAATTTCACTGCTTCTGTGAATGTAATTTAAAAAATTCGAGAGACAATGTTAATATCATGGACAAAAATGTGGTCCAATGAGATGAAAATAATTTTTGTGAATAGTAACTTTTTACTTTTTTTACCACAGTTAAAAGTAAATAGGGTAATTAAGGGTAAAAATGATATCATTATTTCCCTAACACATGTCCTAATTCTATTGGATAACTATAATTAGACCAAAAACAACCTTACATATAAAATATGACAATTTAGGCCCACTTGGATTAGTTGAGGACAATTAATATTATTTTATTTAAATAATAGTTAAAATAGTTAAAATCAAAGTTTAATAAGTAAAAAAATTTAATATAGTGTTATACATAATATAAATTAGACTATATATATTCATTAGAAAACCAAAAATATTTCCTACATAATTTTATTTTATTTATAATTTTTAGATAATAAATAATTTATTTTATTTTTTACACAATCATGATGCAATAATTATCTTATTAATGAAATATTAACATAATTGATGTCATAAATACTCAAATAAATTTAATTTGAGACTTTTATGAATTAAACTAATTTTATGGGTTAATATGACATGTTAGTATTGATTTAATTAATGTTTTTCGAACTAATAATTCTGTTATGATTTTCAAAAAAATCAATTACCAAATTGTGTCAAAATTGACATAAAATAGTTTACAAAACAAATATTATATTATTAATTGTTATTTTATTCCTAAAAATCTAAGTATAGTCCAAATGACTTAGATAATGTTATATATATTAATAATAAACAACTTGGGTTTCGTTTGGCTTGTAATAGTAATTTTATTATCCTTACAGTGTAAGAAAACAAGAAGACACAGTAAAAGATAATTTATCTAACATAAAGTTAAATCAAAATGATAAGGTTAAAATAAAAACCTAATCTTGTCTAAATTATAATGTAATAGAGTAATTTGACCTATCCCAAACTTAGATTCGAAATAAATCAATTTGGAGCTATTAAAAATTCAATATGACTTTATAAAAAAATAATATTTTATGTTTTCCTAAGGTGCCCCTCTCCTCCTTTATAAAAGGGCACCTACTCCCTCTCCTCCTCACACCACATTGATCCTTCATGCTCGGCCAAACCCTTCAAATTTATCCTCTCCACTTCCCGAGAAACATCCTAGAGGTTCTGGTCTTCTTCAAAGGCCATCTTTAGTTACCTAAGAGGAGATTAAGAAGAGGCGCTTCAAAGAAGAGGTAATGTCCGTTACCGATTCTTTCAACTTTATTTCTTCTTCTACTTCTTCTTCCTTGGTTATTTCATTATTAAGTAATAACATAAGTATCACTAAAATACTGATATGTTATTATAAATAAGATACAACCCTATTTCAAATTTTATCCATCCTATGGAAAATGAAATCACCGCCTGTGTGTACGTACGTAATACCGTCTCCACGCCGTGGTGTAATCTGTTTTCTACCACAACCTTACTTGGATGGGTATAATGGTGTAGATAATAACTATATATTATTATTGTAAAGTGATATTGATTATGAAATAGTATATATACACTCTAATACCATTCCACAATCATGGGAACGATATCATCGCTCGTGCGTACGTACGGATTACCGTCTCCACGATGTGATGCCACTCGTTCTACATGATCTTCATTGCATAATGATTATAAAAATGAATTGAATGAATAAATATGATATATATTACACTAATACCATTATATAAAAGTGGTATATATAACCTAAAAATAAGAATAAGAATTTATTCTACAAAACATGCATAAGAACAAAAAGTAATAAACACTCGAATAACAAGTAGAGATGAAATATTACAAATAAGAATCTCATAATATGACCATATATGATATAATAACAATATGTATGAATCTGGAATAAGTCAATGACATTATTTAAATGATTATTTAGGAGGTTCAGGCACTTACGAAGCAAATCGGACCAATGGTAAGGGAAAATATTGCAATCTCAGTTTTTATCCGAGATTGTTTTTACTTCAGAATTTACTGGGGAATATTTATCAACCACATACATGTTTCCTAAATATGTAATATTATTTCCATCCACCTACAACTTTTAAAATCCAATTTTATCCATTGGTGATTTTTTATTAAAGGATGTGAACGGAATCTTTTGTCGTTTTTAGTACGAGGTACTTTTTGACTTTTCCGGCCAAAGTACGAGAAGAATGTTTTTGTAACTTATACGGCCTGAATGGAATTTTAGAACATTATTTCCATGAATCTTCTTTTACATGTTTTCAAGTTTATTTTTAATCATCTTCTTTTAGTTTAAAATTTTATGACATGTTAAGAATGGAAAAAATGTTTTTTATAAATAGTAGAAATGATATTTTCCTCAAGAATGGAGTTCAAGTGTTTTATCAAAATTATTTTCCATATAAGATAATATAGGGTTCTTTTTCTAACCCTATAATTAAATTGATTTTATTATGTTGCGATGGAATTAATTTTATGAAGTCATTTATGTTATATGAATTGTTTTATAATGTCACGGTGTTTAAGAATCCCATTTTTTTACATGGGTTATGCTATGATGTATGATTTATGATCTTGTGCCACACATAATAATGGAATCATTATGAGATGGATGGGACCTATATATCCCTCCAATGCACTGGGTGAAGATTTATATCTCATGATATAGACATGGCTGGAACGACAGGTTAATTTGGTTTAGTGATACAAGACTGAAACGATGAGTGGACTCAGTTCAGAAATGGACTTTGTCCGCTAAGATAGTCTTGGAAATAAGTCTTGACTACTATGAAATTATTCTCTATGATTATGTGTGTATAACACGGAGTTTCATGTTTTATGATATTATTATTAGGATTACTGTTGGTCGGAGTGGATACTCAAGAGGGGGGTGAATTGAGTTCCAATTAAAATTTCTGTTAAAAACAATTTCTATAAAGATCCCCCAATTTCAAAAACAAATTAAACTGTAGTGAATTTATATAGATTATAAAGGTTCAATTAGTTTCTCAAAGATTGATTAGTTCTCAGTTAACTTAATCTTATGATTAAATTAACTTTTGAAACTAATTTACTGATTTATAATAAATATAAACACTTGAGAATTTAATTATCAAAGTAGCTTTGAAGATAGATTATATTTCAAAGTAATAGAAGCGGAATATGAAATAAATATGTATAGTATGGATATAGAATATAACTACAAACACAAAGAAGTAACCAAGAGGTTCAGTCTCAAGCCGAGACTTAGTCCTCTCAAAAGTTTATATAAGAATGATCCACACCCTGGATCGGGGTTAACAACAGTGAACACACTGTCCAGGTCACAAGACCTCTACCACAGTTCTACGTGGGAAAACAAACAACAGAAGCCAGCTGTCCAGGTCACAAGACATCTACCACTATCCACAGTGGGAAATGAAGTGTAAAAGTTTTGCTGAGGATTTACAGATCCTCCAGTGAAAGTACATGAGTCAGTGTGTGTGTTTAATACAACAGATAAGACACACTGCTCAAAATGTAGAATAAATAAATCACAGAGCAGGGATGTAGAGTTTAGAAATGGCTCTAGTGATTTTAGTGTAGCACTGGACTCGTTTTAGAATTTAATCAGAAGTGATTCTGAGTCCTCTTCTCGATTTTGATTGAGAAGCAGAGTGTCGTATGCTTCAGGTTCACAGGCAGTGAGATGTAGTCGATGAAGCTCTTCGATATTCTTTTGTATGCACAGAACTCTTCTTGAGTAGGATTGATTGTATATATGATTCTGTCTTGCTTGGTTCTTCTTGTATGCACAGATCTCTTCTTGAGTATGTCTTATGTCTTCCTTTTCTCTGTGTGTTCTCTCTCTCGCACTACTCTTCAGCAGAGTCTTCTTGTTTTTATATCACGTTCTCCGTAGGACAGAAAAGGTTTCCTTTTTTCAGGTACGAGGTACGGTTTCCTGACATCCGACAACCTTTATTAATAATCTGACAGAGCATTAAAATATACCTAATATGACCGTTGTTTAGATTAAATAAAGATAAAGATAAAGAAATTCAAACAGTTGTTTATGACTGTTCAAGTGATCGGTAGGTCATCAACATTGGAGTAATGATCGGTGACTCAGATAGATCAGCATCGGTCTGTCATCTGATCGGTGAGTCATTTGCATCGGTGAGTCATTTGCATCGGTGAGTCATTTGCATCGGTGAGACCTTGGATCGGTGAGACCTTGGATCGGTGACTCATTTGCATCGGTGAGTCCTTGGATCGGTGAGACCTTGGATCGGTGACTCATTTGCATCGGTGAGTCCTTGGATCGGTGAGACCTTGGATCGGTGACTCATTTGCATCGGTGAGTCCTTGGATCGGTGAGTCTGATGGATCGGTGAGTCTGATGGATCGATGAGTCTGATGGATCGGTGACTCTGATGGATCGGTGACTCTGATGGATCGGTGACTCTGATGGATCGGTGACTCTGATGGATCGGTGAGTCTGATGGATCGGTGAGTCTGATGGATCGGTGAGTCTGATGGATCGGTGAGTCTGATGGATCGGTGACTCTGATGGATCGGTGACTCTGATGGATCGGTGAGTCTGATGGATCGGTGACTCTGATGGATCGGTGACTCTGATGGATCGGTGAGTCTGATTGCTCAGTGCGACCGTTGTCCTTTGATACTGGATCAGTGCTTCCGATGTCTGTTGAATCCAGAAGACTTCCAACATACTTTGTAAGTCAATAAGCATAGACAAAAACATGATAACAGATTCACTTACAGATTGTAGTTAAGTTTATGAGAAATCAAACCAGATTAAGCATTAATGGTATGTGATGATTTGTGATTATTAAAACATCAAACATAGACATGAAATCAACAATCTTCCAGAGGGCTCAACAATCTCCCCCTTTTTGATAATCACAAATCTTCATATATATATATATATATATATAATCAATCAATAATAAAAATATAATGAGAAATAAAAGTAAAGAGATATAAATATCCCTCTTAATTTATCATGCCCATATATATAGTATTCAGATTTCTCCCCCTGAGATATTGATCTCCCACTGAGATATTCACATCTCTCATATATATATATATATCATTCTCCCCCTTAGATATATATTTCCCTCTTCATATATAGAGTACTCCCATTATATATATAGCTTTCTCCCATTATATATATCTTTCTCCCCCTATATATCTGTCGCCCATTATATATAGCTTTCTCCCCCTTTGGGATAATCAAAAAGGAGGGAAAATAGATAAGGGACAGGAGAAGCAGATTGCAGAGAGTATAGAGATAAAACAAAAATGATATAGCACAGATTATTACAAGTAGCACATTGTTCACCCTATCAAAAACAATACATGGCTATTTGTTGGGATGCAAAGGAGCTTTCCCTTTGTCTTTTGGATCAATGGTAGGTAAGGTGGAAGGCTTGGAGGCAGGCTGTGGTTCACGGAGCTGAAGTGGCGGTAGGACAACTCTGGCAGGTGCAGTTGGAGGTGTCACAGAGAGTTGTTGAGAAGGAGCAGGGGCTGGTTGAGAAGCTTTCGGAGAAACTGGTCTTAACTGAGAGAGAGCTTGAGCAACTGACAACTGATTTGGAGCGACATCAGAGGCACTGAGAGGTTCAGAAGTAGGGAGTACAATTGCAGTGGCCTGTGCATCCAAATAAGGCTTCAACGGATGAATGAAGTCCTGAATGACTTCTTCTCCATACTTCATAGCTTTTTCAAAATCATCTTTATTCTCCGTGAACTGTGACAAGGAATGGACAAAATCTTGCAATTGGCGAACTTGAGTGTTGAAGGCATGAGTGACTGGAGGTAATTTCAGATTCTCTGCTAACACTTTGAAGCTTGCAGTCATCTCATGCTTTGTATAAATCTTGGAAAAGTAAGTATCAACTTTTTCCTTGATCTCTTGCAGGGCTTTCTTAGCATCTGCTGAATATACTAAGGCCATCTTATGACTATTATCACAGAGCTCTTTCATCCTCCTCAAAGATTCTAAGTCAAGAATTTGTCTTACAGCAGCTAACTCTTCATGCACAACTTCTCTTAGAGCTTCTGTCTCATGGGTAGTGATTTTGGTTACCTTTCCTGTACTGGCTTGGCCAACTATGTGAGTTAGTTCAGCTTTCAGCTTCCTCAGGTCAGACTTGTTGAGATGTTCAATCAGATTTCTTAAAACTTCCATCATACCAGAGATGGTTGATCTGAACTCATTTAATAGAGAAACTAGGCTAACTTGGAGATCCTTCAAAGTTTGGTTCAAAGAGGCTATGTTCCTACCAACAAATTCACCAGTAGCAGTCAAGTCTGGCTTGAGAACATCTAAGACTGCCATTGAAAAAGCTTTCAAGGAATTTTCAGAAACTTGCAGAGATACTTGATGAAGGGCATTGGAATGTTCTTCTCTGACTATATCTCTCACAGTGGTTAGCAATTCAATATTAAACTTATCAAGATCAGCTCGAGAGATTTCAGAACCAGGTAAATTCACATTTACAGGATCAACAGCAGGAATAGACCTTGCTTCTCTTGGAAGGTTCCTTTTCACAGCTGCAGCAGATTCTGGCAATTCTTCTTCTTCTTCAGAATATTCTAAGCCCAACACAGCATAACCAGGGTAGTCATCCCAAACAGCAGCACACAGGGTGTAGTTGGGTTTTTCATAGCTTGTTGTTCCACTGATTTTTGATGAGTCAGCCTTGCCACTGATATGGATTTCTGGTACTGACTGAGGTTGTTCTACTTGATCTATAGCAAGACCATCCACCAGTCTGTTAACACCATCAACAGCAGCTTCAACATCATCAGCATCATCATCATGATTATCATCAGCATTATCTTGCTTATTATTACTCGGTTCAAAGGCTTCACTGTGATATTCTACAGTATCAGAATCTTCTTCATCACCAAGAATAGGTTCTGACTCTGGTAGGGTTAAGGGTGGACTAGCAGGTCCAAATTCTATTCTTTTCTTGGGGCTACCAGTGTCTGGATCACTCCTATCATCAGAAGAAGACACACTTCCTTCTGCAGTCACAGCTTCTTCTTGCTCATCATCATCAGAATAAACTGGTTCCTCATCTGGTTTTAATCCAGGATCTCTCAAATCCTTTGGCCTTTTGCCATGATCTATGGGATTGTAGGCTTCATACAATTTATCTTCATCTGTAACCCAGCACTTCTTCCATGGATTCCAATTTATTTTCATCCTCTTGCAGATCTCTTTGTTAAGACAGAAGGTGCGCTCTGTTTCAACAACTTCATCATCTTCATCAATACATTCCAGATTCTTGAGCATAGTAGATATCATTTTTGAATAAAATAAGGCAGTGACTTTCTTGGATGGTTTCAACATACCAGCTATGTGGACCATCACATATCTACACAGGTTAATCTTTTCATGGGTTTTGAGTAGAAACAACAGGAAAACATCCTGATACTTTACAGCAGCAAAATCTCCTCTTCGAGGGAAAAGTTGGTGCTGAATAAACTTGAAAAGAAGTCTGCACTCACCATCTAATTCTGAAGCTGTGATTCTTCGTGACTCTCGGTTTCCTGTCAGAAGCTTCAGAGCTAACTCATAATAGAAGTAATCAGATGTTGGAGGAATATTGCCAGCATAGTCCTCATATCGACCTTCATGAGGTACGTTTAAACATTCAGCCCACTGCTTAGATGAGAAGGATATTTTCTTTCCTTTTACAACAGACGACATCCTAGCAGCTTCCACACCATCAAGCGTGATTTTCAGGTTCATGTAGAACTCATGTACTAGCTTCGGGTAATCTATTCTGGTGTTGTCTGAAAACCAGTCTATCCATCCTTGCGATTCAAGAACTCGTAGCAACAGATACTTACTTGACAGAAGCCATGCCGAGTTGACTTCTTTTTCTACAGCAATAATCCGAGTTTCCAGGTTCGGATTTACTGAACTTTGAGTGGTACTGCTCGACTCGCCTCGAGCACGCTTTGAAGGTACAGGGCTATCTGGTCCTTTTCTCGATCTATTTTGCTTAGTCATTTGAAGATTTTGGAGAGGCAGGAGTTCGAAGGTTCGAAGGTTCGAAGAAGAGGGGAAGAGATGTTGAGAGGTTCGGCGGGAAATGAAAGGTCAAAGGTTTAGGGAAGATAAATAGCCGCGTATCATTTATTTAATCATTTAGGGTTCCCATAAAAAGTAATTTTCTAATTAATAAAAAGTAATTAAAAAATTGGTTTGACAGAACAGTGTGACAGATCGGTTCCACAGATCGGTTTCACAGATCGGTTTCACAGATCGGTTTCACAGATCAGTTTCACGGATCAGTTTCACGGATCAGTTTCACAGATCAGTTTCACAGATCAGTTTCACAGATCAGTTTCACAGATCAATCATACACAATTCTTGTTTAATAAATTTCATTCTTTCAGAGCATAAGGGCTTTGTGAAGATATCAGCTAATTTATTTTCATAACTAACAAATTCTAGAGAAATATCACCTTTCTGATAATGATCTCTTAGAAAGTGATGTCTGACATCAATGTGCTTAGTTCTAGAGTGAGACACAGGGTTCATGGATAAGTTGATTGCACTAGTGTTGTCACAGTTAATTGAAACATGTTTAAGATCAAATCCATAATCCAATAGAGTATGTTTCATCCACAGAATATGTGCACAGCAACTACCAGCAGCTATGTATTCTGCTTCGGCAGTAGACAATGCAACTGAGTTCTGTTTCTTACTACACCATGATACTAGGGATTTTCCAAGCAAATGACATGTTCCTGATGTTCTTTTTCTATCTAACTTACATCCTGCAAAGTCAGCATCTGAATAACTCATTAACTCAAAGGATTGTCCTTTTGGGTAAAACAAACCTAAATTAATCATGTGTTTGAGATATTTAAAAATTCTTTTAACAGCAAGCAAATGAGATTCTTTTGGATTAGCTTGAAATCTATCACACATACACACACTAAACATAATATCAGGTCGACTAGCAGTAAGATAAAGTAGACTACCAATCATACCTCTGTAATTGGTTTGATCAACTGGTTTCCCAGTCTCATCTGCATCCAATTTACAGGTAGTACTCATAGGAGTTTCACTTTCCTTGATACTATCCAGACCAAAACGTTTTAAAATATCCTTTGTATATTTACTTTGATTCAAAATAATACCATTTTTAGTTTGAAGAATTTGAAAACCAAGAAAATACTTAAGCTCTCCCATAAGGCTCATTTCAAATTCATTTTGCATAACCTTTGAAAAATCAGGACATAAAGAGTGTTTAGAAGATCCAAAAATAATATCATCAACATATATTTGTACAACTAAAACATCTTCAGAAATTATTTTAATGAAAAGAGTTGGATCAGCAATCCCTTTAGTAAAACCTTTTGAAATAAGGAAATTGCTAAGTCTATCATACCAAGCTCTTGGAGCTTGTTTTAAACCATACAAAGCTTTATAAAGTTTAAAAACTTGATTTGGAAAATGGGGATTAGTAAATCTAGGTGGTTGTTCTACAAAAACATCTTCAATTATAAAACCATTTAGAAATGCACTTTTAACATCCATTTGATATAATTTGAAATCCAGATGTGCAGCATATGCAAGTAAGATCCTATTGCTTCTAGTCTAGCTACAGGTGCAAAAGTTTCCTCATAGTCTATACCTTCTTCTTGACTATATCCTTGTGCAACTAGTCTAGCTTTATTTCTAACTATATTTCTAGATTCATCTACTTTATTTCTAAACACCCATTTTGTGCCTATTGTCAAAGTGTCCTTAGGTCTGTCAACTAATTCCCAGACTTTGTTTCTTTCAAACTGATTTAATTCTTCTTGCATAGCCATTACCCAAAATTCATCATTGATAGCATCATTGATATTTTTAGGTTCTGACTGTGAAAGAAAAACTTGATGTTCAACCTAGTTTCTTAGAGAAGCTCTAGTTTGTGTTCCTCTATCTAGATTTCCTACAACAGCATCTAAAGGATGGTTCTTTAGAGTCCTAGATGGTCTTGAAAAGATAGGGCTAGAAATTTCAGATTCATCTATAGGTTCGGGTTCAACAGAAGCAGATTCTGGAAAAAGTCCAGAACTGGATGTTTTTATAACAGGTTCTTTAGATTTATCATTAATGTCCAGAACAGATAAGTCTTCTTCAAAATTTTCAAGAGAAGTTTTAGGCTCATGTGGATCAGTTTCATCGAATTTGATGTGAACAGATTCTTCCAAACATTTGGTTCTTCTATTGAAAACTCTATAGGCTTTACTAGAGATAGAATAACCTAGGAAAATTCCTTCATCACTCTTGGAAGCAAACTTATCTAGATTATCTTTAGTATTCAGAATAAAGACTTTGCAGCCAAAAACATTGAAGTAGTTATCCTTAGGTTTCCTATGGTTCCACAACTCATAAGGGGTTTTCTTTAGAACAGGTCTAGTCAAAACTCTATTGATAACATAACAAGCTGTATTTACAGCTTCAGCCCAAAAATAAATTGGAAGGTCATATTCATTGAGCATGGTTCTAGCAATTTCTTGCAAGGTTCTATTACTTCTTTCTACTACACCATTCTGTTGGGGTGTCCTAGGGGCAGAAAAGTTATGAGAATAGCCATTGAGTGAGTAGTAAGATTCAAAATCTTGATTTTCAAACTCACGACCATGATCACTTCTTAGGGTCTTAATCTTGAGTCCACTAAGATTTTCTACAGACTTGGAGTATTTAAAAAAGTAATAACAAGCTTCACTTTTGTGAGCTAGAAAATATACCCAAGTATATCTAGAAAAGTCATCTACAAGAACATAAACATAGTGCTTCCCATTTAAACTAGAAACTCTTGATGGTCCAAACAAATCCATGTGAACCAATTCAAGTGGTTGAGAAGTTGAGACTTCTTTCTTTGATTTAAAAGAAACATTGTGTTGTTTTCCCTTTTGACAGGGATTACAAACTTTTTCTGCTGGAAATTCAAGTTTGGGTAAGTCTCTAACTAAGTTCTTCCTAGAAAGTTTTCTAAGTGAGTGCACATTGCAGTGTCCTAATCTTCTGTGCCAAAGCCAAGACTCTTTATGAAAAGCATTTAAACAAGGAATTTTCTGTTTAGCTAAAGAATCTAAATCAACAGCATAAACATTTTCATTTCTTAAAGCAGAAAATACTAAAACATTTTTAGAGTTAAAAACATTGCAAGAATCATTTTCAAATTTAACATGAAAACCATCATCACATAATTGAGAAATACTTAATAAATTGTATTTAAGGCCATCAACAAATAAAACTTTAGAAATTAATACTGAGTCAGTGTTACCAATCTGGCCTAAGCCGATGATTTTTCCTTTAGAGTTATCACCAAAGGTGACATGAACTCCACCAACCTTTATTAAGCTCTTGAAACAAGAATAATCTCCAGTCATGTGTCTTGAGCACCCACTGTCTAAATACCATATATTCTTGTAACAGCTCTTCAAGCAGGTCTCCTACAAAATAGATTTAGATGGAAGATGATTTTGGTACCCAGATCTTCTTGGGTCCAGACAGGTTAGCCAATAATACTTTAGGTACCCATATTTGTCTAATGGGTCTCATATAATTTGTAGAATTATCATTCTTTGAAAGATAAACCTTATTAGATCCATAACTATGAATATAACTGGTTGAGGCATATGAAGTTCCAGAATTAACTATCTTCTGTCCAGATTTAGGAATGAATCTAGTTTTGGAAACTTTTCTTTGTCCAGGTTGGTATCCTATACCAGTAGTGTATCTAGGTGCAACTTGCTTTCCTAGCATTTGTGTTAGAGTATTTTTACCATTGGTGAACTTCTCTAAGTCTTTTCTGAGTTTCTCATTAGACAATTTCAGTTCAGTATTCTCTTTTAGCCACTGAGCATTCTTTTCTACTTCTATATCCAGATCAGATTTATGCTTAACACTTAAAGCATACTGTTTCTTTAAACCTTTATATTTATCCTTAAGCTCATTACAAGTTTCTTCTAACATGTCACAGTATTCAAACAATTCAGATTTTGACATGTTTTCTGAGTCAGAATCTTCTCCAGAATAGTATGAATTAAAAACAGGAGTCTCTGATGTTACCTCAGAAGTGTTTGTCAAGAAACACATGTTGGCTCTATTCCTTTCAGAGTCTGAAGATTCAGCTTCACTTGTGCTGTCTTCTGAAGCACTCCAAGTAGCCTTCATGGCTTTCTTGTAATTCTTGTCCTTATATTCATATTTCTTTTTATACTTCAGCTTTGGACAGTCGGCTTTAATGTGTCCTTTTCTCTTACACTCATAGCAGACAACATCATCTGATTTGTCGTTCTTCTTCCAATCCTTTTTCCATTTACCTTGGTGATCATACTTACCCTTATAATTTGTTTTTCTGAAGAACTTCTTTTTCATATAAAATTTCATAAATCTTCTAGAAATGTGAGCCATCTCAGCATCACTGTCAGAATCACTTTCACTGTCTTCACAGCTTGAACTTTCATTGATAGCTTGAGACTTTTCCTTATCCTTATTCTTTGAGGTTGTAGTCTTGAAGGAAATAGACTTCCTTTTAGGTTCATCATCTTCTTCTTTATTTACTTTAAGATCTTCTTCATACATCATCACCTTACCAATTAATTCCTTGATAGGCAGTGTTCCAATGTCACGGGATTCTCTAATGGAGACAGAGGTTCCTCTCTATCTTTCAGGTAGACATCTCAAAATTCTCATGATTTGCTCCTTTGCTGGAACATCCTTTCCCAGAGAAGTCATTGTGTTGAAAATTTCATTGAACCTGAGATACATATCAGAAATGGGTTCATCAAGCTTCATCTTAAAATTATCATACTTGATAGTATAAGTGTTCAATCTCATTTCTTTCACATTAGTTGTTCCTTCATGTGAAACAGCTAAGGTATCCCAAATTTTCATATGAAGTTTTACATGCAGAAATTCTATTAAACTCTTCATCTCCTAGAGCACAGTACAGAGCATTCATATCTTTACAATTGTTATTGTAAGCAGTCTTTGTAGGTTCATCCCAAGTAGATCTAGCAGTAGTGGGAATTTTGTATTCTGATTCAATAGCAGTCCAAATATCAAAACCTATGCTTTCTAGATGAATTTTCATTTTCAGTTTCCACTGAGCATAATTGGTTCCATTGAAGAAAGGTGGCCGGTTAGTAGCAGCACCCTCAAGTCTATTATCCATGATGAGAAAATTTTAAAGAGATAAAAATTTAGATATAACAGAAATTTTAAGAACTTTAAAATACAACTAAAATCACAGTTCAAAAGCAGAGTACTTTTAGAAAGTATTTTCAAACCTTTGATACCAAGTGTTGGTCGGAGTGGATACTCAAGAGGGGGGTGAATTGAGTTCCAATTAAAATTTCTGTTAAAAACAATTTCTATAAAGATCCCCCAATTTCAAAAACAAATTAAACTGTAGTGAATTTATATAGATTATAAAGGTTCAATGCGTTTCTCAAAGATTGATTAGTTCTCAGTTAACTTAATCTTATGATTAAATTAACTTTTGAAACTAATTTACTGATTTATAATAAATATAAACACTTGCGAATTTAATTATCAAAGTATCTTTGAAGATAGATTATATTTCAAAGTAATAGCAGCGAAATATGAAATAAATATGTATAGTATGGATATAGAGTATAACTACAAACACAAAGAAGTAACCAAGAGGTTCAGTCTCAAGCCGATACTTAGTCCTCTCAAAAGTTTATATAAGAATGATCCACACCCTGAATCGGGGTTAACAATAGTGAACCCACTGTCCAGGTCACAATACCTCTACCACAGTTCTACGTGGGAAAACAAACAACAGCAGCCAGCTGTCCAGGTCACAACACCTCTACCACTATCCACAGTGGGAAATGAAGTGTAAAAGGTTTGCTGAGGATTTACAGATCCTCCAGTGAAAGTACAGGAGTCAGTGTGTGTGTTTAATACAGCAAATAACACACACTGCTCAAAATGTAGAATAAATAAATCACAGAGCAGAGATGTAGAGTTTAGAAATGGCTCTAGTGATTTCAGTGTGGCACTGGACTCGTTTTGGAATTTAATCAGAAGTGATTCTGAGTCCTCTTCTCGAGTTTGTTTGAGAAGCATAGTTTCGTATGCTTCAGGTTCACAGGCAGTGAGATGTAGTCGATGAAGCTCTTCGATATTCTTTTGTATGCACAGAACTCTTCTTGAGTAGGCTTGATTGTATATATGATTCTATCTTGCTTGGTTCTTCTTGTATGCACAGAGCTCTTCTTGAGTATGTCGTATGTCTTCCTTGTCTCTGTGTGTTCTCTCTCTCGCACTACTCTTCAGCAGAGTCTTCTTGTTTTTATATCACGTTCTCCGTAGGACAGAAAAGGTTTCCTTTTTGCAGGTACGAGGTACGGTTTCCTGACATCCGACAACCTTTATTAATAATCTGACAGAGCATTAAAATATACCTAATATGACCGTTGGTTAGATTAAATAAAGATAAAGATAAAGAAATTCAAACAGTTGTTTATGACTGTTCAAGTGATCGGTAGGTCATCAGCATTGGAGTAATGATCAGTGACTCAGATAGATCAGCATCGGTCTGTCATCTGATCGGTGAGTCATTTGCATCGGTGAGTCATTTGCATCGGTGAGTCATTTGCATCGGTGAGTCCTTGGATCGGTGAGACCTTGGATCAGTGACTCATTTGCATCGGTGAGTCCTTGGATCGGTGAGACCTTGGATCGGTGACTCATTTGCATCAGTGAGTCCTTGGATCGGTGAGACCTTGGATCGGTGACTCATTTGCATCGGTGAGTCCTTGGATCGGTGAGACCTTGGATCGGTGACTCATTTGCATCGGTGAGTCCTTGGATCGGTGAGTCTGATGGATCGGTGAGTCTGATGGATTGGTGAGTCTGATGGATCAGTGACTCTGATGGATCGGTGACTTTGATGGATCGGTGAGTCTGATGGATCGGTGACTCTGATGGATCGGTGAGTCTGATGGATCGGTGAGTCTGATGAATCGGTGAGTCTGATGGATCGGTGACTCTGATGGATCGGTGACTCTGAAGGATCGGTGAGTCTGATGAATCGGTGAGTCTGATGGATCGGTGAGTCTGATGGATCAGTGACTCTGATGGATCGGTGACTCTGATGGATCGGTGACTCTGATTGATCGGTGAGTCTGATTGCTCAGTGCGACCGTTGTCCTTTGATATTGGATCAGTGCTTCCGATGTCTGTTGAATCCAGAAGACTTCCAACATACTTTGTAAGTCAATAAGCATAGACAAAAACATGATAATAGATTCACTTACATATTGTAGTTAAGTTTATGAGAAATCAAACCAGATTAAGCATTAATGGTATGTGATGATTTTTGATTATTAAAACATCAAACATAGACATAAAATCAACAATCTTCCAGAGGGCTCAACAATTACATTTCACTATTATGATTGATATTGTGTCATGATATTATGATCTCTTTTGCAGGACAACATTTTCGAAATGTTATGTTCTTAAAAACATGATATGATTGATATTTCTTTTGTTTACCCTTATTGAGAATTTCAGCTCACCCTTTTGTATGTTTTCTTTTCCCCAAGTCTGGAAGAAGGGTATTTAGTAGAATATGCCAAAAGGGACTCTTGATAGGATGAAATAAATGGGAGACAATGTAGATGATTTACGAACCAGTTGTTTTTGTTTCATAGTTTCTAAAGATAATATACCTATACTGTCCTTTAATGGTTTTGTTATATGTTGTAATAAGTATGATTCTGTTTTCATGTAATAACAATGTATGTAAAGTATGGGTCGTTAAACTAGCCTACCAAGATTACATAACTATTCAACACATAGGGATATAATACCTTGTATCTTATTATAATTTAATAAAGAAGTAACCACCTGTAGGATATTGGGGTTTAGGTCACTACAAGTCCATTCAAAAAATTATATTCATGAAATCTGGTACATTAATAGTATTTTGAATATTTCATAATACAAACTGGTCTATGGTTAATATAAAACTCATTAATAATGTTCACTTATAATATAGTTATGTCATGAGATATAAATATTTACACAATGTATTGGAAGGATATATAAATTTATATCTACAAATATAATATTGAACACCAAATATATGTGGTTATGGAGATCAAAAAAATATTTATCACTTACTAAAAAAATAAACCATGTAAAAGAAATGTGTTTCTTTATATTTTCATTATAACAAACTTAATCACTGGAAATGTAACAAGGTTCACACCATCATCCATAGAATATCATCAAAATTTCCAATGAATAGAATGAAATTTCTTGATATCATATGATTATATCACTAGTGAACCATAAAAATTCTCATAAAGAGAGAATATTATAGAAACATACATTGGGAATAGAATAAAAACATTTTTCAAAAATCATGGAAATAAATTTTTTATTTCCATATTTAAAAATATAATTATCCAAAAAATTATAAATTGATTTAAATTGAAAATAAAAGAAAAAACACGTAAAATATGATTCAATTCAAATAATATACTTGACAAAAGATATTAGTATACTCATATAAATGTTAAAAGAGAACATCAATTTGAATCTTTTTGAACGACAAATGTGAGTTGAAAATAAATCATTTAAACTTTTGTGTTAAATCATTTTTAACTAATGAGAATGTTATTAAAATAATTTTACAAAAAAATTATTATATATAAAAAAATTACATAAATTTATTAAAGAATGTAGTTATGAAAGGAATAGTTCAACATCTAGAGAGGAAACTAGGATTGATATTCATAAAAAACCTATCTAATTAATATTTTCTAAAAAATTGGTAAAATGTTAAAAAAATGTAAAATTATATTAAACCCATATAAAAAGATAATATATCATTTTTATTGAACAATGATCTTATATTTTCCCTCAATTTAAATTTAATATATAAAATTTCAAAATTATATAATATTGAAATAAATACCCTTATCTCATGTTCCATATTGAATTGTACATGATCAATAATCCTTTATAATAAATATAAATTTATTATAAATATATTTTAAAGTCATATACAAATACATATTAATCTATATAATGCCAATATAATTTTTATTTAGTATTTTATTATAAATGGTTCATTAAAAGTCACACTCAAGAAAAACATGTATGCTTCTATGCACATTTTCTTCAACGGTTCTAGTACATTTACGTTCATCATGGTCTCATCATTTAATGAATTTTAATATTATTATATGTATCATTTATATTTATTAAAAACATTTTTATAAAAATTTATATAATATGTAGCTGAAAAATCTATTACATCACTTATTGTTTATGATGATCATTATATATACAATTTTGGTGTTTTCACTTTTTAATTGATGGATGAATAGAAGGTAAATAATAATAAATATTTATATGATAATTATAATATAATATATATCATATATTTTCATTAAATACATAAATATTAATATCCTTTTAATTAGAAAATTTTAAATTATTTATATCACATCATGGAAATAGAATTCCACGCAAACGCATGAGTGACACTATTATTTTCCAACAGACGGGAATGTGATATAAAATGGAAAAACAATTAATATATATATATATATATATTAAATTTACTTATTTAATAGTAGTATTATTATTAGGGAACATCAGTATGAGGATAATGATGGCTAAAACATGGAAAAAATGGTATGAACATAAACCCCTAATTTTGGAATCATCTATTAAAAAGAACCATAATGATTATTAGATGTGCCTTTTGGAAATAAATGTACCTAAATATCAAGGATAATAATTTGGGAGTGTATATAAAATGATCATGATCCATGTATAGGGATAATGAGGTGTATATAAAAGTGTAAAGGGGCATCATTTTTAATGTTATGCGAGTGATATAATTGTAAGTGTAATATATTTTAAAATATAATAATGCCATTATTAATGGAATGTGGATCAAAAATAACTCAAATTAGAAAATGGGAATAAATTATATCTAAATTAATTCATAAAATTGTATTTATATAATTTTTTATGTCATTTTATTGCTTATCTATATAATTTAACCCTTTATAATCCCATTTAACTTTTATTGTCGTACTAATTTTTTAAATTAATTACTATTCATAATGAACAAATTGAAACTGAACTCATTAATAAATTTACAAATGATGAATAAAAATATTTTTCCAATATTTTTATATGAAATTTATATAATTTTTATTAAATAAATTTTAATTATTTATCAAATTCAATGAACTATGTTTTTTGAAAAAAAAATTGTAAGCATAAAATTGAATTTATTCTCATTAATTCTATTATAAACATCTATAGATTAATGTAAAAAATAATTATTGATAATATTATCTAAAAAATTATTTTCACTATTCAATGTTACTAATTAATTAAATTTATTATGATAAAATACATTACTATAAATCCTTACCTTTTCTAAAATGGTATCTAGCTTGAATTTGAGTACAATTTAGTCCTTTTTATAATATATATTTTGGGGCATAACATGGGGTTTTAATATATAGAATTCGTAGAAAATATAAAATAAAAATTAATATGTAGGGTTAGATTACAGTTAGGGAAAAACTTGTTCCCCAATGTTGGTAACAATGCTACCATAGAGAGAGGAGAATTGCCCGGTTACTATAATGATATGGAAAGTTGTGCTCCCCTACCCAGTAAACCATGCACAGAATTGAAAGAAAACAAAAAATCAGATATTAACTCCCCTTAATAATTGGTGAATTAATTATTGGAGGCTACGATTTTGATAAGATTAATTAATTTTTGACATTATTAATGGACATAGTGTGGTTAATGTAATGTTAAATTAATTAATTAAAGAGATATTATTAATTAATTGGTGAATTAATTAATTGTATTAATGTGGTAAATTAATTATTGAAACAATTAATATATACTAATTAATTAATTTGTAAAATTATTAATTAATGTTTGTGGTGGTTAATTGTCATAAATGGATTATTGTTGATTAATATTCATTTATGTAATGATGTAAAAACATATGATAATGTGATATGCTATGATATATATGTCTTATTGAAAATTGGGATGTTAAACATGACGTTATATGCACATGGCATAATTGTATGTTTCTGAATTAGGGTACAAGAAATTATGTTCTTTACCCAGGGCACATATGTCTGAATGATAAATTAGTTTATAAATGTGATTTTATAGTCCCATGATATATATATATATATACATGATAGATAAATAGGTTTCTAGACTTTTAATTCTATACCCAATATTGCTAAATGGTGTGAAATGTGGACTGATGCTCTAAATTGACATGGGGAGATAGACATGGTGTTCTATACCCAAAACATTGGTATTAGACTATACTTCCATGTAGTCACAATAATTCAGTTTATGTGACACAGATAATGTAATACCATGTGCTATAATGAAATTTGAATTGAATATATAACATGGATTAGACCTAGTGAAATCCACAACTGATATAGAGGTATGTGGTCAACATGAACCTGGTTGTCTATGTGGTTTAACAATGATTAAATGATGATGAGATAACTATTTAATTATGCATTTTAATAATTTATATACATAATTGTATACACATCTTATTGAATTTATTTGTTTTAGACTCCATTGGTAGTGTCCAATTGAGTGTTAACCACACCCTACCCAAGCTGCCTAATGGATAATATAATATATTACATGGATTTATGATATGTTTTGGGAAAAGGCCTTATATTAGATGGATGGGTTGTGATGGATCATGGTTTATGGAATCTAACATAGTTTAAGAGATACTAGGAGTCTTCAGTTTCATTCTTTTGGGTTTACTTTTTAGACACAAGACACATACATTAATATTGATTTTTTGTAGTTTAGTTTAGAAATTGTATCTTCTTCTTTTTTTCCTGATATATTTGTTTTCCTTAAGGTAATATTTTATTATGGTGTTTTAATTTATTTCCAAGGCTGTATTACTCTAATTAAATACGTTATAGTCTCAACAAGTTTGAATTCCTAGAACCCTATTGGTCTTTGGAATCCTTTGGAATATGGTTAGGTGTGCTTGAGGTAATGTAGGGGGCTAGCTCGAGGCACTAGGAAACGACACCCTGGATGGGACATAATAATGTGGTAACATAGGTGTTCTCTAATATTTTCCTTTTTTTACATACTATTAGGGAAAGGTAGAAATTAGAATGGTACGAGTCATGACTCAGTATTGAGAATGTGCATGGGAGTCTCAAATCCATCTATAGGGGAATCCCAAAGTTCCAATGTTGGGTTTTTTTGTTATAATTCTATGTTCTTACAGTTGAATATAATTTCTACTTGAGTGACAAAATTATTGTGGGATTCCATTACAATTTCTATGAGTTGTTTAGAATCAACTCATGGACCAGTATGGAAATATATTTAAGTAGAAAATAATCATTCTTGGTAATCAATGTTATTTTTTGACAGGCATAATTTTAATATTATATAGAATAATGTGTTTTCAGTAAGTACATGATCTTGAATTACATTCATTTCTTTGGTTAAACTGAAATGAAATATGTTCCTAATGTGAAGTTGAAATATGAAAAAATTTAAAATGATAAAAATTGTTAATAACTGAGTGTCGAATGTGAAAACATGAAAAATGAAATGTGTTCACCAATGTTAAAAAGGAAATAATTGTAGGATGTTTAAAGTTCATCGTAGCACGTCAACTTTGACCATGTGGTGAGGTTTTTTGAAAAGTCTTTTCATGGTTTATTGTGTTTAACACATATATAAATGAGATTAAGTTTTTTTATTATTTCTAATAAGAGATTATAGAATTATATATACATTCCTACATGATGAAACCTATTGGGTTGATGAAATGGGTGTTTGTAATGGGATTCTCTACTAGTAGTGGAACCTGGGTCACTGCTAGGTCAATTTGATGATATATGGGAGAATTTCTGAGAGAAATTTCCTCACTCAATAAAATTCCTGCATAGAGTCCAATAGAGAGTTATGAAAAGATTGATGGAAAAAATGAGGTATGTCAAGTAGTAGAACTATTACAATTTTTCAATAGAATGTGGGCTTGAGATTGTTCCTTTCCAGATTGAGTCTTCCCAGACTATACATCCCACACAAAGATTCATACATAGAAGAGAGTTGTGAATTTTTCATATATTTTGTGTGATAAGATGAATAATTTTTGGTAAATAAAGACACAATATGGGTATATAAAGAATATGTATTTGAAGGAATATTAGGAGAATTAATTTGACCACTTAATTGTAGAGACACTCTGGCTTGAGAGGGAAGCTGACTTGATGATTTTGACTCTAGGTAACATGCATGTGATGGATTTGGATGGCATATTCAATGATTTTTAGTGCTTTTCTCGTACATTTTTGTAGGATGATGATAAATAAAATATATTTTCTAGATGTAAATAAGATTGAAATTAATATTTTTTGAATATATTAAGTCTGAAGATGTTTTCAAAAGTGGTAAATATGGATCTCATATCAGAGGATAACCTGAAGGAAGATTCCATTGGATGATATATGGTATCTTATAGATGATCTAAAGAAATGTAATTAGAGATAAGAAATAAAAGTTACTAAAAATTATCTTGAGAAGTTATAAGAATATTTTCTATTTATGTGGATTAGTTACTCAAGATTTTACCAATTTAATTTTTCCAAAAAGTTCTAAAATCTAGTACTCTTTATTAAAAATTTACAATGAACACCCATACAACATCGAGCCTGTAGAAATATAAGACAACTATAGAGGATATTCATGAACTTGATATAGACAGTTTGTTGTGAAGTAGATATAAATGACCATATTGTGGGAAGGGGGTCTTTAACACCATATCAGTCTGGAAGCCATTTTTATACTACCATAGGAGGATGATGTCGTGGATGTGGGGTTTCCATGAAAGAGCTTATATATCAACCAAGAGACCCAACTTAGGGGATTCATAAATTATCATATGGAATAAGTTAAAGACAACTGAATGCCATTAATCATACACTTTTTGATATTGAGTCTAATACATAAACAAATAGAGGTAATATTCTTGTAGATTCAACATTACATAATGCATTATTAGATATAGGTTCCTCTAATTCATTAATGTCTTCAGAACAATTTATGGATTAGGGATATTTTTTGAGTTTGTATGTGGATTTATGATTATAGATACCCCATTAGGAATATATCCTAGGGACATCTGTTTGGTCAAGTGATGTTCTCTTCCAATCAGGAAGAGTAGTTTTCTCATGGATCTCTATATTCATGACATGTCCGGATTCAACATTATTATTCATATGAATTGGATATTCACATAATGATGTAACATGGATTTTTTCCATAGGAGAGAGATGTTTTTATAACCTAGAGTAACCATTACATTCACTATAGAGAGTGGGATACCCAGGAATAATGTGCATGGCCAATTGGGTAGAAACAGTGAGGGCTCAAAGCCCTGGCTGGTAGTTTATTTATTGATGAAATAGGTGTAAGCAATGATATCCATCCACAAGTGGTAAAGTAGTTTCAAGCTATTTTTACTAATGATATCTTGGGGTTTCCACCTGGGAGAGATGTTGAAATCGATATTGAGCTAATGTAGGGGGTTGATCTAGTTTCTATTCCACTATACATAATGGCACCAATAATGATTCCAAATATCAATACTCAAATGGATGAATTGGAGTATAAGTTATTTATTCATCTGAGTTTGCCACTATGGTTTTACCCATTGTTGTTTGATAACATGGATGAAGAGATTCTCTTATTTTTAATTGAATACCAGACGTTGAATATGATGATTGTAATGAATTGATATACTCTACAATATATTAACTATATATTTAAACATCAGAGAGATCTTTTTGTGTTCATGAAGAAAAAATTAAAATCAGGGTATCATAAACTGATATTTCAAAAATTTTATATATAGATGACTTATTTCAGAAGAAGATAGCACCTAAAAGTGTTCTTTGTAATGATTTTTTGGCTCATGAATGCCCCAGAAGTGTCCATGGACTTTATGAATAGAGTCATCCACTTATTCTAAGATCACATTGTTTTATTGTTTTTTGCCGACATATTAGTGTACTCAAAGACTCTTAATGATCATTCCCAACTACATGACAATGATATGAGTACACTGAGGGAGAAATGTATAAAATCCATACCATCTATGTTCTGGTTTTGTATTGACCATGTACACTTATTATGACACATAATCTCGGAGGAAGTTGTGCCACTAGACCCGGAGAAGGTTTCTATAGTGGTTTCATAGGAGAATCCCATGACTGTATTCGATATCCCTTATTTGTTTTGTTATCAGAATATTATCAAAGATTTATCTAGTAATTTTTCCATTTTTAAGTGATGATTCCGAGAATGAACACGAGAAATTAATGAATTATTGGATATAAGAATATGAGAAGGCCTTTTAAGAGTTGAACACACCTTTGACATCGTCACATATCATGATACTACCCGATATGGGTGAGGAGTACGTGGATTAATTTGATTATTTTGGGATTGGACAAAGAGATGTGTTTATATAGGTAATAAATTTTTGGAATATGGGTCTCGGTAGCGGATGCCACATGAATGGAACTATTATATGCATGAACTTTAGTTAGCAGCAATTTTTTATTAATTAACGTGGTGGACTTATTATCTATTAGGTGAAAAGTTTATGGTGTTTACCTATAATAAGGTCTTAATTTATATCTTCTCATAACATGATTTGAATATTTGTTAATGGTGATCGTCTGATTATATGAAGTAATTTTATTTTTAACTATAATGTATGACTAAGAATGGAAAGACTATGGATGATGCTTTGAGTAGGAAATACCAGACTAATGAATTTCAGGAGTCTAATGTTGAGTGCAAGATTATGAATTTCCAATATATATTGTAACTGGTGGTTCAAGAGAGTTTGGAGATGAAAATTTTAGATAATATGTAATAGATTCTACAGTTTTAATAATTATCTGGGATTATTAGTATTATAATGTAGAATGATTAACCTAGAGGGTAATCCTTGAAGGTAGGGAGTCACCTTGGGATTGTATAATAGATTTGAATAAGATCATACATGTAATGAATTGTTTGGTTGTATCTTTAAGTAAGTGGGATGAGAAGATACATGTATTTCATCCTCAAACTGGGTGGTATATCCCGGTGTGACAAAAATGTACCATGAACTACGATGAATGATTTGGTGGAATGAAGAATTAGATACTAGGGTTCATGACAAGAGGTTATAAAGTCATTAGGTGTTGGAAGAACATCAACCAAAAATCGGTTTGTGGTAATAATTTTTCATTTTTAAATTGATGTGGGATGGATTGAAAGATGATTTTGTGGTGGTTCCCTCGATGAAACCTAGGAATATTGAAAATATCTAGTTTAGTGTGGATATATTTTAACAAGTAGCACAATTATTTATTGTATTAGATTATTTATAATTATATTAGTTAATAGATTTTTTTTCAGGGAGAATGTATTCTTGTAGGAGGTACCATAGACATTACATTCATGTCATCACTTAGTATTCATATCAGGCTTCTGGTAGATCTTATAGAAGGCACTTGGTATATAAAAATTATTGAGTAAATCCTTCCAACCACATACATGTGGTATGTTATAGTGTACTATATTGGTCTTGAGGATGTGATAAATGTGTGTGTTCATAACTTTATTGGATCATGGGTGAATACATTATCATTATTGGATTTTTCCTTTTAAAACATATATCAAGGAACTAAAAAATTATAGAATACGAGACTATTGATTGTAGTCAGGGAATATCATCTAGGTTGGGTCACCATAGGATTCATAGGAAGGGAAAATTGGCACATATGTTTGTTGGACCATTTTAGGTTGTCAAGAGAATCAGATCGGTGGAATACTGGTTAGATATTCCACCTAAATACAGTTCTATACATGATTTTTTCCACGTATCACAACCAGAGTTGTATCACCATAACCCTACTCATGTGATTTTTATGGATGTATTTGACCTCAAGATAGATGTGTCCATTATAGAGCATCAGATATGTGTGCTGGATTGTAGTATATGTTTTCTTCTGGGGAAAGACCATACTGATTGTTCATGTGTTGTTGTAACACAATAATGTTGTGGGGGAAACAAGTGAGATGGAATCAGATATGAGTGATCAATGGACCAAAATGTTTTACTCAGATTTGGAGGGATTATTTAGAGTATATCTCTTGTATTATCTATTCTAAGGTGGGGGAGATTGTAAGATCCTAACCAGTTTTAAAGTTAAATAATTCTGAATTTTAGATATTCTTTATTCCTTATATGATTACTATTTGTTTTGTTTATGATCCTAGGTTTATTTTGGTTTATTTTTTATAAAAAAAATTAAGGACGAAGGGATTTTGCACAGTTAGGGAATACCATGTGCCCTAGAACAATAAACTTTGCAACCCAGGACATATGGGAATTACAAAGTTGGTGGATTGATTGTCCAACCACACACTAGCATAGGAATAATAGTACTCCTTTAAAATTATAGTATCATATTATAGGTACATGGTTAGAGAAATATGCATGCCCCTACTCCAAAATAAGTGCATGGAAATTAATTTCTCCCTTAAATTAGATTTTAAATCTTCTAAACCCCCAAAACTCAACCAATCCAAACACAATCAACCATAGAAAATATTTCATGAATATTGATATCTCTAAAACAATAAACAACTTCTATACCTCTATTATAAATGGTAAAATATTGTATTATTGATCCACATCTCTCCAGGTAATAGGATCCAATATCGTTTCTCTCTCGTTCATCCTTCATTCACCTCTCATTCGATTGGTGGAAATTTATTTATCAGTTTTATTATAAATAGATATAAATTTTATGAATCCTTATCAAGAATTGTGGATATATATATATATAATTAAGAAATATTTATCTTTTTTATCAATATTTAGTGATTTATCTCTAGATCCAAATCTTTGCCATTTTTCTGCTCAATTTTGGGCATCTTTATTGGGAAATTTCTCATCAATGAATTGAAGTTGGTGGAGTTCTATTCGAATAAAATAATCATGATACCAAGTAAATGTATTTTATTTTTCTATTTTTGAGGGCTATTTTATAAATTGGAATTCTTAAATATGATTAATTAATGTGTTAGGATAGTTGTGTGCTGAATGTGTGGATTTTATTTAATAACATAATTTTGGAATATGCATAATTAATTGATGAATTAATTATCACGGTATTGAACTGGAGTTTTGAGGATAAATAATTGTTGTGTAAATTATTAAAATCAATATTTCGTAAATTTTTAACTGCAAAAACTAATCTAGGGATTACCTATTGGATGTTAAGATTGTGATATGATAATTAAATTATTGATTATGTTAATGGAAATATTGTGCTTAATAAAATGTTAAATTAATTAATGAATTGGATATGATTAATTGATTGGTGACTGAACTAAATAAATTTATGTGGTTAATTAATTTTTTAATCTACTAATGGACATGAATTAATAAATTTTTTATCTAATTAATTGAAAATATTGGTGGTTAATTGCAACTAGTTGGTTATTGGTGATTTATCTTGGTTGACGGGACACTGTGAAGACTTGTGATAATGAGATAAATGTGATAATGTGATATGTTATTATATATCAGCACGATGGAGAAAAGGGGTTCTATACATGTTGTTCTATACCTAGGAAACATCTTTATTATTGAGAAATCGAGTGAAACACATGAAATTCATACCACATGACACATTAGTGTTATTGAGAATTTTGGAGAGAGATATAAAAATCTACACTAATGATATATATTCATGATTTATAAATGGGGTGATAGACATGGAATTATAAATCCATGATTGATAAGGTGTGTGATAATGGGACAAATTCTCTTAATACTCCTGGGGATATTGACATGACATTCTAGACCCAAAACATTGGTATTTAGCTATGGGTCGACGTCGCTATAATAATGAAATTTATTTGAAATGGAAAACATAATATTATGTTATATAATGAAATATGAATTGAAAATATAACATGTTTCAGACCCAGTGTTGGCTGAAGCTGGTATTGAGGCATGTGTTTCCTATGTAAATTGTTGGTATATGTGGTTTAATAATCATTAATTGATAATGTGATAACTATTTACTCATGCATTATAAATATTTCTTAATATATAAAAATACACTTATTATTGACAAGATTTTTTTTAAACATAGATGGCCGTGGCTTTATATGTTTCTCTCATACCATACTCGACAATCCTGATATGTACCCAAAAAGATATCATGAATACATGATATGTTAAGAGGAAGGTCCTTGTGTTAGATGGTTGAGAGACGATGGAGCATGATTGAGGGAACCATACATGACTTGGGACCAGCTAGGGGTTATCAATTTCATTCATTTGGATTTAAATTTTAGACACCTGAAACATACATTAGCATGGAATGTTTCCTTCTTTATTTTGGATATTGTGTCTATTACAATATTGTCTTGATATATTGGTATTTTGTATGGTTATATGTTATTTTTTATTGATTTTATTCTTCTGATGCTCTATTATTATAGTAAAAGAGGTTTTAATCTCCACATGAATGACATACAAGACCCTCGCTACTAGAAAAAATCATCCTGCACAAGAGTAGGTGAATTGGGGTGAATGCGGTGGTTCGAAAAATGGAACTCATGGGTGGCATGCAGGACTTGATGTTACAAATATACACAATAAAAATAGTTTTTGGAAACATAAAAAAATTTCCATACCTTAAAATCATTTTATTTTCATTTCAAAAATATATATAATGAGTTTCTTAATGATAAATATTTTTATCATAATTAATAAAAAAAATATTGCATTAATATAGCAGTTACTTAGTGACAATGACACATGATATATTAAATAAGAAATATTTTGAAATATTTATCTTCTAACACATAACATTAATATTTTTATCATTTAAAATTTTGTAATTAATTACCATCAATTCGTTAATATGTTATTATATAGGAAACCATCTATAAATACTCTATATAATCTATTTTCTCTTGTTTATGCTCAATAGTAAAATGGAATGGTGAAAAATGTTTAATTTTAGAAAAAATATTAATGTATTATAACATGGTTGTTTATGATTGGTGTTTCGTGTAGTATAATATATAAAAAAATTTCAAATTCATAAACACGGTAATATATTCAAAAATAATACTGTGTTACATGAAACATATTGATTTTCCATGTTGAAGAATTAAGTTTGTTTTTTGAAAAAAATTGAAGAATGGTAGTGTGTTATGTTCAACAGTTGTGATAGCATGAACACCTCAGAGAGGATGTATGTGAGAGAGATTTATAATTCGAATTAATATTTGGATTCTATTGATCTTGTTGCAGGTAAAACATCATATTAGTAATTCCGATATTGAATTTTATGGTCTACCTATTAGGTGGTGAACTCATTCTTTGAGGATGGATTATTACGTTGGCATATTGATTAGGTTTTGAGTACAAAAGGTCAAAGGTTCTGTAAAACTTGGAAATCATCAGTGCTCATGGTTCAACATGACAATCCATGAGGTAAATTTGGGAACCAAATAAAGAATGTTGAATATTTTAGATGTTTTTATTTAGATTTGATGCATGATTATGTTTTAACAACAAGAGATTTCACTATATATTTTTCTTAAATGAAATTTCATTTTCTACATAAATTACTAATGTATAATGATATGTGATATATTAACTGAAAATTAATAAGGAAAATTATTTTAATAATACAATATCTATTATATAAAATGACATTTTTATGATAAATTATTTTATATTTTTATGAGTAATTCAAAATAGAATTTCAAATTAAAAAAAAATTACTCTTTCTCAAATAAGTACCATTCTAAAGGTTTTTTTGTATTATATCCAATAATGTAAAGAACATATTTGAAATTTTTTTTTTGATAGTATATAATATTTTAATAGATTAAAAAACATATTATCATTATTTTGGTATGAAATTTATATTAAATCGTACTAATAATATTAGTAGTTTAAATTTTTTTTCCTCTATAAGAATATTTATGATTTTATTAATTTTCATTTTAACAATAAATTTATATGTATTCATATTTTATTTTTTCAAATTGAACTAATATTTTTAAATGATGTTCCCGGAATAAGCTCGTTATGAATATTTATTGTCCATTTTTCTAAATGGATTATTATTTGGGTGATGGGGAAAAAATAATTATTTTACATATTCTTTGATTTCTAAAAAATTTATTTTATATATGTAATAAATTCTAATTTATGAAACCAATTTAATGGAGAAAAAATTTATTTTTTATTATAAATTATGAATTTTCATTTATTGATTTTATGTTTCAAAACTATATAGGATATATTATATATTATGTAACACAACTCTATAATATATTTTTTATCACAATATATAATTATTACATTATAAATAATTAATTTTTAAAAATATTTTTTTTATTTTCATCGAGAACCAAAAATATATATATAAGTTTTATAATTTTAAGTTCCATATGGTGTAAGATAGAAAATCTATATTTATGGATAAAAACTGAATTGAATTGGTTATAAATAGACCCAGTGTAATAATTCATAACTGTAAAATTAGTTATCTAATGTGTTAAAAGCCTGATAAGTCATAAACATGTTTCAAATTGAGTAGTCGAGGTTTGGTTCAATAAATACATTTTATTGTCTACATTTTCTATCTTTTTAATTTCTAATTAACATGAGACGTCTTCATAATAATCTAAAATAATTTCGAAAAAGGAATTTCCATCATATATAAAAGGGACCTCTCAGAGCCCTTTCAATACCACAATAAATTTCTGATTCCCCTTGAAAATCATCACTTTTTCCATCCCCTATAATTGTTTTAAACTTATTATTACAATTATTCAAAATATTTTTCAATAAATCCATTATTTCAAAGGAGTAATCAAATGGAAATAACATGTTCTAAATGTGAGTACATATAACATATTTTTTCTTATTCCTATAAATTGAAATCATTATTATGTGTATAAAAATGTTATTAGCATAAGGTAAGAATCATTAGAAACATTTTTTGTGACATAATGGAATTGGTAAAATTGAGTGCAATTGTAAAACCGTTATCATTAAATTCTAGCATGGATACATTCTGAATTATCTGATCATTAGAAAAATAATATTTACAATATGAATGACCAAAAATTAGTCAAATACAGCCATAATTACATTTTTTCTTTAGAGTATTAGATAGATAAGGAAAACCCTTTAAATATCAAAATCTTTGTTTATATATGAATTTTAAAATTTGAATTATACCATGATATTATTATTCCATATTATGACTTAAAAACATCTGGAAAATTTACCATATATAATTAACATACAAAAAAATCCATATTTTCATTATTCATTCCATTTGGAAATCGTAACATAAGAATGGGTGGGATCATATTAATAATAAGAGAAAACATGGTTGGTATAAATTTATGACCATATGCTATAATAAGATAAGAATAATGGTATGAAAATGTGACCATCAACTATAAAATTCATACCTAATTAATCAAATATTATTAATCATGAGTTAAAGAAAATGTAATTTTTATAAAGATGACATAAGTCAATATAGTTTAGAATCTTAAACTATAAATCATAATAAACGGTCAAGTATCATTTGTATATGATAGTTTTTTGTAATACACATTATCATAGAAAATAATTTACATTGTCAAGAATCAACGATAAGAATACCATTGGGGACAGAGTCACATAAGTGTATAAGTTCAATGACATTCCAACATACCCATACCTAAGGATCAATGACATGATGGTTTTTGTCATAAAATTCCCTTACTAAACTAGCTCCACTCAACATTTGAGTCTATATTATCTACTTTGATATCAATTTTTATTCAATTTGTTAGAGGTATATATAATTCGACGACAACCTATTACATAATGAAATCTTATTATTCACTTATGTATGGATTTCATTATGTAATGGATGATCCTAGAATAAATATAAGTTTATTATGAATATAATTATTTTAAAAAAGATTAATAACTTATAAGTATATATTAGTCCTTTAATAATAATTCATCTTTAAAATATTAATTCTAGGTTTTTACTATTCTGTTTTTCATACATTTTTTGTTGGATATTCATGGTCCATTCATTGTGTTCATGGTTTCATCATCTATGGGATTATATTCATTTCATAATTATCATATTAATTTATTATATACATTATTACTACCATTAATATAATGTAGTGATGAAAAAATACATATATTCATAGAGACTGTAGTCTATACATTTAAATTTGTGATTTTTTATTTTCTTAATAATGATGAGAAATAAAATGAAAAGATATTAATATTTATATAATATTTATAATATAAAAAATAGAACATATAATTATTGAAATATTCTATATAGTAATCCATGACTTGAAATGATAAAAAATATAATACAATATTCATATAGAAAATAGTCTATAGGTATTCACGAGAAAATTTTCCTTTCCCATTTTGATGGATGATAAAGAGAGAATAATATTCTATAAACATAATAAAAGTTCTATTTACAATTTTATATATTTCAAAATATAAAAAAAAAACTAGTGATTATTTGCAATATATAGAAGTATAAATAAAAATAAAATAGTATTTTTGATGAAGATTGAAATTTATATGTCAAACCAACATTGGATCATTTGGTGGGGTTTTTTGGAATAAAATATTCTACTTAATTTTTACTGGGGTGATATTTTTTATGTTTTTATTAGGCTATTTTACTGTAGTCATTTTCACAAAGAAGGATTAGTGGTTAATTTTTAATGACAAGGGAGTGGAACGTGTGAAATTATTCTAAATATTAAAACAATATAGGGTATACTTCAAGGAAAAGTCTCTCAAATTTCCCGAAATTTAAAAATATAGAATATATTGGGTTGAAATGTCTTAAAAAGTTGATTTTTTTACTCTTTTTAGGTTAGTTGAGAACTTATATTTTTAGTGTAACCCTTGTAAAAACATTATCCCTTAACAAGTTAATTAGATAAATTTTTTAAGGTTTAATATTATCATTATAAAATTACAAGTGGATATTAAATGTAAAATGGTTGTAATTATTGACCATTTATTATTATTTGGAAAAAAATATTATTTCTCATGATTATCAAAATAATTAATTTAATATGATTTTATATAAAATATACTTAAGGATTTGTTTTGAAATATTCACAAAAACTTGCAATTTAAATACATAATTACCATGAATCATGAATTTGATATTTTAAAAAACCAAGTACCCTTAATTTTTGTCCTTTAAATTTATGAAAAACATTAAATTATCATTGAAAAATAACATTTAATATTTTAGAAATATTTCATTGAATTTATCAACTAATATACCAATTAATTCATCTGTATTGTGAAAGAGTTTTAGAAAATAATTCCACTTTCATTTATTTTTAAAAAAAATAATTTAATAAAAAAATTGTATTATCCCTAATATATTAAATTTGAACTATTTATAAGAATGATTTATTATTTTTAAAACATATCATCATTAGTAAAATAAATATAGTGACTTTATGAACTTGTTATTAACCAAAAAAATATAGAGGTCATTATAAAATGAAAAAGGTGACAAATATCAATATTATCTTATATATGATGATTATCGTTTATTTTAATGCATCTAATAATATAAGGGAATTTTTTTTCTATATTTTTGATTCATCATCCCATTGATTGAACCCCAAGTAATCTATTATAATATTTAATGAGGTTTAACCTTTTACCATTATTATTATTCGTTATAAAAAATATTGAAAGAACACTCTCTTTCAAATTTGAACCTAATAATTTATCATATGTACTCAATTTTCAATGAATCAATTTATAGATTTAGAAAAATTACTTTTAATATATGTTCATAAAACACAATGAAATAGTTTTTTTAGTAAAACACATATTCTATGAACATTAAATGATTTTATACCTAAATAATTTAAAATATTGATTAAAATTTATTGAATAAAATTAATCTAAATTAAACAAGCATCATTTTTATTAAATAATTTATACTAAAATTAAAATTGGTAAATAACTTTTAATATATCAGGATAAAATATATTTTCTAATAAAAAATCACTTCTATTTCTAAAATTTTAGACAATGATTCCTATGATAAACCTTAATTTTTAAAATAAAATATTTAATTATTAAAAATATAATTGTATTAATATATAATTTTTAAAACATAAATGAATGTATTTTTTAATGATAATTTCATAAATGTGGTATAATTTCTATTAAAAGCATATTTGATTATTATAAAATATAATACTTCTAAAAAATAAAAATATAATCTCCTTTAGCTAATTTTCAATTATTGAAAAAATTTGAATTGATTTTTTCAAATTAAATTACTAAAATTTGTGAAATTGTTTTTTAAATTTAATTGAAAATATTTTTCAAAATAACCTTTATAAAAATAAATAACCTATTTAAACAATAAATATTTATAACATTTGTCTAATTTAATCTATGTATTGAATAAATGAGTATTGTTTTCCTATGTTCTAATAAATAAATTTTTAAAAATAAATGATTTTGTACACATATTCCAAAATGATAATATTCTTATTTATTCTCCCCAGAAATTCTTTTTTATTATAACATTCATATTAACATTTTCAATGTATATCATAGTTTATATAAGTTTGTTTTTTATTATTATTATCATGATTGAATTAATTATTAATTAAAAAAGTCATTCAAAAATATATGGGTATATTATTTTAACCTCATGGGGATACAATAACATAAATAAATTATGTGTCCAATAAAATGGGTTAAATTTTTTTAGTATCAATTCAAATGAGTGGAAGATAAATTTGAATAACATTAATTAAATACATTCTAATCCACACTGATCTAATTTATTATAAAAAAATTCATTTCCAATTTTTTTATATGATTCTTACAATTTCGTATATATTTCATAGGAAATGAAATTTATTTTGTGAGGAATAAACATTTGAATGAGTTTCATAAGGTGAATCATTATACCTTAGTAGTAATTACAACATTGTGATTGATAATTTTATCATTCACTTTAGTATGATTATGGAATTATATTACCATAGATATAAATAATGTTTTTGAATATACATACATGATTTCATCCCAAAATATCATTATATCATTTTGATTTATTTAGTTTTCCACCTCTAGAGTAAGTCATAAAATAAATTAAAATGATAAAATTTTTACACCTAAAGTGCTCTAATGATCCATTAATAAAAAAGACCATTAAATGAAGATACATCGTTTCTTATATTTTTTAAAATAACCAATATAGAAATGGTTATGATAATTATTATAATATACATTATAAATAAATATTTCATTAATAAACAAAATTGAATAAATAAAACCAAATGTTTCTCAACAAATATCGAAGGTTCACTATCCGACACTAGATTATGGGTGATTTCAGGGATTCTTTATAATAATTTTCATCAAATTTTCTTTTTTTATCTCTAATAGAAACAAAAATATTGTACCCACATCTATAACTAGGTACAAAACATTATTCAAAATTCAGGTGGTCCATTCCGAATTGAAACCAAACTTCACTTATGAACATACATTAGTAGAGAGGATGGGTGGAAAGGCTCATATCACAGTTTTTCAAAACATATATCCAAATCTAGAAATCTCTTATATATTTATAATATTTTATTCAAATTCTTTCTAGGTCTTGATATCAGAATGGATACCCCAATTTAACAAAACTTATTATAACTATGTGTAGATGTCAACAACTGTTCACCTTATAGTCTCTCTATTATTATCTTATTTGTTTATTTTTTCTTTTGTACATGTCTATGATCGGGTTCAATATAGTATATTAACATATTGAGAGTTGTATGGTTTCTTAAATATGGGATTGAACCTATATGAGGTACCATGTGTAACATGTTATAATTAGAATAAAAAACCATATAGAATGTTTAAAATAGTTTATTTTAATTTCATTGGAACTATCATTTTAGATTAATAAATTGTGGTAAGGAAACAAATATCAAGCCCAGGACCTTAGGTAGAATACAACATATCAAGTTAGAAAAAAAATCTATGCCTATTTACATTTAGGATTTTCCATAAAAGATGAGACAATAGAGGACATGTGAATTTACTTTTCCCAAAAAGATCTCATGGATTTCATCATTGGGAATATGAAATTTTTTTTAAATATGATCTATAATTAGGCATAAATCCCAATGAAGTACTCACACTACTTGAATTTTCAACATGTAATTTGTACAATCATCACTAGTCACTTATCCCACATAAGCCATGCTCAATTTGGTAAGCAAGATATATTTGGAGATCAACCCCATCACATGAAAGAAAATTTTTGTGGGGATTAGACATTATAGTTTACCATTGAGATAAATGATTACCCATATAAAGGAAGATACAGTATAGAGATCAGTCCACAGGAATTAAAAAAATTATTGTATTTATTATAGTTATTAGAGTCTTTGTAGTTCAATTTAAACCAAACCCAATGACTTGATTGAGTAAAATGATGTAATGGAATGAGATTACACATAACGGGATGACTGCATATCCTCCATCATCTCATATTTAAATGGAAGAGGTTGGATGATAAACTAATGAGGGGATTAATTCACATATGATAAGAATATTTATGATATGAAGATACTTACACTTTGGTGGATGTCTATTAGAGATCTATCAATAGGAATGAATCCTATATATTGTGTCTAGAAAGGAATCAATGCCACAAAAAACCAGTGACCCCCATAACCCACAATTGAGTTGGGGTGAGTTATCCTAATAAAATAAATTATAGTTACCCATGAGGTTTAAAAGGGATGGGCATTATACTAGAGTGGATTTCTCATTGAATATGTACTCCCTATCATTATAAATATTAAGAGATATGGTGATCATTCATGATCTATTTGATATTCCTCGTAGGAAATAGAGGTACTTATCTTGAGAATGAAAACATAGGTTTTTTTGAGTGAGTGACCCTAAACTCATAATGAAACCCCCCTTATAAAGAGGTCATGTGGCCGATGGTTCTAGGTGGGGTGGGATCAACATGGTTCATGTCTGAGCGAGTCATTTGGGTATAGATAACATGTACAACATATCATGATATTCTATAAAAGAAGTCATGATTTTTTATTGGACATGTCTTGATTGTTCTGAGGGTATTTTCAGTGTGTCATAATGACATAGTGTCAACAACCAATTGTGTCTACCTAGAATTTCCAAGATATTATTCATTATCAAAGGTCATGTGTACAAGAACATTGAAACAGTGAAAAAATTAATTTGGTATATCTTCACATAATGAAAGATGACATGTTCAATGAAATTAGCATTATGAAATGACATTCACATGTGTCTTTTGGATGATCAGTGTACATTTTTTCATTATAGAATTTCATTATCAATGCGGAAATGTCCAATGAATTTTGGATGACAATGATGACATGAAAATAATAAATTATCATGGTAAACATATGTTTCCCAATGTTTTTTTGTATGATTAATGTGAATTATCCATAGACAATTGCTTGTTCAACTAGAAATATCCAAATCCTATCTTCTTATTAAAGTGACCCATCAAAGGCCACATAAGGGAATCTATAGTCTAATTAAAAATATTGTGATTGTGAGACCATAATGGAATCCTGTGGTGGGGTCCCACGAACATGATCAGGCCATGAGATTTTCCATTATATGTAGTCACATTACATAAGGGATCATTCCCCATGAATAAATGGATATTATTTTCATAGAATTAGATTCCATGGCCAATGGTTTCATATTATAGATTCACTCATAGGGATTGCGTGTCAGAGAATGTTCCTTTCATTGGTTCTAATGCATGTTGATTCTATATACATGTCGTAGGGAACCCCGTTTGATTTCATAAAATGATTATCGAAAATGATATTGTACGATTTCAATGGTGTCTTATGAGTGGTTTTGTAATAATATATGGGGGATTTTATTTTGATGTTGTATCCCTAGGTGATGGTGCATATTAAAATTAAAAGAGGGGTACAGGGAATATGGGGTTTATGTAGATGGAATTTTATTTGATAGGAACGGGAATGATAGGGGTACTTCATTTTATGGAATCTTCACCTTGGGATTCATGCAAGAACCATGTATCCCAAGTTTTTTGGAATCACGAGACTAAGGGTTTTCATTATTCTTTTCCGAAGACTACATAGAGGTTCCATATGTCGAATAGATCTCATTCTCCTAAAAAATGAATTTCAAGGAGGGTGGTTCATATGTCATGGATAAATTACGAAAAATTTCATTGATGGATATAGGTAATGTTTCATGAGGAATTCAAATTATATTGTCCTATCATGCGATCATGGGCTCATAAGGTGCTCACGCTATGGGTTTTTTCAGTTTCTCTAATTTGTGGGTTATCATGATGGGTTTATCATGGTTAACTTATGGTAACAATTTTATGGTAGTAGAATGTGGTCAGTCTCCCAGGTTTCAGGTCCACTTCTACTTCTATACCTATATAATTTTCTACCCCTCGTATGTGTTTTTTATGAGGATAGGGTTTTATATTGATATAGGTTGGATAATGTCCTTTTCACCTTAAATGGTGAGCGTGAAACAACTAATGGATAATGTAGTTGTAATAATTTCATGGAAGTAATCACAGAATAATGAGATGGATTAATGTGGTGTCATTCTAGACAACACCCAAGGATTCATGTGGTTATCATAAAATCCAAACAGGATCTAGTTTGGTTTCTATGTATGAACACTGGATAACTACCAATGGATTTATGTGATAATATAATAAAAATTACTAAATATGAATTCATCATTCATGTTTTTTTTCAATAAAACCATTAGTAAAACAATATATTTTTTATGTTCATCATAAACTTGAAATTAATTCTTGTGGTTATTATGAATTGATTCATGTGATTGTCACTCACAGAGAAATTATCTAAAGTACTGCATCATGAAATGATGTATCATGCATGCCTTAGGGATTATAAGAGAGACATATATGCCTTGGATTTATCACTGGAGAAAACTGTCATGGGGGATTTTTCGGTGATGTGGTGATGTTGTTCAGAGGTGCTGAACTAGTGGTATTTGATTGGGGTGGGTGAGGGTACAAGAGGAATGAGGAAGACGATGCATGAGAAAGGTTGGATAGCCAGGATTAGGTTGATCATTTATCCAATATTATTCAAATATTATTTTTATGGAAGAATAGTTCCACCACCTTTCTATTTCCCACATTGATCTGGATCACATTCAGTGATTCATTAACAAATCAATCCTCAATATCCATTCATTGATACAGAAGAAGAATTATCACCCAAAACACATCCACCCAAAATCTCACCAACAATTCATTCCATTGGTAATCTTCACTGAGAAAATATACATAATTTGATCTACACACTCCTATATCCACACAACTCGAATGGATTCTTGGTCAGCCCATAGGATGTGTTTGAGGTGACTCCCACATGTGACCATAGTTTAGTGGGCCACATGAGTAACATGGATCGAAAAATAATTCCCATGAGGAACCTATAAATGGTATAAAAAATTTGTTAAGTAAAATAATTGAAAATTAGGAGCCAAAATATATTCTAAAATAATGTAAATCCAATGAACAATCTTCAAGAATAATATTTTTGCGACTTTCATGAATGATACATTGTTGTTTTTTTATGTCCATTATACTTCATAATCCATTGATTTAAATGTGATTTATCCACCATTGGGTTTATATTTTACGAGTAAAAAAATCAATATGATGTTGATATATAATATTAGAAGATATATTATTGTCTTCTGGTAGATCTAAGTGGCTTATGAATGTTTTAATATGAGATAATTGAGGTTATTAATTATAAATTAGTAGAGGTCACACTTTGAATTACTCTATGAATATAAATAATATAAGGTCACATTTATAGAATAGAAAATATAATATTAATAATTATGAATTAGTTATATATATATATATATATATATATATCAATATTTAATTTTTGAATGTTTCATTATTATATCTATCATTTCATTAGATTAACACATTGTAAATGATTTTTACCTTTTCCAAGTTAGTGCGTTACATAGTCATTATGGGGAAATAATTTCATTCTAAAAGTAAAAGAAGATAATATATGTAAAATGGTAGATATGATAGGCCATTTAACATTACATTTGAAAAATATAGTATTTTAATGATTTTGAAAACAAATAATTAAATATTGAATAACATAAAATATCCATAATGGCATTCTTAGTTTAGTTCACATAATTTGACATTAAAAACAACAACATACAATTATGATTGAATTTTAACATTGCAAACATTTCAATCTATTCATATTCATCCATAAAAAATACAAGAATTTCCCTTATTCATAAATCATCGATGTTTTTAATTTAAATTTCTTTATACTCATTTTTCATTCACATATAGAAACACTTAATCTGCGTTACATAAGAGTTTTAGGTTATTATGTCGTTACTAAAAAATTATAATAGCAATAAAATTATTTAATCATTATTTCAATAAAAATATTCAATCATCCATAAAATCATTATACTATTATTGAAACATATTATATATATATAATCTGACTGAAATTTTTTCACATTTTTCACTTAAAATATAAAAAATGTTATACTGAAAGTAAAATGGGAATAAATTTCTATATTTTTAATGATATGATTATTTTTTTGGAGTAAATGAATTCAAAAAAATCAATTATTGTTTTTATATATTTTGAAACATAACCCAATGTTCATACCCCTATTAACCAAATTTACCCTCTAATATTGTGATAAAAGTTTTACACGTACAATTAAAATTATGAAAAAAAATAAATGGAACATATTAAAAAATTATAGTATTATAATTACAAATATTAAATTCATTTACTATGATTTAAATTACAAAAATTGGTAAAAATTACATATAATATACGTTCACAATTCCAAATGGAGAACATATTTACACAATTCCCATTTGAAACGTAAGAAAATATTCTACGACAAAATAATTTAAAATATTGAATCCCAATGAATTAATTAAATAATTATACAAAAAATTGACTTAGTTACCATTAAAAATAAATTTAAAGAAAAATTATTTTCAAAACACTATTAATAGAGAAGGGTTTCTTTTTTAATATTAATAAACACATCCATTATATTTATAAATTATAAAATTTATTTCTATGTATAAAATTATGTGTTAAAATGAGATATATTAATTATGAAATATATATGTATTCTATCATAATGGTTTCATAAAAATTTACTTCATTAATATGTCAAGAAATTTTCATAGAAGTAACATTATATATAGTATTGGTATAAACCAATTTTCCCTAAATATATCAAATCATTCAATGAAACATTAAATATTTATCTTACAATTTATTTTAAATGATAAAATAAGAATTAATATCAAATATTATTATATCTATTATTAAAAATGGATAATTAAATTTTAAAATTAAAATACAAAATATTTAAAAAAGATCTTTTTATAAGGTAAATGATAATTTTGAACACTGAATATTAATAAGAATCTATATTTCATTTATATAATGAAATTTTTTTTATTATTCACTATATAAAAATGAATGAATTTCAATAATAAAAATTCTTCAAAATATATTTCATAATTTGGTTACCCAAATTTATACATTCCAATCAAACAACGAGGTTATAACATCCATTTAAAAAATTACATATAATATAGTACTTTCTGTATTATTGGTGTTTCATATGATAAATGGTATAAAAAATTGTTTTTATTTAAATGAATATACATTATAAAATGTTAGGGTGTTTTATTCTACATTTTTCAATACAGAAAACGAAAACATAAATTTTTTGTTGGTCAAGACTTCAACCTCAAGGAGGTAACATAACTTATTTTACATATTATTTATCTATTATTTCTTAAAATATGATAAATAATTATTCACCTTCTTAAAAATATCTAAATAATACATGTTATTTAATTTAGTAATAATATTATAAAAAATAAACCACTATCAAAACTGTACACATCGATTAGTCATGGTCTACTCATTTTTTGGTAAACCTATCCCTTACAGAAATGTGCTAAAAAATATTATAATAAATTAATACAAGAGATAAATTTCTGATCTTATACGATATAAATAATTCAATAATGATTTTATTTTGGTTATATAATTGTAATATTATTATTAAACTCATTAAATGAAATACTAATATCTTTTCTTTAGTAATCAAAGAAACATGCCCATCAGAAATTTCATCTACAAGGATTGAAACTAAAATGGATATAAAATAAAATTTTCTAATTATAAATAAATAATATTCATCAAATAAAGGTCATTTTTATAAGGTAATGATGATATTTACGATTGATATTATGTTAACCCCAATTATTATAAATGTAATGGGTTCTTTTTATAAAATTTATTTTCATAGGACATATTTCATATTTCAATCCACATTATCATTGATACTATGTGATTAAATCCTACTAAATTTTCATCACTATATTAATGGAATTTATGTTATTATAATAACCATATTCAAATTTCTATTTCAATGGATTACTATTTGGAATATTTTATCATTAAGAATTTCATGCATTTAGGCTTATAAAAAATCCTCCACTTTTTTGTGCTTAATATACATATTTTGAGTTCATTTTATAATTGTGTAGATTTCATTATAACGTATTCTGTATTCATATCACGTAAGTATCTTACCATATATTTCCACTAAAATGTATCCAACATCATTTATGATTAATATTTAATATCTTTTTTTGATGGAAATATTCATTAAAAGTATTCCAACTTGTGAATTTTTATTCTTTCTCAAGCACTCATAATTTTAAATTCTCATTAATTGGGTTCTATATTTCCACTAAAATATTCATTCTCCCATAGCTCATATTTTTCATGGAGTGTTTACAATAATGTAAATTTATATTTTGACTTATATTAAGTTGAGAACCCACCTTTTTAATTTCTATATTTATTAGGTTCTTTTTTAATACCCTAATTTATACAACTATAACAAATTATGAGGAAATTAATACTACAATAAAATTTATTAAAACATTTAATTTTTTTAATCATTTTTCAATTTCATTAATTTTATAAATGTTTCAGATGAAAATATATTTAAAATCTTCTTTGTGAACACATGATTACAAATATTTTAGTCTTATAGTATAAATTATATCTATCAGATCATTATTCTTTAATAAAATTATAATCCACTAGGTTTTATGAAATATTAATTATATTAAATAGTCAATTTTAAAAGTTCATGGATGCACTTTATTTCCAATGTGATTTTATAATTCCCCAAAAACATACTTACTTGAACATCAATTACATATTTTATACAGGTTTGAGGATTTTATTCAAATGTTTTCACACACTTTATTAACATCATGTATTATGAAATGAAATATTTCATAAATTGAATGGTATTTTATTTCAATTTTCATTCATAGAAATTAAATGTCAATATTGATGATAATTATTCCAATTCATTTCCTTTTTAAAACCCCCAATTCATATTTTCTTTAATTTGATTCAATTTAACTAGATTCCCTACATTGATTTATTAGGGAATTTATTGACTAAAAAATTAACTCTTTATATATATAGTGCATATTCCATGTACTTCCCTAAATAATATATTACTATATATTTATTTGTTTTAATTTGATATCCAATTAGATTCTAATGTTTTATCATATTTATTGGCGAAATTATGAATTTTTACAATATACAATACCATCTGAAGGAGATATGATACCATTTTTAATTCCATGAATTATTTATGATCTTATGATGATTGATATCCTATGGAACACATATGTTTGGATGATGACCGATGTGGTTCTATATAACCCTCTAATTCATTTCATTTGTTTTATATTTTTTAGTCTATAAGGCATGGAAAAATGTGTTAATTCTTAAAGGCATGGGAGTCAAAAGTTTTATTACTTTTTAATAATTTTAAAAAATGAGATTGTCTAAAATGAAATTTGAATAATTTTACTTCTCAAAAGGCTTCATATGATTATGTATTTTTCAATTTTTTATGTATCTATTATTCTTCCCAATTTTATATTACATGTTTATGAATCCTTTCTATTTTTCTTCAATGATTCAAGATTACTTTTTTCTACCTATAAACTAGATTATTAATGTTGTACTACTTTGATAGGTTGTTATTCTATGATATGTTATTATATTATGTTATAACATTGTCCTAGATTTTTTCCCAATTCTATATTGGAATCACTTCACTTATGTACCATATGAATTCCCATATACTAATCTTATTCTCAATTATGATCATTGATTATTATTGTTCGTGATTACCCTTAGTAAGAATATGATGTCCCCTGTCAAATAATTATAATTTATTTTAGCATATATATTAAGAAAATTTAAAAAATACTAATTTTCCTTATGATGTATGGACCATTAATTTCGATTTTAAATGAATTAAGTTATCTTAAAAAATATTTGATATGGTTGAAGGAAGAAATCAAGAGTGTCTTGGCCTTGTTCGAAACATGGATCACAATGTTATAGAGGAAAAGGCATGACAAACGGTTTAAAAAATACATAAATTGGAGTTTTAATGGTAATGAAAAATAGTGTCAGGTACTTAAGGGTGCTTCTAAGATGAGTGAATGGGTCGACAATTTTAAAATAATCATATTTCCCCAACTGATTCAAGCTCATTCCTTGGATAATAGGTGGAACACAGTTGGCACGTAGTTTGTCTAAACTTGTGGTCGAACTGTGTACCTATTAAAAGTGGGAGAAATTATAATTCCCTTATTTTACATAAAAATGTTATAACCAATTTCTTACACTTTTTTGTAGAATACCACACAATATCCCTCTCATCCTATGATGTTCATCCCATACCCTAATATAGGAATAGTGATAAATCATTTATTTGGAAAACGATTCATATAAAATTTGTATAATTGGATAGATATAAGTAATATATATAATCTTTTATCACCATTATTCATTCATATACGTGTCAGAAAAGTTATTTTGTGCAATCTCAAACGCCATAATTTCATAGAGTTTTTCAGTTTTGTTTTCTTATTCTGAAATGGTCCATAACAAAGGCCGCAACTGAATATGTGGTTATTAATATGAAAAATGTATGTATTATTTGAATTTTAAATGAAATAGATGATTTTTATATTATTATATTTGTTCTCAAAACTTGTATCAATGAGTGTTTCCAATAAAAGAAATATTCTTTTTGATTTTTTACCTCCCATTATTGTGTTTGGATAATATTTAAGATGGAAAATTAGTAATGGAATTGATTGATGATCAATGTAGAATTATTTATAGAACACTAATTAGGAATAAATATATAAGTATTGAATGTATAAATAAAAATGGGAAATTATAATGATTATCAGAAGTCCAATGTTATCCATACTCTCTTAAATGATTTCATCAATAATTGAAAGATCAGAAAATAAATTCAATGGATGTAGCAAATTGGAATTATTATAACAATAGAATGATACACTTATTGTACATATACATGGTTCCTATTATTCTGGACATTTTGCATTGTCATTAGTAAAATAATGGAAATTAAATTAATTAAATTGATGCAATAAACTGGAATTATTATTATATGTATGGTCATAAAATTCATATTCATATTCTCGGTTAGTTTATTATGGACATTGTTTAATTATAGGACACATTAGACATGATATTTCATTGGATTTATGAGGGAATTTCATAAACAATCATATAATCGAAACGTAGTTAATGAAGCTGATTTTTTTCAAACATATACACAATAGAATCAGTGCGTTACATATTACATGAATTCATAGTCGTTGTACTAATGATTCACATGTATATCATCTACTTATTATAACAACTTGGATACATTCCATATATTCTTCATGACATCCGTAGATGCACAGAACCATGGAATCCAACCTTTTTTCCTAGTCATTCATATCCAATGATTTAATGTGGATAATCTCTAATGAATTTTTTAGAAACTCTTACACTGGAATACTTTGTTTTTACCCATTATATTTCACCAAGATATGTATTGTCTAAGATATTAAATTATTACAATGATTTGGGTTGGACCCTGATGCCATGAATGCCCTGGTATCACTTTACATCAATTCAATATAACTATGTTTATTATGATTATCAATTTAGAGATATGAGACTCATGAAATACTTTACACAATATTGACACATGGGAACTAATCAAAGAGGAAACACTGAATCATGAATATCTATACATATTATTTTATTATGTATATATATATATATATATTATGGAAGGGGTACATTGACATGGCTGAATAAGTCCAAATAAAGTTTCATTTTCATTTAATCCCATAAAATTCATTGTACAATATTATTATTAAATGACCCATATGTAATAACTGATGATTACAGTACCTACACACTGATACAATTACACCATCCTAATGGATTTTTATTAAAATCATTGGTTGTGTCCTACTGAATATATCATACAACATAATTTGACTACTGATTAGTACCCGAATGGACATCAAGGTTTAATTTAGGGATTTTATAAATAGTTCATATGTCGATTTTATATTGATTATAGCATGGGAGTAGTGGATCATAAGTGTGATATTTGGATGAAGATGCAATAGGGTGCATGTTTTTGGTCTTTTATTTATTTTGATATTTATTTTTTTATTTGTTCTTATAGCCATGTCTTGTTGTTTATTATTTTTATTACAAGAAATTAAACCATTTTTTATTTGTTCTGGGATACTTCTATAGATGAGTGTTTATTTTTTCTAAATTATTTTTCTAATATTTTTCCGTTGGTATTATTATTCTACTATTTATTCATTTACTATTACATTATGATACATTGAAAATTAGTTTATTTTTTCCATTTCATGGAACCATGGACTATAAATTTTTGTTAAATGCCTTTTCATATATAAGGGTGTTCAAGAGTCGACAAACCTGATCAGGTTTGGTTACATATGAGTGAATTGAGTCTTGGGTATTAAATTTTTATCAGAGAAATTTCTTTGCTTTTGTATTGTTTATTGGGTTACAATAAATGAGATCATTAGGGATTAGAATTTGTTAATGAGTCTATATCTGGGATTATTTAACCCATGTATGGGAGAAGATAAAAATTTCCTAGTAGGGGATTTAATTTTATGGATTATAACTACTACTAATTAAAAAAATTCACTATTGGTTGGGAACATATATTTTTTATTTCATTTCATTGTAGAATATATTTTACCCTTCTCCTAGTACTACATTGAGGTACGGTCCTATTCACCATTATAGTCCTGTAAAGATTTATCAGTCTTGCATTAATCTGTTAATTTTTTACTAATTATAGGGATTTTTTAATATTATTTATGAGTTAAGAATTATATTTGAGATTTTGATAACGATTAAATAAAGGAAATATAATTTGAATAATTTATGTGTTTGAATATAACTAAATAGTTTTTTCTGATATAATTTTATTTTAAAAAACAAATTATCCTATTGTAATTAGTTTTAGAAGTCAACCACTAGTAAAAAAAGATCAATTAATAATTATTTTCAATTAAATTATTTCCATTCATAATATAAAAAGTATGTATGCCCCTAAAAATATGGATTAGAGGACCATCTAATTCAAACATCATTAAAAAATAGTTGCATTGATATATTTACAATTTAAATTTATCATTACTATTATTATTTACATATATGTTGTGAATGATAGGTTCATTTAATAGAACCATTATATACATATATGAATATATGAAATGATGCAATTATGGGTTGTGGTTCTAATTTTTTGATTAAAATTACTTTTTTTTAATATTGATTCCAATTGAAATTTAATGGTAATTTTCCTGTGTGAATGGAAATTAAAATAGATTATATTAGAGCCCTATTATAATAATGATAACACGGCCTAGAACCATCATTAATCATGCGTAGTATGTAGTATCTAAATGTTTTTATCATGGTCTTCTATGATGCCCATACCAGCCTATACTAGTAACCGGAGGGGTGAAGATCTTATATACGATGGAATGTACCTATGAAATTTTGGCATGTACGATGTCATCATTGTTGAATCCTATTTGAGACATGTTTTTAACGTAGTAGAGTGATTTCATCTCAACATCCTTGATTCAATTCTATGGAGGTGGAAATGTCCTTTCTCCAAAGATGATGGGACATAACTAGTTTGTAGTGGATTATCCATAATGACATGTGTGCTGATACCCAATTTCATTAGGATTTCCTCTGACTTATTCAGGCATTTCAATGAGTTTTGTATAATAACCCTACTATGACTATTCTAACCCAGGTGTTTTAGTAAGAGAATATACCCATGTTTTCATGGATGGTTTCAATAGTCTATTAAGACATATATGTAGGACATTATATAAATATATGATCATATTGAGATTTCTCCAGAGTGGAGGGTAATCGTTTCTATATATATACATCATTGATGAACTATAAATTGTTTTTCATTTATTATATTGAAATATCACAAATAGGATATGGTTTATAGATATTTTCTCATGTATATCATTGACTATTTCATTATTTATATTCTCATAGTATATTTAGATAGGATGTAAACACATCAATTGAAAGTCTCCCAATTAGACATGGATTATTAAAATTTTATTATTTTCATTATATTCCTTCTCCAATCTCGGGTTTTCTGGAGAAATATGCATTGATATTGTGATCAGGTATTCAAAAATATATTAGGTAAAAAAATTATTATATTGTTGTCTCATGAGTTTTTGAATCATTCCATTATTACTAAGCATAAATTGAGGGAGTTTGAAATTACATTATATAGTGGTTCAATGATGAGATAGGGTGTTACTTCATCCATCATGAAGAAACAATGTATATAGTATTATTGATAGATTGAAAAATTCTAGATTACCCAATCTTGTTTCTTCTTTATATTCCATTATTGTGGTAAAAATGGTAATGTAAAATTTTAGTGTGATACCAAAATGACCTAGTTTAGTGCCTATGGTAGGTTGGACCATCGGTAGTGTTTTTTTTTCAGGCCATAATATTAGTTATTAATTGAAATGGATTGAAAGTATATTGAAATTTCTGAGAAGGATAAATATCTCTGAAACATGATAGAATATAGACTACCACATTCCATAGAGGCCATGGAGGTGGATGTGGTCAAGGAGGCTAATATAGGGATACATAATGTCCTTTGGGTACAAAATCTCAGGGTAACTAAGATATTGAAATAGATTATGTATCAAGAAAAATATATTTAGTGAAAACTATACATGATGATCTAGGTTCCAGTCTATCTACATTTTGAGGTACAACTACATCGTCACCAAATCTATTGCTAATGGATTTTTATATGGGTGCACTGAATTAATTTATCTATGCGGAAACTATGGAACGAGTTTGCCTTGATATTCACTGTATAAGTGGGGTTATGACACAAGATAGTCCATTTTTAATTTTATTGGTGAGTGTGCTATACTGAATGGAATCCCCCCTTAAGGTAGGAATTATTCAAAACTAATGGTATTTATTCATCCTCAAGAAAACGTGCTTCAAGGCCATTATTAGGATAGAATGGTTTGAATCCTATCATGAGTATGTTGACTAATATTTGTTTAGGGTATTACATTAATCACTAGAGAAAGAAAGTTATCGTAAAAAGGGTAATGTATGTTTCTAGTAATGTATAACTGAATCAGAACATCATGGGATGTGTGCAGTGATAGACATGATTTCTAGACCTTGTGTGTGGGAGAAGGGAATACATAAGGATAATATTGTTTAGATAGTATATCATTATATTGAAGAAAAAATTTCTATATTACCTTATAAGATAGTTGCAGAGATTAGTACAGGTCGAATTCCTAAAACAACATCAGTATCCATTCGTCCTTATATGCTGGATAATGTTGAGATATAGGTGGTTAATAGATAATTAGAGGATTGGCAGGATATTTGTTTCCAACAACTTATTTCTTATCCTAGGAGTTAACCTATCCTTTTTATTGATGGAGGACTATAACCTGGGTATTTTTTTGGATTTGAATAGGTAGAAATATCTTGTAGTTATGAACTGATATCCACTACATCTAATATATGGACATTTATTTTATCTATGAGGAGAAAGGGATTACTACAAGAATAATTTCATGTCATTTTACCACCAGTTGAATGTTAGAAAAGTAGATATTCCTTGTACATCATTCCATATAATATATGCATTGTACATGTTTTTCATTATTTTGATTGGTCTCCAGAATGCAGCAAAACATTTCCTGGATTATATAAATATACATTTCAACAATATCTTGATTCAATTATAATAGTCTTCTTGGATGATATCTTACTGTATTTTTATACTCCACAAAACCATGTAATGCATTTTCGGATCACTCTAAAAAATCAAGAGATCACTGTATATATGATAATATAAATAAATATTTCTTCTTTATTGACTAATATCATTTCATTAGTCACATTAGATCAGATATATAAGTATCAATTAACACATAGAAGTTGATAGTAAGATTTTCCATGAAACATCCCACGAACACATATTATATATGATATTTCATGGGGATAACATTATGTTAAATTCACGTTATTTCGGACTTATCATGCCTAGTTGATCCTTTAATGAGATTGAGTATTAAAGGTTGATGTTATTGTGGTCATAATCATGGGGGAAATCAATTCCAGAGCTTAAAGGGTGAATGACATCAACATTGATCCAAATTATACTACATCCAGGTAAAGGAAAACCATTAATTGTGGTGAAATAGGTGTCAGGATGATAGATTCTATGATACATGAACATAAATTCATAGTGTAAGAGACTAATTTTTTTATTTCACAGTAGTTAATAACCCGAAACGTGATCCCATGATGGCTATATTAGTTCACACCTATCATTTTTAGAGGAATAGTTTTCTATTAAAGAATGTCATCATATATATTGATCCAAAAAATTACTCATGTATTAATTTACATAGAAATACAGAAATACTATACATAAGATCCTTAATAAATACATGATGCCCATTGAATTTTACCATGATTATATGCATGGGAAAGACAAGCTTGTGGCATATGAAATGAGCTGGTGGACTCAGACACATGCATTGCCAAAGGACACTAGTGAGTTTTAGTTGAGGGATATGTTCTTTGAGATGAATTTATAGGTGTAAGACCATCTATTAAAATGTATCCCTAATGATTAAGAAGTGATCAATTCACTTCTTCTCATATTGGTGATGAGGTAACCATTAGATCCCAGGTGAATAGTCCTAAGAGAGACTATTTTTGTTGATGATCTTCCACTACGATGAATTGTTAATGATTGTGAAGTCATGAAAATACATGGAATGAGATGGGTTCCTAAAGAAATCTATGAAAAAATAATGTGAGAACATCAAGAGGGAACCTGGTAGTATATACTGTATATGAAATGTTGTATCATTATTTATCCAAAAATAATGGTGGCCTTATATTAAAAGTGAAATGAATGGATTTGTTAAGATATGCTCCAACATTAAGTAGGGGATGCAAAAACACCAATGAACTGTAGAGATTTATAGTCACTGCCTATTACATAGTCGAAGAGGAATGATGTAACCATTGAATTTATGATAGGATAACCAATACCACCATGGGACACTTATGCCTCAAGGGTTATTGTTGAATATTAAATTTTGTTTACTAACTTCATATATATTTAAGAGTCATTTATTCTAGATAAGCTCATGAGGCTGTAAATTTTGGAGAAAATATGCCTCCTCGGAGTACTATATACTATAATATTTGAAAAATAAATTTTGTTTACATTTCTGTTCTAGAAGTCGTTATAAAGGGAATTATTATCATATTTAGTGATCATTAAAGCCTATCACACATAGACTGATGGTCGGTCTAAGCATTCATGTCAAGTGTATTTTGACATTCCTTGAGTGTGCATCCTTTATTTTTGAGGTTAATATGAGAAACACATAACTATTTTCTAGTTTAAATACTAAAATATATATTATGTGACACTTATGAAGGGTCCCTATGAGGACTTTTATGTATTCCATTAAAAATGAAGTATGTGATGGATTGACGTAGTGGAGGAATCCCTATATGGACCTCATCTCTTACATGAATAATTATTGAATTTTAACTTATCGTGATGAGTATAGATATAACATTTTCAAAAATCAAGTGACATGTTTACTACTATTTCAAACATCTATAATGTTTCGGTCAAAAACTAGCTACTCTTTATTATATTGACTAGACTGGGTTATTGACAATTATAAAGGAAAGGGTTGATATCACAACAGTTCTGTAATCATTGTTAGTTTGTGGAGTATGGCTAGAATGTAGCATAAAATTTCAATATATTTCAAAGGTAATTGGTTTTTCATGACATCTTCAATTATTCACTACATCCCTATAACTATACATACATATCACACAAATTTTTTCAGGATGATTTTGATTTGTTGGTAGTTTCATCATTTACAGAGAATCGTGTTTATATCATAGAACAGGGCATGAAGGATCACTATGGTAGGTCATTCCCTCTAGAATAGGTTTTATGTTATCAAAAATTGCTATTATATTAGAGTATAAATATGTATAATAGGTTACATGATCAATATCTAGAACTATTTTTAGAGGATGATCAACCAACCCTAGTAGAGAATCTAAGGGGGGTGATGTATTAAGCGAGGGAGGCAATAAGAACCCAAATTTTGGATGATGTATAAAACCTTTAGTTTATAGTTTAAACCATTTTTATTTCCATTAAATGATCCATATAGAAAATGGATGTTCTCAGGTTTATCTTGATATTGTTTGGATGTCTAATATCTAATTTATGGTGGAAATTTCTAGGTGTACAGTTTGTCCAAACCCTGAACGAGAGGCTTCTTGATTTGGATAAACAATGAAGTTTACTATGGGTCTCCACATAGGTGAGTGAATGGGTACATAAAAGGTAGAAAAAACATGATATCTCGCCATTTTCGGTTCAATCCATGGTTAGTAGCTTTGCCATGGTTGACAAATAGCTTATCAAACAATGTGGCCAACAATGTGCCTCTTAAAAAGTTTAAAAAATTACTTTTTTCTCCATTATTTTAGAAGGGAATAACCCTTTTCATCCTCCATTTATCCAAGATGACTAAACAACTACCCTCACATCCCATGATGCACTTCCGAAGTCCTATTATAGGAATATTGAAAACTCTTATATCCAAATACAAATTTGAGTATGAAATATCATGGTGGATAGCCAATAGTAATATATCAATTCAATTATCTCCATATTTTCTATCATATTCCCATATATAGTGAAATGATGGTGTGATCTCAAAAACCATATATTAAAAGTATTTTTTGTTCTATTTTCAACTAATTTGGAGCATTCCAAAGGAGAATAACAGATGATTGTTCCAACGAATCCATAAGGTTGGTGGTTTGTGATTTTTAGCTCAAATTATATATGTTTATATTGAATCTATTGTTCCACCCTCTTATTTCACTGAGTATTGCCCCAAAATTTAATCTATTTTAAATTGGTATCCATGAATGGACCTAATTACTCATTTGAAAATTAATAATGTTGGAGGATGATAATGAAAAATTTTGTCACCCGTTTGGGTGTGATCATTGTATTCATTAATACAAATTATGGATTTCTAACTAAACCCCCATGGGAATGTGTCAATGACCTTTGAATGGGAAATTAATAATAATGTTTATTGAAGTATAGTGGAATAACATGGATATCACGTTTTATCTAGATTCGATAAATTTTAATTTCACATATAAGTAAACTTAATACATTTGAATTATTTTCAAATGGAAAGTGATTCCCTTCTCCCTTATACCATGTAATTATTAAATTAAAGTTAATGTCATGTATTAATGGAGGTAGTAAAATATCATGATTATAACACGTTCAATGTTACCCTTATTGTAAATATACCCGATGCATGTAGTTATATACTGTTATACATTTTATTAATAATTTAAGAGTATTGATAATAATTTAATTATTGCTGTAAATTGGAATTATTGTTAAATAGAAAATGTTACATGTTTATATTAACAAACATGGTTCATTTATTATGGATATTTTTTATTGTAAGAGTTTAATGACTTCTTATCAACTTGGATTATTGAGGGGACTTATTGAGCACATAGGTTACTCCCCCAAAATTCATTGAGAAAATTTTTATAGGTGATACCCAACAAAACATTTTTTGTTGTCTTAATAATTGATTTTCTAATCATTTAACCTACGATTTATGTCATTTTTTGGATATTATAATTCCTTGGATGCACTCCTTGGAGTCACATTGATATCTCTAGACACACTGCTCTATGTATTTACCATATTGGGACTAGTAATTCATAGCCTAATATTTATTATTGGTGATTTCTATTGACTTAGCTGGACTCTTTAAAATTGGGGTTTCTTAGGGGCACCCCTTGGATTACATTTATAGAGAATCAAAAAATTTACATGAGTTTTTAATATTAGGAGGTCATCACACGAGGTCCTGGATAACCCACTCTAAAATTAGATCCATTTATTATACCTTTCTATTTTATGAATATATATATATATATATATATATATATATATATTTGACACTGATGACATTTTATACAATATATGAAATTCAATAAACTATGAAAAAGGTCAAAACTATAAACTTTCATATGACTATCGTAAGTATGTATATATATACATCATGAATGGGGAACATATACATCCATGGAGTATTCTGACCTTGGTTTGGTTGTCCTAACATCCCATGGGGATCCTGGACCGATATGAATGTTAAATTATTTTTATTATATTTTTAATGAATAATAAACCGTCACACTATTAGATTTATATTCTATGGCTATATTTAAGTGAAAATTGTGGTGGAATCATACTTAGTATATATCACACTTTGTTCATGACACCAATTGGTATGTGGATAGACATCATAGAAACTGTTAGGGATTAGGGAAAGCACTCTATTTTTGAATCATGATTTATTAAATCATGGGGGTGTGGGAGAACTGGACTATACTAAAACTCAGTATTTTGTCTGGTGATATTTTTGTTATAAATTTGGTTAATTTTATATACATTTATGTATGTTCCCTGAATTACGTTTATGTAGGTTTCTTTTTTTAGATACATGAAAATTCAGTATTTTTATATTGTACTAGATATTTCAATTGATGATTGTTTATTTTATCTCTATTATTTATCCTCTAATGTCATTTGGTATTATTTACCCTATATTTTTTCAGTTATTATGCTGATGAACACTGGTAATGAGGGTATAGTCTCCATTTTGAACAACATTAAACCCTCATTAATGGTGTGGAACATCAGTTTTTGGGGAGGTGTTCATGAGGACTTGTTAGTGCATGTATGCCATTACTAATGAGTCAACATGGTCCAGGAAATTAAATAAGTAATACATTTCATGTATCTAGAAGAGTATAATGAATGGATAATATATGGGAGAGACACAATATATGGTATGGATTGATTATATCTTAATATTATTGATAAATAAACATTTATTGAAAAATCAATGATTTTTTAAATTTTTTATTATGAACATCAAAACCACTATAACTATTTATTTTTGGAATCTTATTATAGTGTAATTTTTTTAATGTCTTGTAATTATGAAAAAATGAAACTCATTTTTTCTTATTATTGGTATTATGGAAAGGTATAGATATGATATGTGATATGGATGTCATTTTAGAATAATATTAGGGTTGAAGAGTTTTGTTTTTTTTTCATAATATAAATATAATAAATAATCAATTAGAATATTATGATTAAAAATTAGTATATATATATATATTATGGACTGGGATAAAATAGATTATTTGAAAACCCTAGGGTTGAGACTAAGGGATTTATCTATGTAATGTGTAAGACCTGGATGTTTTGGTAAAAAAATTAAATTTTAATTCTCCTAGAAATAACATCCAATCCTGGGAACATAAATGTGGATGTATCCATACCACATATACACCACAATATAATCATAATGAAAATAATGGTTGGGTATCAAATAAATCCTTATTCTAGTGAACTATAAGATGAATTATAACTTCACACATGGGTTGACACCCCCTGAGATATGTTTTGGTCAATAAGAATATATTTAAAATTAATTTTTATGATTAAATTATGTTATATATTGAGATAAAGAAAATTTAGATAACATAATTAAATGAATACTAGATTTAACAATGATTTATTTATATTTAACAGAAATCTAATTAAAAAATTTAACCTGTAATAAATTTTGTGGATGAATTTTCACATAATATCCCTATAAAATTATCTTATTGTTTTATATAATTTTAATCATGATTAATTACGTTTTTTGGTAATGTTTTTATCTAAAAGGAAAAAAATAATCATTTGATATCACAAATAATGTAGTGATTTCATAACTGAGAAACCTAACGAATTTTTTTTAAATGATAAATCAGGTGTCTTTTCTAAATAAACCATAGATAATATAATTAAGAACATTGAATTAGATAAATTTACATAAATTAATGAAGGATTATGTCTCTAGGTTGTTTGGTTGATGAATATGATTATGGATGTGAAATTCAATTTTCTTGATGAAAACAAATATTGTATGAATCACCATAGGGAATGTCTTAATGGGGATTTGATAAGTTTTATCATTGTAAAATGAGGTAATGTAGAAATTATATAATAAAGAATTGTTACAATCATAGTGGATATAGTGAAATAATGTTTTTCTCATCAAGTGTTATTATTCATAGTTCATTGCCACAAATCTGTGAAACATGGGAAATATCCAAGTTAATTCCACAGTCGAATAGAAAAATTTTATGGTAGTAAATAATATCATTCATGAGTATGATAATTCTATTAAACCACAAAAAATGAAGTGGTCTCAATAATTTAATGGTTCGAGGAACACATATCACTCACTATAGAAGAATGAGTGTTGCATTCATGTCTTGTTCACAAGTTCCTCTCTACATACAATGTTTGATATTCGCATTATAATTCCAACAATATGGATAGTTGTGTATTATTAATTATAAATTTAACTGTATAATAATTGTATCCCAATTATAAAAATCCAATTTTACAAATTCTATTTCGTATATTTATGATATAAAATTATATTATACTTCCTTTATTTATATTTAATGTGATAGTAGACATGTACTTGCTCTCAAGGCACTAATATTGTGTTAATTACTAAGATAATTAATAAAATATAATAATTTACCTATGACCATCTATTAATATATGAGTATCGTTAAACACCCTTTGAGAAATTACACACATTATATTAAGGGTATTTACTATATATTTATAGAGAATAACAGAACACTAGTAATATTGATATTATAAAGGAAAATGTGAGCTCACAATTCAGCCTAGAGATAGTGAGGATATAATCTAAATGAGATTTAATCATCAGTCATTAAAACTCTTTTACATTTAATTGATTAATAATACAAATTATTATTAAACAGTTAATTATGCGGGATGTATTGACCCTAAATTTCACTATTTGTTCATGTAAAATGGGGGTTTTAATAGTTGCCACACCATTTGAAAAACAATCATCCCACCTAGGAGAAACAGTGTGCCATGGTAAGTTAGTTTATAGGGGGTTCAAAATTATGCAACACTTCTTGTCTAGCCACATGGACCTCTTCAGGAAACCATTCATGTGGGTCTAATTTGTTACTAAATTTTATTTGGAAACCGTAATCCCACTAATATATCCCCAGGTAAACCCCAACATTCCCTAATATTAATTACCTGTATTAAGTGGCTCTCAAGAAGTGGTTTTGGCTCCCCAAACCATTATCTTGCCCGATTGAAGAGTGGATAATCAAATAAATAATATATGTGTATGTGATTCTTCCCACATGAATTTTCTTCATTATCTAATTAAATACAACATAGAGGGTATTATATGATCAGGATTTTGAAGTTTATACACTCTATTTGATGGGATCTTAATTATATGTTTGATTACATAATCACAAATACCATAAGTCTTTATTGATGAATCCCATTACAAGTGTCCAATATTGAACATTGTTTAATGGAAGGTGGATCAATTTTATATTTACCATTTATTAGAAATATGTATGTCTTGATTTTTTTGAAATATATGTCAATTAAAATTTAAAAAACTAATTTGATAAGAATAGGAATTAGAATGATAGATGGAGTGGATTGTTGGGAACCCCAAAATTCTAATGGAAACGGAATTTTATGTGTATTTTGAAATTTATCATTTTTATGAAACATTTTTAGAATTATTTTTGAGAACAAATGTTATAAATTGAAATAATGAAATCTTATGATTGTTTTTTCTTTGAAATGGCATGAAATTATTAAAAAAATTTGTTTAATTATTTTGAAACATAATTCGTATAATAAAACTAAAAATCGTACAATTGAATATTAAATTACCATATATTTGAAAAGAGATGATTATCCTATTATTTAATTTTTTATTAATAACATTTTATCCTAGGTAGTTAGTTCATTATTTAGGATAATAATACTAGGTTTATTGTCCCCAAATATTTTATTGATAATGATAACCCTAATAATAACATTTATCATCATGTTTATCACAAAAAACATGTAGTTCTGTCCTATTCAACCTAATCATATGTGATATATATACAATTAATTTTTGTGATCATTGGTTTTTGAAGTGTGAGAATCCTATAACAAGAAACTAATATATTATAGTGTAGATGGACATGTGGCTTGTTTTGAGTGTTTTGATATACATACCATTAATTATAAAGATATTTTACAAATATAAAATTTTTTTTATATTTTTTATTAAATAAAATTTTTATTTAATCTAATTATTGAAATTCTATTCATCATTTTTAATGAAATCATTTTTCATTTTATACATGAAAAGTATATATTAATCCATTTCTTTAATTATTTAAATAGAAATATTTATTTGATTTGTTATTATGAAATATATTATGGATCACTTGATGTAAACCTATGAAAATTTATTTCTCAAATCAAACATTTTCCATTTATAATTTTTATATTTTCTTTTGCCAGTTTTGTGTAAAGGGAAAGCATCAGATTTAGTTTGAATAAGTTTATGATGCTTTGGGAACATAATGATGCTTCCATTTTAAAGATTGATTTAAAATTTTCAATTTTTTATTTCATTGAAAAATTCCTTATTTAATTTTTTTCTTTTTTGGATTATAATACCATATTTTTCTATATGGTTGATCATACTAACGTGTATCATTTATCTTATATATATATATATATTGGCTAAAAATCGAATCCCTAATTAATCATTTACTATCCTAGTTGATAGTTTCCAAACTATGGAGGTCAGGAATGGACATAATGATATGTCAGATCTATCATGGATATCAGTGTATGTTGACCTAGGATAATTCATGACATAATTTTATTTTTGGTTCACATTAAACATCATTCCTTAGAGTCAGTATGTAGTTTGGATTAAAAATTTAGGGCCTTAGATGTAATTTTGATTGTGTTCCTAGCCATCAATGATCTTTAAAATCCTCAAGAAACCATGAGTAGTGTCAGAATGGAATTTGAAATTATAATTTAAGCAAATTATATTCTTTATTGTATTTATATTTTGATATATTGAAATTGAAATTTTTATATCTTATCTAATAAGATTAATATTTATATTTGTCTTTTTTTAGTTGTTTATCTAAGTAATCATCTGATTTATTCAATTTTTTTGATGATCATGTGTACCATCATTCCTATGAAAAGGCATGTAAATATCCTCGAAGAGGACGTTTTTTGTGAACCAAAGTGAGTGGATTATACTATGAACAAGAACCTTATTTAGATAAATGTGTGGGATTTCCCCACTCCAGTATAAGATCATACACAAATTCCAATTTATTCTCTAGTTGTGGATCCTCATACGGATTATAAATAGAATAATGCTCAATATTTCCTCATCCAGAGTCTACCAATGTTTGATTTATCTAAAGATCAATGAGTGGTTTAGGATTGGTTGGGAAATATTGAACTTCATTTAAATTTATTAGAAATCCCTCATTTGATTTAGGTCTAATGTGAGACCCTCTCTATAGAGGGACCATACAAGAGATTGTGGGATTATATAGTTAGGGATAAGTGTAACTATGATCTAAAGTTGAATGTCTTCTAGGATATATTAAAAAACTAGTTCTATCTAGATTCAGTAGTCCTGGATAAGGCTATGGAATTTTTCGTACTCAAATAAGACGATAGGACTGTGATGGAGTATATGAACTGCATTTCTTATCTTGTACAGTTTTCGACTTATATTGTTTCCGTTGACATGGAGAATAATATATGATTTATATTTTTATATAACATGATATTTATTATTATTACTATTACTGAATCACTCTTCTTATGATGGAATATTATATAGGGTATTTATGGGTGAGAAATATTTGGCAAGAATTTCATTTTCGACAAGAGTTCATTTTCCTCAAAGCGGTACTTCAATGAGTTAAATATAAAAAATTGAAGCCTAATAAGTCTCATGGAAATTATTTATTTTTTGGTTCTTCCAAACATCCTATAGTGTCATCCATAACACCATTAAGTTACATAAAATATGGATAACATATTCATTCAATACAGGTCCACATTAAAGCCTCCATGATCTGCAGTTCATGTGGATTATCAGGTTTCATGTAGTAATTTTGGTATATATTTTATACCCACCTTGTTGAATAGGCTCATCAAAAGGTAATAGTTTATTTTTGCAATAAGATACTTCAAAAACAAATTTCTCCCAACTATAGGCCTCTGGATGGAATCTTATTTACATAGTGTTGGTGTCTATACAAGAAGCAAATATAGTTCTAGGAATTGTGAGACATACAATCACTAATTTTTGGGTTGTTACTCACTACATTATTTAAAGATGGGGCTTCTAAAATATTTATATCGACTACTTTTTTGATGTTGCGAAATTTTTATATAGATAATTTTCCTTATGTGATGGATATTTTTACACTCCTCTTAATGAAGTGAAATTTGGGTCAATGTATTCCTTTTTGTGAATAATATTTATATTCAATTTATATTTATTATGGTTTTATAATCTCTATATAAAACCAATTTATTCTATATTCAGGATGGACAAGATCATTCCTAATAACACTATATTTGACTCATATGTTAGTTGGGTCTCCATTACCATGCCTGATTGTTTGTTCTATATCGTTTTGGTAGATTTGGACCTAAGGGTGAGTTGATCTAGACCATATTATTTGGAGTTGGGTAATATAATATTTATGTTTTATTTTTACATGGAGAGGGAGTGTTTGAGTAATGATCTACCTCTCATTATTATCATGCATCCTTTTGTTTTCCTTCAAATTTCTATGGGTTTCAATGTTTTTTATATGTAAATTATTTCTACTAATTTCTTTCAAGGTACATAACCAATTTATATTCAGTCATTCAATAATAACCCAGCTAAAATAAAATTGATGATTACTTAGTTGGATTATCAGTAAGCGAATGATTTTGTAATACTGAGTGTGTCACCTTGGGAAGTGACTATTCACCTTTTTAAGAATTATATTTGATCTATTCGTTTATGTATTTATTTCTAGAAACTATACCAATATATTATAATTAAAATGTATCTATTTACACTTATTTATGATATGTTTGACTAGCTATAAGGGTTATTTAGGTTCTTGAAATTTGATAATCAATATCTTAATCACTCGTTAATAATAAAGAAATAGGATATATCGGAAACCTCTTTTAGAGACATGTATATCCAATATAAAAATAATTTTTTAACTGATGATTCTTATATATTTATATATTTTATGAATATGGTCATCCATGAGTATCATGATACATTAGTTATTGTATTTTTGGACGATATCAAGGTTTATTCTCCATTTGGTGAGGATTATGTACGCCATATAAGAAAAGTTCTATAATTGTTGAGAAATCACTAAATATATTCATATTTGGCATTATTTGATTTCTTGATTTGGTAAGTGATTTTCATTTTACATGTGGTCTCAAAAAAAAGAAACCCATTTTTCCATGAAATGTTAAATGTTAGTACACCAAGGTAGATATAGAGAAATGTTTTCTGATTCGTTGATTATTGGGTTTAGAGATAAGTTATCTATAGTTGGTAATTGATTTCTCAATGTTTCACTGTTATTTTGTTGATCTGTAATTTCTATTTAATTTTAAGTCAATTTTGAATCCTCCAGAGGGCAAGGAGGGGTATGTGGTGTCTTGATACACAGCAAGGTTGGTTTTAGGATGTGTTCATATGAAATGTGATCATCTGGTATCCTATAATTCTCAATAAATTTGGTTACATGAGAATAAATATCCCACCCAGGACCATGGACTCACAACAATGATGGAAACACATAGGTGTTGGTAGCACATACATTTTGTAGGTAGAATTTCAATATATTCCAACAAAAATATATTTCCCCATATTATCTATAAAATTATTTGAATCGACCAAAAATTTATTTGGAGTAGAACCTGTATTATATTGATTTCTAAATTTCTTATTCTATTGGGGAATATAAGGTTGTTTTTAATACTTTGAGCATGAATGTTCTATCCGAGAAACTGATGGAATTTTATTAAGGGTGGATTATAATGGCTATTTTTCATTATTTCATATTGGGGATTGAGAAGAAGATATTCAAGTAATATTGTCAAGTGTTCAGTTAACATTCACTATTACGTAGAATATTCCATATAAGTAGCATCATGATGATGAATTCTATATCAATAAAGGGTCTCCTTATTGTGGGTTGTTTAATGATGTGTAGACATTCTATATAGAGGGTATTTTATGTGCACAATTTTTTTCATTCATTTATTAATGAATAAAAATTTATTGGCTGATTAACATAATTACTAGTGGGTTGTACATCTTTGAATGAAATAGATGTTCTATGAAATCTAGTGATGACCCTAGTGGCTAGGTATGATGTGGGACATTGTTGACATTTATTCGCTCATCTACACATTTTAACAATTCAAGACCATGAACTATACATGTTTCAGAATTATTTATCCACTTTCAGTGATTATATGGTGGTGTGATGAAAAATATAAGTACATTATTGTTGGTTTTCAACATACCCATAACAATAAGAATGTTATTTGGGTTGTGATCGACAGGATTACAAAATTGTCTCTCTATATTCTCATTCATGATACAAACATTTTTTAGAAGTAGCTAAGTCTATTTGTGAAAGATATTTTACATTTTCGTAAAGTTATAAAAAATATTTCATCTAATCTAAGTCACCAATTTACCTCTAATTGTTGTGGAAAGACCATTAGGATGTGATGCAATCTCAGTTTCATTGCGGTAAAACTAACCATTCGTAGAAATTTTTCGACATACAGTGGGGAAATGAGATTCTTGAACATATATTATGTGCTTGCACTATTGACTCTATTAGATCTTTTGATGACCATTTTGGATTGGCTTAGATTTATTATAATAATACATACCTATATAAAATATTAATATTTTCTTTTGAGGTACAATATAGATGGCCATGAAAATCTCTATAGTGTTTGACATAGATTGGTGAAATATCGTTTGTTGGGAAAAGTTGGGTTGAATAAAAGTTAGAAAAGATTCCTTTGAGTCACCATAGAATATAAAAAATACACTACAATAACATAAAATTTTACCAATAGAATTGTACTCTCTAAAATTATTTCATTAAAAACCTTCATCACATAGAGAACCCGATACAAACATTGTTCTCATAAATTAATAATGAAATAATATTTATTTATACAATTCATGATCAAATCACAAATTCAACGGTAACCTAATAGTTGAAATAGTATTATGATCATTAATAATAGTAATCTATCCATTAGAATAATAAATCACGAATGAATTTATAAATAAAATTTGGTTTTGTTATAAATGAAAATAATGATATAATTATATGATGTTAGAAGTAAAATTTTTTTAGACATGGAAAATTATGTTTTGGTATTTTTTTAAAATTTTAATTATTATTTATATTTTTTAAAAAATTATAATTATTTAAATGAAAATTTAATTTCTCAAAAATGTTTCAAAAATTAACAGTATTATGTATTATAATTATCATATTATTTTATCAACAAATCATTTTGTTTTCAATGTCTCAATATAGTAATTATATTATAAAAATTGGTATTTTCTTAATAAATGTATATTTTATTTTAAAATTAAATTTTCGATATTTAGAAAATTATTTCTATAAAAAATAGGTTATTTTTGAGACATTCACATGAAAAAAAGGTAGTGTGATATTTATTATATTTTCAAAAGGGGATTAATTTTCAATGAATATTGAAATATGGTAATTCATTGCATAAGCCAAATATACTATATTTTGAGTTGTCGATGATTTATAGTTGATGTAAGAACCGATTATCTTGATATCCTATTCACTATTTAATATATTTAGTTATTATAACAAACAAAATTGATATTCTTGTTCTAATATAAAAATAAAATGTATGTAATAATTTTAAATAACCCTAAAACCCCATCTAAATAAAACCACCCACCACACATTATCCATAGAAATTTTAAGTCTTATAAATTCTCAAAAAAATTTATATTTCACACCCCTATACATTTCGACACAAACTATTTCCAATGGTCTCATGAAAAGAAAAAAATCCAAGATTCTTATTGAAGTTCCCAAGGAGGAAACATCTTAGATATAAAATCTTAAATCCTTGTCTTTTAATTTCTTTTATTTTCTTATAATATTCTCACCAACACAATAAAAAGTTGATAATAAATTCAATAAAATGTTTATAAAGTAATTTTATTTTGTTAATGAATTAAACATAATAAATTCCCTTCAATTATCATTATATTCTAAAAAATAAAACAGTACTCCTGATATGTCAGTTCAATGCCTTTGTGGGCAATGAGTTTTAATTTATCATTATTACATTAGAGGTTGGACAAAAGGACATTAATATAGTCAAAAAATATTTTAATATATATATTATATCTTTTTCAATGTTTTGGAACTAATTTATAACAATAATATTAAATCAAAAAAAATTAGATCATGATGCAAATGAAAAAAGCCAAAATTAACCAAACATTTACCATTAAAATTATTTCAAATTAATCCTCCTCATGGTCGAGAATATTATATATGATAACATTTATAATTTTTTCATAATTATTAATAAATCTTAATTTTATATATGGAAAATTATTCACACTTTACATGAACTTAAATTGTTATACACAGGTAAACTCATCATTGAACCTTGAAAATGAATGCTCTTGGAATGATATAAATGAACTTTATAAATCATCAAAATGGCCATAAATAAACATAATGAGATTATAATAAATAAAATAAATGTATTAGACAACATTAATTATTTAATTAATGAATTAAATTTTATTATATTGGTTTTTAGGTTAATGTTACAAACACTTTCACAAATAATGTATTGGGATTCTAGAACACAACTCCCTTTCTTTGGGTTATACCTCATTCTTGAGAAATTTCAATTTGGATATTGAATTAATTTTACAAATATATTATATCATAATGTTTATTTCATTTCTTTTTCTTGTATATACATGTTTACACTTGCTTTTTTTACAAATATTAATATTTTCCCTAAGAAAACATGCTTAAAAAACACACCTTTTATTAATCGTAATTTTTTTCTTCATCAATCAAGAATGATGATGGTAATAAAAAATATGATTTTTACTTTTTTAATTTGGTAATAATACATCCTATTATTAAATTTATTATTGATGAAATAAAATTAAAAGAAATTATTTTACATTGGGCCTTTCATTATATGATCGATATATGATCTATCTAGAATTCATGATTATGTAAATGTTATGATGTGACTGGTCATCCAAGGATTACATATACCACCAATTAATTGGGTGATCTGATGTCCCACCCGAGGTAATCTGTAATATTCCAATACATGATGAAATATTTTTTCACCCAAATCACCAGTTTTAAATTATATACTATCTCCTAAATTTATAATGAATATAGAGTAATTTTCTCACATCTTTAATCTATATTTTTTTCCTTTATTAACTTTCTAATCATTATTCAATTCCTTATGATCAATGTTAAATGTCATTGTCTATGATATTTTGAATATAAACTGTACCTATTTTTCAATATATTCAAATCTCCCTAGTGAATAATATTTTAAAAGACTTGTTTTGTGTTTTTCGAGGTGTAGTTAGAATTTTACTTTTCATTCTTTTCAAGAGGGGTATTTATTAAGGATATTTTACAATGTGCATTTTAAAAAAAATCAAATTTCGAAACATTTTTCATATAGATCATTTTAAATGTTCAAATATACAATTTATTAAGAATTCAAGAGAATGAAACCCCAATAAATTTTAAAAAATATGATTATATTCTACAACATATAAAATCTTCAATATAGATCTTAAATGAAAAATAAAATATTACTATTTAAACATTATAGTTATTTACGTGAAATTGAGTTTAGGGGTATAAATGTCATTAAATTCATCATGATATATATAGCTTAAAATAAATAAAAATTTATTGTATAATTTTTATGATATAGTAACTTCTTTTTTTATAAAGTCATATTTAGTTTCAAAAATAATTTCATTCCAAATTTAATATAAATTTTTTAGGGAATGTTAAATTTTATTTTATTGGATCATTTAGAAACTATATTTATTTAAGGTTTTATAATTTTAGAAAAAAAGCGTAAATTAAGAATATTGTGAAATTTTGATATTTTTGGTAAAAATTGATTTTTTAGTGAATAATGAAAATATTTATTTGTAAAAATACCATTTCATTTCATATAAAATTATAAGTATTAAATTAAATGTATTTAGATGATAGATAATAATAATTTAATTATATAACATGTAATTAGGTTCATTTCTAGAAATATTATAATATTTTTATAGGTTGATTTTAGGCCTAGAAACTATATTTTTTTAAAACTATTTTTTTGTTTCTATTTTCATTTTTATCATTAATTAATTACATCTTAAATTCACATATTCTATACAGTGTTATTTATTTTTATATACAATAATATTTTTAGTATTATTCCTTGGGAACCTTACATGTCATGTAAGCCTATTACATTTTTTGCCTAATACATGCCCTTGAATTCCCTATGGACCAAATGTAATGACCCCACAATTATCATTGGATTGAGAGTACAATGAGTCCTTACCGGGCCTTATGTGACATTCCTAAGATTCCAATGGATGGAGATAAATGTCGAAGGGTTTTAAATACAAATGGGGGACTATTTATCCTATAAGAAAAAAAAAGATAACATTCCAACAATAACTAACCATTCATTATATGATACATGAACCGTTGACAGAAAACTCAACAACTTCATGTATCTCAAAACCCCATAAAAATAAGCAATAACCGAAGAATAATTTTGTATCAATATACATAATGAATAGACAAAACAAGACTCTCCGAAGATCTCAAAATTAAAATCTCCCCAAGCTCCATGCTCCATAATCTCCAAAAAGCCCAAACATCACGAGGTGGTGAAAAAAACATGTGAACCATTACCTTTTCCCTTGTCCCTGAAGATAGCATCTGCAAAAGCACTAAAGTGCCAAAGAAGGGGTCAGTATAAAACACAGTTGGTTTTCCCCAATTACTTCCCTACTCACACCACTAGAATTGATGACTTAAAAAAATTATATAAAATAGTTTATATTAAAAAAATTCTCAAAAACTGTTTATAAATAAATATAAACTATTTTCCCACACCATTCACGACCAAAATCATACAAGTGCAATTGAAACCAATTTTCCCAGCAAGATATTTTCCCAGAAAATTAACTAATAAATATTTACAACCATTCCCCAATATCCCTATATCAGCATTCCCAAAAATTCTTCAACCCATGAAACCAACCATGTGTTTTATGTTATGACAGATCCATACTATTGATTGGTTTCTCGTCAATCATCGAATTCGTCACAGTGTAATTATTTCCCATGTGCCATTAATCATTTGGCACCGAGCTTGATGTCATATTTCAACCAAGACATGTATATGAAATTCCCATGGGCCATTAAAACTTTAGCACCAAACACAAGGTAATATATCAAACAAGACCCATAAATGCAATATGAACACAGAACACATATGACCGATGATAAAGACAAAATAAGCCTTTCAATAAAAACAAGTTTTTATTGATAACTATTTCCGTCAAAACCATTTCAATTCCAAAACATTTCAACTCCAATAAATTTCCATAAACATCTAATATTATTGAAAACCATATCTATTGAAAACCCAATTTTCATCAACCATTTATCAATTCTGAAAAATCAATAATTTAAAACCATCATTTTAATAAATCCCCCTTTTGATAAACTATTCAACAAGATCGCGCAATTTAACAAAAACCATAAATCATCATAAATGAATATTTTCCCATGAATTTCACAATAAAAAAACCAATTTGAATCTATAAAAAATAATATATGAATAATAGTTGAGAGTGAATCCACCTACCTTAAAACTTTGTGACGAATCTTTGACAATAGACGAAAAACACAATGGAAACGTGGTCGATTCTCCAAGAGCAGTCATGGATCTCTTATCCTTGAAAGATAATGACTCAAAATTTAATTATTTGGAATCCAAAAAAGTATATATACCCACTATATGTTCAAATATAAGAAATAATGGAGACATAAGATGTATATCAAAGAAGAACTATGAAAAGATGAAAAATCCCCAAAGAATAGTGAAATTCCTCAAGAATCGGACTCAAAATCACCATGGGAAGGCTCTTGGATGGCTCCAACTCGTGTGGGGAGGGTTATCCAGACTCCTTGAGAGAGTAATATCGATTTCAGTTTGTTTTGAAGCCATAAAGAAATCTAATGTTAAAAAACGACTAAGCTCCTAGAAAATAGCATCTAGATTTGACCTCTATGCATGATTTGACCACAGGGTTTGGTCCAACTATGTATGGATCATGCAACCTTTCTTTTTGGTCCTAATAATCCTTATTAAACCCCCAATATCTCTCATCTCCCACCCTTACCCTTTTTATGTAAACACCTTTTTTATGTAAACATACCACATTATAGAAACACCCCACATTATGGAAACAACCCACTTTATAGAAACACCCCACTTTATGGAAACACCCCACTTTATGGAAACAACCCATTTCATGGAAACAACTGGCTTTATAGATACTCTCTATATTATGGAAACTCTCTATTTTAAGAAAACTATATATTTTTTAGAAACTCTCAATTTTATAGAAACTCTCTATTTTATTGAAACCCATTTAAAAACACACCAATTAAAAAACATAAGGAAATGGGTTATGCACTAGAAACTGGGGGTAGTAAATCTCCTCACCATTGTTCTTTCTAACCTAGGAATGTAGAAAATCCTTGCTGGCCAAAGAGAGTTTTCGCCACTACTTTTTTATTTCCTTCTTACGTTCCCAATTCTCTTCCTGAATCTGAATATGTTGCCATAAAACCCACACTAGGGTGATTCTTTTCCAACGCAAGATGCTATTATGTATATCCATGATCTGCACTAGAATATATACCAGTGATGCATCCAGTTCTAGTTCAACATGATCCCATCTGATCACATAATCAGGATCAGGGTGATACTTTTTCATTTGGGATACATGGAACACATTATGTACTGAACTAAAATATGGTGGAAATTCCAACTAATATTCCACATCACAACCCATAACAGTATCTCAAAAGGGCCAATTTATCTAGAAGATAACATTACATGCTTCCCAAAATGATGATTAACAATCCGTGGAGAGATCCTCAAGAAGACATGATATATGGCCCCGACCTTAAACATTACTTAATATTGAATTAAATGAACAATTCACATTGATGATCTTTTCATGTTTGGATTTTTATAGAATTAGATCATAACTATTACATCACAAAAGATTACAGAGTAGACACTTCTTCAATGTTTCCCGCTTTTTTTACAAAACATGAACTCCTAAAAAAAGTGTCATGTCTAGTTCCATGTTTAAGACAGCATGACTTTTCCTTGATCCCATACTTCACCCTATTCCACATTATTTCATGTGAATAACTTTAAAAAAAACTTGTGGTGATCATAAAAAGCTCATTAATGGATACACAAAGAAACAAAACTATTATTTTTTCAAAACATCATGTAAACCATGAATACTTTATCAAAGTAACACTTTTCACCTTTAAGAAGTAATACTCTTCAATAAATAAAAGATAATTACATACTCTTTTGAAACAAAAATATTATCATAAAACCCATATAAAGAACACATAACTTATAAAGTTAACTTGGGACATAAACATACATAAATGGAATAACCATACGGTTGACTTCCACACATATCACTAAATGGAATAACCATACGGCCGACTTCCATACCCAATGCATTTGAGGTTATAACGTAACCACCCATCCTCGTATTCAGGGAACCACCTGTCATATGGACTATCACGTAACTAACTGTCAAAAAGTCCATATACCATTATAAAATCATAAAACATAAAACAAATATAATGGAAAGAAAACATTTCCACATTTCAATCTCAAAATATCACTTAAATATATTGACATAAAAAATCAATTATAAAAACCATTTTCAATACCAAAATACATAAAAGAGTATATGGTATTTATTTCATTTTAAAAAACATTACGGCTTATTGAGGAAGCCAAAGACCAAAATATACTCGTGGCGGCGAAAACGGTCATTGTCACCGCTTATATTAAAAGAAACATTACTTTTTGTTATTTAGTAAAACTCTTCATTGAAAAAGATTCCCTTTGAATGAAATTAAAATTCAAAGGTGTTTTATACAGCTTATAAAAGAAAGTCCTGTATTAGAACAAAATATGCCTAAATTAAAGTAGATTGAGATGAAGTCCCTTACCTCGTGTCAGACTTGACTCGATTGCCCTTTAATCTCCTGAATAATAAACTAGTGTTAATTTATACTTTCTTAAGAACCTTTTTCAAGCTTACTATTCTTTTTATATCACTTATTTTCATGTTATAAACATTATTTAATCATTTATGTTAATAATGTTTGTTTTGTCGATATCTGGTTCTTAAGTCAAAAATGGACTTCTCACAATTACATGTTGTTCATGTGGTCAGAGGTTCATTATATCCAGAATGATATTCATGATTTGGATATCTTATATATCATATATATCCATCATATACATGTATTTATAATAGTATATATATTTAGAGGTAATAAATGAAATGCACCGTTCATGGAGACGGTAAGTCTTACGTACGCATGAACGCTACTTTCATTTCTATTTCATATTTAATGGAGTTAAATCATAATGATATAAAGGTATATTATAATTCCAGTATAATATCATATATAATATAATTAACTCCATCCTTTATATGTCCCACATATTGAATTAACAAATCAAATCAATTTGAGGGGGCGGTAGTCCACACTTCCTAAAATTAAGATATCGTGTTTACCCATGATGTAAACCATAAAGGTATGTCGTAAATTAAAAATAAAGAAGACTAAGGAAAGAATAAACATAATATATATCATATATAAATAGAGTGAAATCTTAATGGCCACCATGAAAGGTGTTAAAAGAATATTGAACAATCATCATTTGGTGAGGTAGAAATTTGCCGACCACAGAAACAGTATGTTCTTTAACCATTAGACGAAAGTGTGTGTAAGTGTATCTCGAATAATTCTCATAAAAACATCCTAGTATATTGAAGATACTATGTTTTTTACAAATAAAAGTAATAGATATAGTTTAGGGGGTTAGAGAAGAAAAATAAAACACATGAACACAAGAGAAGACATTACCTTTTAATCGGGTAACTCCTCTTGGTTTGAACCAAAAGGGTTTCCTTGAAGAGATTTCTGCCTAAGGAAAGGCATCTAAGACGAAGAGAGGGATGTGGAGAGATAAAATGAGCAGATCTTGGATGATCCAAAGGCATGATAGGTGTGGGTAAGGAGGTAGAGGTGGCGGCCTTTCATAAGAAGAGAGGAGGGGCACTCTTGGAAAGTTATAAAAGGTTACTTTATTATATAATGAGTTTTGGATTTTAAACATCCCAAAATTATATGTTTCGAGGATAAGGTTATAAGAGTTCTAAATAAACAGGTAAAATAGGTTTTTGACAAATCTTGGTTATAGATTTTACATTATCGATTTATTTTATTTAAATCGTTATATAATGAGGTAATCGCTACATCATCATGGTGTCATAAATAATTTAATTTATTTAATGTCTAAAAAATATAAAAAAAATATAATGATGTAGGGAATCTTCTTATATTTTTAATTAATATTTATAGTAAAAAATATGACTTGTATAACCCCATGTAAAAATTGTTTTAGTAAAAAAGTACATGTTTGTAACATTTTTATTTTAACTTTAAATAAAAAGTTATTATGGTCATTTTCTTACCCATGTGGATCCATGGGGTCCCCAAGATTACCCATGGATTTTCTTGGTTGGCCATGACACATCCAATAAGTTTAGTACATGTGTCACAGTCATTTCATATTATTATAACATTATTTTTACCTTAAATTACACTAATTACCTCTAATCGCGATTAATAAAACTTAAAAGTTTGTATTCACAAAAAAATTATTTTAATCCAAAGGAACCTAATTTTAAATCCTAATGAAAACCATGTATGTCATTTTTTTGAAATTAAATTAACAAATTTGGTAATGTTTCATTTAATTGAAAAATCAGTTTTTTAACTACCACTTAGTTGTTTCACTATTCATCAAAAATTAAAGCATTTCAGAAAAATACCAAAAATTCTCCCTAAGATATATTTGTTATTCCAAATTCAAAAATGATGTCTATTTTACAAAATTAAATATATATATGTTTCCTTAATTAATTTAATAATTAATTACTACTGTCAAAACAAATTGCGTGTTTTATGAAACAATATATATCAAAAGATTGACACTAGTTTATGTCCAATTTCAATGTGAAATTAATTTCAATGAACACTATTGGATTAAATGGTAAAAATATATTCTAATTTAACTTTAAAACCAATTAAAAAGATAAAATAATCAAATAAATAAATTATATTAAAAAGATGTTTTGAATTAAAATAAAACATTTTTCACTATTCATTAAAAAATGAACTTTATCAAAAAAATACCAAAAATTAACAGAATGTAAATTTTGTTGTCCTGATTATAAAGAATAATTTTATTTGGTCCAATAGAATGTATAAGAGTTACCAAAACTATATTTAATGAGGGTTCTCCCTCAAAAGGTGATATTTTGACCTTTTAGTGAATATTAGAGTATCTATGCCTAAAATAGAATTCTTTTCTTATTTTAAGCCTTTTTCTTTTATTGGATAAATGTAAAAACATTTAGCAAACATATATAATCATATTTTAGTTATTTCTATTCATTCCCGCCAATACAACAGCTACGTGTTAACTACCATTTAAAATAATATTATTATATTACTAGTATGCAACATAAGATTTCAAAGAAACTCATTGTTGCATATCTGGTATGATATCGAACATAGAAACTCATTTAAAGTAAAATTAATATTTAATTCTAAAATATTAATAAATATGAAAATGTATTATTCTTTATATACCTGGGATATTACACCTTATCACCCACAATGAATGACAACTATATTCTACGGTGATCTACATAAGATTTTGGAAGACTCTGAGAAGTCTTCATCTTTTTTCTAATCAACTGGATCTTCTCTGTTGTTTCTTAGACAAGGCTTCGCCTGACTAGTGATGATTCACTCGTTTCCACCCAGCATAGTAGAGAACAACAAGGACACCAATACAATGCTTCAAACGAAACCACGTATATCAAGGATTTATAGAATTTACTATATGAGAACTCTATTAAGGGTATATAATCCTCCCATGAGCCACCACAGTCCAATACACAATAAATAAACATGTCTTAAAATATTTGTATTGTCCAATCTGATTTCCCATCCATTGAGGATGATACATGGTGCTAATAGTCAATTGTGTTCCAAGGGCTTGCTCTAATAATTTCAAAAAATTAGATGTGAACCTCAAATCTCTATCTGGATCTACTAACACCGGTACACCTTACCTCTTCACCACTTCTCAGTAATATATATTTTTTAAGATCCTCTACTATATGAGTTTCACGAGTAAGGATGAAATGGGCTGACTATGTTATATGATCCACTATCACCAAAAATGAATCATGTTTCCAGACAGTTCTTGGAAGACCAATAAAAAAATCTATTGAAATTTGATCCCATGTCCAAAAATGGGAAAGGCATATATTGTAACATACCAGCTGGCCTCTGATTCTCTTCTGTAACATGTTGACAAGTTATGCACTGCGAGATGAACTCGTCCACCTTTTTTTTCATGCCGCTCCACCAAAATTGAGCCTCCGATTCCTTATAAATCTTCTATGTACCTGGATGTACATTCCATCTTGAATGGAAGTAGGCATGAAGGAGTTGTTCCTGAAAAACCACAGGTACAACTATATGATCTATGAAACACAAAACTAAACCCCCATAAAGTTTCCAACCCTTAATTGTCTCCCCACCAATTAGTTTGGAACATACAACTAGACATTTTGTATTTTATGTTTGTGCCTCTTTGATCATTTTTACTAAATCATGAACAATCATAAGAAGAAACGAAAACTAAAAAATTACCTCAATCTTCACATTCCACATGCATGTCGGCTAAGACAGACATCAACTGTCGTTAATCTAAAGTTTCTTTCTCTAACTAAGCATTTTTCTTTCTACTAAATGCATCTGTTACCGAATTTCCTTTTCCTGGTGTGTATGAAAATTCAAATCAATCTTTTGGAGATACTCTTTGCCTCAGATTCAAATATCACTGTGAGAAAGTGTGTTTCAAGATTTTGTGATTTATAAACACAGTAAATTTCTCACCAATGAGATAATGTCTCTATGTTATCAATGCTTGTACGTCTGTAGCTAACTCCAAATCTTGTATTGGATAATTCTTCTCATGAACCCTCAACTTTCCTGAAACATAAGAAACCACATGATCAAATTTCATGAGAACACAACTCAGCCTTGATCCTGATGCATCACAATATACCGCATAAACCTATCCTGATATTGGACGGATCTAAGTAGGATCCGATGTAAGTAGAAAATTATGTTCCTAGAATGACTTAAGACATTCATTCATCCATTAGAATGGAGAATTTTTCTCTGTAAGAGCTATCTTCATTGAAACTAGTCATGATAAATCACGCACAAATCATCAGTAGAAACCCACTAGAACAAGAGAACTTTGTATCTCAAACACATTATTTGGTGTTTTCCAAGAGATAAAGGCTTCTATCTTTTCAGGATCAATAGAAACGCCTTTCTCAGAAATGACATAGCCAAGGAAACGTACTTCTTATATCTAAAAATCATGCTATGATAATTTGGCATACAAACAGTGATCTCTCAAGATTTGTAACACTGTTTCCATGTGCACCTCATGATTAGACGTTGAATTTGAATAGTCCAAAATGTCTTCCACAAACTCCGCTAAAACATTATTCAGATATTGTTGAAATATTTGATTCATCAATGCTGTGATGAATATTGGGGTATTCGTTATACCAAAAGGCATGACTACATATTCATTGTGTCCAAATCTACTTCTGAAAGCTGTCTTTGGAATTTCTTCATTCCAAAATCTAAATTTGTGATATCCAGATCGCAAGTCATTCTTGTAGAACCACTGAGCTCACCTAAATTGATTGATCAGATCCAAAATTCATTGAAGTGGATATCTATTCTTTATCATTACTTGGTTACAATTATAAAAATCAATACATAATTGATGAGTTCATTATTCCTTCATCATGTACAAAACTGGTGTTGCCCATGGAGACATACTTGGTCGAATGAAACCCTTGATTTCTAGCTACTCTAACTACCCTTTCAATTCATGTAACTATGTCAGTGCCATACTATAGGATGGAAGGTAAATTGGACTAGTCCCTAGAAAGAGATCAATCATACACTCGAATTCCCTTAGAGGTGGTAACCGATTGAATTTATTGGGAAAGACATCTTAAAATTGATCCACAACAACTGGAAAACTATTATCCTCGATCTCATCCATTGATTCCAAAGTCAATATTGCTAATTGGTATGATATTGTTCCCACCATTGGTGCCCACAATATATTTTCACACTTCATTACAATACTCTCTCATCTAAAGAGATGCTCGATGCCATCCTCAATCATGAAACTAATAGTTCTCCTATAAAAATCAATTTGAGCCTTTAACTTTTTCATCCAATCAATAACCATGATTACATTATATTCATCCATATCTATCATTGAGAAGTCCTATTTTAGGTCATCTCTATCAATAGTTATATCACATGATCTACACTCAAAAGGATTCACATTCTCTTTCAGTAAGAGGAGTTTTCAGTCTTATCAAAGAAGGCATAATTTAATGTTTTAAAAATAGAAAATAGTTTCCCCAATCCCCATCATCTTAGTGATAGAGTTCTTTGATCCTCTTGTGAAGACAACTGTACTTCCTCCACATGGATTTTCAAAAGGGAAAAAATTATTGTAAACAGGGTATCTAGTTTCTTCCCCAACTCAATAGTTTAAATAGCCTGAGTGATGCTTTGGACCAACGAGGGGTCTACCTACAGATCAGGTGCAACTAAATTCTCAACAGCCTCTTCTAACTAGTCATAATGACACCTATAGGGTTCCATTTTCTAAAACAACCACAAAATCTACAAGTCTCACACTCTATAAACTGATGACTTATCAATTAAAATTCTATCACATCAACTATTACAACATTGTTTTCCAAAAAAAACTTTTTTTCCCATGTTCAACCAATTTTTGACACACTTCACATGATTTTGAATATTAATCCATTTACAATATATGATAAGAATTTAGTTTTTTAAAATCATTCATTTGAATACCAATTCAATACTTATTCAAAAATTAAAACCCCTTTTCTTCACAACATGAATCATTCCTTGAAATTATGAATGCACTCCTAGTGGGAAGTCATTCCACTACAATGCATGCCATGCTCATCACATTGGTTAATACCATCATAATGAGATTTCAAAATCCTAGAAGTGTCTATAAACACTTACTTACCCAAGTCCCTGGTAACCTAAAGTTCAACATAAATGGGTTAGCTACATCCTTTTTTGGTATACATTTCATGATCTAACAATCCTACTCCTTTCAATGATTCCCACCGAACAGAATAAACAAGAAGGGATTTCATCTCTAAAACTAGGAACATTGATGAATAATTGTTAGGAAAGGACCTAACAAGCTAATACCATTTATAATTACCCGCCCATTCCCATTGGATAGATAGTACAACTATTCATTACTAGGCCATTAGAGACATCCCCAAGATGCCAAAGGTTGGCAATAAATGCCGAAGGGATTCAAATACATGTGGGGAACGATTTACCCATTACGAAATAAACCAAATAACAGAACAACCATAACCAAACATTCACTATATGATTCATGAACATATGAAATACAACTCAAAAACTTCATGTATCACAAAACCACATCAAAAAAAGAAACATCGGAAGAATAACCAAGTATCAAACTACATATCAGATAGAATAAACAAGTCTCTCCAATGACATCATGACTCCATGACTCCATGTTCTATGCTCCATAATCGCCGAACAGCCCAAACATCATGAGGTAGTGCTAAAAAAGTGCAAAACATTACAATTTCTCTTTTACTAGAAGATAGAATATATAATAGCATCAATGTTCCAAAGAAGGGGAGAGTATAAAACTCATTAGGTCTTCCCCAAAGACTTCCCTACAAATCCCACTATGATAGAAGAGTTAGAAACAATTATATAAAAAAATTTATATAAAAAAATTCTCTAAACTAGTTGATAACTAAATATAAAAATGTTTCCAAAACCATTCATTATTAAAATCATACAAGTGTAATTGAAACTAGTTTTCCCTACAAGATATTTTTTCAGAAAAAATAACTAAAAAATTAATAGAACAATTCCCATATATCCCTATATCGGTATACCAAACCATTACTCAAACCCATGAAACCAACCATGAAAGCTACGTTATGATAGTTCCATACTCATGATCGGTTTCTCATCGATCTACCAAGTCATCCCAAGGTTATTGTTTTCCATGTTCCATTAATCCTTTGGAACCAAGAACAAGGTCATATTTCAACCTAGCCTTGTATATGCAATTCCCATGTTCCATTATACCTTTTTCATTGAGAACAATTTAATATTTCAACCAAGCACTATATATTCAATATGAACACACAACACATATGCCAAATGATCAAGATAAAATAAACCATTCAATAAAAACACCTTTTTATTGAATAAAATTTCTATCATAATAATTTCAATGCCAAAGCTTTTCAACTCCAAACCATTTCAATAAAACTCGTTTTTTATTGAAACCAATTTCTATTGAAACCCCCCTTTTTCATCATCTATTTTTCAATTCTAGAAAATCCATAATTTAAAGTCATCATTTAAAATAAAACCCCCTTTTGCACAACTATTCACCAAGATCACGCAATTTAACAAAAACCATAAATCATCACTAATGGATATTTTTACATAAAGTTCACAATAAATACAAAAATTTGAATCTATGACAAAAAATTCTATCAATATCCTCCTACCTCTATTGTTTTTAAGAAACATTGACAACATGTGAAAAATGCAAAAAAAACGCTTGTTGATTCCCCAAGAGCGGCCTTAGATATTATATCCTAGAAAGATCATGACACAAAATTGAATTATGTGGCATCCAAAATCATAGATCTATCCACAATAGGATTAGATCTGGGAATGAATATAGATCAGATAAGTAGATCTAAGAAGATCTATGAAAACGTGAAAAATATGGAATGAATGGTGACAAACCTTAAGAATCGGACTCCAAATCACAAAGGGAAGGCTCTAGGTTGGCTCCAACTCAGGTGGAGAGGGTATGTTGGCCTTCTAGGGAGATTAATATCTATGTAGGTCCGTTTTTAATCCAAAAAGAAATATAAAGAGAAAAAAACTAAGCTCCTAAAAATTAGGATCAAGATATTACATCTGCATAAGATTTGACCACAAGGTTTGGGCCAACCATGTATAGATCGTGCGACCTTCCTTTTGGTCCCAATAAACCTTATTAAACCACCAAAATCTCTAATCCTTCAAATTTACCCTTTTTTTGGAAACAAATTTTTTATGGAAACATCCCACTATATGGAAACACCCCACATTATGGAAATAACCCACTTTATGGAAACACCCCTCTTTATGGAAACACCCCAATTTATGAAAAAACCCCACCTTTTAGAAATAAACAACATTATGGAATCTCTATATATTATGGTAACTCTCTATTTTATAGAAAACCTCTATTTTATGGAAAATCTCTATTTTATGGAAACTCTCTATTTTATGGAATCCCAATTAAAAACACACCAATTAAAAAACATGCGGAAAGGTTTTATGTACTCAAAACCAAGGGTACATCACTTAAAAACATAGGAAAACCAATCCCTAGAATATTTAATATTTTTACCCTTGGTTCAAAACAAGTAGTGATTAACAACTAGAATTTTCTCATGAAGTGTTTTACAATTCCCCGTACTGATGTATGGTTAAATAACCTCCCATTATTCTAATATGGTGGCCTATAAAGATATGTGATACTGGTCTAAATCCATCATTTGGAACTAAATTGAAGGAATCATAGACTGTGATCATTCAACATGAAATAAATTTTTCTCCTTTGATCTATAATTGAACAATTTGCCCTACAGACAAACATTGTGTTTCTACTTTGATGCCCAATCATCTGCTGCTACACGCCAGTCACTATAGTCCCAATTCATTTACCCTCCATTCCACTCCTATCACCATTTCCCTGAGAAGAGCTGTCATGACAGCCCACTATACAACCCCCCACCATCTATAAATCCACCGATGATCGCAGCATGTTGAAAATTATCAAATTAGTAAAGTGTAAAATTTGGTAAAAAATAATTGTACTACTTGTTAAACTACGAAAATAACCATAAAAAATGACCTTTTCAAATTGGATGAGTGGATATTAAACATTGGTATTATAATGGAGTAACAAAATTTATTTCGAAAAAAATTATTAAATTTGGATACAACAATTTCTATTATAAACATAAGATATATTTTATTCCAACTAATAACTATTCTTGATTCCTTCTTTTGATGGAAAGTTTGGAAGATTAAATTATATTTTTATTGATAAAAAACTATGGGGAACATTTTTATTTTAATTAATTACGCTAAAAAATTATGGGATATTAAATAATTATTTGATTTCAATGTGAAATTTATTTTAAAATTTTATCAGGTAATTTCAAAAAAGTGTTTAATCTTTTTTATGGTTTATCATATTTTTTGTTATTTTGGAAAATATATAAATTAGATAATATTAAATGGGTTGAAAATTTTGGGTCATCTTGTCCAATTTTCACATAAGTAATGTTTTTTTGAAATAATTAAGCTATCATTATTACAATTTATGTTCTCAAAGTTATGGTTAAATTATTTTGATGTAAAATAACTGGGATATACTGGACAAAGTGTATGAAATGAAATTATTAGTGTAATTTATTGAGTTAATTGGTAACTTATCACAACTTATCATTGAATATAGGGTGCCTTGGTGCCTCATTAAATGTTTATGATATATATATATATATATATATATATATTATTTTATCTTTTGAGAAATTCAATGAATGCCAATACCCTCAAATATAAAATAGAAACTCATATCCTCATTACCTCAAACTAAATAAGGAACCTATCCTAGTCAATACCAACTCATATACCTTTTTGTCATCCCAACACATTTTTATGATATTATATTTTGGACAGAACAAGAATAATAAAGGGATTATGTCGTAAATGAAAAGTGGTTGTCCAAAAAAAGAGAAAACTGTTGATTGAAATATTTATATTCATTTCATCCTCTTCTAACATAAAATAATATTCAAAAATAAATAAATAATACCATTAGTATATCCTGTATACATAGATGTTATTATGTTAATGTAATAATATACATATTGTCCCCCTTCCATCAAATGGTGAATAAAACTGTTATTAATGTAATGATAAACCTATGGCATCATGAACTGATGTGTTTATTTTCTCATCACCATGTCTGAAATGTAATTTAAATAATTTATTTAAGGAATATAATTTCAATGTAATAAAAATTTATCATTATATGAATGTAATATATTAAATATTTTCTTAACATTCAATGCATTTGAAATGTAAATGTTAGTCATGAATATGTACATCCTACCATTTTCATTATTTTAATGTTATTCATATCTAATTACCATTATTAATTTTTTGTTTTATAAGTAAAATTAATGAATTAAAATGATAATTAAATCATTATTATAAATCAATATATTATGGAATTATGTCAACTTTGACCATAGTCTAACTACAAAAGACATTTTTGGATATATGAAAGAAACCCAATCAAAATATACAAAATTTACATTAATGATTATATAAGGTTATATTTTAATTTAATAAATAAAATATATAGAAATAATAAATTTGAAAATTGTTATTAAAAATTTTAATAATTATTATATTTTTATTATTCTAGAGAAAAATCAATGTTTGTGATGAATCAAAACCAATTTAACGGAAAATATAATGTAAAAAATTTAAATTTATTAATGATATATTTTATAAATCATTTTACTTCATATTAAAATTTGTAATATTTTTTACGGATATATTTATATGTTAATAATACATAAATAAGGAATTTTATTTCTCTTTGATTTTCATTGAAATGTTATCAAAATGAGTACTTTTAGGTATTTTATATGGAATGTTTTCATATTCAATAAAAAAAATAAAAGGAAAAATTCAATTTTATTAAATATTAAATCAATTTTTTTCCATCCACCATAATTGTTATTTGATTTTGGGATTCATTTATTAACATTCATATTTTCATCATAGAAGGACCATGTTTCCCATTATTGTATTTATTTTAACTAATAAATTTATATAAAAAATTAACATTTATTTATATATATATAATTGTTTTATATTTTGGAAGAAAATATTTTTAAATATATTAATAAATAAATTTCAAATGTTTAAAACATTTCATTCATTATATGGAACATCAGAACATTAGATGATTATGGGTGAGCGTAAAAAATTTTTTATGATGGGTGAGATTGATATATATTATATGAATGATGTGCTCCATTATAAATGTTTAATGTTTTTGGATAATGTTTCTTTTATTCAATTGAAAAAAGAATGGTGTTTAATGGGGGTTCATATCCATGGATTTGACTATGAAGTATATATTTCTGATAACAGTGAATACATTTTAGGAATATTATTCTCTGTATTTCATAAAATTTATTATTGTATTAAATGGGTTTTATTGGTGTCTTGAGAAAAAATGCATTTCATGTCGGTAGGATTTATATAAAATTCTCATGACTGTTGTGATGAAAAAAAATATCTTCTTTTCATGTTTTCAATGAAATAAAATATTTACCTGTTATAGATAAATTATAGTTATATTTGATATTGAACAATATTTTTAAATATATCTCAATGTTTTAAAAGGATGTATATGAACAAAGAAGAATTGATTTTGAATGTCGTATTTTTTTCCATGAAAAAAGGGTTTCATTTTAATTTTATTATATTTTGATGAAAATTCTTTCTGTGTAGTGGGGACCAGGTTGTCATATATATCTTTTATAAGGAATTATTTCCAAATTAAAAAAATTAAAAAACATATCAATTATTGAAATGTAAGAATTTTAATTATAGATTAAATACACTCAATTTTGAAATTTTTACCATTGGTTCTATAACATAAAAAGTTAGTGAGGTAAAAATTATTATAATGATGGTTAAAATTTTGTAAAAATGATAAAATAATGAGTGAAGAGTCTAAATATCATAAAACAATTTTTTAAATAGTTTTATGAGGGTTTTATCCACCATACAATGTCATTAGCACAAAAATTATCATTTATATATCATTATTCCATTACTATTAAATATCTATTTATCAAACAAATTAATATTTACAAAAAACTCCATCCTTATCAGTTATAATTGGACACCTTCATCACCCAACTTCCACTCACATCTAGTAATTATTATATTGATGAAGGGATTTTTAGTACACTTCAAAAACATCTTTTATATGACCTATTGGTTTTGGACTCATAGAAATAAATATCTATGAGAGTATGAAAAGTGTTCAAGATGAATATATCAAAGGATGTGATTATTAGTTTACCTGAGTTATTTATAGTTTTGTTATTCATACATTCAAAATAAATCTTCTATAAAAATTCCAATATAATTACCATAGTATTACTTGGCTATAAAAATATTATTATACTCATTTATTAACCATTATTTTCCATCATCCTAATAATTGGAAAATTTCTATATTAACCATGTTAAGATTATATTACACTTTCTTGAATAGTGTATATCATTTTTCATCACCACTATACTCTATTAGTAATAGAAATTAATTTTATGAATATATGTGGTAATTTAAAAATTATTTACATATATTGATAATAATTTTAGTCTATTTATATTTTTATAAACAAATAATGTTAGTTAATTTACAATACTAAAAATTTCTTATAGAGAATATTTTAATAATTTTACATTATTTTTTGAAACCCATTTATCTTTAATTTTTTTTGTCTATTGGAATGATAAATCAAATATTAATATGTACAAATAATTTATTATTGAGATTATAAAATATATTGAAACTGTTTTCATCCTGATCAATATAATAAATTTATTTTGGGTTAATTAACCAAAATACTATTATTAAAAGATGATAAAAAATACATAACAAATTAATGACATATTATAATAATTAGATCATATTAAATGAAATATACAAAAAATATATTTTATTAATATATTTATTTATGTTATTTTGTAATTTAGGATATTAAATTACAAAACTAAGATGGTTGAGGAATTGGCCTCTACTTCATTTTCTTGGGACATGATTCTAATTATAACCCATTTTACTCTTATGAGATATAATATCCTTATAATTGAAATCATAAAATTTAAATAATTTTTTAATCATGGTATCATCATTTTAATTTATGTTCTCCATTATACTTTGTTTTTATGTCATATACAACTTATTTTGTTATTGGTTTTGATAAATTAATGTTCTTCTTTGAGTTATTTCCTTAATTCATGAAAATGATACTTCTAATTTTCACTTTTATACCATATCATTGAATTATTTTATATTATGTATTTATTCTAGATTGTCGAAGAATTATTCACATTTCATCACCGTATGGATTACAATTAAACAAAACTATTCCATGTATGTGGACAGAAACTAATATCTTTATTATGATACGAAAAAATTCCACACCTTTTACATATTCATTATATTTTTATGATAGTTCTCTTTTTTATGTGGTAATGATTTCTTATATTTATTTAATATAGACTATCTCTTTATTTTCCATGATGTAGATGGTATTTTTTGAAACATTATTCACTTGTTCTTTCTGAAATTCATTTCAAAGGAATGAAAATAATATCATTTTTAGGATTTCCTATATAAAATGTTTTCCATATTTTATAAGTTATTTTCAAAATAAATATTCATCTATATGATATTAATGTTTTTTAAATTATTTCCTATTCAACTTACATTTTTTATTATTAAAAAAATTTAAGGTTATTATATAATAATATTAAATTACGTGATTTAATTCCTCTTTTTTATATATTTATCCTCAAATATACAATTATTAATTTTATCACAATATAACTTCTAGTAATTTTTAAATAACTAATTTAATAATATATTGTTCAAATGCTTTTTTCCATAAGTTTAAATTTAGAAAAAATAACATTTAAAATATATTTTACAACCTTTTGGAAAACATTTATCATTGATCATTTTAAAATTTCACAAGAATTTTCTTCCCAAAATATTAAATATTTACCAATTTTTTTGGTTTCATCTTCTAAATTCACTATAAATTTAATAATGGATTTATATTTATTACCTCACCATATTCATTACGGTTATGTTTTCTATAACACTTAAACACTTTATTGAGTTTTTATATTTCCATTATGTTTGTATCATTTAATACCATGTCTATATTCTATGTTATATAATATTTTTTTATTATGTTTTCAAATATTTATATAATATAATACTAATTACTCCATGTTTCATTGATATCATGGTTTCATACAAAGAATGTAATTCAAATTAATGATAAGGTAATTCCTGAAATTCAACACTCTTCATATTTCAAGATGGATGTTTATTATCTACTAAGGCATATTGGATATGCATTATTTTGTTATTTATATATTAATAATATTTGTTCACAGTAATTTCTTAGTGGTAGATGGGGCCAGAAATTATAGGACCTCATGTTCCATCGGTAGGTCTCATTAGACAAATTAGCATGGGTATTTGGATTAATTTATTCCGTTTTATATATTCTGACTTTTTATGTCAGTAAGGTAAATTTTTGATTTGTAGAATTATGGATTCCTATAATATGAAATTAATTAATATTTTAAATGTCTTTTCTATAATTTTATATTTTCAAATGATATATAATATTCAGATTTTATTAGTTATATATCATTATTTTGTTATTATTAATTCTCTCCAGAATATTATTTCATTATTTATTTCATGATAGATTCTATTGTACACTACCCATTACCAATACAATGAAATAACTATTTTTATTAAACAATTTACATTGTAAATAGTGAAAAATTATAGGAATGATATGTATCGATGTTCACTATATTTAATTAAATTTGTGAGATATGTAAAAAATTAATTTTAAATAACAATTCATCATTTTATTGTGTGAAAATACTTTTTAGATGGAGACGATATGGGTTTTTAAAAAAATATTTATTCTCATGCTAAAATTATAACCCTAAATGTTCTTGAAAGGGTATGTTTCATTATATATTTTTTCATATCATAAATATAGAAGTCTATATTTGGTTACCTTTAGTGGAACTAAAATCCATGATGTAAAGGTTATGTTATTCACATCATATCATTGAGCGTGGGTTACATGGAGTATCAATTTGAACCGAAGCATGGTTTATATAGGATTATAGTTGATTTTTTATTAGATTTTTATTTTTAATTTTTTTTTTGATTCTATCATGGGATAATACGTTCATATTTTATCATATGTTTAATGGAATATATACCCAATTTTATGTCATATGTGATTATATTTTGAGTTGATATTTTGGGTGATACAAATTGGGTTTTATGAATAATACCATCTCGATTTAGAAGAATCCTACTTTGATACAATGTAATTTGATTACACTATAAATAAGAATATTTTAGGAAAATTATAATGTTTTAATGATACTATACATGACTAAGGAATATATTATATTTCTTTTGATTATAAATTTTTAGGGTTTATGGTATATTTTTGAATCATAGGGCATTTCATTTTATGAATTTTTTTTCACATATAGTAATAAAAAATTCGAATTAATTATTATTTGATATTATAGTAATAATAAATTAGGTAAAACTTGTTGATAAATACTATCATGGGTAACCATGAATAATTTTTATAATGTATGAATTTTTTGGTTTTTATGATATGAAATATCCATTTAGATACTTCAAGTGGATGAGAGATTTTGCTATGATTTCCCTAGGGGTAATAATATTGAAAAAGTATTTTGGATTATTGATTCGGTCTTTACCATGTACACAATAATAGGGAATAATTACTCGCCATTCATGACACATGTTGATTATATGAATTTGATAATGGAAAATATATTTTCAAACAATTATTAATTATTTCAATTCAATTTTATTTCTTGAGTAATAATTATATTAATAATACAAAAAATATTTAATTATTGAGAAGAATTAAAATTATATTGTTATAATTTATTTAAATTGTAATAATGTAACATGAAGATATTCTATTGTGTCTAATAATTTCAATCAATACTAACTTGTATAATATATTTCAAACAAAACACTAATCTTAAACGTACAATGAAATATTAATTAGTTAAAATTATACTTATCAAATATAATTATTATAACTTAGTCAAAAAATTGATCAGGATACAAATAAGTATTTTATTTAAAAATTATAGATATAATGTGGTAGAAATTTAATCATGTAGAATAAGTCTTCTATATGAGAATTTTTTATCAGATTTTGAGTAGTAGTAAAATTATTAGGGTTTTCCCTTATCCAAGTTGACTATAAGATTACAAAATATGAATTATGGGAAATTATCTATGTTAATTTGAATCTTGTAGAAATAAATATGATATGCATGATAGCCGAATCACTACCCATGATGGAACCCATTAATTTTCATTCCCCTATTTCTTATGCAGATGTATTGATGGGTTTTTTTAAAGAATTCTAGATGATATAAACATCTAATTATTAATGTAATGTTTGTTTTAATTATTATTTTTTATAATATTTAATTATATAGTAAATTTTAAATGTATTTCAATAAAATTTGAAGAATAATTACTATGAAATATGTAACTATTTTTTAAAATATTGAAAAAAATAATTTGATATTAATGAGACTTCCTTTTTCTAAAATTTAAATTTTCAACATATAAATTTTTTTATTTAATAAAGAAAATTAATAATTATTTAGTTATTAATTTATTTTATATGAATATCATATATAATGTAAATATTAAAAAATAATTTATCTATTTTATACCTATTAATGAATATGATTATATTAGCTTAAATTTTTTATATTTTTTTTATATTAATTGTTTATCTATCATATAAACAATTATATTACAATCTATTTTTAGAAATTATAAAATTTATATAAATTAAAATATATTTAATATTTTTATAAATCAATAAAAAATTATCAAATATGATAATTTTAAATTTTTCCAAATAAAAATTAATTATCAACATAAAAATACTCACTATAGTAATAGTTAATGTGTGTTAAAATTATTAATTCATGAGGTGAAGAGTCTAAATATCAGAAATTCTCATCTATGAATGGGTGAATGAGGGGTTTTTTGATCATTCAATTTTATTTCAAAAATATTACAATTTTCCACAAAACATTTTATTGAAGATGAGTTTCTGATACATGATAAACTAAAATAAAAATATATATGATAAAAAAATATATAAAAGGATAAAAATATATTCCTAAAATTTTGATACATTCTCTAAAGAAAATTGGATACCACAAAGTATGATACTATCCAAAATGAATAATCCTTTCTAGGAAGAAATAAAACATTATTCTCAAATGCGCCATTAATAACACAAAATGTTCAATATAGATCCTTTGAAAATTAACTAGCAATAAAATTTTTCAATGTATTTATGATATCTATTCAAACCAAATTATTTGTATTGTTGGATAACATATTGTTCACATATAAATTAAGAATTTATTTGTAAAAAACATTATCTACTTCTATGTCTCATGTGAATATGTTTTATTCCATTAAAATATATTTTCAAAATTATTCTCTTAATTTCAATAAATAACATAAATACCTAAAATGAAACATTGTGATCATATATTCTTCAAATATTAAATTAATTATTTTCTCATCAAATAAAATCCAACAATATTCTTTTAAACGTAATCATATAATGGTCACATAAATTGGAGAACTTATTCAAAAATAATATTTGTGTCATATTAATAAACATCACATTCTAATACTATTATTATCTGTTTTATAAATAATATATTATTAACATGTCACTATAGTTTTATCATTATTAACTATAATAACATAAATATCTAACCCATATGGATAATAAATCCTTCCATGTTATATCAATAAAATATAAAATAATTATTCCAAATTTAACCTTTTAAATAAAACACAAATATAACCAAAGGGATGTACTACCATAATAGGCTTCTAAAATACTCTAAATCATATTAAATTTCAATCAACTAAAAAATCAATGGGATTTTATATCATCAACTTAAAATTAGTTGTATTCAAAAAAATCCATGATGCAATAGGCAATTCATAAGATATATACAAATGAAAACATCATTATCTCTAATTATTACAATAATATTTATATGATACCAACTATAAGAAACCAACAGTAATCATTACATAATATTTATTCATTAGTATATAATTAATTTTTTAAAATTTATATCATCCTTATGTTTTAGTGTTTTATTTAGTTTTTTCATCTTACTACACTAAATATTCATATATTAAAAACGCAAATCATCTTACATATATCCCTCTTTTCTAGAATATAATTTTTTTAAAAGGGACATTTTTTTATTACATATATTTATTACATTAAACATGAAACATTATTTTTATATAAAAAACATTAATAGCTGCAAAAAACATTAAAAAACATGTTATGAGAACAAAATACTTTTAAATATACTTAAAAATTCCACCATAACAAAATCATCAAAACCCCTAAAATTTATACCTTTTTCCCAATTTATATTCTCATATGAAAAAAATAATATCCTCTTGAAATTAATTGTTTTTTTCTCTAATAAATATTTCAATCCCTATAAAAAGTAATTATAAATAAATATTTAGGAAACATCTGGAATCAAATTCTTTATATTTTTCACTATTGCTATATACCAGTGGAGGCTAGTTAAATCCCTAGGAGTAACCACTATATTTAACTACCTTATTTAATCTATTTAAGATACGGAATATGAACCACAATGGTCGTGAATTATAATTGGGGCCACCCATCATATAAGTAATTTCATTATCACCCTTACTATAAGGTATATAATCACATCTCTCAAAATCATTAATGTCATAGTACTATATAATAAAATTAAAATATTAATCTGTTACATTTTCATTATAAAACAATGGTAATTTTTATCCAATATAAATTTATTTTCAGATAACGAAATATAATTTCCTTTAAATACAATTTTCATATATTAAATACCTTTAAAAATTTAAATAGTGGTTTTTACCATTTTATAAAATGAATTATTATGATGTTTTCCCAAAATAACATAATAGATATGACATAGGGAAAATACATTGATGATGTATATGTTAATATAGAACATTCATATATTCCTTTTGTATTAATTTATCAAACATTCCTTATAAATTAAATAAAAAAATTAATTTAAGAAACATTTGTATGAATTTAAAAAGAAATGAAAATTTTAATTTATAAGTATTAAATTTCCATATAATAACATATATAAAAAATTAGAATAAAATTTCCATTGATTTTTTTTTTTGAAAATTGATTATAATATAATTTAAAACAATGTTTTGTGTTAAATTATCACTTACCTAAAATTATATTCATCACATACATTCCTTTTCATCTGGAAAAAAATATTATATTAATTTTTTCTTTCTTAATTGTAATTTTAAATTTAATTATGTAATTAAATTTATTAATTATATTGATATATATAATTAAATAATAATTTAAGATCACATTAGTTGTATCAATTATATAATTCTCATGTATCAAAAATGACATCAATAGTTTGACTCTGGCAAAAGAGATAATTATTACATCATAACTAGAATTATTATCATGAAATAATTATCATGTTTATAAATTAAATAAACTTTGAACACCATCTATGAATGATTCATCTGAATAATGAATTTTGTTTCAATCATAGAGCTGGTAGGTAATACATACACATGCCTATCATTGGCATTTTTTGAGACCAAAATTGAAAGAATGTAAGTATCATTTAGTAATTTCAAATGTATTTTTATATAATAAATATAAAATAATTAAATTAAATATTATTTGATATATCATCCTGGTAATGGGTTTATGAGAAACATATCACATCAATTCATGGAGGTGTTAATCCTCATACATACACAAACAACGTTATCATTTTTAAATGGGTGTGTATGAAAGACATTATTTGATATATTATTAGTCATAAGTGTTAAATATGTGATACATATCATATATATATATATATATGTTAAATATATCATTATAACCCGTCATATATTGTGGTTATAGAAAAACACATATATTAGTTCTTGTGGAGTATCCAGCCATATGCCTGATTGATGATTTTTTAAATTTTATTGAAGAATATATGTTTATATTTTATAACATAGACATGAATAAATATCATTATATAAATGGTTGAAATGTTAAAACATTATGTTGATTGAAAAATAAAAAATAGAGGTAGAAAAAGAACTAAATGATAAACATTTCATTTAATGATACAACCCTTTTTTAGAAAACATCATTTGATTACTGTATAAACACCACTACTGTTGGTATTATGTCCAAAATAAGAGCACTAAAATTCTTGGAGTTAATGTCTTAAAGTATTTATAAGATACATGATATAATATAGTACTCCAATGCAGTGAGGGATAGATAAGAGTGGGTTACCTTTTATATGTTTTTGAAATTCATGAAATTTCTCCAAGGATTAAATATTATATATAACATACTATTGTAATGTGAAAAATGGAACTGTAAATTATGTAACTTTATTTGATATGGTATAAATTAAATCAAAAAATGAAATTTTAAAAAAATAATACATTTAATTAAATATTTCCATGTAAAACAACATTAAATTCCTTTAACCAGAATTATTGTAACATAAATATAAGACAATAAATAAAATGCGAATTCAAACCAAACTTTTACATGAAGATTAAAAATTTGGAACCAAATTTATTAGATTCAATTTTATTTTTTCTTTATTAAATATGATTAATATATGAATACAAATAACAACCTTATTTTAGAGTAAAAATCATAAGACATTTAAATAATGTAATAAATTGATTTTCATGAAATCATTTATTGGAAAATAAATATAGGAAAGTGTTTATATGGTTTTATTAACGAAAAAATAATTGAATCTTACAATCATTACATTCTATATAGAGACACATAAATTGTTTTTAATATTAATAATATATAACATCTTATTTTAAAATTCAATACTGGATTACCAAAATAATATTTATATTTTATAAGATATTAATTCACTAAATTAGAATAAAATTGGCGAAAAAACTGAAAGTATAGTCATATAATGTGTTATTCATTTATGTTTTTACAGGTATTTTTAACCTTTTTGCATCATTTTACAAATCACATATGTGATAGATTTTACTTGAGTTACATTTCATAAATATTAAAAATTAAAATTTAAATATTTTCTAATATTTGAAATATATTTTTCAAATATGTAAAAAATTTTAATGAATCACTTTTTTGTTGTGTAAAAATAAAATTATGCATAAAACTCATAATTCAACGGTAAAAAGTCTCTAGAAATATGTGTTTTATACAAAAAACGAAACTTACACAAAAATCTAGTATAATATTTATTAAAATGTTATTAATTATATTAAATAAATTAAAATTAAATCTATGATACATATAACAATATATTAAATGATGATGTTATTTTTGATGGAGATAAAATGAAATTTGAAAAAAAATTATTTTCAAAAATCAAATAAAATCAATATTTTAAGAAAAAAAATTCTACATGAATTGTTTTTCATAATAGTATAATTTTTTAAAATATAGTTTCTATATGTTAAATAATTATTAAATTATTCAGTCCTAAAAAGATAAAAAATCAAATGAAAACATATTTTTGTAGAAAAAAATTGCATTACTAAATATTATATATCTTATTTCATATGAATTAGAAAATATATTTTTATTGAGTATGACATATATATATATATATATATATATATATATAATAATTTTGTTATTTATATTAATACACAAAATTTATTTATTGTTTTATCATTTTAGAATTAAATTATTAATATTTCCTTATTTCATTCTTCTTATTGTTCTGTGTTACATATGCTATCGACCATAGTCTAATTTTTTTAAAAAAAATTAGATGTTATAAATATTATATATAAAAATAAAACATATCATATTAAGAAATTTTAATATAATGATTGTAAATATGAAGAAAAAATCATTATTCAATATTGAAATTGGGAAATAATAATTATATTATAAATACTCTTAATGTAGAATAATTTTTTTAGATAATTTTATTTTTATGAATAAACATAATTAATTTCCATTCCTTCAAAATTAAAAGTAAAAAAATGATTTATAATTATATATACTTATATAATAGTAATACATTTACGTAGTTTTATATTTAAGAAGTGATTAATTTAGTTTATTAATTTAAATGTACCTAATACGTGTACAAATCTATTTCATAAAAAAATATGAATTTTAAACAAAAATTAATTCATTAATTATTTATAAATTTGATTAAAAATTTAAATTTCATTAATTATACAAAATATACAAATGAAAATATATAATAAATATTTCAAATATAATTGTTTATACATTAAACAAAATTACTATATATTATATTAATAATTATATATTTAAATAATTCTTAATACTACTAATAAAATCACAAAAAAACATCATATAATTTATAAAGTTATAATAAAAATGGTGTCCTAAAATGTTGGTGATTCTAATAGTATTGATGTTATATGTATTTATACTCGATTTATCACCTCCAATAGCTGATTTTTCCCTAATGTTATTATTATTGATCCACATGGCCTTGGTCTAGGGAAAATACAACTGATGGTGACATTGAGTTCCTAAGTATTAGAGAAAATTAAGGGAATGATTTGATAAGTGGAGGTAGAGAGTCAAGGATTAATTTATTACTTCTAGAGGACTATAAATAACTAATAGTTAATTTAGTATAATATGAGTGATAGGTTCTATATCAACAAAAATACATCACATCAATACTGAAGGATTTATTACAAAAATATTTAGTAATGATAATATGGAAATCAATATTAAAATAATTATAATATATGAAATTAGAAATGAAGGATTATATATAGAAGAATTAATGGAATTTTAAATGTTTTATGGGATGTGTTTATATTGTGAGATAGTTATTATCCCATAAATAGGGAGTAATTTGGAATTTAATTTGAACAACATGCCACATAATCAAATGGAAATATGATATATCATAATGAATGTGCCTGATTTGTAAATATGAGGTATAGAATAAATGAGTTATTTTGGTAACATGAAAACTATAAAAAAAGGATACAAAATTATAGAAATGTTAGAGAATGATAACATCTCATCAATAGTCAGTATAATAGATATTAAATTATTGATTATAAACTATTTTAAGAAAAAAAATATTAAAATAAAAAACTAATTTCCCCCAATAAGTACATGAATCAATATGAGGGGCAAGATAACCCTTACAATATAATATAGAATTATTTAATATTTTATAGGAATCCATAAACCCCTACGAAATCCATGGATAGATATATATAGGTATAGGTAGTGGTTTATTATGGTCAATTCCACTGGGTGGGTACTAGAGAGGCAATGGGGTAGAGTGATATCCATTTTAGGTGAATAATTGGGGTTATCCATAGAATATATCATAATGAAATGGGAATGAATGTAATTACATCAGTTTTAGGTGGGATAAGTGGGGTTGATGGTGAAATGATGGTGATACATTTATTAATTTATTTATGAAATATAAAATTTATTTTTTAATGTCCAAATTTCGTGAATATTTAGTATTATTAAGGTTATGATAGGTCACATAATACAATGCTTATTAATATTTTTAAAATAATTTCTTATTAAGTTTATTATTATAATTAAATTTACGTTTAAAATATTTTCAGTATTTTTATCTAAAAACTCTGAATTTGATCTCCATATAACCTAATTAATCATCAATATGATAGAAAATATCTTTTCCATCAAAATACATAATGTTTACCACAATATATTTGGTAGAATGTTGTAGTTCTAACAATTAGGCACACTTAATCCTGTTTAATATTGATAAATAAATAAATTTGTTTGTTTATATATATATATATATATATATTTAAACATTATATTATTGTCTTAAGTTAAAATTCATCCATTAAAATTAGAAACAAAAAATATTTATAAAATGAATTTTTAATAGTATAATTCTTTAACCTCAGTAAAAACATTTACACTGGGAAAATAATTTTTCCCCTAAAGTGATATTTCCCTAATTATCTCATTTTAATATTTTATAAAGGAAATAAATACTACTATTTTTTTATAAAAATTATACAAGCATCAATAATTAGATTTGATATAAGTGAAATAAAATAATTTCATTAAAGAAAGATTATTTTTATGCATAAAAATTATTTGTAGAATCAAAATTTTTATATATTTATTTTAATTACATAATTTTCTTATAAAATAATAGTAAATTTATTTTTCTTCGAAAAAAAAATTAAATTATTTCATTATGATAATATTTAATTATGTTAGAGTATAAAATGATTCTTGTATTGGAAAAAATACTTATGTTTATAAAATATAAAATCTTAGATTTATAAATTTTTTATAATGTTCAAGAATGTATATTTAAAAAAATTACAAAAAATATTATAATATTATGTGAATGTATTATTTTTAAAAAAATTACTAAAAATATATTTTTTACTATTCCCAAACAATTAAATCATTTTTAAAAAAAGATGACAAATTCACAATAATATAACAATTACATGGATTATTTTAAAAAGAAGTTATTTTAATAAAATTAATATTATTATGTTATAAAAAATTTCATTAAAATAAAAAATTGAAATACATGTATAATTTTTTGAAAAAATTAACAATATTTTTTTGTAATTTTCAAATTTTGAAATGTATAAAATATATGTGATTGATAAATTAAAAAATTAATATTTATGTAATAAATAATCATAAATTAAAGTTGCATAGGTCATTAGGTAAATCATATAAGATCTTAGTAGATGTCATGCTTTGGTTGCAGTCATGTGTTGTGATTATACATACAAAACACTTATAAAAATTACTACATATTTAATGATGAATTTCAGTCAATTTTCCAATATCATAATTTTAAGTGGTCCACATCATATTTTTATACCTAAAAAACTTTTAATGTGACATCGTTTATAAGAATTAGAAAATGAACACCACAAGGGAAACTTCTACTAATAGATTCCATTTAATTCGTTTTCATTCACTTATATAATAATATGGTAACTTACTTTTATAACCACAAATATAACTGCTATATTATTGGGGTCAAGTATATTTTTATGGTATCATGGTGTAATTTTAAATATATTTTTAATGATAAAAATAATATTATAATAATATGCATTTAATGAAATTAGTTACTGAAATCAATGTTTACTATAACTGTTGAACAATATAAATTACACCCTCAAAATTTTAATTATCAATGACCATTATCATTATGTAAGGGTATATAAAATATTATTATGGTCTATGATACATTTTCAAAAGAGGAGACTACATTAATATCCTATTCATGACTATGAAACCAATCATTCCCCCTCATCGGGTTATCCAATTTTTTGTTTTTTCTTCGATTACTAGTTTTTTATTCCACTATTTTCCATTTATAAAATATCACAGAGTTCCTTTAATATATTTTTGTAGTTAATTTTTTTCCATATATTTTACAGGGATGTAATTTAACCTTATTTTCTTCTCATCTTAATCACCCAATCATCAATGAGACTCTCACTACTATAAAAATGGGCAAGGGAAGCGCTACCCCTTTAATAGCGCTAAAAAAGTGCTAATAAAAGCACCCCATTATCAGCGGTTTTTAGTAGTGCTGAAAAAGGGGGGCTTTACCCACACTTTCTCCTAGCACTGATAAAATATATATTTAAAAAAATCATAAAAAATAATATATTGTTATAAAAGTATATTTATATTGATATAAATATAATATATATTTTTTAAATGTGTTTTAGATAAGTATAAAAAGACTATTACATTTAATATATAGGAAATTTAGTAAAAAGTGCATCAAAATATTTTAGAAAATATTATTAATTTAAAATTTCCTATTTATCATTGATTAATAATCATTTAACAAAAATCTGATGAAAAAGAAATACAAAAAATGAATAAAAGATCAAAAATAAATTGAAAATGTAACTCAAACTTTAAATTACCATAACTTTTGATCTGGTTGTCTGTTTGAGCTATACAACAAATCAATTAAAATATTGCGACAAGATATATGTGATAGTGACTGAAGGAAACCATCGGTCACATTTTTTGAGGTCCAAAAGGCCTAGAAGGCCTCTAAAACTGAGTTTTTATTCAGGATAACCCGAGTTTTTAACATTCAAACAAGTATAACATCTGACACGGATGTCCTCGAGGCCTATAGCTCATATGATATCAACGTTTTTTTCATTTTCATCGATTTGATTTGGTGTGGAGTTTAAACAGACATCTGAATTAGAATTTATGGTCACTTTGACATTCTATGTCGTTTCTAATACACATATATATGTATTTATTTGTATATATATATATATATATTAGTGTGTGTGTGTCTACGTCTCTATGTGTGTGTGTGTTGTATATATGTATTTATTTATTTATCTAATTTTTTTATTTTTCTATTAACACACATAATAAACATATTTTATAAATGTATTTAAAATTAATCTTATAAATATATATTAATGTAAAAATAAATATATAAATAAAAAATTATAACTAAAATTATATTTATAAATATATATATATATATTTATTTATATATGAATAAATACTTATATACTAATATATGAATAAATATATATGTATTAATATAACTAAATTTACTTATATAAATATGAATCTATATTAATATACGAATAAATATAACTATATATATATAAATAAATAGAAACATATATTAATAAATGAATATATATATATATATATTAATAAATGAATAAATATATATGTATTAATATATCTAAATTTATTTATATTAATAGGATTCTATATTAATATAGAAATAAATATAACTGTATATAAATATATATATCATAAATTAGAGGAAATAAAGAAATGGATTAGTGGTAAAGGAGTAGGCCCTCTAGGGAGAGGTCACATGATCGAGTTTAGGTGGAAGCACATAGGAATTTTGGGCGATGCACGGGCAAGGGCAATGCATGGGAGAGTGGGAGGGGGTCTGCCTAGCACTAATAAAGGGGGGAAAGCGCTGTTAAAAGCTCCCCCACAGAAATATATATATATATATATATATATTTATATTATTTTTTATTTTTTAATTTTTTTTAACTTTTTCAGAGCTTTTTTTAGAGCTGATAAAAGGTGTCTTTTATCAACTATTTTTTAGGGTTGATTAAAGGGGCTTTTATCAGCGCTTTTCTAATCGCTGATAAAAGGGTCCCCCTCTCTTCACCTAGATTAACAGTGATTTTTAGTGTTTTTAATTCACTTTTATAGTGCTGATAAAGGACATATTTTTATTAATATGTATATATCACATGTTTGGATTGATTGGGAATTTCACTATGTTCATTTTGTTAATCATAATCCATGACAACATGTTTTGAATGATATGAAGATTTATCCATTTATTTATTATGTTTTTATGTTGATCATTGGGTCCATCCCTATATTATAAATAGTATAAATACCAATCATTTTTCCATCATGATTAATCAATTACTAAAACCAAAAAAGGGATAACATTACTTTTGATTCTTCATAATAAATTTACAAAACCATATCCCTCTATAGAATTTATCCATGGGGTCAGGATGAGAACCATTCATCATGAACAAGAGTGAATAATGATTTAGTTCTAAACCATCATTTTTTACGTGATTCCACAAATGTGAAAATGTGTCTCAACTAAACCTAATTATATTATCCAGACATGGATTTAATTTCTAGTAGAACAACACAATATCTATTTTATAAAAACATTATTATGATATATTATACATATAAATATCACTTTTAATTATCCCAATGGGTTTCACTAGATATTTCATATCCCTTTCCATTAAAATGACCACTACCTCAAGGAACCTAAATTGTCATTTGCACATTTGTAATAGTGGTCAAACTTATAATGATGAAAATTAAATTATACTCAACTAAAATCCTGATATCTAATATTATATAACGATGATATGATAGAAAAATATGACTCCCCAAGTATGTGTTCATCCAAATTACAATACCATAATAAATATTTTAATGAAATACAATCCTAATTAATTTTAGGTATTGAGTTTTATATATTTTGTTCATAACATTAATTATTATAAAATTTATTTTTAACAAATATACATTTCATCCACTATATATAAAAAAACATAATCAATATTAATTATTGAACATTATCTCAAATTAGATGATTAATTATTATCTTATTGAAAAATATTATATATTAATTTTCATTACAGAATGGGTAAGTGGAAACAAAAAAAAGTAGTAAATGGAAATGTTATGTACGGTAAGAATATTTAAAAACACTAAAATATATAAATGGTGAAAAATATGAACATATGGGTCTAAGTACATAATAAAAAAATGATCAATACAAAAAATATTATACCCAATAAATCATCAATAAATAATCAATGAATCTTAAAAAGGGATATCCAATATAATGAAATAGATATAAGTGAATCATTTTTAATTCATGAGGCTGAAATTTTGAACATGAATACAATAACATAAATAGATAGAAAAGAGGCATAACATGATCTTAAAAAATGAGGCAAAACATGATCATTAATATATGTGGTAAGGTAAGACCATATGTACATGAGGAATTACATGATCATGAGTACATGAGGCATAATTGTTTTTTGAGAACATGAGTTATGACAGGATCATGAGTATAAGAGTATTCAAATGGAAATGTGGCTACATCATAATCCTAAGAAAATTTTATTAATTTAAAAAGATTTCATTAGTAATTATTGAAAATGAAATATTAATATTTATATTCATCATTGTGTAAACTAACATTACCAGGGCATTCCACAAAGGTATCCCCAACTTGTCATTTGTAGAGATTATTTCTCTACACAATGCATTAGAGTTATATCTTTGAGAACCCTTCTTGTTACGAAGTATTTACAGAAAGGGATCATAAAATGATGATGAGGTATGATAAAAATGTATAATGTAAAAGGAATATCTCACTATTAATTCATTAAATTATATATTAGAACACTATCATTGTGAACCCTTCATTTTTCAATCAATATATGTTCAAAAAAATCAATGATTTTACAGAAATATCATTGTAACCCATGTTTAGAGAATATAATTTTTATATTTTGATATCCCCAGTCGATAAGATAAATATATATATATATATAACTTAATAATATTATAGTTGGTTGTTCCAAATATGGGAAATAACTGAATGATATTCCATACCTTGTGGATCAACGAAATTTGTTTTGGATTGGGTGATAGGAGTGATAAGGATATTCAATCATAAATAGGGAATAATTTTGATAACAAATGGGTTTATTATGAACCAATGGAATCATAATCACATTCAATTAAAATTTAGTACGAAAAATGATGAGCATGAATTCAAATGATGAAGTATGGCCAAGGGGTGATTTGGTTACATGGTGGATACACCGACGAGACTTGTTAAAGGGATTAGTGTCACATAAGGGTATTAAATAATAAATATTTTATAATTCTATATGTAATGGATTGGTGATTAATACATGGCATCATTCTCACAAGAAATTAAAATGTATTACAACAAAGGATGTCCATTAATTGAAAAGGGGTGCGTGGGAATCAATGTGTGATTATGGAAACATGATACCTTTGAAAAATGGATTATGAAATGAGATTTTTTTCATATAAGGATAGTATCTCATAATTAGTTCATCATTTTCATATTAATGTGTTTATTATGAATACAATGAAACATAATGACATTGAAACCAAAGTTAATACATGGAACAAAGTTCTTAAATTGAAAATTGGAGAAAGGGAACCATGTAGTGATTTTCATTGAATGAAGAAAATTCAAAAGGTACTATAAAATGCGTTAAATGATAGAAAATAAGAGAATATGATAAAAAATTAATGATATGGAAAATAACGGATTGATTATGATGTGAGGAATAATAATAACACAAAAATAAAAAGGACTACATCATAAAATAATGACATGTGTAATCATGGAGTGATTTAGAGAGCATGAATAGAATACAAGAGGAATTATAGAATTGGTTTAATAAGTGACAAAGTAAGCCACTCTTCATGAAATAAAAATTTCAATATAAGAAGAATGAATGTGTTTTCTAGGATCATAAATAAATATAATTCAAACATCATATTAGAGATAAAGCACCTAATTTGAAATGTGGTGAGAGAAAACAATGGAGTGATTATAGAAGCATGATTTTACTGAAAAAATGGATAAAAAATTGTATTAATGTGATAAAATTTATTATCTCATAAATATTTAATCATTTGAACATTAATTAAAACATTGAAAACAATAAGATTCAAATTAAATTATTATTAATTATGTACATGAATCAAAAGGATGAGGGACCTTACCCCTCTATGTAAATTATTAATGATTGGGAGGACACCAAAAAACTTTATAAAATAATTTAGAGTTCCATAATATTTATAGGGAAGATATATTTTTAATAGATTCCATTTTAGTGGATATGGGTGAGAGAATAGGTTAGTGGGAGATCATTTTATTAGTGAAATAGAGGTGTGTATCCTTATAATGTATTTTTTGTTAAGGGGAAATAATAGAATCAGGCAGGTGTTAGGCGGGTTAGGTGAGTTTGGTAAAAATTTGATTGTGAGACTTGTATTTATATTTTATAAACCTATTAATGGTATTCTATTAGGTCTAAAGGTCATGTTTATTTCATAAAAAATGGTTCATATTTGGTTTCAACATTTAAAACATATTGTTCTTGATTAAATATAAATCTCAATAATCATAAAATTAATAAAAACAGATAATAAATCCTTTTATAAATTCTAAATGTTATAGTCTTATTATTGTATCCACTAAAAATAATTAAATTTTAGATTTTAAAAAAGAATAATCTATAAAATCTTAATATATAATCTGTTTGAAAACCATGTTTATATAGAGATGATTTTCAAATTTTCATTTTTTATAATATCATATAAATTCATTACCAATATAATTTTTGAACTTATATATATATATAACAACATATTTGTATCATAATTTAAACTAGATCTATTTAAATTAAAATTAAAACATATCTAAAAGAGTATTTTTTTTTCAAAACATTTATTTTTACTTAGTAAATAATATTTATCATTTAAACATAAATTAATAAAAAATCATAAATGTATCTTTTTAGATTTTTTAGAATTATTAATAGATTAAGATAATTTAGTTTAATTCAATTTCTAAAATTGATAAATATTCAAATAAATATCTACATATCAATCAATATTTTTCTAAAATGTATATTTTTAAGAATGAAAATATATGTAGGATTATATTATCGATGTTTTCATTTTTGATGACATGGATTATTCACTACAAAAATATGAATATAAATGTGGCTTTCAAATAAATCCATCCAAAATATTTTATAAATAAAATATAATCCAACTACATTTTCAACTATTTGAAGCTAATACATATGATCATAAAATGATTAACCATGTTCTTAAAAATAAATAAAAATATTTGGAAATGTATAGTATCTCATCATTGTTAAATGAAAAGTTTTATAAACATTTAGGACTTTTATGTAGAAAAAAATAATTTTTTTTGTAAAAATCATATCTGTTTATATTTAGTGAGAAAAGTTAATTTACAGAAAACACACAAAATTAAGGTTAAAAAATATTGATATTCAAATATATATAATGTAATTAATTTCATTAGTATTTAAATTTTCTATTTTATAAATATATCTTATAAAAATGTATTATTAATAAATAAATTTTAAAAAAATTATTTTCCATAGAATGAAAAATATGATATGGGTATAACGAATGTGAAAAATTAAATGTTATATTAATGTCATCACCTAATCTGTACTAGGGCTCGAGTCGCAACTACCACAAGCCTGCCTCCATAAGGTGGCGGATGGTGACCAGCACCGAAGGAATAACAAACTCGGGGACATATTTGCCTATGTACTTGTACACTAAAATGTTACCAACTCAATGCAAAAGTGCAAAAGGTAAAGGAAAACAAAATACAAAACTACTATGTATAAACATCAAATATGCATCCACCTATAAATTTTATAAGTACAACCATGTAAACTAAAAAGGGAATGTGGAAAAATACATGCCCCACAAGAAAACTGCCACAGCCTGACAACATGTTGGATAGTAAAGCAGTTGATAGAGCCCTGGTAATGGATCCCATGCTATAAACACTACATGCAGTCCAAGAACCATGTATCCCTATGCTCTTTTAGTGTCATGATAAACCCGTCTTTTGTCTGCAAGATCACACAGATTGCGGGAAAAGCCCATGAAATAGTATAAAAATACTTATTAGGATGCCTTGATGGCTCAAGAGAGCAACATGTCAAGTACTAGAGAGGGAAGCAGTATAGAGTACAAGGTATAATAAAAGAGTACAGATCAACCCAACAAATAAGTGATGTAAGCTTTTCCAAACACGAGCATCTAAAATAGTGAGAATGTGAACTTCTTGTCGAGTCTTACCCACCCACATTATAAGATTAGACTCATCCAACTAGGAGAATCTAGACACAGAAAGCATGTGACATACCCCACTCATATTCACCTTTCCGAGAAAGAGAGTAACCAAAATCCAAGGAGTGGGTACACAAATATGATATATATATATATGTGTGTGTGTGTGTGTGTGCTCAACCAATGGAACTCAAATAATGGAGTAAGGGGATCTCCATATCAGTAGCTCATCCTAGGAAATGAGATGCTAACCGTTCTAGAAGTAAACACTATCAAATCCCATCATCCCATACGTCTGCCCTGAACTGCATGTCAATGGGGTCAATCACTACATCGTGATATTATCCACTTTTGGCAGTTCTGTCTCACCCACACGGTTTTAGGTCATGCCGTAAGGATACGTCTTGGTGGTAAACATTTCCATCTTCCTTGATGGTATAATGATTCATCATTTACCTCTCGCCACTATGCCGCATAGTCGAGTGATCATGCCACGATGTCCTGAACCCACTATCTAGCCCAGCTGGAGGATATTCTTATAAATGTTTCTAGCGAATGCAACTACCCCGCCCTGCGGGATGGTATGCCATGAAAGAGTAATTAGCGAATGACACTACCCAACTATGTTGGAGGGTATGTACTGAATGATATTGTCAAATACAACGGCCCAGTTGCGCAGGAGGGTAAGCCCAGAACGAGTAACTAGAAAAAAAACTACCCAGCTGCATTGGAGGGTATGCCCTGAAAGAGAATGATGAATGCCACTACCCAACCTCACTAGAGGGTAAGACTAAAAGATCATGGTGAACACCACTGCCCAACCTCATTGGAGGGTAGGCTGGGATTTCTCTAGTGATTATGAAAACATCATTTCACCAATTGTTATAATCCAGAATCACCTAAGATAGGAATTTTACTCGCAACATCTCACATTGTACCTCAAATGACACTATAAAGGGCACCATTGTGTCATGTAGGGAGAAACACCGGGGATTTGAAACTCGTAATCCAATATCTGAATTCCGATTAAATAGGTACAAGAGGTAGAATATTGGTAGTGGTACGTGGTGTGTGAGGGGACCACACCATGTGTGACCCCTCCACATCGCTTGGCCGCATACCTAACCAATTTCGCGTCCCAAAAAGTTTAACAAGTACCCCAACATGTCAATGAACTCCAATAGTGCATGGCACAATAGTTGCAAAGATTATGAGCGCATGATGCTCATCACTATGCCAGAAGGTCAGAATCATAGATTAGCCGACACACATCCTCGAATAGTCCCAAAACATCGACCGTGTCATTTCACATATCTTTTCCACTCTCACAGGAGTCAGATATGTGACCAAAACTTTGAATTCTCTTCAAACAGGTCACAAGGATATTACAATGGTATTCCTTTCATGTTCCCACGTTTAAGGTGGCCATGAATAAGTCTATCAACATCCAAATGGATCACAGTGTCGCGATACTTACAAAATAACATGCAAGGTAGACTATTAACTCCTCCGAAATGGACTCCTAATTTAGAAGTTGCACCTCCTAGCATCTTACACAAATGGCGCCCCATGGGGATGACACCTCGATCATGAAACACATCACATGGTTCAAGCCATTTCGATCCGTGCAGATAAACACATAATGTAGGCTACTCATTTTCCTCCAACATAATTATGAATCAAAAGTCGTAAAAACATTACATACATCTGAATGTTGCCTCGTGGGGATCATTCCTATGACCAAAATTTTGACGGGAGGATTGTTTCATCACAATCCCCTCTGAAGAACACTCAGAAATGAGTACACAAACACCACAAAAAGATATCGAGTGAAAACGTGGAATTTCATTGTAAAACGAGTGAACCAGGACCGATGGGGGCCACACCTTTTCTCAAACCCAAAATCATTAAAATGTATATTAAAAAGTCTGCACGAGGACAGGGGGTACACTACGACAGATGCGCATAAATCGGACATCCCAAACGAGAGTTAGGTTTGATGAAAAAATAAATAAATAAATAATTATTTATTTATTAACATTTAGTGTTTCATTCCACCAAGTGAAGAAACCAAACTGCAATGATTCAAACAAACTTTGGGGAGACCACCTCAACTCCAGGGTCACAACACCTCAAACGACTCATCAAATGGACGTCCGTTTGTGAGATACGCCGGTTTCATTTTTTAATAAAAATTTATAATTATTTAATTAAATAATTCATGGTCAATCGAAAACATGCACGAAATATAAATTCTCTAAAATCAATTTCAAAATGTCTGTATCAATGAGACTTACTCGTGGTCATAGCTGGAATGTCAAATGGGAACACCGTTTAGAATTTGTTCCCCATTGAGCGTGAAGGGGACCAATTGAGCTAGTCCATCCCAGCCGGCCTGGTCTAGACTACTAGCCTGCTACCAAGCCAGGTGTTCGACCCAGCTCACCATGAACCTATGGTCATGGCCCATGCTGACACCATAGAACTCGCGGGTACGGTTCTCCTACTCTGACCGGCCACGTGGATAGTCTTTGTCGGTAGGCCGCACTAGCAGGACCCATGAGACTTTGGTCCTTATCCCCCCCCCCCCCCACCTGAGGCACTAACCTCAGGGCTCCCTCCTGCTGAGCGTAGTAGTGAACCACATCCTATAATTGTTGATATTGTATTCGGGCACTGTGTCTGCTGTCCCGTGCTCCACTGTGCTATGCCGAACCCTGCCTAGTCACGCCACTGACCAACCTGCTCAGCCACCCTCTCGACCGCGCCACCCCTATGCTTTCTGCTCGCTACACGTCGTGCCGAAACTAGCCCTACGAGTGCCACCTCAGCTTTCCATAACACGCTGAAGAGCCACCTCAAATTGCATTCATGACAAGAAGCTACGGTTGACTTTACCGTCCAGCCTTGTGTTTCCTTGCCAAAGTCCCACACTACGGATGCAAACTCCAGTTGCCTTCACTACAATGTCGCCCCAACCTCCAGCCACCGACCATGCTAGGGCCAAGGATTCTGTCTGCCGCCACAACCACTCTGGAAGCTTGATATCAAATCTAAAGGTAGATTTGGGATCCTATGGAAAAGGCCTTCAAAATGCCAACCACCGATCGACGATACATTGATGTTTTAGCACATCTGAATTTTCGGACAACGAACGACAAAGAATGCGCCGAACATAGCATTTAGAACGGGGCCCATACAATGGGCATGATCATTTTTCCATATTCATATTTCTAAAATAATATAATTTAAAATGAACAATTGAATAGAAACCTAGTAATTTAAGAAAGGTGAAAACTAAACCATATTTCTACCTCGATTTGGCCGTTTTTTTGATGGCGATGCACCCCTATGATCCCGCTTCGATCGGGTGGAGTTTGATCCTCAATCTGATGAAGAATGGGGATAAACGCCGATGAATGGTAGAGAGAGATAATGATAGAGGTAGAGTGAGTGGTAGACGGAAAAACCCTTACTCAAAACTCTTATTTTTCTATTTGTTGAAAAGCTCGCTTAGCGCGGAATCTGAAACTATCACGCCCTCTAATTTTATAGCGTGCCTAAGAAAAACACGCCATTTTTACTCAACGGAAGTCTCATATTCTCATTCCAAGGCTTCTTTTGTATGTTACATGAAAATAATTCCATGGATAAAAATCACTAAGTGGTTATTCCAAAATGATGATTTTTCCCCAGGGTGTCTTTTCTCAAAACAGTCCTACACCAATAATGATTATACCCCTCATAGGGTAAAAAAAATGCTCTAAACTCAACCATGGTGTCTGATTCCCGATCAACGTTAAAATTTGAGATTTATTTGGGTTTGAGCTATTAAATGATTTGATTAATAAATTAATACATCTCTTTACATACGAATAATTAGTGAGGGGTCTGAACGACCCGATTTGACAAGATTTATGTCGGACCTAGGGTCAAAAATGTGTTTCGAACCCAATAGGGTTCTAATATTTGTGATTGGATCAACCCTAGAGATATCATATTTTTGTTGCCCGAATAGTAGAAAAACATATAATAATTTTGTATAATTTATTCTAGGAACACATTGCCACATAATCGCATGTTGTCTCAGCGCATGGCTCTAGAAACACATGTTGAAATAATCCACGTCCTACTGGAAAAAAACTGGGTCTCTACATCATTCCATACATCATGATTTTCATCCTCGAAAACCAAAACTAGTAGAAACAACTCTGGATAATGAGCTCACACCGGACTCTCCTGCTCCCAAGAAGGAATGCACAACACCATTCTAGCACAACACTTGTACCAAAGGGATTGTTCATACACATAAGGTCGACTACATCTGAAGACATGCATAAGAACCCACATCTTTATCATAAACTGTGACACATGGAAGATGTCAAGCACACAATCCTACTATTGGAAGGGTAGGTTATGGTGGTAGGCAACCTCGCCATCTCATGCATGATTTCCGAACGGCCTGAAGAAACTCAACAGACTTCCATGACTGAACCTCTATATTTCTCATCATGATTGGAATCATGGTTTGTCCCTAGAACGGGGTCTTGTGATTCCCTCCATCATAATATTCATCTGGTGAAACACACAAGGATATCTGGTAATGAAATACTTCATAGTCAGTGCATCAAAACCAAGGATCTCTTAAATGGTCGAGATGTGATGATTCAACACTATCAACTAAATAAATGTTTCACCCTCCTGGTCCAATAGAGTCAAATTCAAGAATGATAAATTCTACGAAACATCCCGCACCTGGAGAGCATGCGACTCTCTGCTATGGGCACAAGCTATAACACTACCACATTTTAGAGCATAGACTACCACGAAGTCCTAGTCCTACAAGAATTTCAACTAGTACCGCCATATCAGGTTCAATTATCTCTAGGTGAAGGTTCACTGGAGACACTGGTGGTCTGAGCATACCACAAAGCGCTCACCCATAATATAGCATCTCCAAATTCTTATGTCGAAGACTACAACTACCAACACCACATATTGGTTTGCATAGTTCTTTTTATGGGGTTTCCATCACTTTTATTGGGAATTGATAATAGTATAAAGATTTATGTTGAGTACCCATTGTACCAAAAAACATGGCAGGTGAGAAAATTCATCCAACCACAAGAGGCTAAACACAAAATCACATGGAATAACCCAAGCATATTTTCCCATAATTCAAGGAGGGTAATCCCAAAACAAGTACTCTGCCAAACCCACAAGTGGAACCTAAAGTAAATGGAGGTCATGCTTAAATTCCCCACCAACAAAGCCAAAACCATCTCTGACACTCCACCGCACAACCCTGCCTTGAATTCACATGACATAGGGACTCATCTACCGACCCTCAATATTATCCAATTTGGGTGCTACTGACTCTCCATAAAAGTATTTCTCACATCACAAAAATAAATCTTAGTGGGGGAAGAAACCCTCTTTCATTTTAATTCAATGCTACATCGTACAACACTGACACGGGGTTTCACGTTTGCCCTGTATGACCCTCGGTAACCCCTCGATCAAGGAGTTAGAAGAAAAAAGTTCCTCCCACAGTTTCTAACATGTTCTAATATAAAAATGTAGAAAAATAAATATATAATTCCTCTAATAATCTCACTTACTGTAGAATTGTAGACAACCATAGAAAGCATATGCTCATAGCTCTGTTAGCCAGCTCCTGATCCTGACATGGACCGCCTAGTGGTGGTGGAAGGACCTTGAAACATCTTCCACCAACCCCTGATCTTTATGATCATCTGCCATCACCGCCTCCCTAGGACCAGCCTATCATCACCTATGAGATCTCTGATCACGAAGCATCCTCTATCGTGGAGGCACATTTTCCAACTACATAGAAAAATCTTCACATCAGGTCAGGTAGTCTCGCACCACATGACCTCGCCCATCACAAGTATAACAACAGTCCTCCCTAGACTGTCTTAGTTCTCAACATTGTCCCCAAATTTTTTCTTGAGTTTTATCAAGGGAGGCCACCTATGAATAGGCCCTTCCAACTGACATTTCTAGTTGTGGATGTCATCCCATATCTATAGCGACCACTTCCAAAATTGGCCAACTGGGGTCCCTCTGATTGAAATTTCTCTGTCACCAGTGCATGTTCCAACACCCTGAGATGGGTGAGGATGTACAAGGGAACTACACAACCATGAATATCCACTCTGAAGACCCTTCTCAAACTTCCTGGCCCAATAGTTTCCATTATGGACCATGTTCAAAGAGTATCGATTAAGGTCTATGAACATAGTTACGCACACAACCACTGCCATCACTCTCCACTGAATCTTCATAAGCTTATTAAACTGTATGGAGCGTAAGAAGGAGGGGTAGTACTTCTAAAAAAATAGCTACTACTAGTCTTCCCACCAGAGTACATACTCATCATGCATCTGAGTAACCCATCTCTACCAATGCCAAACAGATCTGTGGAAAAAGGTTGGATATTAAATCCACCATCTAACATGTCCATGTATGGATAATCATGAAGAGGTGAACAAGTAAATCAAGGAAACCCTTCACTATCAAAGGGTATGGATCACCGCAGAACCTCAGTGGTCTCTAATGATGTAACTCATGTAGCGCTCTCAGCCATCACTCATCATCAACCATTGTTGCCGCTACAAACTTCTCGACCACATGTGGAGGTGTTGCGAAAAATCCTCCTAGAGAAAGGGTAATAAAATGATGGATCCTGAACAACGGCCTAATCAATCATGGATTCCACCTTATGAACTGGAGCTAGTATCTTGGCTGCCTATCAACGTATAGGAATCCTGAATCCGATCAAGGAGTACTGTAGTCAAATAGGAATATATATATATATATATTTAAAATGATGGGGATATAAATCAAGAAGGATGGTCAAAGACTCAATCCTATATGATGCATGTACCAATGGTCCATTCAATAAGTGTCTCAATGCACTGAACAAACAAGTGGGTAATCAGGGTCATGATGAATAGATACGTCAGACGTCGTACTATCGATGGACTCCCTAGCTTGAGAGCCGCTCTCAAGACACATTGACAATATTTACCTAAAACCCAACTAATTACTCTTTAGGGATCATCTAAACAACATCCCATGGAATGAACCACATTTGATACAACATTTTCATAACCCGACCTGTACAGGGGCTCGAGCCCCAACTACCCCATCCCCACCTCTGTAGGCCAGGGGCTGACGACTAGAACCGAAGGCATAAATAACTTAGGGAGCCTTTTCCAATGTACTTGAACACACATATTCTACCAAATCAAAGCAAATTATAAGGGGGAATGGAAAAAAAGTTACAACACTGATATGTATAAACCAAAAATATGCATCCACATCTAAAAAATACATGTACAGAATAGTAAACTAAAAAGGGAATTGGGAAAAATAAACTCCCAACCTGAAAATTTCCACAACCCAACAACAGGTGGAAATGTAAAACAGCTGATAGAGCCCTACTCCTAGATCCCAATCTATGACCACCACATACGATCCAAGCACCCTATAACCATATACTCCACTGGAGTCACGATCAACGATTCTATCATTTCCAAGGGCACACCAAGTTTGGGAAAAGACCAAGATGGGGTGAGTCTTAAAATACTTAGGTGGATGCTCTGATGGATCAAGTGGGCAGAAAGTGAAGTATTGTAGAGGGAAGTAGTAGATAGGAAAAGTTACATTAGAAGAGTAAATCTCATCCCAACAATGAAGAGAAGTATGCTCGTACAAACACATGGATCTAAAAACATTAAGAAGATGAACTTATCATTGATTCTTATCTACCAACAGTAGGATAGTAGACTATTCCAACCACGAGAAGCTAGACACGGAAAGTACGTGGCATACCTCATGCATCTTCACCACTCTTAAAATGAGAGTATCCAAACCCCATGGAGTGGGTACTGCAATACGATATATATATATATATATATATATATATATATATATATATATATATATATATATATATATATATATATATCTGTGTGTGTGTGTGTATGCTTATCCAAAGAAACTCAAACCATTGAGTAAGGGGATATCTATATATCTAGCTCATCCTAGGAAAAGAGGGGGAAAAGGTTCAACAAGTAAAAACCATCAATTTCCTAGAATCCAACATGTCTTCCCTAAACTGAATGTCAAAGAGGATAAATCACTACACCTTGAGATTATCCTCATTGGGTGGTTATTTCTCACCTGCATAGTTTTAGGTCACGTCACAACGGTACATCTTGGTTGGAAAATTATTCCACTTTCTTGAGTGTTCTAATTAACGTCAATTATATCTCGTTGATATGTTACATAGTTTAGAGATCATGCCACAATGTTGTGAACCCACTATCAGACCATGATAAAGGATATACTTATAATAGTTTCTGGATAATTCCACTACCCATCCCAACTGAGGGGTAATCCCTAAAAGTGTAACAGGCGAATTCCACTACCTATCTAAGTGGGAGGATAATCCCAGAAAGAGATAAGATAACACCACTACCCAACTGCGATGGAGGGTAATCCCAGAAAGAGTAATTATTGAATGCCATTTTCCAACTACACCGGAGGGTAATCCCTAAGAGATAATGGAGAATTCCACTACCAAGACTCACTAGAGAGTAATTATAAAAGAGAACGATGATAAAAACATCCCAGCCTCGCTAGAGGGTAAGAAATGATTGCTCTAGTGATTCTTAAAACATCGCATCCATCAAATTCATCATCAATCATCACCTCTGATAGGTATTAAACTCGCAACATCTCACATCGTTCCTCGAAAGATGCTATGGAGGGAACCATTGCATCGTGCTCCAAAATAAGCTTTAGATAGGCTACTCGCACACCAAAATTAGAGTTCAAGATAAATAGGTACGATAGATAGAAGATTTGAAGTGGTACGTGGCACGTGTGGGGCCCACAACACTTTGGACCCCTCTTCATCACTTTGTCGTATACCTAACCATTTATGGGACCCAAAAGGGTGAACAAGTGCCACAACGTGTCAAGGTATTCCAAAGGTACTTGACACAATAGTCGCAAAGATGACGAGTTCATGACACTCATCACAAAGCCGGAGGGTCAGAATCATAGGTTTTCTTACACTTCCCCTCGACCTATCCCATAACACGATCATATCTATTCACACATCTTCTCCATTGTCACAAGAGTCGAAGCTATGACCTAAGTCATGGATTCTCTTCAAACATGATAATGGATCTCCACTGATATTCCATTAATGTTTCCACATTTAATGAGGTTATGATAAAGGCTCTTAACATCCCAATGGATCACACCATTCAGTTCATTGGGGATAAACAATCAAGGTAGGCTATTCGCTCGTCCAAAACAGACTCATGATGCAGAAGATACATCTCATAACATCACACACAAACGGCACCCCATGGGGCCCCCACCTCAATCACGAAACACATCACGCTTATCATACAATTGTGATTCTTGCAGACAAACTCACAATATAGGCTATTCATTTTACTCGAATTGAATTATGAAGCCTAATTTGTACAAAAAAAAGCATACGTCCAAATGCCGCCTCGTTCGGATCATTCCTCAACCCCGAATTTAGGATCTAGAATTAAGTAATTGTAATCCCATCATAAATTCACTCAGAAACAAGTTCTTAAACACCCCAAAATGATGTCTAGATAAAAACATACATTTCACTATAATACGTGCGAACATGGAACTATGGGTCCCACACCTTTTCTCTAACCCGATTGCTTCGAGAAGCATCTCAAAAAGTATATACAAGTACTGGGGTCACACTGCCACTAATGGAGATCTAATCAGACATCCCAAGTTGGAGTTAGGTCTGATGCAAGAATAGTTATTTATTTATTTATTTAATTATTTGCAGTAAGCATTTCATTCCACAGAGTGACAAAACCAAATTGAAAAGATCCCAAACCATCTTTTCTGGGACCACCTCAACTCCAGGGACAAAAAACCTCTAACGGTGCATCAAACAGAAGTCCTGTTTTTGAGATACATCCTTGGAAGCTTTAATAATAATTTATTTTTATTCATTTAAAGAATTTGGTGTCACTCACCTTTGTGAACAGAACATAAAATCTCATTAACCCATTTCAGAATTTTCTTCTCCATATGAAGGACCCGTGGTCGTAGATGGCGCATCAAAAAGACACTTCGTTTAGATACGTACCCCATAGAACACGATGGGGTCAAACTTATCTGGTCCTTCCTAGCCGGCCCAGCATAGACCACTGCCCTACGGCCCAGCCGTGGGTCCAATACAGCTAGTGACAACCCCGTGGTTGAGGCCCATGCCCACACCACCCAACTCGCGTGTCCACTTCTACCGCTCAGATCGGCCGCACGACCGGTCTTTGTTAGCACTCCGCACAAGGATGACCCGAAATATGCATGTCTTTGTCCACTGATCCCCCACTGAGGTGCTAACCAAGGGTCCCCCTATTGGTGAGCACGACAGGGCCCCACTGCCCAGACTCGCGGACAGCACCTGTCGGCACTGTTGTCCATCGTCCAGTGCTAATCTGCGCTCCCTCGGACCCTGCCTGTTCACGCCGCTGAGCAACCTGCTCTATCTCCCTCTCAACTGCGCCACCCAAGTGTTCCCAGGTTACTGCACGCCTCACCAACATTGGCACTCCGAGCTCTACCTCAACCTTCCATATTGCGCCGAAGACCAGCATTGACCTATCATCACACCGAGCACATCTGGTCAATGTCGTTGTCCAACTGAGTGCTAACTTGACAATGACTCACGTTTTCACTACAGACTCCGACCAGCTCCCCTGCTGCACCACCCCAACCATTGGCCACCTCCCTTTTTAGAAGAGGGGCTTCCATCGGCCACCACAACCACTCATGAAACTTGATTTCAAATCAGAAGGGGGATTTGGGATACTCGAGACGAGGCCCTAACAGCGCCTCCCCCAGATCGATGATATGTTGATGTGTTGGCGAATCCGAAAATTCAGATGAATAATGATGAAGAATGCGTCAAACATAGGATTTGGAATGGGGCTCAGATAATGGCTATCTTCATTTTTCCAAAATCCATTTTCTAAAATAATTGAATTAAAAATTAAAAATTGAATAAAAACCCATGAATTCAATAAAGGTGTGATAAATAACCTGATTGCTACCTCTATTCAGCCGTTTTTCATTAGAAATGTGCCCTCTGTGATAAATATTTGATCCAGTAGAGTTTCATCCCCGATCTGAGGAAGAACGGAAAATAACGCCGAAGAACGGTACAGAGAGGGGGTGTGATAAGAGAAAACCATTACCCCAAACCATTTTATTTCTATTTATAGAAAACCGGCTTAGAGAAGAATCTGAAACTATTGCACCCTCTCATTTTATAGTGCTCCTCGAAAAAACGCGCCATTTCGAAAACAATGGAATTCTCAAATGTCAATTCTGAGACTTATTTCAATTTTTATTCAAAAAGAACATTAGGGATCAAAATCACTTAATGGTTATTCCAAAATGTCGATTTTTCACCTGGGTGACTTTTCTCACAAAGGGCCTATACTGATAATGATTATACCCCTCACAGGGTAAACAACATAATCTGAACTCAACCATGGACTCGGATTCTTGATTTCAGTTATCGTATGTGGGTTATTTGGGATTGAGCTATTAAATGAATGGATCAATAAATAAATTAATCAATTTACCTAGCATTAATGTGCAAGGGTTCAGAACATCTCATGCCGACATGATTTCTATTGCGCCTAGGGTAAACATCGCCTTTCAAACCCAATTGTTGTATCAGATTTCTGATCTAATCAACAATTTAATAGATATCCAATTTCAATTTCATGAATAGTAAATAACAGTTATATTTTTTTATAATTTATTCCGATCACATCAGGCCTCAGAATTGTACACTATCTTAGCGACTGTCTGTAGATACAGATTTTGAAACATTTTAATATCTTATAGGGAAAACCCCATGTCTCTAGAAATAATATATAAATAATTAAATAATCATAATTTTTAGTAACATAACAACATTGGATTTCCACAGACAATCTATGAATATTTTTTTCTCTGGTGGATGTCCTAGATTCTAATTCCGCTTGCATGGCTATTGTGGAAATTTCTACATGTTTATATCTTGTTTTTTTGAGATGTCTTTCATATAAAAATTATAATTATTTCATTTGAGATTATTATAGGAAAAAACCTATTAAAGAATCTTTTTTTCCGAGATATGATAAATGATATTTCAAAGTGATAATACATCTACCATTAACAATTTCATTAATTGTTTTCATTTATTTGAAAATGTGTTCACTTTCATATATTCATTATAATTTAACATTTATTATATATATTTAAAATTTTATTATAACAAATCATTAATTATTTTTAATTTTGTGTTTCAAATTAAAAAATATATCAACTTATTAGGAATTTATAGAAAATACAGAGTGATATATTGCATAATAACGTAAAGCTATTACATATTACATATATATATTTATTATTAAATATATTGAAAATAAATTTATAATTATCTGGATTATCCAAGGATGAAGTGTTTTTGTTGATTATCAGAACATAATGTTTTAATAAGAACCAAAAAATATATAATCACATTATGTGTTAAAATAATAGTGTACTTATCATGATATAACATTAATTGTAATATTAATTGAATTTATAACAACAATCATATTCAAATGGATTTATTGTGCCTCGTAAATAAACATGAAAATGTATTTATAGCTAAATAACATATCATCACTATCCCAGCGTCATTTGTAATGTATTGAAAATTTTCATAATATTCTTGAAATCTATTTTTAAAAACATTTATTTGGTGTTCTATGAAAATAATATAGGATGATTTTTTTGTCATTGGAAGATCATTTGATGTATACCATCAGAAACATAATTTTGTACATAAATAACACGAGGAAAAGATCAATATTGTGTTATAGTATAGACTTATTCTGGGACATCAAATTCCAATTAATAAAATTGTGGTTTCTCTACTATATTAAACATTAATCCATGTCTTGGTGAAGGATTACATTGGCAATATGGATGAAACAAAAAACCATTCAGACAAAATCTATTTTTCTATCTCTTATTTTGATTAAATTAACCCATATACAACCTTCATATTATGGTTACCTCTTGGTACATGATTTTAATATGATACCTAGGATTTATAAATTTTTTTTGAGGAATTTCATAAAATCTTATTTATCATTTTTATGAATTCACAAAATGTAGACAAACACCCAAACAACAACACTAATTTTTCATCGATGTTTCTTAAACACATACTACAAAAATAAACAACATAAATTGTAATATTTGATATTTATGTCTATACATGAATTATAAAAAAATTAATAATAATACATGAAAAATAAATAATCATGGATACTACTTAAAACTCATTTTTGAAAATAATATATTCCAAAATACATGGAGCACCTCATTTTCACTATTATTTTTTACCAACACCAAAATCCATACATCTGAGAAACCAACATAACCCTACCATGGTTTTTCCATTAAAAAACTATTATTTGACTTCTACCAAATAAAAAAATTACCAATGAAAACACATTTTTGGATAGAAGAATGTAGAAAATAAAATTTTCAAATGTCCTCCAGAAAAAAATGTTAATTATATATGTTATTATTGGAATTTTTTTATAGTATTTTTCATATATGAAAAATTTCACTGTTCATAAAAAAATTTCCTAATGAGTATATGACCAAATAACCATATGATGATACTCTAGTAATGATGAAAATACTATAAAAATTATGTTACTCCTTCTGAATTCTAAAGCATGTTAAAATGATATTGTCCTATATAATAAAAATAATTGTTCGATCCAAGGAAGAAAAAATAGTACGAGTAGAATCAACCAAAATTTTATACACTAACCCCCATTTCCTCAATCATTAACACAAAATGTATGAAAAAGATATCTCTTACAACATCAATTTAGAAAACTAAGATCATTTCATCATCGCATTACCATATTTAAAATGATCAAATCCATTTAGCTTCACATGATGTTTTCATCTTTATTCTCCGACTTCAACTCTTGGTAATTAAATCATTTCACAATATATTACTTCAAATTTCTATACATTAATCACTAATAGATTTTAACTTTGTTGATTATTAGACATGAAACTCCATGTAACATTATGATAAGATAAATGAAAACCCCTCACCCTTAATGCATGAAATGCCACTTCCCAAAATACAAAAAAACATGAACCACAAATGAAATTCCAGAAAATATTATATCTTCCATCCAAATTAATAATCCAAAACCCACTTCATCTACAAAATAGAAGAAAATAAACACTCAAACAACCCAGTCATCCTTTTCTATGTTATTTTTATTGCTAATAGGATCAATTACATTCAAGGAGTTTCTAGTTTATAAATTCCATATCATCATCTGGGTGACAAACCTGAAATAATATAAGATACTAAAATCCTAATATATAGTGTGAATTGAACATTAAAAGTATAATCGTTTTCCTCAGTTATTCATATAAGTTGATATGCAGGTGAATTTGAAGATATTAAATTTACAGAGTATCTTTATTTAAAAGTTCATATTGCTATATGATATATTTCTTATTATCATAGTCACATTTCATACTTAAATGTATCAAATTCATAATACATTTAATTATAAATAATATTCACCCAATTAAAAAAATAATCAAATTTTTATTTCATCAATGTAAATCGTTACACAATTAAGAGAAATGAATATCATTAAATTGATTCAAGTATAGTATGATAATAAAAAAAATTAAATAACTTCTCTTAAAATTGGAACCCCATTATGTCGTGGATAGTAAAAAATATTAAATCCACTAAAAATAATATAAAAATAAAATAGGAAAATATAAATATGACTAGTATAACATAGTTAATTTTTATAAAAAAATTAAATCAATATAAGAAAATTATGAATTAGAAATTTAAGAGGAAAATATCAGAAGTATAAGGGTTAAATGATAGTTGGGATATAAAAAATCAATGGGAAGTTTAATGAAATGGTTATAATATAAATTAGACCATTAAGAACATCGATATTGTTACCATAGTATAATGAAATGTATCTATTTTTTAACTTGAATAAATTAAATGTATAATTATATTATATTGAAAATAAAATAATTATATGAATTATTAAGAGCATGGAAAGTATATGCTTATATTTTACATAATGTATTTGTTAAAAAAATTAGAAAATAAATATTTTTTATATTAAGAATTAAATATTTGAATAATATTTATTTAAAATAGATAGAATTAGTTTCATTATTGTAAAAAAATATGTTTCAATTCGATATTCTTGATTATTTTTTATTTTTCTAAATACATGAATGATGTGGTTAATAGTAAAAAAATATATTTTTTAAAGAACATATCATTTATGATGTGTTATTGATGAAATATGTATCAATGTAATTATTGATTAATATTCAAACAAAACATTATTATTAATAATATAATACAATATATAAAATTTGTAAATTCAATTTTGATAAATAATAGCAAATTTTTGAAATTTGAGTTTAAAATTTATAACATTTAAAGCATATTGTTGATTTTTGTCAATTAATTTATTAATATATTTATGGACAAATAAGTTATGTTGAGATTTAATGTAAATAAAATATCGTTCTTGAAATTTAATTTAATTAATAACCCCAAATAGGGATTCTATTTCACATTTTGTCCCTAATATTATATTATAATCTCAAATTCATCTCCCAAATAACCCTCACCTCCAAGTATAAATATTTACACTCACCATAGACGAAAATAACATATATAAATCATTAAAATAAAGAATTTATAGTGATATCCCTTGTCTTAAAACTCTTTATAGTCATGGAGATGATATATTCTCATCCATTAAATGCTGAATTTTTAACATAAATCATGTTCAATTTATCCCTTGTGTACTATGATATAGTTTCCCATATGTCATTCCCTAGGGGGATGAAAAATTAGTTATTTACTAAATTTTTTTATTTTTTTATATTTTGGAAAATTTATTTAGGATATTACAATAATTTTTTCATTAAAATAAAAAATAAATTACCTAAAATTGATAAAATATTTTCATGATGTGCTATACTGGTAGACATAATTTATAATTTATTTTATCATCATTATCAAATAATTTTATCTCTATATAATTTCATAATGTAATGCTCCAAATCCTTGAAAAAACACCCCATTAGATTTCTTAAGAATGATATTCATCCAATTATGTCTTATAGAAGGATGTTTTTTCAAATGGAAATAGTAATACTATATATGAATCAATAAATATAGAAATTGGGAATAAACCCACTATACTAAAAAATGTTAACGATCTATAGTAATTTACATTGTAATAATACGGCTTCATATACTCATATTCTTCCTAATCAAATTATAACCACAATAAATATGAAATTAATCCATTTTTAAAAATATTATTAGTCATGTTATATGTAAATAGATAAAATGTGAGTAAAAACATTAATGAACCAACATCTATTAGAAAAACATTGAATAATAATTTATATTTTATATATATATAAGACATGAAAATGATTAAAAAAATATCTATGTCATCGAACTTGGTTTAGACAAAAGTTGATCATGGTAGACATGACCAAAATATAAACATTCACCATTCATATAACTATAAAAAATTGACATATAATTAACACAAATACGTTGTCTGTGAAAATCTTGATATGGTAGATAACATATTCTTAAAATATAATTACAATTTTATCCATAATACCACCCAAAAAATCTAGAGTGATCCCACCTATTATATATTATTTCAAAAAAAATTATAAAATAAATAATATTAATCAGCACTATAGAAAAGGAATCACGAATCCCATATAACATCATGTAATTTTAGAATATAGTACAACTCTTATATATCTAATATTACTCTTAAAAAAGCTAACCACCTGTATACGTACTGATTTTTAGAAAACATATACAATTTTCAACAATATTTATTCACATATATTGATTTAAAATTATTAACTACATTATAAAAATGTTCTAAATGAATTATACCATTTTTTTGGTTCATTAACATTTTTTTTCATTTTATGGTTTGGTGAATAGAGTTAAATCATTAAATTAATAAACTAAAATCATAACATAAGGGAACTAAAAAATTCTATAAACATTCAAAAATATATTCTAAATTGTAGATTTAATATAATAATTCATTTATATTTATGAATAAATGGTAACAATAGTAGTTAATATCCAAATATAGAAACATAATTATAATAATCACTTAAGCTTCCAATGGTCTACATTTTATACCCTCATCAAAATGAATGACAGAAAAAAAATATTTCTACAAACAATATTTTTTTGATAGAATCATTAATGTGAAAACCATTTAATAATATGAATATTTTATTATATATTTATAGTGGAAATAAAAAAACAATCTTAACTTCTAAGTATATGGGTTCTATAGTCTCCATCTTATCGAGTGGTGACTACATGAAAAAATATAAATCCCCAACTATAGTCACTTGAATAAGAACCATGTTAGTGTTCCTTCTGATCTCAAAAATTCCTTGAAATATTTCTAAGTATGTTAAAAAATAGTGAGAGTTGATATAAAAACAATTGAAAATTATACTTTTTCAATATTAACATAAAATATCATATGAAAAAAATATTCATATAAATGCCAAATTAAAACTATTGGACCATAGAAAATGTCCAACCATAAATAACAGAGAATATTAACATGGTTTAATAGAATTATAATAATGAACTACATATGAAAAATTATTCAAAATCATCCCATGATAGTTCGATCTAATACAAGAATTAAACCAAATAACTATAATGGATACTCAAAAATTTAACCCCAAACCCATCCCATTGTCAATAGAATAATTCTTTTAAAATGATTCTAGTTGGATATCATATAAAATAGGACACCCTCGAGTGATTATTTATGGTTTAACAACTCATCTGTTTACCAATACAGGGTGTGGAAAATAAATTTCAATAGGAAAAATATATTATTGTGGTTTCTCTAATATACCTTAAAATTTTTGTGTGTATATGGATAGAAAAAAAATAAAAAAATAAAATTCAAATATCTGTCTTCTAAAAAGAGAATCATAACAATAAAACACACCTATATCATCCATTTCATGTGGAATAAGTTGTATTTAGTCAATGTTTCATCAAGTAACTTGATTGGTACCTTCTCTTTCAATGCACACAATAAAAATGTTAACATTTCACATTCAATATCATTTCCTAAACCATAACCTCTACCTCTGGGATGGATCAAATAATCATATTTCTTCTAAAGCTCAAACATTGGGTGGCCTTAATTCCAACAACCACATCCACCACATAAATAAATTTCATCCACTCTCCCAAAATTATGTTTTACATCAAATCACATAAAACATAAAAAACAAAGTCACATGACTCTATAATGTCACTTAGTGTAAGCTATTATAACCACATAAATTATCCAAAAATATCAAATAGGGTATCTCTCGTAATTTCTACTCCCAATTATATGACTAGTGAAAAAACTATGATCAAAATCCTCTAACCCTATGATAAATATACTAATAATGTGACACCCTATATTTGATGAATGAAATCATTTTACATTGTTTATATTATTCAGAATTGTTGAGTTTGTTAACTTTATGAGGTTGGAGGTTAAAATTGAATAAAATATTGAATATTTTTAATAGATTCCATTAATGATGTGAATAGAATTTCATGTAATGAATATGTTCATAGAAATAATGAGATGTAAAATAGTTTGATAAATTTCTTCTTTTTTATCATCTAATAATGACATGGAAATAATTTAGGGGAAAAACTTTTATCATTTTGAATCAATCAGAATATTTATTTCATCAAACTTGATATTTACAATATTCCAAACATGAATCACAATTTTTTGTCATGAATAATATCACCCCAAATGATTTTTTAAATCCACTACCATTTGGGTAAAAACCGGTCTTCCATGTTTCTACTTAACTTATATAATCCTTATAGTATATTTAGGATAATTTATTATTTTTAATGGTTTACTTCATGATTTATTATTCCTTTGGATATTGAAAATGAATTTAATTTAGTATAATATACGACCTACCAAGATCAATAAGGATTTTTTTATAAAATAAACCATTTTGATATTGGTGAATCATCAATATACATTTTCAAATAGATAATAATGGTAGAATTTTTAAATTAAATAAATATGATTTTTATTGGATAATCATATTGAATCTCTAATTTAATGAACCCCTATTCTTTCACGGCATTAAATTTCCTTTCATGGATGATACCCATTACATGTTTGATTGAATGTTAAAAAAGAGAATAGTTATTATAACAATTTATCGATGTAATTTTTTTAATATTAATAGGTTTTAGTTTATATTTAACTGTAAGATTGTTTTTTGGTTTATAGTTACCCATCATTTCCTTTTGGGACCACTATGTGTCATAGAAATGTAAAGACATGAGTGTGGAAGGACATGCATTGTATTTTTGAGTTATGAATTTTCAATGGAAGGTTTCATTCATGGGTGTGTGAGTTACATACTGTGTATAACGTGTGGAAATAATTTATTTTTCTTTTTTATTAAATAATATTTTTGTATAAAAAATATAAATATATTTTTTCTTATTTATTTTATATCAAAATGTTATATAAAATATATTTCACATAGTGGGATGTGTGATATATACTGGTGATTTCAAATAAATTCAATATATTATTCCAATGAATATACACTAAAGTGAGAATAATGAATCGTTTTATCATGACATTATATATGGGCGGTATCATACATTTCTATAAAATTGCATTTATTTTACGGTAATGGAAAATAGGAGAAGAAGCTTCATATATTTTCTATTCTTTTTTTTTCTATATTGGATCCACCTTTAAACCCTATGTCTTGTGTGTATTTTTTTCTCTGGTGCCCTATTTTGAATCATCTTTTATTACTACTAGAATGTTGTTCTTTTATATATTATATTTAGTTTTTTTGGAATACATTAAAACTTTGTATATTGTATTTTAATTATTCGGACAACTATAATTCACAATTTGTTAATGTATATGCAACAAAACAATCCCACTAATCTTTTATTATTCCTTTAGTATTTATTTCCATCCATTGTGTCTAATGGAACTTTATTTGTGGTCATAGGTGCCACTACTCTACCTATTTTTTTGGGATTAGGATATTAATAATCCTATCAGATATGTTTTATCAGTTAGTCGAGAAGGTGGACCAAGAAATATGATGTGTTAGTACATAAAATATATCAGATTTAAAGATAGAGTTATCATTTTAATATTTATATTAATGAAAAATTAGTGGTACAAGTTTGAATGTTTTTTAGTAACATCTATTCATCTTATAAACAATGCACTGTGTGTTTTGTTGATGGGAATATAATATCATGAATTTGAAAAAAACTATCCCATTATAACTATATAATTCATATTTTATTTGATAATTTATTGAATATTATTATGTTTATTTGGTTTGTTATGATTTATAATAATATAATCCATAATTATTAATTAGTTTAGTGACTATGAGAGAATATTTTACGATGGAAATAATGAGATAAAATAGTTAAACGTCCCGGAAATGCAAAAAAAATGGATGCTTTGATTGTGTTTCCACATAATCCAATAGGGAATCAATTTTTTCCCTGAAGTACTATAAAGAAATTACATGTCATATATATATATATGGAATTGGAATAATGAACCATAGAATTTATAATTTGTTTTGTAAATTCAGAGGAAAAATTCCAAAATATTTTATTGAACGTCATGAAATAATACAATAGAATAATGGATTGGTTAAAATATTTTTTAGGGAATCCCTATAACTATAAATAATTAATCAAAAAATGTATAAATCCATTCCTTTAAGGTATTTTAGGATTTTTCTTAAATAAATTATTCATATACCACAAATTTACCAAAATTAATCATTTTTGTAGTCTGATATAAGAAAATATGAATTTTTTGAATTACACTACTATAGTTGTTAAAATAGTTTTTCTCTCTCCAAATCTATGAGAAGGGTTTCACCTAACAGAATGTAAATTTTTGTCTATAGTGTGAGAATTATTTTATTCAATATAATAATTTTCTATAATCATGATTATATAGAAAATGACTAATAGAGATGAATTTGTTGAAATGGATATCATTGTGTATTAAGGTGATGAATATAAACTGTCAAATGTAAATAACCTAGTTACAAAATAATGAGAAAGAGAGAGACAGATAGAGACAAAATTACAAGGAAAAAAGATACTGAGTGTTTATTCAATGTGACCATTATCTTTTCATATGTGTAGTAATAAATCAAGATGATTCCATGGTAGTATCTCAGGGACCCATTAACAGAAATAGTATGGAATGAACTTTTAACTTTAATAGATATGGTAAAAAAGAAATTTTCTTTCTTAAATATTGAAATTCACAAAATATATGTTTCGGGATTGGAGACAATATATCACTTTATTATCACAAATTATTTGGATAATCACCTATGAATAATTAATGTCTAAGAAACGAGTGAGTAAGAGTGATTCTAGAAATACCCATGCACAACATCTGATTAAAACACTATATAGAAGAAATAATAAAATATATTGATCTATTTGGGTGTTGTATATTGTATAACAGAGTATCATGGAGTTGTAATAGAGCTACTTGCTGGTGCATTGTATGATCCTTTTAAACTCAAAATTAATAAAAGTGAAATTTTAAATATGTGCATCCCATTCATTTGATTCATCTCATTGTTAAAAAAAATGGGTTTGAATGAGTAAATGATACCATATATGATTTGAATTCATATAACATATGGTAAATATGATTTTTATGGATTTATGGTGCATCGTGTTCTATAAACCATGATAAAATTGATTTTTCATTGAATTGTATATAACATAAATTTATATCATCAATTTAGATGAAGTAATTGAATATTTATTGGATTTTTAATACCACAATGATTATTATTCTCAAATAGTGAGTTTTAGAACTCATAATGTATTTCAACATATCATTAATGGGAATTCAGAAGTGAATGTTAGAGGAACCTAAAATCTATATCAAATGCGTGTGACCATATTTTTTATTTAATACAATAATATTTGTGCAATATTAAGAAAATTAATACTATATATTTAACTTCCTTTTATGATTGGTACATAGATAAATTTATGGGAAATTTTAATCCATTATATTTTTAGTGGGAAGTGGTATTTTTTTATTTTTCTACATAAAAGGTGAAATTTTATTTTACTTACTTTTGTAGATTTACACTCCTGGGACTGTGAGATTTGAAAACAAATTTTGTATAGATAAATAGAAAAGGATTCATTATACCTAGTAAATTAACTTCAGACACTTCAGTGTTATTCATCAAAATGGAAAATGATCATCTTCAAATATTTTTGGAGGATCATAATATTAATTATGTTTTTATAATTAATTTATTTCCTCTTACTAAAATTTATGGTATATTTTTTTAAATATATATTTGAAATTGGTTTTAAAATTTTAATATATGTTATTATTGTAATGGCCCATCCTTGGGGCCCACGCAGTGACTTCCACAAGCCCGCCTTCCATAGGCCAGGGGCTGACGACTAGCACCAAAGGCATAAATCCCAATAAATAGGAATGTATTGCCTTTTTAAAATTAAACAAACACCATAGAGTAAAAGCGAAAGTAATACACTAAGTACAAAAGAATGTGATGAAAAGAAAATGGGCCAGAATACAAGACAAACTGAAATGTACAACTACAACTGAACAAAAGTACAACAGAAAAGACAAACAACAGGAAAAATAGAAGCAGCTCCTTGGTCATCCACCTCGAATCCTACATGAATGTATGTACAGATAGCATCTTCAACACTCTCGCTCGCCATCCTCCTCTGAGTACCGTCTCATCATGAATTCCACATCTGGATACTGACTCGTCATGAGATCCACCTCCAGGTACAATCCAGTACTTGAACACTCGGCCTCTGTCAGCGCTGTCTGATGTCTGCATCCAACACAATGAGGTGCGGGCATAGCCCTGCAGGGGTGAGTATAACGATACTTATTAGGGACCCAGAGACCCTCAAGGTCTCACTAAATCTAACAAGGATAACCATAAAGAAGGATCTAAACAGATAACTCATACATAGGTGTAAGCCCATACTTATACATAAGTTATCAAGTATCCCATATAAATCATGAGGTATCACACAAATATGAAATCAACAGATAACCATTACATAGTTATATGACCATACATATACCTATGTTATCAAGTCATCCATCTCAATCATGAGTAAAAGACAAAGGTAATTGTCTTAGCTCAAACCAGGATTTTCATTAATGATAATGAAACCAAAACTACTGGAGAACTCCTCCTCTGTCAAGTACAGTATCCCTTTCATGACTCTGAGGCGCTACTCACTAACCTTAGACTATTGAGGTACTCCTCCTATCGAGTACCACAGGTCTGCACCCGAATACAGTAGTGCTCCCTACCAGTGGTCTGCCTCCAAAACACAGTAGGGGTTCCGCTAATATCCTACAGAGGTACTCCTCCAGTTGAGTACCGTGGGTCGGCTACCAACTACCAGGCGCTCCGTCTTCTATGGGTCTATCTCCAAATACCAGCTTCTCCATCCACTGGGATAACTAAATCACTACGACTCGAATCGTCAAGCAGTCATCAGGTCTACAACTACATGGTCTACGTACTTTGTATGCTCGTATCCGGGAGGGTCTGATTCATGAGCCATTGGTCAATACTCCATGTATCACAAAGTCCCATGAATATGTATCACAATGAACCTCCTCATCACATGGGTCTCAAAGCAATAGACGGCGCATCAATCGGACGCCCGGTCTGTGAGTTATTAGCTTTTTTGTCCCTGGGACCAGTAGGTTTCGTGTAGGAACCAACTCGACCGTATCTCAACTGTACCCCGAAATCTCATAGGGGATATTCAAATGGACCGTTTCTCATCGAGATTACCAACGCCGATGACTGTTCGTCAAACAGACGTCTGGTGTGAAAGTTATCGACTTTTCTGTTCCAGGGGCCCGGTTGGATTTCGGGGACAATCCAACCTGACCTTACTCCAACTATGTCCAAATCTCAGGTGAATTATGCCAAAAGAACCGTCTCATCAAGAGGAATCCAACAAAGCTGACGGCACGTCAATCGGACGTCGAGTGCTCAATTTATTACGGTTTCCGCTTCGAGGGTGCGGTTCGTTTCAGGTTCGAACCAACCCAACAGTACACAACCTTTTCCCAAATCTTCATTGTAATATACCAAAACGATCTTCTTGATTGAAGGATCCCTACGCACCTGACGGTGCGTCGATCGGAACTCCATAACATAATATATGGGCATTTGAACGAACCTAGTTCGAAAATATGGGGTCTGGGCCCGATCCGACCCGGCCCAATACCCACTGGGTCAGCCTGAACCGGGCGACCCAACCCGGGTCCGGCCCGATTGGGCGCAACATGACCTGGATCGTGGCTGGACCGGCCCGGCTCAGAAGCCGGCCACGGCTTGGCACTGGCCGTGCAGGACTCAAAGGGGGAACCACCCACTATTTTATGAAATGGCGAACCCTGTGGGATCCACACTAAAACCTATCGTGGGGTTACACCCCCCACCCATGTTTCCTTCGAATCGGCTGGATGTGATGGCCAACCTTCGTGTAACCATGGGATCCCCTCAGGTCCCGCCTCGAGGTGGCGCCGACGGCGGGCACATGCGGCCACCCCTTGGATGTATGCTGCGGCCTTAGGCTGCTGCTCTTTTTCGAACGGCGCGGGGCGACGACACTGCACTCCTCCACCGCGGCCTTCCTGGGCTTCTTCGGCACGGCGCTACGACATAACGCACAACCGAAGCGGCTCTCTCTGGTCGTGACCTTCCTCAGCTTCTCTAGCACCGCGCTCCGGCTCCACGCACCACCGTCGCGACCCGCTCCGACCGTGGTCTTCTTCATCCCCGAGTGGTGCAACGGCACTACGCCGCCTTCACCGCAGACTTGCATGGTCGCGGTTCCCTACTGACCACCGAATGGGGCAACGACACTGTGTTCCTCCGCCTCCAACATCAACAAAGATCTACAAGGAAGAGGGGAGGAGAATCTGCCGTGTTTGTGCGGACCGATCTCCTCCCATTATGGCGATATCATGCGGCCAAACTTAAACTATGGAAAAGAAGAATGTCGTTGAGCGGTATTAAAGTTCGAACAAAAAAAACCTACCTCATAAATGATCTGCGGTTGTCGTGCTGTGTGTATGACGTTCTTGCTCCTGTCATTGTAGGTGTGCACCCGAAGAAGAAAGGACATATCCTCTCTTTTCGTAGAGAGAAGAATAGATGGCGTGTTCTCGTTCTTCATCAGAGGGTTGAAGAACGAAGCTTCTCTTATTTCATTAGAGGTTCCCACACCATATAATTTTCCAAAAAAAATGTATTAACCTACTCTCATTTAAATACAATCCACCCATTTCCAATTAATTCATGGGATTAACTATGTGAGTAGACTAGCCTTAATGGTGGAGAATATAGGATTAGGTAGTTGAGGGGGAAATGAATAGTTACACAAAATCAAGAGGAGCTATGAAAAATAAATAAGGGGGTTTGGGGAAGATGGAAATTTGGGGATCGTGTGGGCCCCACCTCTCATAAATCACAGATGGGAGGTTGGGTGGTTGTGGGCCACACCAAAAACTTCTTATGAGGGATTCACTTCTAGGGTTACAAAAATAAAATTGATCAACAATTTTATTCATTTTAAAAAAATTCCAAAAAAAACTCGCATCCCGCTTCAAATGTATCTATGGTAAAGGACCCCTTAAAAAATACTGGCATTGCAGTTTCATCGGTGCCCTCGGATTTCAATTCTGAGCACCAGTTCAAAAGATAGAAAAACCCGCTCGTTCGTTCACTGAACGTACCCGAGATGAACTTCAGAATTTGATTCTGGGTACACTGGGCCTCGAAATTAGGTTCCGTAAGAATCCACAGACTCATAAAATTCCAATGAAATTAAGAAAAAAAAATTCCTTGAAATTTCCGGTCATTACATTACTCCCACCTTAGGGATTTACGTCCCCGTAAAGCTACAACACAAACTAGGGGAAATAAAGGAGGTACCGAGCATGCATCTGAGCCTCCTGATCTTGTGTGCTAACCTGAAGGTTCCTGTTCTGCCAATGAAAGTGCACAAGTGGAATCGACCATCTCCAGTGTACCCCCTCCTGTCGATCCACAACATCTACTGAAACCCTGAAAAAGTTGCCCCATCATCGATGTCCATCTCTCCTAGTCGATGATGATGGATAGGTCATGTACACATCTCCTCATCTGAGATACGCAAATGATTTTGTGCAACCTGTGCATCTGAGGTTGAAAGGCCAGGCGGTAAACCACCTCACCTACTCTGCTGGGAACCTGGAAAGGTCTGATGAACCCCAGAGATTACTTGCCGCCTCGACCACATCTCCGTAGACCCCATCAAGGTGAGACCTATCTGAAGTTGTGGTCTTCACCCTCAAACTCTAGTAGTCTTGTCTCCTATCAACATAGGAATTCTGTCTGCTCCATGCAGTCTTCATCCAGTCTTGGTTGATCTACACCTTTTTCTGTCGTAACATTAACCATCACTGGTTCTACACAAGCCGACTCTATCACTATCCACAAAGGATATCTAAAATGCGTTTGGAGGCTATCTCGCCACTCCTAATAGCTGAATACCTGATCTCCTACTAATAGCATCTTCTATAATTTCTCCCACTACAGGAGTATAAACAATCCCTATGTCATAATCCTGAAGGAATTCAAGCCATCAGCACTGTCCCAGGTTCATGTCCTTATGAGAGAAGATACATCTGAGATCATTGAGACAGAGAGAACCGTAAACCGTTCACTCAATGATCAGTGGTTGAGACTATACTATTGTAAAAACTCATCTTCACCCTTCTTCGTCTATATTCCACCAATGAGTTGTTGGGATTTCTCCTCTGCCGAAAAGTGAAATCTAGTCTCATCCCCTGGATGAACCTCATTTTTTACCAAATACAGTCAATCCTGACATGAATGGTACTATTTCATGCCATGGATGATGTCGTAAGGCACCGATGCTACTACCAAGATATCCAACTGTTATTCTTTCCTCCAAGGGTCAAATCACACTATCGGCAACATTGTGTGGTCACTAGGTCTCCTCCAGTAGGTATCTCGAAAGTGAGGTTCAAGTCAACATTTTTTAACCGGACCCTCTCAATATGATTTCAAACAAAAGTACAGGTAAATAAATGTCACAAAGATAAGTGTCTTTTATTACTGCAGCTCATAGTACAAGACACTCAAAAACCACAAACAATAACATCAAGGAAGCTAGAAGCACTAAAAACAAAGGCCTTTATGCCTGAAACTAGTCTCGCTCATATCCACCTGCTTCCGAAGCTCCATTTTCATATGCTTTAGCTGCCCAAAGCTGTGCTCTCCCACATCCACACGTTCCCTATGGTAAGGGTGGGACCCTACCTCTTCCTAGGAGGTCATCCTTATACTCTCTGATGCTCATCTGCTGGACTGGTCGGGCAGTCTCGGGCCAAGTGACCCAGCTTTCCGCAAGCATATCACTTCCTGGTCCTCATATAGTTGGCTCTATTTCGTTTTCCTCGCCCAACTGAACCAAAGGCGTGCGGTCGACAACCTATAGGTCTAGCCTTCCTGGACCTCTGCGTCACCCGTCTACTGCCTATAGATGACTCAGATACTGATGAAAAACCCTACGGAAAAGGCAGAAGCTCCTGAGAATGCTTAGAGTGTAGAGTCACTATTATAAAATCCACCCTGAAGAAGGTCTCGAAGTCTCCCTAGGTGAAGGTCATATTGTCACAAAACTGGAGCATCAAGATCCACCATCTACTTGCTGCTGCCTGAAGGAGGCTGGCAGTAAGGATCACCATGAAGTCTGCTGGTGTATCTACAATAGTAAATACTCTCACCACAGCCTCCAACCATTCCTCTGCCACCGGTGGGTCCGTATCTCCCCATAACCTGGGTGGCCTCTGGTGCTGGAACTCGTGCAGTGCACCCAAGTAGATTGCATTGCCTGCTGCTGGGGCTGGTGGCATTAGTGGCCCAACGAATGGTAGTTCCATTGGTGCCTACACTAGTGCGTCAACTGAAAGAGGGCCTTGTATTAATGCCTCGTCGCTCGGCGGGATGTCAGTACGTACATCTCTTGGGGTTCTAGCTTGTCGATCATGGGGAGGCATCCTGAATGAAGTAGATGTGACATGTTCAAACGATTATACCTGGTGATTATACTCGGTTAGAGCTATTTAAAATTAAAATTTTTTAAAACACACATGAAATCAGTGTTTTCGTGCACTGAGTCGGAAATCTGTAGTCAGGGTCCTAGTGTATGGATATGTCGGCCTCCCGCACCAACACATGAATCCTTGAACTGAAAACCACACTTGTAACCCTTAACACAATTGCTTCATAGAAATAAAATATCAGAGTCCTATGTTCTGCGTTAGAACCTACTCCTCTGATACCATTTTTTCATGATCCCATCCTCATGGCCCATTCCATGACTAACCCAAGCCCGCCTTCCCTATGCCAGGGAATTGTGACTAGAACCAATGGCAAAAATCCCGATAATTGGGAAGGTATTACCTTTATAAAATTAAACAATCACCATAGAATACATGCGGAAGTAAAAAACTAAGTAAAAAAAGAATGTTCTGAAATATAAATGGGCCAGAATACAAACCCAACTAAAAATTACAGCTACAACTGAACGAAAGTACAATAGAAAAAACAAACAGCTGGAAAAATAGATGCAGCTCCTGGGTCGTCCACCTAAAATATTACCTGAAGGGTAGGAACAGATATCCTAATGAATTCTCTCACCTGTCAACCTCCTCCGAGTACCGTCTCATTGTGATGTCCACCTCCGGACACTGAATCATTGTGAGATCCACCTCCGGGTACCATCCAGTCCACGAACATTCGGCCTCCGTCAGCACTGTATGATGTCTGCATCCAACACAAGGAGGTGTGGTCATTGCCCGTCTAGGGGTGAGTATAATGAAACTCGGTAGGGACCCTTAGACCCTCAAGGTCTCACTAAATACAACAAATATAACCACAATGAAGGATCTAAACATATAACCCTTACATAGGTATAATCTCATAGTTATAAGTAAGTTATCAAGTTTCCCATCTCAATAATGAGGTATCACACAGATATGAAATCAACAGATAACCACTACATAGTTATATGCCTATTCATATAACAATGTTATCATGTAAACCATCTCAATCATGAGGAAAACAAAAAGGTCATTAACTCAGCTCAAACCAGGATTTTCATTAAAGATAACGAAACCAAAAATGCTGAAGAACTCCTCCTCTATCTAGTACAGTAGCCCCGTCACAACTCTAAGGCGCTACCCACTAACCTTAGACTGCTGGGTTACTCCTCTTGTCGAGTACTTCAAGTCCGCACCCAAACACAGTAGTGCTCCCCACCACGGGTCTTCCACCAAGACACAGCAGAGGTCCCCTTAATATCCTACAAAGGTACTCCTCTTGTCGAGTATCGCGGGTCTACTGCCAACTAATAGGCGCTTCGTCTTCCATGTGTCTGTTTCCAAATACAGGGCGCTCTATCTACTAGGCTAACTGAATCACTCCGACTCAAATTGGTCAATCATTCATCTGGTCTATAGGTATTAGGTCTCTGCACTCCGTATGCTCATCTATGGAAGGGTCCGATCCAAAATCCATTGGTTGATACTCAAGTATCACAATGTCCCACGAATATGTATCACCAAGAACCGCCTCATCACTATGGTCTCAACGCAACAGAAGGCACGTCAATCAGATGCTCGGTCTGTGAGTTATTATCCTTTTTGTCATGGGGCCCGGATGGTTTCGTGTATGTACCAACATGATCGTATATCCATGTTACCTTGAACTCTCATAGGGTATACTCAAAGGGACAATTTCTTATCAATATTACCATTGCCGCTAACGGTTCGTCAAACGGTCGTCCGGTATGAAAGTAATCGGCTGTTCCGTTCCATGGGCCCAATTGGATTTCGGGTACAATCCAACTCTGCCTTACTCCAACTGGGTCCAAATCTCTTGTGAAGTATTTCAAAAGACACGCCTCATCAAGAGTAATCTAGCAAAGTTTACGGAACGTGAATCAGACGTCCGGAGCTCATGTTATTACAGTTTCCGCTCTGAGGGCCCGGTTGGTTTCAGGTTCGAACCAACTAGGACATACCCAAAATTTGCCGACGGCTTGAGTGTAAAATTCCAACACGACCGTATCGATCCACGAATCCCTAGGAAAATGAAGGTTCATCTATCGGAGGACCATAGCCCATGATATGGGTGTTTGAACGAACGTGGTCTGAAAATAGGGGTGTGGGCCCGGTCCGACCTGGCCCAATACCCCCTTGGTCGGCCCGAACCAGGTCATCGCAACCCGGGTCTGGGTCTGGCCCAGCCCGTGTGGCTCGCGGCCCTGCTCGGAAGCTGGCCACGGCTCGGCGCTGGCCAAGCGTGATACAAACGGGGTGCCGCCCCATGTTTACAGAAATTGCGGACCCTATCGGGTCCGCCCTAAAAGATGTCGGGGGGTTACGCCCCCCCCCCCATTTCATTCGAATCGGCCAGCCGTGATGGCTGGCCATCGTGTATCCACAGGACCCCCTCAGGTCCCACCTCCAGGTAGTGCTGGCAGCTGGCATAGTCGGCTGCCCCTTGGATGTCCACTGCAGCCTTAGGCCGCGAATCTTGTTCAACTGGCGTGACAGCGCCGCGCCACTCCGCCAAGGTGCGACGGCGCTTTGCCCCTTCATCGCGGCCCGCTCTAGCCGCGACATTCCTCGGCTTCTTTGGTGCGGCGTGGTGGCACCGTGCACCTCTACCACAGTTCTCTCCGGCCATGGCCTTCCTAAGCTTCTCTGGTGCGGCGTGCTGGTGCCCCGCACCGCCGCCGCGGCCCACTCCGGCTGCGGTCCAGTTTATCCCTGCGCGGTGCTACGAAACCATGCCGCCTTCACCCCAGACTTGCATGGCCGCAGTTCCCTGCAGAACACCGCACGGTGCAACGACACAATGCGCCTCAGCCTCCAACATCAATGAAGATCAACAAGGAAGAGAGGATAATAATCGACCATGTTTGTGCAGTCTGATCTCCTCCCGTTATGGCGATATCATGCGGCCAAACCGAAACTCAAGAAAAGAAGAATGCACATGAACAATATTAATTTTTGAACATAAAAACCCCTACATCGAGAAATATCCATGGTAGCCGTGTAGCTTGGATGACGTTCTTGCTCCCGTCGTTGTAGGTGTGAACCTGAAGAACAAATGATGTATCCTCTCTTGTCACGGAGCGAAGAATAGATGGAACGTTCTCATTCATCATCTGAGGGTTGAAGAACGAAGCTTATCTTATTTCTTCAAAAGTTCCACCACCATATTATTTTCCAAACAAATAATGTGTTAACCTAATCTATTTTATAGACAAGCCACCCATTTCATATTAATTCAAGATATTCATTATTTGATTAGGCTAGCCTTAACGGCGTAGAGGAGAGGTTTAGGGATTTGGGGGGGAAATGAAGAGTTACAAAAAATTAATAGGAGCTATCACAATTAAAGAAGGGGGTTTGGGGAAGATGGAATGTTGGGGATCTTGTGGGCCCCACCTCTCAAAAATCACACATGGGAGGTTCGGTGGTTGGGGGCCCCACAAACAACTTCCCATGAGAGTATTCACTTCAGGGGTTACAAAAATAAAATTGCTCAAAAATTTTATTCATTTTAAACCAATTCCCAAATAAAAAAATTATCACCCCGCTTCAAAGTCATATGCAGTAAAATCCCCCTTAAGTAAATACTTGCACTGCGGTTTCATCGGTGCCCTCAGATTTCAATTCCGAGCACCGGTTCAAAAGATAGAAAAACATACTCGTTTATTCACTGAATATACCTGAGATGAAAATCAGAAATTGATTTTGGGCACACCGGGCCTCGGAATCAGTTGCTGTTAGAAGCCACAGACTAATAAAATTCCAATGAAATTAAGAAAATAATTTTCCTTGAAATTTACAGGTCTTTACAACTATACCACCGACTTTAATTTAGTAAATAGGATATTCTAAATATGATTTTCTTATGGAATATGGATATTATGAATACATGATTATTCACTTTGGTATCATTAATTATCCTACACATTTTATGAACATGATCATTTCATATTCCATTGGTACCTTTATACATTAGGTATGGTTTATTTTATGATATATTTCAATATACACAAAAAAATAATAACCATGATGTACACATGGATATTGCATTGACCACATTGTATAATCACTGAAGTCATTCTAAATTCACTATATAAAACTAATGGTTTATATATTTCCATTTCTATAGAAATTTTATTACAGGGATGGGTATCTTAGTTGGCCCTTTGAATAATTAATTGGTCACCTAATGAAAAAAACATATGATTTTATTTCATATATATAGTTTTAGGAAAATATATCAATATAATAGTTTTTTTATAATTCTCTAGTGTCTATTATCCTTTTAAATATTTTAAAATTAATATTATTCCTTTCATGATAAATAATAACAAACACTAGTCATTTATAATGTTAAAATGCATGATCACCTTGATATATGTCATTTTACTTTAAAAACATTGATATGTGCTTGTGTTATTTTATAATGTATTGGGACAAGGGCTATGATATTTTCTCAAACAATATTAAAATGTAATATATTATCAATTTAAAAAATTAAGAACACGTGATATAAATTATCCAACACATTTCTTGGAGCTGGTTTTAATTTTAAATGGAAAAATTTCACAGTGAAACAATCATATTAAAGAAATGTTCAATACTTAAACAAGTCATAAGATCTTGATTCATATATTATCTGAACGTGATAGAATCATTATTCAATTAACATGGATGGATTATATTTAGAAACTATTGTTGGTTAGGGGTTCATTATAGTGCACAGTTATTAAAATCCAGACTAAATTCATCCACTATAGAATTTATCAATGGTTGCTTCTCCAATGGTAGTTTTTAGGGAATAATACATTATCATCCTATATTTTTCCAATATTTTTGATGGGGTGAATCTATTAAAAATTTAAAAGAAATTTTATTTCATTAATGTGGAGTTATAACTATAAAAAATCCTTATTAATGATAAAATACATGATAACCATGATACATATCATTATCCTTATATAATAATGACATAGATATGTGGTTATTATAAGGAATCTGTATATGTGGTTGGTTTTTTTATGATAGAGAAAAACGATGTTTCTTATAGAATAATTAAATTTTTTGAACTAGAAATTATGTACCCCACACATGATCTATAATTATTTATTGTTTTATATTAATTAAAAGCACATTTCAACTATCAACATAAATAGAAGCTCATTATTGTCAATGATCATATGTTCCTAAAATATACCATCTCTAAATGTGACATATTCTTGAGAAAATGATGTTGAATGTGATAACTACATATATTTTTTTCTTCAATTTGGTTTGTACACATATGAATATAAATTCAATATGAGATCAATTAATTTTGATTTCATAAAGACAAGAAGTATATAGAGATTATGGATAATAGAAGTTAATGAATGTAATATCATACATGAATCATGACAATGAAATACAAATTTAAGGATATAATTCTTCATCTAGACACACATCTTCTTAACTTGATTGACTAGGTCAGTCATGGTGAATGATACGATTCTGAATTCAATACCAGGGGCAGTAACAAAAATTGGGAAGATACATTTAATTATTTGATATTGTATAGAAACATGATGTTTTTATATCAAGATAGGTTTTATGTTCCATAATGTTTCAATGAAATAATCATTTCTATTTATCACAATTAAAAATGTTTTTTACATCCAGGTATTCATAAAATTTATAAAAAAATGAAATCACATTTTCAGTGGGGTGGAATGAAGAAGATTATTGATAATAATTTTTTTTAGATTTATCACTTTATATAGTTAAATTCCGAAGATAACATCCCAATTAATATTTTATAAATAATTAGCATACCTATATGAATACAATATCATATTTTTATGGAATTTATCAATATCTTACCATTAACAATAAAGAATAAAAAAATTATTTTTTGGTATTGTGGACTTACTTGCTTTGTATTCACACTATGATAAAATTCATGATTATAATGTAATAAAATTTTAAATAAAATATTTATCTATTAAGTTGTAAAGATTTAAAATTATAAGGATTCTATTGTCTCCAACCTAAAAACTAGATTCACGTCCTGGTTTTGGCATTCCTTATAATGATTACTTAGAACCATATCTCTCACGAGGAAAACATAACATCCTTAAATGGATGGGTAGTTGGAATGTAATATCCTAAATTTGGAATTAGTGATTCATGGTTATGATATATTTTGTGTGGTTTAAATGATGATCATTTTTTCATAGTTTAATTTTTTATTACTTTAGATAATAGATAACGAATATCAAGTATTAATTCAGGGAATCTAATTACCACCCATATATACCTAATCATTTATGGGTAGAAATTTGATGGACATCACTTGTCACAAAAATATTTATGAAATCAATAAGAAGATATATATAATTAGGATATTTATGGAAATGACACTATGTGTCTATGATACATACATTTTATAGAGATTTATGGAGTTAATTTTCTGGTAAACTATTAAAATTTTATCTGTATAACATGGATGGTTCATTATATGGCACTGTTTTGAGTGAAATTGAAGAAGTATAGAAGCCCAAAGTTATGTACACATTTAATTCATGATTATAAGAAACCATGAGGTTTGGCCTTGGAAAACTTGTGTTCGATATTGGATAGATAGAATGTGGTGCATGGTTGGTGCACAATTTGTCACAATCATGTGCACTCTACCCCAAAACATTCACCAAGAACTAGAGGGGGTTACATGGTCAGCACATGCTTTTTCATAACATGTTCTATTAGGATAATGAATTCAACCCATATGTGTGTCTCATGGTTAAGGCACACTACTGGGAAAATTGTCCATCGCTTCCCCGAAAACAGAGCATGAAATATTTAATTCCAAATATAATTGTTAAAAATTTTCTTAAATAGATTAGACTCTACCCCGTTATCCCTCAATAATACCTATAAAAATTTCTGAAATTTTTATGTTATATATAGGTTCACATGGATCCTAAAACTCATCTATTATCAAATTGACAATATGGTAGAAGGATCAGATCCACATTGGTATTTTTTCTCTAATTGGTTCTCTTTATCTCTCTCGTAATTTTTTTCTTGTAAAGAAGAATTATGCTTCCTCTATTGATCATGGGATTAGATATATGATTTTTAGGTTGTGTTCTTATATATGTTAATAACAGGTTTTGGTTTAAGATCATTCAAAACATTTTTATTTCTATTATTTTGTTTCAGGTTTGAGTATTTTTTGAAAACATATATCAATGACAATGTCGATGTTTTTACAAATATTATTTACCATGGTATTTAATTTAATTTTTTTATATGTAATAATGAAATTTCAGTTTTAAGTTTTGGTAATTAAAATCAATAAATCAATTGAATAATTGACTTGACATGTGATTATGAAATATGTAAATATTGTAATAGTGATGTTGGATTGATTTATTATTATGATTATAATAAAAAATTTGTTTATGTAATGTTACTATTAAATGGGAATTTGAAATGGGTATCCACCATTGGCATGTTGCAAAACTATTTAAATTATGATATATAAATTAATTGTGATGGATACAAGGAAATGTTAATGGGTTGAATAGTGAATTTTTATAATTGATGATAAAGGGTTGGAAATATGAAACCAAGTGATGTGATATCTTTAACAGTGTTGTGTAAAAATGACTACTTATCTATATACACATGGGTTTCTATAAAACCATATTGTACCCTCAATATATATATATATATATGTGTGTGTGTGTGATCACTAATTTGTGGGATAGGGATTTCCACTCCAAATATCCATTGGGTTATAAAATTATTCTATAGGTGCACATTGTATGAATGAAATAACTAAAATGAATTTATTAACATAAAAACATGTGGGAATAATATGTGATATCTATTTTGGTTTGGTTGTTAGTCTAGAACCATCCAAATAAGATACCTTTGGTTCTGGTGTCATCACGAACCAATGGAATTACATGGTTAAATAAAGGATAACATAATATTAAAATTCCTTACCTTATTTATTGTATCATATTAATTATAAATGTTATTAATATTTATTATAATGGATATTTTTATCACATTAATTTTAGTGCCCTAAAATGTGGTAAGAATACCCAACTTTGGCTACCTGATCAGTACCTGAATAAACTTCATGTTTTCAAGACATGATAAGGAAAAGAACCGAAATGTAAGATGAATGATTTATCGTGGAATGTATACAAGGGAACCACATGTGATGTTAAGACCATATTGGGAGATTCCAGTGTCTTTATATTGGTTTTCCAATTGACACTCAAAACATATATGGCATGAAATATCTGTATCAATTTTATGATATATTTTCATGTTTTGGTTTATCATGTGATACATCTTGTATATTGGGAATGAAATTACTCTTCTTAGTTTTTATTATAATGTTGTTTTTGTTTTTATTTTTATATTTTTTAATACCATGATAATGAGTTTGTAGTAACCCCTTGAAAAACATATACCCCCATTTCTATTCTGTATCCTCTAGAATACGAGGAGACATGGATATGGTCATGGGACCAACTACCTAGAGGAATATGCATGTGGCACCTGGGTCAGGATGTTACAATGTGGTACTAGAGGAGTAGTATTCTTTAATGTTCATCATACTATATGGGAAATGTATGGAGAATACAATTATAATGTACCAGAAATTTCAATAATTTTTTTTAAATACTTTGGAATTTTACGAGTATGTGACTTCTGATGACATTTGATTCTGAGGCCTGGTGTGCCCGTAATCAATTTCCGAAGTTTATCTTGGGTACGTTCAGTGAACGAATGAGTAGGTTTTTCAATCTTTTGAACTGGTGCTCGGAATTAAAATCTGAGGGCATTGATAAATTCACAACACTGGTAATTTTCTAATGTGATCCTTGCTGTAGTTGCTTTCGCAATGGAGGAGAAGATTTTTATTGGGGGTTTATTCAAGAAGTAAATAAAAATTATAGGAACACTTTTTATTTCATAAGGTGTTTATTCCCTCCCATGGACAATTAAGGGTGGAGCCCAAAACCACTTAACTACCGAAATGTAGATGTTAGAGAGGTGGGGCCAACACTATCCCCACATTTTAATTTCCTCTAATCTCATTAATAACAACTCATTAAATTGGAAAACACCCATTAAATGCAAATATCTCCACCTCAATCCAATAAATTATTTCAACCTATAATTTAATGAGGATCTTTCCTCTTTTCCCCCTTTTTATTTATTTCCCAACATGTTTAATAAATGGGGACCTTCCTTCTTCCTTCCTCAATTGATTGTCGACACATTTTATTTAATGTGGTGAATTATTTTTTGGAGTGTATCCTTGCGTGTGTAAAAAATTAATATGAGGAGCCCATTATTTTATTAAGGGGGAGAGCTTTCATTTTTCGAGAAGGATCGAGGGAACTCTTGAGGTTTTGGAAGAACGTCGGCCTCCGATGAAGAATGACGAAGAATGCCGGTTCTTCGAAGAACAATGATGCGCCACCAATCCTCTTCTCCGCGATAAGAGAGGAGATGCCGCTTCCTCCTCGGCGCACTCCAACGAAGCCTACAAACCCTTTCCCCGCGAAGCTGTTTACTGTGACACCGACATTCGTCATCAATTTTTTAGGTAGGGGATTTTGTTTTTTTCTATAATGTTATTTATACCCTCGGCATGGCGTTAAATTGTTGGCTGATGTTTTGAAATACTAACGCGGTGGGTGCGGACTAACGAACAAGTCTGAACCCACCGCTAATTTTGTTCATGATGCATGGAATATTTGGTGACAATGAAGCAGGACCACAATGGAGATTGGAGGCCTTAACAGTGATGTACGGGTCCTGAGACGACCGCAAGCGCAGACGAGAATAAAATCGGACCACCAGAACGACTCTGGTGGCCCGCAGAAGCCCCCAGAGGCGCGGGTCGTTGGCGCAGCGGCGGAAGAAGCCAACTGTGGCTGAAGCCGCGGAGGCGAGGGCTGGATCCCGCGGTCGTGCGGGGTCCAGGGGGAAACCGTGGTTCCAACCTGGCGCTGTGTCCGCCGAACTGTTGGGGGGGGGGGTGCCACCCCCCCCCCCCTCTCGGATTGCTGCCTGAGCCAGCATTCCCCCTGGCCGGAACGGGGCGGGCCACACAGATGAGGTCGTGCCGGCCAAGCTGGGCCAGACCCGGACTCTGGTCGGGTCGACCCAGGGGGGTTGGGCCAGGTCAGGCTGGGCCTAGACCTCCAATTTAAACCGTTTTCTGACCATTTCCCATAACTTGAGCTACGTATCTCTGATCACTCACCGCCATTTGCATAGGAATCCATGGATAGAGAAGGTGGTTTCGGTATATTACAATTGGGGTTTCGGCAAAGTATGGGTATAGTCGGGTTGGTTCGAACCTGAAACCAACAGGGCCCTTGGAGTAGAAACGTTCATAACATAAGGACCAGACGTTTGATAGATGTGGTGTCAATTAATATGAAATCCTTTTTTTGGGATGGTTCTTTTGGATTACTCCACATGAGGTTTGTATGCAGTTGGAGTATGGTCGGGTTGGATTTAGCATAAAAACCAACCGGGCCCATCAGACAGAATTACCAGTAACTCTCAGACCGGGCATCTGATTAACGCACCGTCTGTCGCATTGGGTTTCTTTTGATGAGACAGAAATTAGGTATTCATCTACTCTGGACTTCGTGACAGTTGATGTATCGAATCTTTTTGTTGAGGAGCGGACCCTCCCGGAATCAATCATGTTTTGTGCGGGAAACCTAGAGCTAGCTTTGACTGCATCGACTACAATACTGGAATCCTCCGTGGGTTCGACAGCAATGACTACCACACTAGGATCCTCTGTGGGTTCGACAACGATGACTACAGTTCTTATATACTGTGTGGATCTGACAGTATTTTCCATTTTACTTGCTTCCTGTGTGGGTCCGGCAGAGTAGCTGGTCTTGTATCGTGTGTTGGTCCAACAGCTTAGCTAGTCTTGTATCCTGTGTGGGTCCGACAGCTTAGAAGAATCACAGGCTACATCTGATCATCCCAATCACCATACAAAATATGTATTCCTATGTGAGTTGTGTCTATGACTTTTGTGTTTTCTTGTGTGGACTGGGTTGTGCATGGGCTCGAGAGTTGGAGTCGTTTTTAATTGATGACATAGGTATATGTATGGGCATATACTTAAGTAAAGTTGGTTGATAATTAGTGATTGTATCTTAACTTTTGGTTTATCCTTCATGGATTCTGAGAGACCTTCGGGGGTCTCAGGATCCCTACTGAGTATCGTATACTCGCCCCTGCACGGGCGATGCCCGCAATATGTTGTGTTTGTTGCAGACGACAGACAACACTGGTCTGGGTTGAGGCTTGTGGAGCGGGATGGTATCTGGAGGTGGACTATCAGGCAGGACGTACACGGAGTGGATGGGCAGACTCAAGGAGGTGGGGATACCATCTGTTCCCACCATTCAGGTGGGATTTTTGGAGGACGACTCAGTGTTGTTGTTTTACATACTGCTGTTGTACATTACTTTCATTTGTACTGTACATTCAGTTTTTTTTGTATACTGGGCCATTTACATTTTCGCACTTACTTTGTACCCAATTTTACTTAGTTCTTACTTCACTTTCATACTCTATTGTGTTTTTGTTTACTTTTTAATGGAAATTCCTTCCCTTTTTTGGGATTTATGCCTTTAGTGCTAGTCACCAGCCCCTGGCCTATGGAAGGTGGGTTTGGGGTAGTCATGGCATGGGCCCCGAGGATGGGTCATGAAAAATTGGCATCAGAGGAGTCAGTTCTACCACAGAACTCATGACTCTGATCTTTCCTTTTTTTGAGGCAATAATGTTAAGAGTATTGATTTTGATTTTCAGTCCTACGAGTCTAGTGTTGGTGTGGCGGCTGACGTATCCATACACCAGGACCCTGACCTCTGATTTCTGACTTAGTGCACGAAAACACTGATTGAATGTGTGTTTCCTTTCAAAAGTTTTATTATTTATTACTTTGTGTCAGCTAACCAGGTTATGTGGAGAGACGGATTATCAGGTAGCTAAAGATTGGCTGGAGGGAATCGTCAGAGTCTTCAGACTGGTAGGGACACCACCAGATCTTATGGTGATCCTTATCGTGAGGCTCCTGCACGCAGTAGCATGTAGATGGTGGAGCCTGATGCTCCAGGAGCACGATGAGGCATATCTACTTTGGACAGACTTCGAGAGGCTCTTGTGCATGGATTTTTTCCCAGCCACCCTCAGTGCGGTGTGCATCCAGGTGCTACTATGGCTACGGCAGGGCAGCATGTCAGTATCCCAGTACTCGCCGAGATTTACCGACCTCTCACGCTACACCACAAACATGGTACGAGACCCATTCATCTTGGACTGGACCATTGATTAGGGACTGAGGCATGAGATCAGAGCTTCGACGATTCCCCTCAGCATCCCAACGCATGCAGGGGTGATGGAGTAGGCCCTGTTAGTGGAGAGCTTTCTCGCCGAGCAGCCATCTGCAGCGAGACCCACTACATGATGACACTGAGTGGAGTCTTCTACAACCGAAAGTCGACAGATGTCGCATGGGTCCAAGCAGACTAGGCCGTCAGGTGGGCGACCTCAGGATACAGCTTCGGCTGTGTGGGGCAGTCGACACAGCGCCAGCCTTACGAGGAGCAGACAGTGCTATGCATGCGGCGGGCAGGGCCACATGGCTTGTGACTTCCCGACCCACCATGAAGACAAGCAACAGACAGTGGAGGGACCTCCCAGGTAGAGGCAGATGTTCGACCATGTCGGTCCGTAGGGAGTAGGCAGACGAGGAAGAGTAGCTGACTGAGCAGCGGGTGGTGGACGATGCTTCGAGGCTCCACCACCACCACCCTAGGAGGTCAACCCCGACCACAGGGAGCTGGCGGGCAGAGGTAGTCTCATCTCCAGGTAGCGAAGGCGTACGACCTCGGGATACCTGAGATGATTTGAGGTACTATGTATGTCTACTCCACCCTTGCTTCATGTTCTTATAGACATAGGTGCAAGTCATTCATTTATTGCAGATGCCCTTGTTCAGAGCTCAGAGATTCTGACGGAGTTGTTGGCTCGATTCCTACGGCTAGAGACTCTTATGGGAGCAGACTTGACGATTACACACAGGTCCCGGCAGTGTGAGCATATTGTAGGAGGCGAGAGCTTCGGCTGGGATCTTTTTGTAGCGGTGTCGAGGCCTTACGAAGTCATCTTGGGTCTGGACGGGTTATCTACAATCCATTCTCAGATCAACTGTATTATGTGAAAAGTGTGCTGTGTCTACACGGATGAGACCAGGTTCACCTTCACCGGTGAGCAGGGAACCTTTGCAGCACATGATGGACCTACGCAGAGAAGAGGGCATCCGATCACACATCATATGGCTAGTATCATCCTCGGAGTAGTTGGTGTGTGGAGTCCGAGTTTTCCTGTTGTGGTGGATTAGTATGAAGACGTTTTCCCTGACGACGTTCATGGATTACCTCCTCTCAAGGTGGAAGATTTCTATATAGACCTATACCATTGGACATCACCGATATCTACTCCATCATATCGGATGGCTCCTGCCGAGCTTCGTGAGCTATGGGTACAGCTAGAGGACTTACAAGGGAATGGTTTCATTCGACCGAGTGTTTCACCCTTAGCTTCTCCAATTCTATTCGCCAAGAATGTGTATTTGAGCTTGAGACTATGTTTAGACTACCGACGCCTAAACCAGGTGACCCTGAGGAATAAGTATCCTCTTAGTAGGATTGATGACCTCTTTGATCAGCTCAAGGGAGCATGTTGGTTCTCGAAGATAGACCTCTAGTCGAGCTATCATCAGCTCTGAGTTCAGGACGAGGATGTGCAGAAGACAACCTTCAGGAGTTGGTATGGCCACTATGAGTTCTTGGTCATTCCCTTCAGTGTGACCAATGCTCTAGTAGTGTTAATGAGTCTCATGAACAGGATCTTTCATCCCTGCCATGATCGGTTTGTCATAGTCTTCATTGACGACATACAAATACAATCGATGACCTAGGAGGAGCACGCCTACCACATACGAGTTATACTGGATACACTATGAGAGCCCCATCTTTATTATAAGATCTCGAAGTGTCAGTTCTGGCTTCGAGAGGTTCACTTCTTGGGGCACGTCATCTCAGAGGTGGGAGTTTCAGTGGATCCCACGAAGGTCGAGGCGGTACATTCTTGGGAGCCACCCAGGAGCGTGACGGCGGTGCGGAGTTTATTAGTTCTGGATGGGTACTATCAGAGATTTGTACCAGACTTCTCCAGAGTTGTATCAACGCATACAACATTGATGAAGAAGGGGAAAACCTTCATGTGGTCAGATAGTTTTCAGTAGAGCTTTCAGGAGCTGAGGTAGAGAGTGACCAATGCACCCATCTTGAGGCTGCCGGAGGAGGGCGTATGGTACGTAGTTTACTGCGACTCATCATGAACCAGACATGGGTGTGTCCTGATGCAGGAGAGAGTAGTGATCTCTTATGGTTCATGGAAATTGAGGCAGAATGAGTATAACTATTCTACCCATGACCTAGAGTTAGTAGCAATGGTCTTCGCCCGGAGTATGTGGCATCACATCTTGATGGGAGAGCGCTTTACGGTCTACTCTGACCACCAGAGCCTCAGGTACATTTCATTGCAGAAGGACCTGAACCTAAGAAAGCGGTGATGGCTCAAGTTCCTCCAGGATTATTACATTGATATTGTCTATACTCATGGGAAGGTGGACGTTGTGGCTGATTCTCTCAGCAGGATAATGAGCATTCAGCTACTAGAAGAGGCGACCGAGCAGTTGGCCGCTTTGAAGATATCATTCATGGATAGAGATTGGGAATACTATCTACAGTCCCTCATAGTCACTACTCCACTACATCAATAGGTCAGAGAGGCACGTCATGGAGACATTGACTGACAGGCGCGACATGCTCATATATCCTTAGGGCTGGCACCCGATAGATTTTATGAAGGCAGGGATCATGCCATCATCTTATGGGGTCATACCATGGTACTAGTTGCACTACAGGAGGAGGTGTTGAGAGAGTTACACACTTCCCCTATAATGGTACATCCTAGTGTAGCGAAGATATACCTGGACATCAGATGACATTACTGGTGTCTGGGTATGAAGAGGGCTATAGCAGAGTTCGTTTCATGATGCCTCACTTGCCAGCAAGTGAAGGCAAAGAATCAGGTTCCAGTAGGCTTGGTACTGCCCTTAGACATTCTGTAGTGGAAGTGGGATGAGATATCCATTGATTTCGTGATGTGGCTCCCAAGTACTTCCAGAGGACACAACACCATCTGGGTGATCATAGACCGACTCCCCAAGTCGACCCACTTCCTACCGATCAGAGAGCAGGGCTCAGTTGATTGCTTGGGACACCTCTATGTTCAGGAGATCGTATGGATTCATGGTGTTCCATCTTCTATCATCTTTGATCGAGACTCTCTCTTTACTTCCCGGCTTTGAAGGGGTTACAGTAGGATTTTGGGAAACATCTATGCCTGAGCACTACCTTTCACCATCAGATGGATAGCCAGACAGAGAGGACCATTCAGACACTCGAGGACTTCTTCGGTGCATGTGTCCTTGACTTTGGTCATAGCTGGGAGGATCACCTACCCTTGGTGGATTTTTCGTAGGACAACAACTACCACTCCACCATTGGGATGGAACCATACAAGGCACTGTACGACCGACCATGCATATCACCTCTGTGCTGGACTGACCTAGGGGAGTCATCACTCATAGGACCAGAGATGGTTCGGGCTACGACAGAGAAGGTGCAGATCATCCAGGAGCGGATGAGGACTGCACAGAGCAGAAAGAAGTCCTATGCTGATAGGAGGCGGAGATCACTGGATTTCTAGGATGGTGACCAAGTTTTCTTACGGGTCTCACCTCGGCATGGGTTGTGGAGATTTGGTCAGGGAAGCAAGATATCTCCGCTCTTCATCGGGAAATTTCAGGTCCTCAACAGGGTGGGTGAGGTGGCTTACCGCATGGCCCTTCCACCTCAGCTGCACCGGGTGCACGACGTCTTCCACATATCTCAGCAAAGGAGATATGTGCATGACACAATGCATATCATCGACCATGGGGAGCTGGACATCGATGATAGGGTGACATTTGTGGAGGTCCTAGTGGAGATGGATGATTGACTGGAGCAGGTCCTACATGGGCATTCTACCTCTTATGCACATTCGTTGGCAGCACGGGAACCTCCAGAAGAGCACATGGGAGTGGGAGGCTCGGATGCATTCTCAGTACCCTCAGTTGTTTCCCTAGTTTATGATGTAGATTTACGGGGAAGTAAATCCTTGAGGTGGGAGTAATATAAAGACCTGAAAATTTCAAGGAATTTTTTTTAAAATACTTTGGTATTTTACTAGTCTGTGTCTTTTGACGACTCTTGATTCCGAGGTCTGGTGTGCCCGGAATCAATTTCCAATGTTTAGCTCAGGTACGTTCAGTGAACAAATGAGCAGGTTTTTCCATCTTTTGAACTGGTGCTCGGAATTAAAATATGAGGGAACTGATGATTTCGCGACACATGTAATTTGTTAACGTGATCCTTTCCATAGTTGGATTCAAAATGGAGGAGAATATTTTTATTGTGGGTTTATTCAAAAAGTAAATAAAATATGTCGGAACAATTTTTATTTTATAAGGTGGTTATTCCATCCCATGGATAATTAAGGGTGGGGCCCATATCTAGTTAACTACCCAAGTGTGGATGTTAGAGAGGTGGGGCCCACATGATCACCCCCATTTAATTTCCTCTAATATCATTAAGAACACATAATTAAATAAGAAAACCCTCATTAAATGCCAATCTCTCCACCATAATCCATTAAATTATGTCAACCCATAATTAAATGAGGATCCTTCCTATTTTCCCCCTTTTTATTTATTTGCCAATGCGTTTAATAAATGGGGACCTTCCCTCTCCCTTCCTTAATGGATTGTGAACACGTTTTATTTAATGTGGTGAATTAATTTTGGGAGAGTTGCCTTGGGTGTGTAATAGAATAATAGGAGGAGCCTATTATTTTATTATTGGGGGAGAGCTTTCATTATGCGAGAAGGATTGAGGGAACTCTTGAGGTTTTGGAATATCCTCAGCCTCCGATGAAGAACGACGAAGAACGTCGGTTCCTTGAATAATAATGAAGCGCCACAAATCCTCTTTTCTGCGACAAGAGAGGAGATGTCTCTTCCTCCTCGGCACACTCCAACGACACCTACAAACACTTTCCCAGTGATGCCGTCTACCGCAACGCCATCTACCGCGACGCCGAAGTTCGTCTTCAATTGTTGAGGTAGCGTATTTTTTATATTTCATTATGTGATTTATACCCTCAACATGGCGTGGAATTGTTGGGTGATGATTTGAACCACTAACTCGGTGGGTGAGGAATAACGAACAAGTTTGAAACCAATGATATTTTTGTTTACAATGCGCGGAATATTTGGTGATAATGAAGTGGGACCACAATGAAGATTGGAGGCCTTTGCAATGATGTACGGGTCCCGAGACGACCGCAGGCACCGACGAGAATAAAATCGGACAACCGAACGACTCTGGGGCCCATGGAATCCCCTGGCGGCGAGGGTCACTGGCGTGGCGGCGGAAGAAGCCCACCGTGGCTGAAGCTGCGGCGCCAAGGGCTAGATCCCGCAGCTGCACGAGATCAAAAGGGAAACTGCATCGCTAACCAGGGGCCCCGTCCGCGGAATGGGGGGGGGGGGCGAGTCTCCCCCGGTCGGCTCGCTGGCCGAGCCAGCGTGCCCCCCGACCAGGCCAGGGCGCGTCACGCGGACTGAGTCACACCAGTCAGGACAGACTGCGCCCACCCGGGCCAGACCCGGACCCGAGTCAGGTCGACCCGGTTCGGGCTGACCCAGGGGGGTTGGGCTGGGAGGGAACGGGCCCAGACCACCACTTCGGACCGTTTTCGGTCCTTTTCCCCATAACTTGAGCTACGTACCTCAAATCAACACACCGTTAGTTGTGTACGAATTCTTGGATAGAGACGGTTGTTTCGTTATATTACACTTGAGGTTTTTCAATGTTTGGGTATGGCCGGGTTGGTTCAAACCTGAAACCAAATGGGCCCTTGGAGCAGAAAAGCTCTTAACATAAGGACCGGACGTCCGATTGACTTTTTTTCAATTGCGTTGAAATCCTTTTGTCGGGATGATTATTTTGGATTACTCCTCTTGAGGTTTGGATGCAGTTGAAGTATGGACGGGTTGGTTTTAGAACAAAAAACCAACCGGGCCCCTGGGAAGAAAAGGCCAATAACTTTCAGACCGGCGTCCGATTGACGCACCTTCTATCGCGATGAGTTTCTATTGACAAGACAGAACTTTGGGATACCTCAACTCTAGAATTTGTGACAGTTGATATATCGACTCTTTTGCTCAAGGAGAAAACCCTCTTGAAATCAAGCATGTTGTGTTAGGGAACCCTAGAGCTGGCTGCGACTTCATCGACTACTATACTTGAATCCTCTGTGGGTTTGACAACGACGACTGCCGTACTGGGATACTCTATGGGTTCGACGACGATGACTATTGTTCTTGTATGCAATGTTGGTCTGGCAGTATTGACCTCTGTACTTGTATCCTATGTGGGTCAGGAAGAGTAACTTGTCTTGTATCCCGTGTGGGTCCGACAGCTTAGTTGTTCTTGTATCCTGTGTGGGTCCGACAGCTTAGATGAATCAGTGGCTACATTTGATCATCCCTAGCGCTATACGAAAGATGTATACCTATGTAAGCTGAGACTATGACTTTTGTGGTTTCTTGAGTTGAATAGGTTGTTCTTGGGCTCGAGAGTTGGCGATGTTTGTAATTGATGACTTAGGTATATGTATGGTCATATACCTAAGTAAAGTTTGTTAATACTTAGTGATTGTATCTTTACTTTGTGGTTTATCCTTCATGGATTCTGAGAGACCTTCGGGGGTCTCAGGGACCATACTAAGTATCTTATACTCACCCCTGCATGGGCTATGCCTGCACTACATTGTGTTTGTTGCAGACGACGGGTAGTGCTGATCATGATTGAGGCTTGTGGAGCGTGACAGTATCCGGAGGTGGACTATCATGAGGGACGTACATGAAGCGGACAGACGGACTCCAGGAGCTGGGGAGACCGTCAATACCCACCCTTCATGTGGGATTTCTGGAGGATGACTCGGTGTTGCTGTTTTACTTACTACTGTTCTACTTTCCTTTCTATTGTACTGTACTTTATGTTTGGTTTTTATACTAGCCCATTTACTTTTCATCACATACTTTGTACCCAGTTTTTATTAGTTTTTACTTCACTTTCCTACTCTATTTTAATTTTTTTTTACTTTTTTAAAGCTAATTCCATCCATTTTTTCCAGGATTTACGCCTTTGGTGCTAGTCACCAGCCCCTGGCCTATGGAAGGTGGGCTTGGGGTAGTCATGGCATGGGCCCCGAGGATGGGTCGTGACAACTATAAAGATTTATTAAGTGTTCATCACATTATTCATAGGGGTATCTAACCCATGTATAGGGGAAAACAAAAGTACTTAGGTGGGATTATTGTTATTGATATTATCTATTAAACATGGATGTTATTTAAACCTATGTGATGAACTCATTTAGTGATATAATTATTTTAAGAGATCGTTCATATTGCTCTATATGGCACAATGGATGAGTATATATGCATAATTATAGCAACTCGGCAATATTATTAGAGATGCACCATTTTAGGAACACACAGAAAATCCAGTTTTTTGTGTGTTTTTAAATAAAAATTATATTCATCAATATTGTAATTTTATTGGGAATGTTCATAATATAAACTTTTCAAATATTATTAATGCTAAATTTGTTATATTATAATTGATAAACTATTTTCTTTGGGTTAATAATAAAATCCAAAAATGTTTAATCATTTATTAGTGATGACCCAAATGAGGGATGGTTTAGTGTAGATCTAATGAATTAGTTTTGACTGTGTGGTTCCATATAGGGATGATTTATTATGTTTCTTTTTTAAGTAGATATTTATTATTTGTTTTGTTATCACATTATAATTTCTAATACATGTATTTGGAATTGTAGAGTTATTCCCCCATGATTACTATTGATGAAAAGATGACATGAGGATATGGATGGAAATGATCATCCAACAATGGAACCTCAGGAGGATTTATTTATTGGTGATGGATCTGGGGAGAAATTCCATATGAACATTAGTCGCATTATGACGATTCTATAATTATAATTGTGGAGGGTGGGGTGAAATTTTTCCATCATGATATTTTGGGATCAGGTTTTATCACCCTCTAAAATTCAATGGATAGTGTGGCCAAGAAGTAGATGTCTTCTGGATTGAGTCTACCCAGATAATCCATTACTACTTGGAGATTCATACTAAGAATATATTCATGATTGAATTGTATATTTTACATTTTCTTAATAAGTGTTTTTTGGACATCCTCACATTTAATGGACCTATTGAGAATATGAAGTGGAATGAAATTAAGTTGAATATATCGGGGCACTTATACCTAGAGATGATCAAGCATGAGAGGGAGGATGGGTTTATAAGGCCGAACCAAGGGATTATATCTATGATGGACTATGATAATCACATTAATGATTTTATATTATTTGTATATCATTGTAAGGAGATGAAGCTAATGTAGTAATGATTATTTAAGATATCATTAAATGTGAAATTATTCCCTAGGTTATCATCATTAAGATGAGGATGTTTTTCTACGGTGGTGAATTAGACTCCCATTTTTTATGATAGTTGAAGGAGGATACCTATGGAATATGAGTGGTTTATTATAGTTGACCATGAGGTATATCTTCCTAGAGTAGGAAATGTAAATATGATAATTTTATCCACGGAGATGGAAAATAGAGTGGCCAAGGAGAAGGGACAATTACTCAAAGATGTAACCAAATATACAGCCACCAGTATGGTATGTTAGGACACATTCATACCTTTTCTTCATGACCATAGTTGGAGTTTAAATTTTCATAAATGATGGATCAATTGTAAATATATATAATAAACACTCAACCTATGTGTAGTGATGGGGGATCCATGTAGAGTTAGAACATCACAAGGGGGGATTATATGCCATATCAGTTTGGGCATTGGAATTATTCTATAAATATAGATCAAGGTAGCAAAAGTGGTTCCTCTTGGAAAGAGAGAATCTATTATTATAGTGGTGCATCTCATGGAAATTAGACTATATATTGGGGAGGGTATGGATAGTGACATGTAGTTCATCCTGAACTTGTGGATAGTGAGGATAGTCAATCAACAGTTATAGTACAATTTCTAGGTCATCAACACTGTTCAGTTACTTATTTGATACATGAGATTCTCATTATTTTTTATCAACACAACATATGAACGTGTAGATTCTAATTGCAGAGTTAGGTAGAGTAGTTGTGATGATCAATACAACATTTAGAGTGTGGTTAAGGGACATCTATTTATATACATGGTGTTCTATTAAGGATTGGTAGTGACATTTATATTATGATATATACATGCATGACATTATTGATTTTGACATTATATTTGGTATGGAATATTTAGTATCATACTGATCTTACATAGATTGGTAGCACATGAGAGTGAATTTTCTATCACTGAGAGGTGACAGATGTGTTCCTTGTGGGGATTTGGATAACCAGAATGGTCATGCTCGGCATGTAGGTTAGCAACTAGGGGACATCACCACACATGTATGATGAATTTTTCTATATGAAAAAACTGTGGAAAATGTTTAATTTCTATCCATAGTAGAATATTTTCAGGTCAAGTTTCTTATATACATATTCGGAAGACAAATGAGATAGATGTTGTGTTTAAAATTGAGATCAATCCTAGAGTTGGGATAGTTTCCATTCCACATTATATTATGGAACCAATAAAGAATTATGAACAAATAAATCAATTAGATAAATGTATCGACAATGGATTCATCAATATTAGAAAGTCACCATGTAAGAATCATGTGTTTTTCTCAAAGAAAGATGATATGAGTATGCATTAATTTGTTCATTATCATAACATTAACAAGAATAATGTGATGAACCTGTGTCATATTCTATGTATCAATGATATATTTTTTTATTTTATACGAGGTTGTGTGTTGTACAATATTGAAATTAGATCATGGTATCATCATATGAGAGTTTGACTATATCATATATCATAACCTACATTTAGATGTAGTTTGGACCTACAATAGTTTGTTGTGATTCTATTCAGGTTGAGGAACCCTCTAGTTGTGTTTATGGTATGGATGAATCCAATATTCCACCCATACCAAGATTAGTTAGTGGTTGTTTTTATGTACAAAATTCTGGTCTAATCCATGACCCATGATGATAAAGGACAATATAATAAAATCATAATGATTATAATGAAAGGGAATCACTTATACACCATGATATATAAATTTAAATTAGAAATCAACTCGGAAAACTTATCAGAACACAACATATTATAGGATGGTTTGTTAATGTACACTGAGATAATGCATATAGTCTCTTCTTAGGAATATCTAAATAATGTTTTTAGAGCTTTATCCCTTTCGGTTTGGATAGATATTGTTGGAAATTTATTTGAGACTTTGCCTCCATGGATGAATAACTTTTATTATTGAACAAGATGAAAATAATATATTTTTGTCTTGGATTATGTAAAAAAAATTCCAGGAGTTGATTAACATATTTTCTACCACAATGATCATGATCTTACCTGTGACAGGGTAGAAGTATACCATGTTTTCCAATCTATTTGGGGTAGGACATCAAGTGGTGTAGATGTGGGGAGATCGAGTTGTGTAATATGGGTCATGGAATTTGAGGCCACATGAACAAAAATACCATACACATGATATTGAGTTAGTGGAAATGGATTTTTCTTCAATGAGTTTTCAACGTTATATATTCAGAGAAATAATTACTATGAATACCAATACAAATATCATAAATTAAATCTTTAGGAAATGTGATTTCAATACACCATAGAAAATATGGGATGTTTTCATAACATCTTTTGATTTTGAGATGGATTATATGCCTAGGAAAGGAAAAATTGTTCTGATGATTTAATGAGGAAAATAAAGACTCAAGCAGTTTAAGATTATGGTTCAGATCGTGAGATGATAAAATTGTTGGATGAGATGTATATGGTGGTCCAGAAAGGGAAAGATCTTATATACATCACATCTGTATCAATAGAGTCCACACATTCATGGCAAATCTGGATGATCCATAATGAATATCTACAGTGTTTTCACATAATCTATTCCATGAATTAGGAAATTAACCTTCTCATTGGACCATAGATGATCCTGATATCATCTAAGTCTAGAACCATGTTTTTTTCATATTAATGTGGGAGGATTTGGTGAATGAATTTAATAACTCAATGTAGGTGGTTCATCCTTGTTTGAAAAAATGTACCATGCCCTATGTCGATAGTATTGGTTGATGGTCATGAAAATATATATTTTTAGGCATTACCACATAATACCACACCTATCAAAAGGTGATATCGTACCTTCAATGACTTTGTTGTTTACTACAGTAATTTCTTATTCCGAAATGGATGTCAGAGACATTAAAATTGGATTCATGGTGAATCTTTAGAATATTACTTGAAATAAGGAAACTAAATGGGTAAACAAGGAAAAATTGATGAAGGTAGTACATTTACTTCTATCCCAGAAGACATTCTCAGTCGATCAATTGTGGTTCATGTATGTTTAGGATAAATTTGGACATAATGGGGTTTTAGGGTGCAGAGTCGCATTCCATGACTCATGATTCAATTGAAACTTATGGAAAAAATTGCATAAGGTATTGGTTATATAGTAATATCATAATATATATTTCCACGCTAATACATATGGAAATTTAAAATATATGAAACATATTTTTGGGAATAGGATATTGGAATGGGTTCTCTAATTTGGTGAGTATTGTAAGAAGCACTGAACGGTAATTATTTTAGACAAAAACTATAGAAATAGAGAATGTATTATAATGGTACCATATAAGGATATTTATAGTAAGAAATGAATATCCCCTACATGTTGGATGGAGATAGTTTAGTTAGAGTTATTGCGACCGATTCTAGTGCAAGAGACATCATTTAAGGTGAATTTAATTCACCAACACATGGATATGAATTAGAGATTATAGAATTTTAATGACGATCGATGTCAATAACCCATTGAGTATACAATGGTCAATAATGAATTAATTTGTTTGTCACATATATTGGTTCATTAAATAATTCATATGTTTGGTATGTTAGAACCATGGTTTGTTGGATGATTTGAGATTATAGATGAAATATAATCGATAAGAAATTGATTGACTATTCCATAGTGGTATAATGATATGTAGCCAGTTTTTCATGGATGAAAACATTGAATGAGTCTCCAAAAATCTTCTCATGTGATCAATGGTGATGATGTTATGATATGTGTATTTAATGCATACATTTTATAGTGTTTTAACGTATCTATTGATTTTTTTAAATGAATATTCTTTACAATAATGGAAATTTTTTCTTGTTTTGTGTTTTATGGTAGGATACCATGTCTTTTCTAATAAATAACATAAAGTTGATATGTTGTGGTCTAAAAGACACTCGTGGAGAGGCACTGGATTATTAGTGATGTTTGATGATGAAAACATTTGAGAAGTATTATTACATATCATGTAATGACATTACACAATGTGAAATTTTCAAAAGAAGATTCCACCTCCATGGAAAGGTGTGAAAAAAGTACATGCTCAGAAATGCTGTTACATGTCATTTGCTCATATTACACATCAGGAAATGAGGTGACATTCCAAATATCAATTTTTTTTCAATAGATTAGTAATTATCTAAAAATCATTTAGGAAATATTTTTTCATGGTTAAATGGCGTGTAACCACATTACAAAACACGAAAATTGTTGGGAAGAACCCATCTAAACCCTATAAACATAAGAGATACATACTAAAAAAGGAAAATCATTTTTAGATACAACCTCTAGAGTGAGAAGCTATTTCACTCTCCCTAAGTTATTTCATTCATTGGATTATTCATTTTATATGCTTTCTCATTCCCTCCAATCTTTTGATCACTATGATGATGGGGTAATCCCTCCATCTTTTTTGGTGATGTAAATAAAAGGGGAAGGTGCATTGGATTTATTTATCTAAATTATTAATTTATGTGTTTTGTAAAATTTATTCTTCATCATTAATACCTTTTTATTTTATCATGACCATAGATAATTTTACTAAGAATGCAAATTTAACGTTCACAACTGAAAACCCAAAAGAAAGCTTGACCGTTACAAAATTTTGGGAAATAACGTATAAATATTTTGTCAAGAAAAGCATGAATCGAAAACACCCTAAATTATAGTAACATTGGAAATAATGAATTTTTTCCTCATTTAGGGGATTCAATGACCATTGGATCACTCTCATATTGACTCTGACACCAATCATGAGTCCACTTATTTTCTAGAAATCATATTACAGCTGAACCTGGATATTAAAAACATAGTCACACTATCTAAATCTGATCACAAACCAATCAATCTAATGTCTATATCTTGTTTTTTTCAAATTGAATAAAAAAATTTATCAACTCATTCATCCATTTAATGAAATTAAATCTTTTAAAAAAAAATCTAATTCATTATCTCTATTGTATAATCCTCAAACATTCATAATAATACATTCCAATTAATTATGTAGGATAGTATATGTATTCCATTTTTTTGGAATAGTACTGTATGTAATTAATTACGTCCCACAGGGCTATCAATCTTGCACTGTATCTACCGATGTAGGCTTTATAGTGTTTAGGATTATAATTCTAATTTTATGTTTGATTCAATTCTAATTTTTATGTTAGTTATTTTGGGATGTTAGATTCATATTTTTGGAAAATTTTAAGAAAAAAATTCAATACTCAATGAATGGTTAAAGTCACTATCAATTCAACATATCATTATGAGCCAACACTAGAGTGTATGAAAGACACAACCATGGAAAGGGATGAGAAAAATCAACATGATGGAGTAATTCAAAGTGAAAAAGGTCAGTGAAAGCTTGTATATTAATGAAAACTATTGAATAAAGGACTATAGACGATCATCCTGGAACCCCCATTGTAGTGAACCACTTCACGATTATGCCTACAATCATTTGTATGATATCAAATAGCACAAAATTCGGTAGAGTTACACATGATGACCCAAATAACCATATGAAAAATTACTTTGAGCTCTGTGATATATTCTAATTCCAAAATGTTTCAAAGGATGCATTAAGGCTAGGTATTTTTCAAATTTCATTATGTGATGGAGCTTCATATTGGATTGAAATCGTACCAATGCATTTGATCAATACATGGGATGAACAAGCACAAAACATTATCAACACATTCATCAAACCATCTAATTAGATGGATAGACATGTAATAATTAGGAACAATTTTCAATTCGAAGATTGTCCATTATATTGTATAGGGGAACGTTATAAATATAAGGCTCATAAATTTACTCATCATGGTATATAGATATAACTATATATCCATTCTTTCTATTTGTGTTTTTCACAAAGAAACTTGACAATTATCGATGGTGTAGTTAGAGGTTCTTTAATGATGAAATCACATTAAGCAAGCTACAACCCGCTAGACTAAGTGTCATGAATACGATTCTAGGGATAAATATAAGGGACACCAAGGATAGGCATTCACGTAATAAAAAATTATAAATTTATGGTAGCACAACTAGAGTAACTGTTGAAGAAGATGTACATAAAGATGGGGTAAAAGAGAAACTCATTAGGGCTGTTTATTAAAGATTAAAAATATGATGATTATGATCGAAGCAATCAATTTCTGGATTGGATACCACAACAACAATTAAAATATGGATATCAATAATGACCATAAGTCTTACAACATCTTGCACCCCAAGGGCCAACACTAATAGCCAGGTCCATTCCTTGGAAGTGAAGTTGGAAACATTCCAAAATAATTCTAGGGATGTATTAAAAGAAATCAAAGAATAAGAATAGAACCAAAAGTTAACATTAAGGAATTTGGAGCTTTAATTTGTCCAAATAGTTGATCGCCATATAAATAGTCCTATAAGTACATGTCCTAGATTCCCTATAGTATATGAATATGAATATTTGAATGCTACAGAGATTAAATGTGCGAAGAATAAAGGAAATGGTATAGAAATTTTAGGAAGAAAACCAGTGGAAGAATGAAAATAGGAAGTTGAAAGGGTCAAAGAACATGTGACTAAAGAAAAACAAGATGAAGCACCTCATTACAAGCAAATGATTCCTTCTCTAGAGAGAATGGTTCAATTGAGGAATAATTTTTTAAGATGAATGTTTTTTGGAACACATAATAAAATTGAAAATTATTATACCTTTTATAGAGGCTCTCACAAAAATTAAAAATTCGAAAAATTTATGAACGAACTAGTAAAAACAAGAATAATATGGAACAGATTGACATTATTCATATCTCAAGAGAGTTTTCGTATGTGGAATCAAATGACCTACCTGATAATCATAGAGAGACATGTATATTTTAGATTACAATATTTTTTGGGGCTATAAAATTTGGAAAATATATGTGTCTATTAGGTATGATTTTCAACATCATGCCTTATAAAAAATTCAAGAGTTTGGGATAAGATGGACTGAAGCCTACCGAAGTAGCTCTTCAATTGGAATACTCAACTTTGAAATCCACTATCAGATTCATCGATAATATCCTTATTAGAGTCAACAAATTATCCTTCCCCCATCAAATTAATTGACCATGATACGAAAGAGGATATGAATACCCTCATTCTTGGAAGGACAATTTTTCCCACAAGCCATGCAATGGTAGATTTTCATAATGGAGAACTATTCCAGATAGTTGGAAGTGATCTTGTTTGATTAAAAATACATCATGCATTGAATAACAACAATGTGAGAAATGAAAATGTGTTTGGAGAAAATGATAAACCCAATATTGAGGGTGTTTCTTGAAATAGAAGATGTGAATGAATTAGATGTTGTTGTGGAATAAGAGTCTCAAATAAAAAAGAAAGATAAGAGCAAGAAAAATATTGTCAACAAAAGATGAAAAACCGACTCTACTACATTTGTAAATGGAAAACAAGTATGGATTGCACTTAATAATATATTTATTTCATCCGGATTTTGGATTAATTGTTGGGATAGTCAAATGGAGATAAAGTATGTACTAACATTTGGGAGAATAATTTTTCTCAATGAAGAAGGAAAGGGGATGGACTACGTGGATAGGAAACAACTCAGATCATTCATGGACCCTGAAGACATAAAAAATTCAATCACCCGTCATATGAGATGATACTGAAGGTGGTAATTTTGGGTAGATGATGTTAAGAAAAAGTGCTTCCAAGAAAAAAACCAGAGTGTTTTGTATTTCATTACTTATTTTACATTTTAGAGTCTGTCATGTTCTCACACAAAATATTTCATGCTTCATCTGTAATTTCATGTGCTTTCACACATTGGTTTTTAATTTTCAGGACTATCAAGTCCAAAAATATGCAACAATAAGTAGGAATCGAATGAACAAGATGCATCCTGAACATACACACCATAGTTGAAGATGACATTTCAATGGATGTAAGAGTTTCAATTCAGTAATTTTATAATGTATCACCCTCATTTTACAATTTTCAGTTTTTAATGAATAATTTCATGCATGCGATTGATTCTTGCTTCAATCAAATCACTATGATACATAAACAACATAATATAATTACAATTACATGTATTTAAATTTATTTTTCATTAAATGTTAGTGATAAAAATGGGAAAACGAATTAGTTGAGATAAGAATGATGATTAAGATTTAAAAAAAATGAGCTGGGGAGAATTTTAATCAATGTAAATTAGATTTTTCTAATATTTGGAATCTTTTTAATTAAAATATTTTCATTCATTGATTTAATTTTTTTTGTTCATTCCAATGAGTAGTTTACCCAACCATTCATCTCATTCATGAGACATCCATTGAGACAATATTTTCAATTATTTATTTCATATATTTATGGGGAAACTAGATCATGTTTTCTTCTAGAACATTATTTCATCTTATCAAAGAAATGAAAAAATGAATTAACTTTTACAATGACTGAGGAATTATTCTTTATTACCATTTTCCTTGGATAGACATTAAATTAATAATTTCTATGCCCAGAAAATCCATGTACATCATTGATATAAAATATTCCATGTTTCAAGCCGATTTTATCCTTTCCTTACTTCATCTAAATGTTTTTAAAGATATTAAAATGAATAAGTGTGGTGGAGGAATTTTATATTGTGTACCCAGATATAATTTATTGAGGATATTTTACTGGGGGTTTTTCTATTATGATCAGGGGAAGGCCATTTATATTTCATTATTCACTACTCTTGTTAAAAAATATTTGGAAAAAATCAAAAAAATTGGGTAATGATTTTAGATGAAAAAATAACCATTCTCCTAACCAATGATCATTTGATAATTTTTGGCCAGGTGATAGATCAGTAATTTTCCTTGTGCAAGCTTTTGAAAAAGAAAAATAAATAAGGGAAATAGAAAAGATAAAGAGAGGATAATTCTATCATTGAACATAAATGTATCATGAACACTCTTTTATTTTTTTGGGGATCATTAAGAGATTATATTTAGAGTGGTTGAAATTCATCGACCTTAAAATTTATTATAATGACAAATTTATTAGAATGAAATATTTTTTTGATATTTTATGCATTTAAATCATTAACCAACCAAACCTGAAGCCTCATATTCATTTGATCATTAATGATGAAGCCCTCATGATTAGTTGTGATTTTTATCTTTAAATGGTGGAGATGTAGATGCCTTTCAAGCCTATGACACACCATTATATTTTGAGATAGATTCTCTTTAATTTATTTGTTGTCATATGTTGTACACTACACAAAAATTATCTTGCACTATATGCCATACCGTATTAGATTGCAGTAAATGGAACACTATCTTGGCTTGTGTTACACGCAAGAGCGACCTTCATCGATATCTTTCTTTGTAGTCAATATCATGTTTCACTAAACAATGATATATTGTTTATATATTAATATTTAATGTGATATATAAGATCCCTTATGAATAGTATGAACAACATTTTGAAATTTATATAATAATTACATTCATATTATGTATTTTCTAGATATGATATATGTAAAAATTCAATTCTTTGGATAAAAGAAGTATTTAAAAAAACAGTATTGTGCCATTTGATGGAGCACCAATTTTTAATTTTGTTTTTATGACTTTCATATAGAATATTTTAAAATATATTCTTTTTATTTGGAATAATAACATAAAAATTTACTTTTGTAGAATTATTACTATTTTTCTAGTATAATTCAAATTCTAATGAAATGTGAAAAATACAATATTTTAATTCAAAACTATTTTTTCATGTAATTTTTTTATATAGATAGATTATCTTTTAAATAAGTTTCATAGTGTAATTATATTATATATTTATAATTTAATCCAATTTTTGTTATTGGAAGTAATTTCAAATTTAAATTAGACATAAACACATGATAATATATTGATAAGTTGTTACTTCTTAAAAACCCACTTTTATATTTTTACAATGAGAATTAAATTTAAATTAATTTCTTTAAATGATTTGTTTTAAATAATGAAAAATTTATTAAATATTTGGAATCAGTGGGTCAAAATTATGTTGATAGGTAACTTTTATTTTGGGGTATTATAAGAGGTAACTTTTGTAAATTATATTATAACCTTGGTTAATGGTAAATCAGGTAATTAAAGGTAAGATTAATATTGTAAAATTACCATAGAACATGTAAAAATCCTATTGGATGAGGAAATTCTTACTTTATCATATATGGTTCGAAATGTGATCACATAATGGCCACATTCCCATGAATATGACAAGAATATAAAAAATACTGAATGTGATAAAATTTCACTCTTTGATTTTATATATGTATATTAATTTTATTTTATTGATTAATAGTTAATATAATGGAATACATGTATTTTTTAGAACCCTAATAAAATTATCTACATTATAGAAATTTATTTATAATTTTTATATATTAAATTATTATTATTATTGAACACTAAATAGTGATAGAAAAATTATTTTATTAATAGAAATATCAAATAAATGATATTAAAAATATTAAAATAAATATAATTTGAGTGAAATAATTTCATCAACTAATACAATATATTTAATTGAAATGTTATTTATGGTTTATTGGAGTTTTTTTTGAAAATATCTCTATTTTATGATATTTCAATAAAATCAACTTATGAATAGTCTTAAAATCGACATGATTGATTTTTTAAATAAATAATATTTTATTACATTATATTAAATTCATAAAAATATATACTTCTGCCAAATATTATTTATGAATTTATATATTTCACCAATGGTTCATTTATGGATCCTCTATAATATTAGAGTGACTATATTAACCCTTATTAAATAATGAAGATTTGATTCCATGTTAAGAGTTAAAAGAATTAATCAAGCATTAATCAAAATTATATGGTTTAAAATATAACCAAAACATGCCCAAATAATTTATAGTATTAATAGGATTCAATACTTATCAAAATATGATTTTTTTAATGGACAATTGTACATTAATATAAATTAAATATTTTTTAAATCAAACATGGTTACACGATATCCCTATCTTGTATTTTAATATCTTATATGTGTCCACAGAGGGACAAATTCTATCTTTGAAAGAATATAAATTTTAATTTTGATATAAATGAAACCATATTCATTATATAAATTTATATTGAATTTTTTATGTTCTATAACTACCTTAAAAGTCTTTTAAATTATAAAAAAATATTTATTCAATTAACTAAAAAATTAATTAAATGATTTTAATTATATTACATTTTCTATATTTTCTATTATTTAATATCTAAAAAAAATTATATGTTTTATAAGATTCAATATAGATATATGAAAACAACATATTATAATTACAACATTCCCTTATGGAATTTATAGTCAAACTAAATGAATAATATTAAATTTTCTGATAATAATATCTTCTTCAATTAATTTATTATTAAATTATTTAAAAATCACAAAAACTGTAAAATAATCTCAAGGGGATAATATATTGTCGAACATGTATTATAAATTTAATTTATGGGCCATTATTATTATTTAGATCTAGAATAGTGTAATTAAATAATAATATTTTGATTGTTTCCTAAAGTTCCCCTCTCATCTCTTATAAAAAGGAATCTCCTCCCCTATTTCTTCACCCCACATACATCCTTCTATCTTGAACAAAAAAATCCCAATTTTCTAAATATTATTGTTAGTAAACTTATAGAGGATGTTGTTATCCAAAAAGTTCATCTCCAGTGTCCCTATGAAGAGATCAAAAGGATGACCAATGAAGAAGGGTTAATTCTTTTACTAATTCAGTTCAAGTTTTATTCTTCTTCTACATACTCTTTATATGTTGATTCCATAATAAAGTAATAAATACAGTATATTCAACAATATGATATGTTATTATAGTTATGTGAGAACATTATACCTCGTTTTATCTATCCTACGAATAACAATATCATCATGCGTGTGTGCGTACAACATACCATATCCAGACCATTGTGTAATTTGATATTAAAAATAGTTTTTAGAATTTGTATACTGATTTGTATAATGTATTTAAATAATTAATATAACTTGATAATTATTTCATTATAACAAATATAACATCCAATTAAATACCATTTATCCGTAAATAGAATGATATCGTCGCTCGTACGTACGTATGCCCTACCGTCTCCACGATGCAGTGAGATCTGTTCTTCACATACAAAAAATTTAATAATGATTAAAAAATTTATATGATGCATTAATATAATAATTATGAATATTATTATTGAATTAAATAAATAATATTCATAACAAACATGACATACATTGAAGAATATGAATCAGGAAACAAAGTAGTTAACACCCAAAATAATGGTAATATTGAAATAATATTAATAAAATGATATAATTGGATCACATATGATATCATAAATATGTATATGGTTCTGTAATTATTTTATAAAACGATTTAACCATTATACATGAGGTGACGAAACACTCGATTAACAAAATGTACCCGGTAAGGATATTTCTGTAATGTCATTATTTACATTAAACTGTTTATATATATGCATTTACTAGGGAAATATTTGTCATCCATGACGATGTTATCTATAAATATTATCATAAAATGTATACTATTAATCTAGGAATTTTTTTTATTATAACTTTTTCCAACTTTTACTAAATGGTATGGAAGGAATCATTCTTTTTTTCCATATGAGGTACTATTTGAATTTTACAGCAATAGTAAGAAGATAATGTTTTTTTAACTTATATTAAATGAATTGATGTTTAAGGTTTAATGGATCCTTATTTCCATCAATCTTCTTCTACATTATTTCAAAAAAAATTATCTAAATTATTTTCTATTAAAATTGGGGGGCATTTTGAGAAAAAAGTAAACATTGCTGAAAATGAAATGATTTTTCCACATAAATTAAGATCCATTGTTTTATCAAAATTATTTTCCATCTATGATGACCTATTTTTATGTTTCTATCCCTATTATTAAATTTATTTTTTTTGTTTGTGATGGAATTATTTTTATAAAATCTATTTTAATATGGGTTATGATAGAATGATGTTTAATAAACATATATTATTTCATGGGTTATGCTATTGTAAATGATATATGTTGTTGAGGAAAATGTAAGAATAATTTCATTATGAGATGGGTGGGACCTATATCTCCCTTCAATTAATAATGTCTAGATTTATATCTCATCAGATAGACATTATTTGAATGAAAAGTAAATCTAGTTCTATAATACATGGCTGGAACAACAAGTAAAATCGGTTTAGTAATGGACTTTGACAACTATGATGGTCTCGGAAACTATTACTTGTATACTTTGGAAATCATATTATGTGATTAATTTTTTTCCACAATTCCATGTTTTATTACACTGATATTTTATCAGGATTAATGTACTTTTATGATCTATTCCTTAATAACTACTATGATTTATTTCATTAATCATCATTTGGTATTTAAACTGTATGTTAATGTTTTTATATTCATGTTATTATTGTTAGTTTTATGTTATCAATGTTTACACTCACTGGGTATTTGATCTCACCGATGTTACGTTTTCTTTTCCCTATGATATAAAATAATGTTTTAGCTTAGAATAAAAAAGGGATGTTCTTTATGGGAGATGTTGAAGAGCATTCACAAAGAGAGAAGATTGTGTTTCATGTTTCTAAAGACACTGAAATTGTACAATATTTGTTAATATTTTTATGTAATGTATTATGTATTCCGAAAAAGTAATGTAATTTCCATGTACATCAAGCATGGGTCTGTACTATTGGTATCAGATAGAATTTTAGTTAATGTTTGGAAACTAGGATGCAAATACTTTAATGATATCTCTATAGATATTTCTAAGGTATGTCTAGGTATGTATCTACGGTTAAGTCTAAATATATTTCACTTTCCTATACCTATAGTAATGATCACAAAAACCTAGGATTAAACCTAAGAAGTTGTAGAATGAATGTAATCCCCCTTGATTATATTTTTTTACTAGAATAATTTTTACCTCTCACACTATTCTATTGGGGTTTTCAATGATGTCAGGAATCCAAAGGAACCATGTTAATGATCAATGCACTCAGCAATGCAATGAATGTCCTGAACAACAAATTGTTATGGTAGAAGGAATGAAAAATCATAATTCTATACTTACAAAAGGAAGGAATCATTCTGGACATCCAAATGGGACTATAAGGTAACAAATATCTATAGAGTCTTTCATTAGGCAACATCCACCGTCTTTCAATGGGTCTTTTGATCCATTTTTTTATGAACAATGGATGAATAACATTGAAAATATTTTTTCCATCCATCACTATTCAGAACATGGAAAAGGTATTTTTTTTATCGTTAAGAAGGTTAATCATGCTAGTTGTGGAATCCATTTAAAAATACAAGGCAGTAAGATGAAATATAATGCATGTAATGTGATGAGTTTAAGAACATTTTTTTCAATAACTGCATCCCTCATATTCTACAATCATAGATAGAAAAGTTCTTCCATGATCATAAGAAAAATGATGATTAATCAGTTGGATCATATGAGGAATATTTTACAAGGCATTGAAGGTATGCTTAAGGCTTCATCATCCAACTTGAAATAAATATTTTTCTATTCTTAAACGGAAAAAACCAAGACATTGAAGTGGATTTTCTATATGATACATCAGTATCTAGGATAATATTGTGAGTTCTTCTATTAAGATATAAATGGCTGTTGGTGTTACATATCAATCTCATTATTTTTAGAAGAAACAAAAAATGTATTTCAAAGGTATATCACAAAACAATTGTGAAAACAAGATGAATGTCTCCTTATGGTCAATGTATGGAATGAATAATGGTGTCGATTGTATTAAAGGGACTTTAAAGTTTATTATGTGTGAAAATAAGGTCATGAATTTTTAGAGTGATGATGTAATTGGATAATGCTTTCTAATGATGTGAATAGTGAAAATACTATAGAGATTGTACCGCCCATACATCAATGAATCATTTGAAAGGAAATGGGGAATTATGCTAACCAATGCCACAAACCAAGGTTTAATGATGATAAATTTCAGAGACCTCTTAATGCCCTAGAAAAATGAAAATCACATTTGTACTCAATTGGTGATGTTGATTATAAAAATGAAGTAGTAGAATGATTATGAGTTTATGTAATGGGATTCCAAAATAGTGTTGTGGTATCTCTTTTACAGTATTATGGAATATTGGAATTTCTCTGTGCTGGTTCATTATGGTTGTCCATAATTATATGGTACCAATAACCAAAAAAAGTGATTGAAATATTTTTGGAAATCACATGATATGCACATAAGGATGGGATAAGGAGATCATGATATTTTTGATAGTGATATGATGGATTTATTATAAAGAAATGTTGGTATTTTTTGTGTTTGGAAATAATTAATTTTGACAGAATTCAGGTTTTCAATACGGTTATATTGAAATTATTGTCACTACCATGTTTCAAGAAAATACATGAATAAGGTTTTTACATGTTTGTAATGTGAAAACCACGAACTTCTAAATGAGATATGGGAGATAAAAGTTAATTCAATTTAGTTCACATCTTTCTAATGTTTTATATTTTTTGTCTTTTTAGGATTGCAATGTTATCTATTGATTGATTGTATTATTTATATATTTATTGAAGTTTGTTGGATTAATGTATTATCTCACTATTTGTGGACTTATTCATATTTGATATCATATTCTATCCTTTTAGTTGAGAAAGATGGAATGACATATCATTATATATCATGATCTGCTAACACTTCAAGAATGAAAAATTCTACATCATTTCTTCTAATATGAGATGAAGTGGAAATTGTTTACGAAACAATCAACTATGAGATTTTACTGAAATCAAGTACATATTTTTTCTCATGAAAAAATTCATCAACTGTTGGAAAAGGATATTGAAATAAAACTTTATTTGATGAATCAGATGGTCCCCTAAGTCATCACATATTTATGGATTTCTTGTAGTTTACATTATCTGAACCCTATAATCTATCACTATGAATCAGAACATGACGGTTAAATTTCTATTCTATATCCATGTTTTCACTTCTCACATATGTTCTCCTATAATGAAATATAGTGATAAGTTAAATTGGGTAACTTTTAAGTTTATATCATTCCTTTTTAAAATTATATTTTAGTATTCCTTTTTACGATGTGTATATCCAAGAATGACACATTCAAGTATTAAATATTTTATAACCCTGAAGAATTTATAAGGAAAGAGCATTTTAGTGGGGGTATAATGTGACACCCAGAGATTTTATGTGATAGATTATTTTTTAATTTATTTGATTTCTTATGTTTTAAGCTACAACCAAATTATATTTTGATATTTGAAATATTGTATTAGCATGTAGTAAACACAATAATAACTTGGCTAGCATTATACGCAAGTGCAACCATGATCTATGACTTATATTGTATGCAATACAATGTTTCTCTAAACAATGATATATTATTAAAATATTGTTATTTAATGGGATATAAAAAAATATTATGAATATAATTAAATAATTTTTGAATTATATATAACATTAAAATTATATTTTTTATAGCCATGATATAAGAATAAATTCAAATTTTTAGAGAAAATATGTACTTTAAAAAAATTTAGTTTTATCACCTTTTATGGAACACCCTTTTCAAATTTGGTTTAGAAAATTTTTATATTTTATATTTGACAAAATAATCTTCTTCACTGTAAGATGAAAATAAATAATTACTTTTAGTGAATTTTTGTGATTTTTATGATAAAATTCATATTTTAATTAATAGTAAAAATACCGCATTTTAAATCCAAATTGGATTTTCATCTAATTTACTTATATATATAGATTGTTTTTAAAAAAAATTTAATGTGTATTTAGATTAATTTTTTATAACTTCATCCAATATTGTTTAATGGAACCAATTTCACATTTAATTGGTAACAAACACATGAACATCTTTTGATAAGTTTTTACTTCCTAAAAACTCACATATTGGTTTTAAGAACGAGAATTATTTTTAATATAATTTATGTAAATTATATGTTTTTAATTATGAAATGTGGTTTCCATTTTTGGTATAAGTGGGTCTAAAATATGTTAATAGGTTACTTTTATTTTTGGTCATTATGAATACTAACTTTAGTAATCATTTCTATTACCATGGTTAAAGGTAAATTTGGTAATTAAAGATAAAAATAATATTGTAAATTTTCATTAAATCCTGTAAAAATACAATTGGATGAAAAATTAGATCCTTATAATATATGGTTATAAATAGATTCACATAATGGCCACTTTCCCATGAATATGAAACGAATATAAAAAAAATTAATGAATGTGACAAAATATCACACTCTCATATTATAAAAGTATATTAATTTTTATTTAGAAATTAAATGGGAATAAAATCGACAATAAAAGGTATTTGGAAATATAATAGAATTACCTACATCATATTAAATTATTTATAATTATTTATGATTAAATAATAACCATACAAATGACTCAATAGTGGTGAAAAAATAATTTTATTAATAGAAATATCAAATAAATGATATTAAAAATATTAAAATAAGTATAATTTGAGACAATTAATGTCCTTCGCTAATTTTATAGATAAAATTCACATATTATTTATGGTTTAATGTTGTTTTTTATCATATCTAAATGATATGATATTTATAAAAAGTAAACTAATGTATAGTATCAAAATTGACACTATTAATAATTGCAATAAATAATATTTTATTGAATTATATTAAAATCATAAAAAATATAAAATTTGGACAACTAATTTGGATGAAGTTTAATATATCCCCAATTTTCCACTTATTGATCCTTTTTCTTTTTATATTGAATATATTAACCCTTATTAAATAAAAAGACATGTTTCCATGGTAAGTGTTAAAGGAATTAATTGAGGGTAAATCAAAATTACAAGGATTAAAATAAAACCAAAACAGTCTTGAAAAAATTTATTGGATGAATAATATTAAATAAGTATCAAAATATGATCTATTATAGTTTTTAAATGGACACTAGTACCTGAAAATAAATTATATATTATTTTAATCAAATATTAGTACAAAATAACCCTATCTTGTATTTTAATATCTTTTATGTGTCCACATAGGGGAAAATCAATCTATGGATGAATATGAACTCATATTTTGATATAAATTAACCATTTTCATTATATAAATTTATTTGTAATTTTTAAGAAGTTATATAATTACATTAAGATCCTCTTGAAATATAAAACAATATTTAATCAATTAACATAAAAATATAATGTATTCTTTTAATAATATTAATATTGGTATATTTTTAATTAGTAAATGTTTTTAAAAAATAAAAAGATCAATAAGTTATATTATAGATATTTTGAATCATTCTATTAATATTACCAATTTTCCTTATGGTATTTTAACTAAAATTTAATGAATAGTATAAAATTTGGAAATAATAATATGTTATTGAATTAATTTTTTATTAAATTATATAAAAATCACAAAAATGTTAAATAATTACAAGGGGATATTATATGGTAGTAAAGTTGTTATAAATTTCATTTATTGTTCATTTTTAATTATTTACATATATAATAGTCTTATTTTAATATAATATTTTGAGATTATCCAAAAGTGTCCCTCTCCTCTATTATATAAAGGCATCTCCTCCCACATTTCCTAAACAATCCATGATCCTTATAGCTTGACCGAACCCTACACAATTTTCCTATAAACAATATTACATATATTCTAGATCTCTTAGATTTCCAAAAAGTCCATCCCCAATGTCCCTAAGAAGAGACCAAAAATAAGTCCAACAAAGAAAAGGTAATTGCATTACCAATTTAATTAAATTTTATTTCTTATTCTACTTCTTATTTCGATGTTGATACAAAAAAAGTAATTAATCTAGTATATTCTCTATTCTGTGATGTTATTAATATTTTGGGGAATCATTATACTTCATTTTTTTAATCCTATGTATAACAATGTCACCATGCATTTGTACGTACGACTTACTGTCTCCACACAGTGGTGAAATTTGGTATTCAAAATTAATTTATTAAAATGGGAATAATGATGATTAAAATGGATTTAAATAATGAATATAACATTATAATAATTAATTACAATTAATATATAATATAATTTCAAACCATTTTACCATCAAGATAATTATATCATTGCTCATGCGTATGTATGACCTATCGTCTCCTCGACCTAGTGAGATTCTTTATCCACTTAAACACTTTACGAATGATTATAAAATTTATAAGATTAGTGAAAATAATAATTTTGAACATTATTTGATGATTATAATACATAATATTCATAATAAACATGAAATACATGGAAAATGGGAATGGGAAAATAAAGTTGTTAACACCCGAAATAATGTTAATGTTGAAATACAATTCACAAAATGGTATAATTGGATCATATATGATATCATAGATATTGATATTATGCAGGTATAATTTAATAACCATATTTAAGAATTATACATGAGGTTACCATTCCGGTGACTTGAAAAAGTAGGTGAGTGATATTTTTGCAATCTCATTTTTATCCGCGATTTTTTATACATAAATATTTTCTAAGGATATATCTATCATCCCAGTGCATGTCTTATTAAAATGTTTGAAAAAGATGTTTACTATTATTATATGTATGTCTAATGTCATTTTACACATTTTTCACTTTTACTACATGGAATGGAAGAATTATTTTTTTCTCTATATGAAGTACTTTTTGACTTTTCCCACACAAGTATGAGGAGATTGTTTTTTGACTTAAACAACATGGCCAGATCTTTATGGTTTCATGTCACATAATTTCTATCCATATTTCTATACATGATTTCAATATTGTTTTCATATAAATTATTTTCTTTTAATATTTGGTTCCATTATGAGAAAAGTAAACATTTTTTAAAAAGAAAGGATGTTTTCCTCCGAAATTTAGTTCAAGTGTTTTATCGAAATTATTTTCCATATAAGACTACACATGGTTTTGTTTCTATCCCTATTATTAAATTGATTTTATTGTGTTAATGATGGAATTATTTTAATGAAATATATTTATTTTATATGGATTATGATGGAATGTAGTTTATGAAACCCATTTAATTTCATGGTTTCTGCTATGATGAAGGATTTATGATTTTGTGGAACATTTTAGAATGTTTTGATTATCTGATGGGTGGGACATATATCTCCCACCAATTCATTTGATAAAGATTTATATCTCCTGAGATAGAAATTACTGGAATGGAAAGTAAACCCAGTTCACTAATAGATGGATGGAATGACATGTAAACCCTGTGTAGTAATGGAATTTTTCCACTATGTTGGTCATGGAAAATATTCCTTGGGAACTATAGAAATCATATAATGTGCTTAATTGTTTTCCAAAATTCCATTTTTTATACAAATTCTATTTAATCAAGGATAATGTTCTTATATTATTTATTCCCTACAAACTATCATGATTTATTTCATGAATCGTTATTTTGATATTTGAACATTATATTCATGGTTTAAATCTTATTTTTATGGCATGTTTTATGTTCTCCATGTTTACACTTTATGTTAATTTTAGCTCACCATTCCAATGTTTTGTTTTCGCTAGGATAAAAAATAACGTTTTAGGTAGGAAAAAAATGGGATGATCTTTACAGGATGTATTGAAGATAATTTACCAAGATAGAATATTACATTGCATGTTTCCAAATATGCTAAAATAATATGTTCTTTGGGAATCTATTTTTTTCGTGTATTAAGAATTCTGCAAAAGTAATGTAATTTCCATATACATAAAGCAGAAGTCTTTACTAAGCCTATGGTATGTTATATATCTTTGAGGTTTTTTAATAACTATAATCATTTTCCCTAATGTTCAATGGAAAAAATCATTTATGGTTCATTAGATATTTCAGGAATATTAAAAATGAATAAAAAATTGAAAATAGATAAATGAACAAACCTGTCCATTTAAAAAGTGGAAAAGTAAAATAGTTGTTTACATTGTGGTGTTGCATAATTTTATAAAGGTGATGCTCTAACATTTTATTTTCCATTTGATCAATTTATTTTATTTAAATTGAATTTGTTTCACTGTAAGGTGATTTTATTTTATAGAATTTTAAGATTATATCCTTGTAGACAAGTCTGAATTCAATTGTGGGGGTATTTGATAAATTTATTTCATTCATTAATTTTTGAGAGTTTTAATGTATTTATTTTTGTATATAAATGATAATTCATTAAAAATATTTAAAAATTTAACTTGTTTTTGTTTTTTGAGGTTGGAAATAATGAATTCTTTGAGATGGAAAAAATGAGGTGAAATTATGAGATAAAAAAACATCACTCCACAAACATTTCTGGGATTGTGATACTATAATTTCGATGATTTTGGAAGCTAGAAAAATATATCAACCTAATCACATGTCATGTAATATCATTAAATGATTTGAGTTATGAAAATAAAATTCCACCAGTGAGAGAAGTTCTGTAGAAAGTACAATGTTGGAAATGTAATCAAACATCATGATTCATGATTACATTTCATGAATGGAGTCAATGATCTAATGATAAAATGAGATTAATATAGTATTCGTGTATATAATAAATCATAGAAGAAATATTAGAGAAGGATTACATGACATGTAAAAACATTACACGTTGTGAAATGATTCATGAAGAAACCATATGAATCCTAAAAATAGGGGAGTTGACAACCACTGAACAATGACTTGTATTCAGAGACAATCCTTGAGTAAGAAGTTGATGCACCCTCCTTGAAATATTTCTTTCCTTTTATATTAATTTCTTCAATTTTATACCTCCCTTTTATTCTTTTATCCCTAGGATGAGGGTGTAATCCTGTCATGTTCTAGGTTATTGTAAATAGAAGGTACGATTCATTGCATTTAATTTTCTTAGTTATTATTGTTTTTGGACTGTACACTTTATTCTTCAAATTTAATCCCATTTTATATTTTCATGACCACTGATGATTTTATTAAAATTAATCCTTTAAATTTCACACCTACAAACCCTAAAGGATGCATGACCATTATCTACATTAAGGGAAATGATTTTTAAATATGGTATCAAGAATAATATGATCCGAAAATGATATAAAGTAGTCAACCATGGAAAATAGGAAATTGATGCATCACATAGGGGATACCATGAGAATTTTATATTTCTTTTCTCTAATAAGATATGAATATAGATCAACTTATTAGTATAAATTCATCTTCACAGGAACCATGATATTAAAAAACTATGGAATGCTTACCAAATTTGATCATTAAAAAAATCAATATGTTGCAATTTTATCTTTTTATTTTTTCAAAATAAAATCAAACCCATAGTTTCCCAAAATTTTCTTCAATGAAAAAAAAAATATTTTAAAAACCTAATCAAACTAATTCACCATATATGCGGCTTCGACCTCAAATTTTTCTAATACTAAATTCCAATTAATTGAGTAGTATATTTTATGTTTAAAAATTTATAGTATCATGGTGAATTATCGACACACCATGGGGATATATAACTGTTTCCATTTTAAGGGTTGATCGGTTTTTAGTTTCTATGTTTATAATTTCAATTTTTTTCAATTCCACTTTTTCTGTTGGTTATTTTGTACTGTAATTTTATGATTTTTTTATCTTTAATTCACAATTAAAATACTTGGGGATTGGGTAAAGAACCCATCTATTCAAGAATTCTTCAAGAACCATGCCTTGACTAATAGGATGGTACACTAATAGTAAGGGATGAGAAAAATCAACTTCACATATTTCATTAATGAAATCAAGGGCAACAAAGGTTCGCTGACTATTGGATGCCGGTAAGTACAATATTTCATCTCAACATCGTGGAACACCATTTTAGTGAACCACTTAAAAGTCATGAATCTAGCCATTTTAATGACATAAAATCACAGGGAATTCACTAGACACCCACATGATGTGCATAACAAGAATATGAGAGTTTCCTCGAGCTCAACAACACCTTCCAATTCCAAAATGTTTTATGTGATGAGGTATGGCCTTTTATTTTATAATTTTAATTATGGGATAACAATCAATATTATATTCAGAGACAGCCTTCACATTTCATCACTATATAGGATGAAATCACATGAAACATCTTCAACAACTTCTCTGCACATTATATGTTAATGGAGTTATGGGTCATAATTTGGAACATTATTCAATTTGAAGTGGAGTAAATATATAGTGCATGGGAACGTTATAAAGATATGACTTGAGAATTCCATTATCATGGTATAAAGTTGTGGTTGTAAATCAAAACATAATAGAAGGGGTTTTCACAGGGAAATAGGGCAATTCATGGCACTACAGTTGGAGAATCCTAAATGAAGAATTCTCAAAAAGCATGATATTCCCCATTGGATGAAATGGAATGAAACACTTTCTAAGGGCAAGGAGAAGTGATAAAACAGAAAAGATTTCATGAAATAATCAATAATGAATGCATGGATATACAATTGGATTATATATCCAAGAATGTGGAAAACATGATGTGGGAAGAGAAAAACTCCCATGGGATATGTAATGAAGATGTAAATAATGTTGATTATAATTGGGGTAATCAATTTTAGGGTTGGAGACCACAAAAACAAAAAAAATTCATAGAAAAAAATACCATAAGGTTTCTCACAAAAATAACACCAAGGGACCACCCTAACAAGATATGTACATTCATTGGATGAGATGTTGGAAACATTCATCACTTCATCTAGGGATTTATTCAAGAAATAAAAGTAGAATAATCGAACCAAAAGGTGGCATTAATGAATCTGGAGCATCATGTAGGAAAAATAGATGATCTTAGTAGAGAGACTCCAAGAAATAGGCATCCATGATGCACTGAAGTACATCCACATGATTATTTGAATGCTATAGAAAAAATAAGTGGGATGAAAATAAAATGAAGTGGTATAGAAAATTCTAGATGACATCAAATGGATGAAAGAGAAGAGGAATCTGAAAGAATCAATGAACAAATTTTTCAAATATTATATGTAGAACCGCCTTAGAAAAGTCATGCAATGCCTTATCCAGAGCGAATGGTTAATGTGAATAATAATTTTTATTGTTGTATGTTTTTCCAAAACATTAAAAAATTTCATATTAATATACCTTTAATATAGGCTCTCACAATAATGGAATCATATGACAAAATCATGAATGAACTAATAACAAACAAGAATAAGCTGGATGTTATTGGAACCATTCCACTCACACATGAGTGTTTTGAAGTGGAATAAAATGACCAACCTATGTAGAAAATAGATAAAGTTATATTTTCTATTCTCATATTTATTGGAGCTAACAAATATGAAAAATATTTTTGTGACTTTGGTGTGAGTGTAAATATCTTGTCACAAAAAACATTCATGAGTATGGGATTGGATGAATTGAATCCTACTAGAGTACTTATTTAATTATCAGACTCAACAGCTAAATCCTTTTGTGGAGTCATCGAGGATGTTATTATTAGAGTTAGAAATTTATACTTCCCCACTGACTTTATAGTTTTGGATATGTAAGAGGAGTTGAATAAACTAATTATCGGAAGTCCATTTTTACCCATAGGGCATGCACTAATAGATGTTAAAAATAGATAAATATGTATGATAGTAGGAAGTGATCATTTATTTTTAAACATCCATTGGGAAATAAAGAAGTAGAATGTATAATAGGAAAATTATTTCGGAGAAAAATAGAATCTTGATGATGAGAGTAATGCTAAATTAAAGTGGTTAATGTGTTATATGATGTTGTGAAATAAGATATTCAAATGAAGAAGAACGAAAAGCTGAAAATCAAGATAGTTAACAATATAAGAGAACTAAACTCCACTACATTTTGAGAATAGAATACAATTATAGATGGTACATGGACTTACATTTAGTTCAATAGAATTAAGGAAGAAATGGGTGTTCAGTGTAATGGAGTTCAAGAAAGCACTACCATCAAGGAGAATAATGTTGTTCAGACAAGAAGGACATGTGACGTCCTACCAGGCTATGAAACAACTAAGACCATTCATGGACCTCAGAGAGGTAAATTATTTTCAATCATCTATCACATGAGTGGGAGATGAAGGAGGTAAGTTCAATCCAATGAAAATAAATAAAAGTTCTTTTGGGAGGGAACCAATCTTTTTTTTCTTTATTTAATTCCTATTTTAGAGTTTCACAAGACCTCACTCAAAATATTTAATAATTTACTGAAAATGGTATTTTATTTCACACATTTATTTTTAATTTCTGGGACCATCATGACCCATAGAAGCAAAAAGTAGTTGGAATCGAACGAAGAATATGTATCCAGAACATACACTCCATGATGAAAGTGACTACTGCAAGGGGACTAATAGTTACAATTCGGTAATTTTATATTTAATTCCCCAGATGCAATTTTTAGAGTTTTTAGTAGCCAATTTCATGCCCAAACATGATTAATTCATCAATCAAATGAACTAGGGGACATAAAATTCAGAAGATAAATATTATTCCATGTATTTAAATAATTTTTCAACTTATTATAAAATGAAAAATTTGAAAATGAATTATTAGAGATAAGAATTTGGATTATGACTTTACAAATCCTGATTTTGGGGAGCATATTAATAGTTTTTAATTAATATTTTTTAGATTTGTACGTTTGTTAAATTCCTTAGATTTTCATTGTATAATTTAATTATTCATGTGAATTGTAATGATTAGTTTACCAAACCATTCCACTCATTCCCATGACATCCACTTAGCTAATATTTTCAATTATTTATTTCATATATTACTTGAGAAACTTAGGCATTATTTAATCTAGAACATTCTTTGAATCTTATCAAATCTATGAATGAAAAATATAAATTTTTAAATGAATGTGACATTATTTATTATTAGTCATTTTGTGTGTTCTGATCTTGAATAAATCATTTTTAAATTTGTAGAATCCCCAAACATCATTGTTATGAAATATTTCTTATTACATGCCTATCTTATCCCTTCCTTCCTTCCTCTAAAAGTTTTTCATGATATTTAAATGATTAGTTATGGTGGAGGATCATTATTTCATATACTGAGATGTAGTTTATTGATGATATTTTACTAGTTTATTTTCTATTGTGATATGGGGAAGGCCGTGTGTCATTCATTATATTTCATTATTGACTTCTGTTTTCTAAAAAAACATTTTGAAAAAAATAAAAAAATTGGGTTCCATATTTTGAGGATAAAAAATCACCATTTTCCAGACAGACGATCATTCAATAATATTTGGTGAGGTGATTAATATGAGATTTTTCTCAATAATTTTTTAAAAAATTAAAAAAGGGAAATATAAAAAAAGGATAGGATGGTCCTATAATTACACTTACATGTATCATGAACCCATGTAGACATTTTTTTGGAGAAGATAGAGATAACATTTATAAAAGGATAATTTCATTGAACATTCCATTTATTATCATGAAAAGTTTTGTAGAGTCAACCCACCTTTTTGATCCATAATTGATTTACATAATTTATCTACCTACCCTTAATCCTCGGATTCATTTGATCCTTAATGATAAATCCCTCTTGATTAATTTTGACTTATTAACATTATGTGGTTGATATGTTAGATTCCTTGAATGTCTATGGTAAGTTACATGTTTTTGAAGTATGCACATAATTCTATTCATTTTTACCATGATGTCGACTAAAAAAATGTGACGTTGATTGAAAATGGAATTCATATTATTAAGGAAATGAAAAATTAAAATGTATGATTGAATTAACACATCTATTTAAATATATGAAATTTAAAATAATATGTTAGATTGTTCATTTTAAAAATGAGTCATTGAATTATTTTCTAAGTTTAATTCTCAAAAACTCTATTTTCCATTTGATCATATTCTTTTATTGAAATTCAGTTTCAATCATGGTAATGTTAGTTTCCTTTAGAGTATGTTGAGATTCCATCCTCAAGGAAATGAATGAATTAAAATGTGGTTATATTTTATAAATGTATTTCTTGCATACATATTATAGTGTTTTAATATATTTATTTATATATTTAAATAAAAATTATATTCAAATTTCTGAAAATATAGCTTGTTTGTTGGTTTGTGGCAGGATACAATAAATTTAATGAAAACAGACAATACGAGTAAAAATTATGAGTTGCAATACACATCAAGTCATGAGATTTTCTCATGTCATGACACCAGAATTTTAAGAATTCATGTAGCTAAAAATAGTTAAATAAGATTACACATCATGTAATGTCCCTACACAATGTATGATTTGTTAAATATGTAACCACTTCCAATATAATTCATGAATATAATACACATTAACAAATGTCATTACATGTTGTGATCTTTGATTAAAAATCATTAATAGATTCATAGTTCAATATCCTGATAGATATTTTCAATATATTCATGTATATATAAAGATTTGTGAGGAAATATTTTATGAGTAATACATGATGAGTAAAAAAATTACACATAATGGAATGTTTCAGATTGAAGTCATTTGGATCTTATAAAAATAAGAGATTCCTGTAACTAAAATTGTACTCAGATACATATACATTGTTTGAAGAGAAAATCTATTACACCCTCCCCAAGATATCACTTTCTTTTAATTATTCCTTTAATATATTTTATCCTTCATTCCAAATCTATCAACTATAAGATGATGGGTTAATACTCTCAGGTGCTGGAGGGATGAAAATAGAAGGAGAATGTGATTTAGATTTATTTATATTAATTATTTATGTATTTTTCATGTGAAATGTATTCATCAACTTCAATCACATTTTATTTTAACATGAAATTTCATTATTTATTTAAAAAGGGACATTTAAATTGTGAAATTCACAACATTGATGAAAGTATAACCATTTCCATATTTAGGGGAAATCAGATTTTAATATGGAATTAAAACAAACATGATTATACAATTCCCTAAATTACCTGACCAAGGGAAATAGTTAATTGTTGCAACATTGAAGGGATACAATGACCATTGTATATTTTTCAACTCGACTCCAACTATAATCATGAATCATCTTATTAATTTATTTCCAATTTAAACAAATCCATATTATTACAACACCCTGGAATGATTTCCATATATGATCAGAAACCATTCAATCGGTTAATCTTTTATCATTTGATTTTTCAAAATTGAATCAAAACTAAATTTTCTCAACACTTTCATCAATTTTAAAAAATGAAATATTTTTAAGAAATAATAAAACTAATCCACCATATAAATTGGGTTTACCAAAAAAATTATTAATTATAAATTCTTTTTAATTGACTAGAATATTATTAATTTTATAAATTTGTTTTTCCATAGTGGCGTAGGGAATTTACAATACTCTATGGGACTATCATGTAAAAATTTCAGATGATTCATTGTTTTTGGAGATTTCGATTGGTGTTATCGATCTCAGTAAGAATTTTTGGAGGGAAAATTACAAGATGATACTTTGAGTATTGTGGAATTCTGGTCATGTTAAAAAATAAAAAAAAAGAGTCATAAGTATGAATGTGGTATCACTGGACAAATATTTTTACATTGTAATTATAGATTTTCTTCGGAGTACATCTTGAGGATTGGTTGTTATAAGGTGGAGACATATTAAGATACTAAACTTTTCTAGATATTCATTTAGCTTATATTTATATACTAATATTCCTCTGTTTAGGTACACCATGTATAGGTTAGTGTTTTGGGTTGTTTCATGTAAAATTAAAGAAGTTAGGAAGCCAATAGTGGTTTCGTGGTTTCCCCATGGTTAGGTAGAAAGGTGAAAGCTTGAATAGATGACCATATTCCTGATTTTGGTGAGATGAGAGGTGGCGCACAGTTGGCTCACAGTTTTTCCAAACTATGTACCCACTATAAAAAACATTTCACCCCTATATAATGGGATTTTTCTTAGTTGAAACATTATTTATTAAAAATATGCCAAATAGATTAAAGCATGAATCCCCTTAGAATATACACATGGTAAAGGAACACCAATATGGAATAGATTGGAACCCTATCTAGAAAACATTTTGAGTCAGATTTAAATCCCCAGAGAAATTTAAAAAACTCACTATCAAATTTTTTTATCACATATTTATCCTCAATCAAACATTAACTCATCCCTTCATTTATGGAATCTTAGAGGAGGATTCCAATTCACATTATACCCCTCTCTTTGTGTATCTATGATCCAATGATGGATTAGAAAAATTATTGTGAAGTAATTTTCATCTCTAATTGGTTATCTTACTCCCATAACTATTTCTAAATGAAGTGGAAGTAATTTTTCTCTTTTTTGTTATGGGTTCAGACATAGTTATTGAAATTTGTGTTCCATTTGATCATGATATTATATTTTGAACCCAGATCATCTCTGTCGGTTTTTTTCTATCAATTTTCATTAATTTTGGGGGTATTTTGGATTCTAGAACATCCATAAAGATCCTCGATTTAGGTGGTATAAATGTAAAATCCAATTATTATTTTTAACTACTTGTGCATAATTGTGAAAATGAAATTTCTACGATGGATGAAAAAATAATTTCATGAATTGATAAATTGATTCAAAACATGATTATGAACTTGTTAAATTATGTAATAATGAAATTGTTATCAATTGTGATTTTAAATTGAATGAATAAGTGGTTAATGAATTGTGTTGGATCAATGTAATTGTGAAACTGGTAGCACCCATTAAAATTTATTGAAATGATTTAAATGAAAGTTTATAAATTAAGACAGAATTATAAATGAAATATTTAATGTGTTTAATAAACAATTATAGTAATTGAAGCTTAATGGTTGTAATTATTGATCTCAATGATGTGATATATGTGACTGAGTTGTGGGATAAGGACCACTACTACAAATACCCAATGGGTTATAGATAGCCCCTCTTGGCACCGAGCATATTTCAATATTCATGTGATCATGGATTAGTCATTAATGGAAAGATTCTCAAAATATCGACAAGGTGTTATACTACATCTATTTGCCCCATTCTGTGAATGATAAAATTTAAATTAATTGATTAATGGATATAAACAATTGAATGAGTTGTTTTATCCCTTTGTGGATGGTTCAAACTCTGGAATTTGGACAATGAATGTATTGATGGTTCAGGTGTCATAGCAAACCCATGATTTATGTGTCCAAATAAAGAATAAGATAATTTGTATACTTTTTTACCATCTTTAATGTATTTAATTATTTATATAGATGAACAATCTATTATATACTAGATATTTTTTTAAACACCATTGATGGTGGCCTACAATGTTAAACCACATCTGACTCTGGATTCCGAATTGCTTCTCGAATAAAATTCTAGTTTGTAGGACATGATAATAGAATGGGCACAATGATTGAAGGATGAGTTGGTGTGGATCATGGAAAAGGTAACCATAAATTATTTCAAGATATTTTTAATAATTTTTTATGCCATTATATTGGTTTTCTTGTTTACATTGGACACATATATTGCATAAGATATCTATGTCATTGATTTTGATCCTTTTTTGGAGGTTTGTTTCACCATTTAATTATAGTCTGTATTGGTAATGTCATTTGTCTAGGTATTATTAACTATCATTAGAATATTGTTAAAATATTTCACCTATCACAATACATTTATAAATATCCCATTGTCTCACTAAGAAAAATATTAAACCTTCACTACTATCCAACACTCTCTTGAATATGAGTTGGTGCGCCTAAGTTCATGTTGGCAACATGGTTGGGGGGGAATCACATGTTCCACCTAGGACGAGACATTTTAAAACAGTAAAAAATGGTATTTATTCATTTTTCACACTTTATATATTTTAACTGTTTTATCATGTATTGTTTAATGTCACTCTCATTCTTACGTATCACTTTTTGAGAAAGTAAAAAATGTTGTCTCCTCAATATTTTGAAACAATTGGGATACGTAAACATAATAGATATGTGAATTATCACATTATTATATTTCCATGACTCAATATGGTTCATATTGTAATTGATTATGTTAATTAAATAGGTACTAACATGATCTTATTCATGAGATTTGATGGGATCATGTCATAATAAATCTAGATACCTTATATGTCCATCCACCAAACTATATCAGAGATAAAAATTTAACATGTTTAATACAAAATGTATTCCCTTTTTCTTGATATTTTAAAAAAATGGGAAATTTCATAAAGATATTGTGGAGTGAGAATTTTATTCTAGAATTATTTAAAAAACAACACCAAAGAACTGTTATCCTTATTATTTCAATGTAATTAAATCCCAATAGTAAGGATAATATGATCCCGTATTTTGAGTTATTCTCTATTTTCATGATTTATATTATATTGGTAATGGTTAGGATCATGCGTTGTTTGATTCTATATGATGAAGTACAATGGGAGATGGTAGAAGGATATATGAGTTAGTTCATGATGTGAATGGGTATTCATGAAATAAATATATTCATTTTCCAAATTAATTTAAAATAATTTTAAAGTGTTATTGGTCTAAAATATTTATTAGTGTGATTACCATTATTCAAATATTAAATGATATTCGTGTCATATAAATCAATGGGAATATTATTTTTACAGTACTCGCAATCTAAAATTTTTTCATCATGACAGACTAATTCATGTGGAAAATGAAGTTGTGTCTAGCTAATTTATTTTCTCTATTATCACTTTTGGTAATAAATTGAATTAATTCAATACCCTTTACATTTAGTATCCCTGTTATAGGTTTTATATTTATATTTTATATGATGTATCATTTCATGTAATCGTAGAGGATTCTATATAAAAATTGAATACAAAGTAAGAGAAAATGAATTTAATAATATCAATGAGAAATTCTTTGTAAATATAAATTTTATTGAGGCATGTGTCGTAAGTATCTATCGAATTTATAATAAAATGAAAATTACCTGATTTTTTAGTTAGATTATTTTTTATTTTAATAATAAATATTCTTTGTTCTCTTTTGTAGAATACTCTTTTTGTTTCGTGATATCAAATTGTGAATTTTCGGTACTGACTAAAATATTATTTACTAAATTCACAAAAGAAAATTAATATATAATTAATATTTGTTAGTGAGTCCATTGAGTACTCATGGATATATGTTTGAATATTTAATTTTGTAGTAATTATTTTATAGGATATGACTACATGTGTTGATGGGCACCTCGAGTTTCACTTCATTGTGATTACTTGAGTATGGAAGGAAAATAATGTATTCAAGAGTTAAAAATTTTCCAATAAAGTTTGTCTTTATGGGTGTGGTAATTCCATATTCGGTATTATATACAGAATGAATTTTTAATAAGTCATGATGAAATGACTTTTTTTTTGTAAAACATGTTTGGTATTCTTTATAATAAAGTTTATATATATATATTTTCTATCATGTTCTTACTATAGTACCGTGTGTGAAATGTCATCAGAATTTCCTACTTATTTGATATAGTACCCCCATACATATATAATATTTTAAACATAAATAAAATTCTTATCATGATCTGGGAACTGGAAATGTATCATAATTCACAAGAAAAGCTATGTGATTTTATGGTCCACGAGGAAAGGATATTTATATTCAATTTCATTTGCATCCTTATCTCAGGAGTCACTCAACCATGGTACCATTTGTGATATAGGTATTTGAATTTTCTATTTCATTTTTATGTCATTATTTCTCAATACTAATATTGTGAAGTTATAGTGTATATTTTGTATCCTTTGATTACATTAATTAATCCTAATGTTTCAATCATAAACTATCTTCTAGAGGTTGTGTATTTTGGTAAGGTAAAATCATCCCCTAATATTTTATTATTTCATTGAAATTTATTTCCAATAATTTATGTCTATGAAAATGTCACTTATTATTTATTGAACCATGGCTCTAACCAAGATAATGGGGTTGGGTTGGGACATTAAAAACACCTTCTAACTCATGGTGTGTCCTCAGGCATTGTATATTCATCAATCACGTGATTATAATTTGTGCCTACAGATTGATCAACAAGAATTAAAACTGAGCTCAACCATAGCACCTAACATTCCAAAAATCAATAAATATTACTCCATTAAATAAAATCATTTTATAAGACTCACTATTTGAATTCATAACCATTCTATCTATACATAGAGATCACATAAATACACATATCTATAATAAGACCATGTTGTTTCTTTGGACCAATTAATATTGTCATAAATGGTATCATTATATATTGTGGAATTCAAAAAAATATAAATTATTCTTCCATCCACATTGAATTTTTTTCAATTGAGATTTGAATTGGAAGTCAACATTTTGTATAATCCATAAGTGATTCTTCTGTATATGGAACAATTCCTCATATGATTTATGGATGCTTGGGTAAATGTCTAAGTAGGTTTGTGGTGAATCCTCGGGAAAATTTTACCAAAAAGGGATGGTACTCTATCACCAATTTGTTTCATGGTATAGATAGTTTTTGTGAGAATATTATTGTTGTAAAAAAATCGCAGTGTATTCTAACCATTACTTGGGTGTTTTGTCTATGAAGAGTTATTTTATTATTGTATATAAAATTAAAAAACATTATTATTTTGTGTCATAGTAAAAAATGTTATTCATACATTTATATTTGGATGAAATTATTTATTTCAATTGTGTCACTATCATAGAGTATTTCAGTCTTTTCCTAGAAGTGTTTTTTAACCAATAAACCATATAACTAGGGAAATCATAATATGAACCAAAGGGGTCACTAAATGATATTAATAAGAAATAGTGTAGAGCACTCTGTCTAGGGTAGGTCACATTATAACCTATTAGGTTTATTCAATAAACTTTTATATTTCATGTTTTTTAACATATAAGTTCCATTAACTTGTGTCCATACATCTTTGATATATAATTGAAATAAGTGAATATAATATTTCATTTTTTTCCGATCTCCCCTATCAATTGCACATTTGATCCAATTAAAGGAAGATAATTTTATAATATTACTATAAATTATTGAGCGGATATCCTACATACATTTTTTAACATAAAAAATTATTTCTCTTCATTATTTATAGTATATTTTTTTATTTAGATTACACAAGACCATGGATGAATTGATCCATAAATATGTGTTCTATCAAAAACAGAAATTTTATTTTTCATGTGGATGATTATATGCTTTCTATGTCTATTTCACCAATGTAATGATTCCATTAGGAATTTTTTTCTTTTTTAATCTATTTAATGATCAATGAGCGTGTTAGGGAGTTGTTTGATGTGGAGTTTTTTTCATATTCATGTAGTATGTGTGTTGTAAACCTTCCACATGGAGTTATATTATGTTTTTGGAAGTAGAAGTTTGAAACAGTTTGGATAATTATAGTGGAATATATAATTAAATTCATTTTTTTAATTAGATATAATAAATAATATTGGATATTGTGAATGGTATATGAAATCAAGTGTTGATATGAGTTTATATGTTCAATAAATGGCCTCAAAATGGGATATGATGAGATCAATACAGATTGTAACACCATATATGAAGTTTCTCATTTCCAAAAATTTACATAATTCATATGAACATGTGATGTTTCATGAGATTTGAAATCTCACATCATATGTTAAATTGATCTTTAATTAATAATTAATTACTTCTATTTAATTCTAATTAAAAAAAGTAATGTTATATGGGCCGCAATGGATCCATAAACAACAGTATGATACCCTAATCACTACTTTTTAATATATACATATTAAATATATTTATTCCTATATAAAGATCTTTGAAGGGTATTAGTGGAGTAAAACTACCTAAATTCCCCATAATAGGATTCTCTATACCCCTCAATGTCGGGGAGTGTTGAACTATAAATTATTTTCCCTTATTTGGGAATGCTGAAATCTTATTAAATCTAGGATCCATTGGAGTGATTTTGGTAAAATGATTATGGAGTGTTCATACATGACTAGTATTTGTGTCTATGTGAGTTTGAGTAAGGATTTTTTGGGGTGGATTTATGAATTGGTTTAGTGAAGGAACCTACCCAGTAGAGCCTTTCGAGTAAGATCGGAATTATTACATATCTCAATTGTTTTTTATGTATCTCTACTATGGATGATTTTCAAATGATATAATATCATTCATTTTTATTTATTTAGTGACCAAGGAGGTCATGATTAACATTATTGTTTGGAATTTGAAAAAATATCCTATATGGGATGTCCAAACAATGATTAGACCCATGGGACCATAATGTGTTCCTAGTCATAAATTGAATTGATAGAGGATCAGTGTTGGGAAGAAAACATGGTGATAAATTTCTATAGATATAGTTATGAACCTATTTCACATACTCCATATGTCATCCTAGGGAATGTGTATTTTGTTTTAGATAGTGTCAAACCCATGGAGTATGTGACATGAGATTAGAAGAAAATTAAATGAAAAAGATATATAGGATATATATATATATATATATAATAATATATGAGGTTATATGGATGGAGGATTCCCCTATGTTTATATTTTATATGATATATAATATATTATGTTCACCAGTCAGGTGAAACACCTAGTGTATGTGTTATTAGGAAAAGGGGTATGATACAACCCTTGCAATATTGATGGTATGATAACGATCATAATGAATCATATGGACACATAGTATGAGTCTTATAATTGCCCATATAGTATGATAAATGTAGTTATTTATTAAAAGATTTTTGAGGGTGATAACCCCGAATATTTATTTTATATGACATAAAAAGTACTATTCCCTCTAGTGAATTTTATATTTATTTTTATTGTGGGTGATTATTTTTTATTTATATGATATAAGATTAGGTGAGGATTATTACCATAGTTATATAATATTAATGTATATTTTCTAGTACATGGTGTAGACCTCTATGTAATATACTAAAAAGTTCAGGGAAAATAAATTCTCCCCATCTGTTCCATTCTAATCAAATTCCATAATGGGAAATATTACCCATTGTAGTTATATTTTATGATCAATGAAATTTTTCACTGTCATAAGTTGATATGGTTATTTTATGTTGATGCCCTATAAATTGAGGATCAATGATGAATTATTGATTTTATTTTTTATTATTTATTAGGATATTATAATAATATCAGATCATGCATGTAATTTATATTCTAGTTATGTTAGGGATAATGTATGTTTTTCCCAACTATGTTATAATCACACCTATCCCGAATGAAGGTAGAAATTTTTTACCTAGGAAAATTTTTTGATAATAGTTATAGATTTTGTAGAGTCCTAGTATTGGGTGATAGTGTCAGAGAGCATACATAGTCTCGAGTGAATTTGATGGAGTGGTACTCATAAATGGATATTGGCCTTCTTATTTAATTGATTTGTTTATTTATTAATATATGTGATGATCTTAGTGGGTGATCATCTATTTTTTATTCTTTTATGATATAATTTCATTGGGTACAATACTAATTTATTTTTACTTTTGTGTACAATGATTATTGAGTGGGATGAAATGTAACATAATGATCCCAGATTCCACTAAATGGTGTAATGATCCTAAGGGGAAACATGGCCTCTAGAACATATTCTCAAATTCCAGTGGATACTATCTAGTTAAGAGGGATATAGGTATGTCACTATATGGATTTTGACATCTCATAGAGAGTAAAACAATTGTAGAAACATACAATCAATATATGATAAAATAAATTAATCAGAAAATAGATATTATTTAAAGAAATATTTATATAAAAATGCGATAATGATTCTCAAATAATATGTTGATTACTTCATGTTACTATAAATAATCCGAAAAATGTTTAAACGAAATGGTACAATACAAGTATCAAAATACCAAAAAGTCCAATAACTTCCCAAATTATCATAAAAATCCTTAAATCTATCATGGTCATTTCTACTCATAATAATTAATCAAGAACAAATACCATGAAACTTTCCCATAAACATGTATATTATCATTTAATATTCTCGTGTACTAATGGAAGCCTAAGTACGTTGTGAGAAAAAATTACTGTAGGACACAAACAATGTTATATAAATCATTATAGTTAGTGAATATATAATAATAATAGTGTTAATCTAGTAATATAATATTTAAGTGAAGTGGAAAAAGTAAACAACACATATGGTCTTGGTTCCCATGGACAATCCTCCTTTGCTACTTTAGAATCATCTAAAATGTATCTAAATAAACTAAAATTCTTTTTTAATGAATATTTGTCAGGACGTGGCACAAATCCCATCCTCCCACATAAATATATGATCTAGAGGTGCCTAACTAGTACATCAATATGTTATATGTCTCACACCGAATTGAAGAATGTTCTTTTACATGACATATGAATCATATTAATTATTTCTTTATTTATAAAAATATAAATATCTATGATTCCTTGAAATTCCTTATTTATAATCAATGTATTACTCCAAGAATATCAATTATTAAAAATCTTATAAGCTAATCCATGTAGATCCTCATTGGAACCCAAGTATAGCTCTATGGGTAGTATAACCTCATCCCTCATTGAGTCTATCCACGTAGGTCTTCCATGAGATCCCAAGTGTTGCACATGGCATATATAATCAACTACACTATATGTCCTTCCTTGTCAGTCTATATGGGGAGTAAAAGTATCACTACATAATACATTAGAAAATCCCTTGAGTATGTCCGTAGTATTCCTCTAGTAATATCTTTTTTCACTCAAGAATAACTATTGAAAAAACCAAATGATTTCTTTCGTGGTTTTCATATGATAAAACATGTTCTCCACAAGTTGTATGATGTTATTCAATCATATAGATTATTGTTTTCAATTATCATCATCAATCATTTAAATTAATCATCACAAAAAATGGTGGATAAAAGTAAGGGCTGGGCATTGAAGTCAAAGGATCGTAATTGTATCATGAGGGAATTTCATTATAAAAATAAACCCATTGTTACAAAAAAAATATCATTTCCATATCCTATAGTCATGTAATTCCCTTCTATTACATCTTTAAATTCATTATAAAAATACAATTTATCATTTAACATTCAATGGAAGCAGTAAACAACACATATAGTAGTGGTCAATTAATATTCCTCTACTGTTGGACAAATTAATTAAACAATTTTTCCAAGTGGTGGATGCATTTAGGGGTTCATAACCCTTAATAATTTCTCAATGGGTCTCTCAAATTACAAAAAATGAAACCTATCCATTTAAATCATGAATTAAATTCCATTTCATGTGTTTTCCTATATAAATCAGTTTTACGACGCAACTTCATACATATAAAAACTCTGATATTAAGAAAAAATCATGATACAACCTTTCATAGGTCTGTATTGGAGTGATAATCATGTATTCACTCCTAATTCCACACAATTATAGAGAAAAAAATATTGTAAATAAAACTAGGAAAATATGTACAAATTTCTATCACCTAAATATAAAAAATGATACCTTGAAACATGAAGAAAAAAAATATTTAATTTAGTACTCAACAATATAGGTTTAAAGATACAAGAAGTACATCATTCCAAAAAAAGATGATGAAATAGTATGAAGTTGTATATCTGGATTTTGATGGAGGTTTTCATTTTCCACTGCTTTCCAATAAAGGAATAGAAAATTTGAATTGGGTTAATGAATCAATGTAAATATTAACTAAAAAAATGACAAACCTTTTTGGCCACATTTTTGGAAAATTACTTGTGACAACAGTGTTCCCAATACTTTATGTCGGGTCACCATGCATGGTTAGTGAAAATAGTTTGATTGAATATATAATTACCATTACTAAGCCCATATTCGAAGACATTAGTGGCCTTCACATGGTTGTGCACCTATATTGTTTAGGATTCTTTAAATTGTTATGCTATTAGCTCCCAATGTCCATCCTCACATGGTTAGTAGTAACAGTACAATGATTCTCGCATAATTCTTACTAATTGTGCATCCTTTGCGGATTATAAAAATAAATTCTATAAGATATGAATAATCCTTAGACACCATTAATAAAATAGTTACTTCAAAGTGAATTAAAATTCAATAATAATATATTATTTAATATAAATATTAATATAATGTAATAAATTATTTTTTTCAATAATGAAGTAGGTTCTTACAATCTCAAACCCTCAAAAAATTTATCACTAAAGTCCTCTTCCAAGTGTGGTGACGCAGAATTTGAGAACATTGGACATTGTGATCGTACATCGGCCTCCCATTCCCATGTTGTATCATGTACATGGTATTACATCCATAAAACCCATAGTAATAGAACTAACCTGCCTTGGTAACTTTTGATCCATGATGAATAGTATTAAATTATTATCCTAAAAGGACACATCCACATATATATATACCTCTATAGAAAGAAAATAATTAGAAAATTATGAATGATAACCACACAGATGATATAGGTGGTGTACATCATGCAATACTATGACCCATATATGTAAGTACAACTAATATGACACAAGCCTGACACATTCCAAATTCTCTAATGTCCCATCATATCTGGGTTGTTTTTTACAAATCTCATGTCCCACTATGTCCCATCATCAATTAAACATATAAAATGACGCAATCCCTCACCTTTAACTCTATAGGATGTCTACAATGATTGATGTAATGTTTCTTTGAGACTCTGTAATATCCATATTATTCTAAATCCACAAAAAAAAATCTGTAGTCTACTATATGAGATTATTTCTAATCATATCTTCCTCTTAGGGCCCCTAAAATTTATGGTTTAACTGAATTTCTTACCTCACAATTTCTTGTTAAGAACAATATTTATAGTATCCTAAAATGTATTATTATAGCATAATTCCAGCATGGGAATGTTCCTCTCCAAGGACCCCCAAAATCCATGACACATTACTAGTACATTTATTAATGAAATTATACCATGAGTTCTGATTTTCCATCGGTCTAAGGATAGTATTGCATGATCATAAGAACTTATGCCCCATATTCCCTCTCTAAATTGTCCTAGAACATTGAAGTAAACTAGGTATCCCTATTTGAAATGATAGTATGATGGACACTATGAAGTCATACTTTATGAAATATATATAAACAACCAATACAATCTACTAAAAATATATCCTTGATTGGTTGTAAATGACCTATTGTTGTGATCCATTCAATAACTACCCATGTAGTGTCATTAACTCATGGTGAACTTAGTAACCTATTAACGTAATGCATTGAAATGTCATCCTATTTCATCGTAGGTATGAGAAGATATGGAAATTGATCAAATGGTCACTCTTTTTCCTCCATTAACTTCAGACTGTAGGAGGACCTTGTAAGAAAGTCTCCAAAAATAATTTAATATTTCAGTTGTTTAATATTGAAATATTTTTTACCTTAGTTAAAATTAAATAGAATAACAACGTATTTATAATATTTATAGAAAAAAATATATAATATTTATTTTTTATGATATTACATTCTCATCTCATATACTATTGGAATATAATACTTTGTTTATGTTTTTATATGTGGTTTAATTTTATTATAAATTAATATATTAGGTGATTTCAAAAGTTCCTCTCACATAAATTATAAAAGGGAACCCACTCCCTCATTTCATCAAAACACATTGAGCCTTAATGGTTGGATATACCCAAGAAATTTACATTATAAACATTAATAGTAACATTCTATAGGGTCAGTTCATGTCCATAGAACATATCTATTGCTTTTAGAAGGAGATTTAGATTGAGAACATTGAAGAAGAGGTAATCTCTCGTACTGATTGTTTCAGACTTATTTCAGCATCAACATCCTCTTCATGAATTTTTGACATTATAATGTTATAAATACAAATTCAATTATATATTTATATGTTTTTATGATTATTGAACAACCTTATTCCACCTCAATCCATCCAATGAAAATGAAATCCCCGCACAAGTGTGCATACGATATACCATCTATATGAAGTTGTTTATTCTGTTTTCACCACCACCATACGTGGATCAGTATAATGATGTAAAATAATAAATATATGTGATTATTATAACATGATATGAATTATTTAAATAATTTATATCATACACATCCATACAATTTCACAATTATGACAATGATATCGGCACTCGTACTTATGTATGACCCACCATCTCCACAATGGTATGTGATTTATCTAGATGAAATCAATTAAATAATTATAATATAAATGTTTAGAATAAATAAATGTGGTATATATTTTTTTAGTATCATTTTTATTGATATAAATGTGATCTAAGGAGGACTATAACATATTTGAGAATACTTGATAAGAAAATGAGGCTATTAATACGTGTGTAACGTCTAATAATGAACAGTTATAAAAAAATATAAGGTAATAAAGTCATACATGATATCATATAAATAGATATAATTCTGGAATAAGTCCATGAAATTATTTAAATCAATATATAGGAGGGTTGGATATATACAAAGGATATCAGACCCATGTTAAGAGATAATTTTCAGACTAATTATTATACGACATTGTTTATATGTAAGAATTTATTGGTGTATATTTATTATAAATGTCAATGATTCCTAAATATGTATTCCAAAATATACTTTTATCCTTCCATAATTTTTTAATCTCCATTTTACCTAATAGATAATTTTTATTAAATGATATGAAATGAATTTGTTATCGATTTTGATATAAGGTATTCTATGACTTTATGAAAAATGAACGAAAATAATGATTTATTTCATATTATGGGGAATAAAAGTAGTTCTATATTTCTATAAATCCAAATATCCATGATGATTAATTATAAATATTTGCTGATAATTTTCCAATAAATTTTTTCTTTTGAAATTTAATTACATTTTTAGAAAAGAAATCTTTTTGGAAGGTGAAATGGTATTTTCCTCAAGATTTAATTTGAAGTGCTATATCAAAATTATTAACCATATATATTTGATTTTTTAATATAGTTTGGTTTAAATTATATTAATATAAAATTTGTTATGTTTTTATTTCTAAATAAGTAATTCTTTCTATGAAATGCATTTCTTTTATAATTTTAATATTTTGGTGGTATGATGTGTAATGAAATCCATTTTATTCATTCTGTTATAATGAAATATATATGTTTTTATGAAACACATAAGAATAATTTCATCATTATAAGGGTGGAACATATATCTCCCACTAATTCAATTGATAATTATTTTTATATCATTGGATTGATAGGGTTGTAATATGAAATTATATCAATTTAGTAATATATGGATAGAATGTGGAGTGAACTCAGATCAAGAATGGACAATCCCTGTAATGATGGTCTTTGAAATGAGCCTGGACTAATATGAAATTTATTTCTACAATAATCCATATACCACTTAATTACAAGTGTTATGTTATGGATTTTAGTGATATGATTACTATTTTATTAGGATATTTATGATTTATCACATGATATGATGTCATGATCATTCATATACAGGATAATATTTTCAAATTTCATGTTCATGTGTCTTATTATTATGATTTTATTGATGTCAAACTTCATTATGATTAATGAGAATCTGATCTAACCCATTCTAATTTTTTTTGTATTTTAGAAAGACTATTATTAATAATGATAAGTCAAAAATAGGTCTATTTATGATGAAATAAGATGTAGAAAATGTAGATTACTTATGAAGAAGTTTTTTATGTTACCCATTTTCCAAAGATATTAATAATATATGGTCCTTTAATTGTATTATTTTTTTTCATAATGAATATTCTTCAATTAATATGTAATATCAATGTATAAAAATATGGGATGTTATAGTTGGTATCTGAGAAAATGAATAGTTATGCCTTTGAAACTCGAATGATATAACCATTTTAAAAACCCTAAGGATATGTCAAAGTATAGGATACAATACTAGTGCTTTATAAATGACTAATAATAACTTAGGAAAAATCCTAAAGTGTCTTAAATTGAAATTTTATTCAGGATTATGTGGTTTCCCCATATTATTAGTATATCTCACAATATTATTATGGGTTTCATTCATTAAATTGAACATAAAAAACAACATTAATGTTGGATGCATGGGTCAATGAAACAATTTTCATCATGAGTAACAAAATTTTATGAAACATGTAGTGAAAAATAAAAAATCTTAGCTCTCAAATCATTCTCAAGCTATGAATCATGCATGACTTCCAAACTAGTAAAAGAGGGATCAAAATTATATTGAGTCATTCATGTGGTAGGTTCCAAATTTTATTATCTATATTTATGATATTCCTGTGGCTTAAGAATAGATCAGTACCACTGAAAATATATTTTCAGTTCTCTAATGTTCCGAACATGATAAATACATCTTAGGAGTCTATCATTTGGAAGTTGTATTTGTATAGTGGTGGAACCATATCAGGAATTCAAGGCAATGAGAAGAAATTTATTCCATGGAAAGAGGTTATATCAAAAAATATTTTTCAACAATTACATTCCTCATATTCATTAAACAATTATAGATAATGAGTTCCTTGATCTTGTAAAAAAGGAAGATGAATCTGTTGCGACCAATGAAATTTTATCCATGAATTTAAAGGTACACATTGAGAATTATTATACATATAAAGAATAAAAACAATCAATTATATAATTTCATAAGACCTGGTTTTCGATGTGCAATGTCCATAAGGTACATAAATAGCTATTTGGAAATCATTCGATGTGCTCTCAAGGTTGCGATAGATATCGGAGTAACCCATCTATCAAATGGGTTTGAAAATAAGAGAAAAATAGAATTTATGGGAAAATATATATACCTCACTTAAAATAATATGAGTTTCTAATATTCTAAATGTGTGGAAATTCTCATTGAGGAAATTTCCATAAAGAGGCTCGAAATTTATTTAATTATGGTAGATAAGTTCATCAGCCAGTTGAATGATGATGTGATTGGAATAATTTGTCTCATGATGAGAATTGTTAAAATGATACACAAAATAAACCTCCAAAACATCAATTATAAAAGTTCACAGAAATGATGAATTATTCCAACCAATTCCCTAATCCATGGGTTATTGATGTCCATCAATGTCTGAAAACTGTAATGTCAAATGAAAAAGGCATGTCTTATTCGATCATTATTGGTGATGTGGAATTTATTAATGAAGTGGTGAAAGCTTCACATACAATCCATTCGAATGTGGAAACCTTTTTATTTGATTGTAGATCCTCCAACTATTTTATTTCTGAATAATATTATAACATTATCACTACATTTCTTCAATAGATAGATGTTAAATTTTTTTTGAAAACTCCAAATGGAACAAAAGTAATATAAGTAGTCTAGAATTGTTCTCTAGTTGATGTTTTTGGGAATGTGCTTATTTCCAAACATGTGACCCTTCTGGTAGTAAAATTTGATTCAATTCATACAAAGGATTTTAATTCTCAGTATTGGTATCATATCAATTTCCATGGAAGGGAAGTCTTATTTCAATTTCAAGGTCAATTTATGACTATATATTTATGCAAGGATTAGTATGTCCTAGTATTGAAAATTTTATCCTTATACTGGGAATTTATTCATATTAATTATGTTTATATATCTCAATTGGTTGGGGAGAAATTAACCATCAATAATACTCATATTTTATATGATTTTGATGATGTATTTGCAGAATAATTGTTTAGTCTTACACCAAATTGTAAAGGTGAGTTTTCAGTTGAACTCTTATCAGCTGTTATGCTTATTTAAAAGGCACCATATAAAGTGAAACCAATTGGGGTGAATAAACTGAATAAGAATGTACAAGAGAATATTGAAAATTGATTCATATACCCTAGTGGGTTACCTTGAGGTACACTGGTTCTATCTGTTAAAAAGAATTATTAATCCACGAGAATATACGTTGATTATCGAGAAAATCACAGGATCACTATAATGAACAACTATCATCTTCCATGCATTGATGAAATATTTGACTGACTACCCTGATATTAATATATATCCATGATTGAAATTTATTTTGGATATCATTAAGTAAGGGTAAATATCTATGGTATAACAAAGATGAAATTCCATATAATGTAAGGACGCTATAAATTTATATTGATTCCTTTTGGTTTTCCTAATTCCACAGTATATTCATTTATCTATTCAATATAATCTTTAAAGACAATATAGATTAGTATTCGGTCTTCATTATACATGATATTCTTGTAAATTCTAAGAGAATGTAAAATCATGAATATCACTTGATAATTTTATAAAATACCCTAAAAAAGAATAATTATGGAAAATTTACCTATTTTTATTTTTGGATTTAGATAGATTTGTTTCGTTGTTTCATAATATATTAAGAGTGGATGTCTATGGATCAAGAAAAATAGTTATTAAACTTTTTCATAGATCAATAATGAGAAATGAGAACTAATGTTGTCTTGGTTTGGATGGATATTATTGATCTTTTGTGAAGTATTTTTTGTGACTATATAATCCACTTAGCAAGTTGAATTGGGAAGGATCTATGTTCTTGTGGATGAAGGAATGTGAGGATAATTTCAGAGATATAAAATGAAGGATATCTAGTGCACATTTTCTCACACTACCTTATAGTGGATAATGGGTTGTGACATATTATGATGCATCTATGTAGGGGTTGGTGCGTGTTCTCCTAAAAAATTATTAGTTGGTAGCTTATTCTTCCAAATAATTGAACATCTCTAAGAAAAATTACCTGAAATTTTATTTTTATTTAGTAGTGGTAATCTATTCATTAATCATAAGGAGCCATTATCATTATGGTGAAAGGTGAGATATTTTTTTCTGATCAAAAAAGTTTAAATTATATTTCACACAAAAGGAGGTAAATATACACAATAAAAGATTGTTGGAGGTGATTAAATTATATGAATGCTTGATACACTATGACCATGGGAAATTGAACAAGGTAGAAGATTCTTTGAGTAAAAAAGACCTTGTTATCCTATCAATGATGATGACCACAAAAGATCCAATATTTATGTATTTGAGAAGGATGTATCTTGAAATTTTAGTGGAAGGGGAATATATTATCATTCCCAAACGAATTTTCAACCATATATAAAAGTGAAGATTAAGGAGGTGAAAAAGGGAAGATGAAGAGCTACAAAAGATGGTGAGAAATGTTCTTTAATTCCACCTTGATTGTGATTGAATAATAAGGTTCAAGAACTGGGTTTTTATTCTCTCAGTTATATGTTTGTCAGCAATTTAATGCTGATATATATTGTTTGAAAGGGATATTATATCCACTACCCATTCTATAATGGAAATGAGAAAACATAAATATGGGTTTTTTCACCAGACTTCCCAAAAAAATGAAGGCCATTATTCAATATGCGCTATAGTTGACCGCCTTATGAATTCTGAAAGATAAATTTCATTTAGAGAATATTTCCCTCTTGATTATAATTCTATTATATATATAAAGGAATTTAAAAATTTCATGGAGTACAACATTCCATTATATATTATCGAGATTAGAGGATTACCACAACTTGTTGTCAATGTATTCAAAATTATCTTGATCTACAGTTATGTTTCATCACTGCATATCATTTTTAGAGATATGGTCAGTCTAAGAAAAAAATTCAAAATCTATAATACATGTTGAGATATTGTTCTATGGAATTCAACGGGGGGGGGGGGGGGGGGGTATGAACATTATGTTGTTATAATTTTATTTCAACTATACATTTCACAACAGCATTTAGATGGATCCTTATGAAGCCCCCAATTTAAAGTGGTTCATAACTCTAAATTTTTTAGATGAAGTTTGGTAAATAAAGATAATATGAACTAATATTGTTTTGAAATAGAAAAAAGATCATTTCTATTCAACAACACATAACATCATCTTAGAGTCGTCAAAACGTTACATTGAATACCAAAGAAATGTCTTAGAGTTCCATGTGGGTGAAAAAGTGTTTCTACAACTACCACATATGGCGAGACTGATGATATATCAAAAGAAGGGAAAGGTGAGAAATAGGTATATCAATCCTTTTACAATTCTATTTCATATTTGTAAGGTGGCATACCACTGAAGCTTCCATCGACTCTCTATCAAGTTCATGATGTGTTCCTTTTATCTCTCATGAGAAAGTACACATCTGCTCCTTCACACATACTGAACTCATAACATTAACCTTTAGAGAAAGATATTTTTTATGGATGACAACTGATATATATTCTGTGTCATATAAAAAATGTTTTACAAAACAAGATAACTCACTTAGTAAATGTTTTATGGTTGAACTGCCAATTTGAGGAAGCAATATGAGAACATGAGGATGTGATGAGTCAGAGGTATCTTCATCTACTTGTAATCGTGTGATGAATTTTTTATGGATAAATTTATTTTTTGGGGAGTAAAATTCAACACAATGATGTTTTTATGAAATATTTTCTAAAAAAAATTTAATTGTTCAATAGCCTAAATTGCACACAATCATGAGTTTAAATAAAACCTTAAGTAAAAAATTATTACAAATTGACCCTTATATAATAACTTTTATGTTAGAGGGTATAAATATCACAACATCCTTAAATGTATTGTGAGTTTATTTGTTACAAATTATTTGTCAAAAATACAAATCAATTAAATGTAAAGCGAATGTTTGTATTTTTTATTAATAAATAGTGTTAATTAAAATTTTTAAATGAAAATAATGAAATTTATTTGTTATATATTTGTAATAATATTTTTTCTGTTAATACAATACATGTTTTTATCATAGGATATTAATAAAACTGATTTAATGACTAAAAATAATTAATTTTTAAAAGTGTAATCTTACTGTCTTTTAATGAATAACCCTTTTTAAATTAAAATATTGAATCATTAATAATTTTTAAATGAAAACATATACTTATTATTTGGAAGTTTGAAATATAAAATTACTTTGGAAAAATTTCTAATGCATTTTTGATAACATTCATATTTTTAGGAATAGTGAAAATATATGAATTTATAATTGAAAATAATTTTTCATAATAAAAATAATTTATATGGTTGAATTATATTATTTAGTGTTTTAAAATTATAAATAGATTATTTTTTTATCATTTAATATAATTTAGGACCATGGAAATCATTTTACATTAAATTTAGAATTAAAAACATTTTAATCATTTGCAATGTGTTATCTTTTAAAACATGTTGTATCATTTGGACAACATGATTACATTTAATATAATTACTGAAGAAATTTTGTATTGATTTTAGAAAAATTAATTCTATATTTTGAATCGGTTGGTCCAAATTATTTAAATATATTTATTTATTTTTGGGGTATTATGAATAATTACATTGATATTTTTTTATTAATACGATAAAAAGGTAAATCTGAAAAATAAGGGTAAAAATAGTATTATAAAAATACTCCTAACATATGTCCTAATATCATTTATTGAGGGTTATTAAACCTAAATCACGTTTTTGTCATGATGGTATCCTTTGGAGGCCACTTATATTAGATTATGACATTAAATTTATTTTATTTTATGAAAATTTAAATATATCTTACTCAAGAATTTAAGAAATATATTATTTTTAATATAGGGTTATACAGATGAAACATTTTACTATAAATATTAATTTTAAATCTAATATATTTATATTAATCATGTAGAACTTTTTTGTAATTTTTATGAAATAAATAATTACTGTAAATTCTTATACGTTGATGATGTATATATTTTTTAACTGATGATAATTCAATAAAATATTTTTAATTAAAATGAAAATGACCATTAAAAAACTTGAAAAAATCACAATGGTCGATTAAATAAAGGGCATTAAAATCCAAGGGTCATGTAATTGAACAATTAGAATAATATGGACTAGATTAGGACACTTATATTATTTTATCTAAATTGATGTTACAATTGTCACTTTGAAATTTTAATAAATATAATATTTTTAATATTTGATTTTCTAAAAGATATATGTGACTATAAGTATTCTTATAAAATATAAGGGATTTATATTCATCATGGTATTTTATTTGTATGTTTTTTACGAAATAATTACATTAAAATAATACACACAACTAATGTAGTAATTATTTATTAAATTTTGACTACAAATAAATTTTTGTTAAAATATTAAATTAAATAAAATTTAGGACAAATAATATATCCAACATTTTTTATAGGAACTTGACCTCTTAGAAATATTACAAAATATTTTTTTCGAAGTTAAATTCATATATTTATATTTTAAAACATCATTGAATTTAATAGTGTCTAGATTGACAATTTTGAATATTTATCCAAATAATGTGTTATTAAATAATATAAAACTAAAAAAACATTTTTAAACATATATAATAATTATAATATGATCAATAATTTTCTAAATTATTTATTTATTTTCTAATTTACCCAAAGAAAAAACATTCATCCTTTTAATATTGAAATATTTGTTACTGTAGTTAACATTAAATAGAATAACTAAGCTTCAATTAAAATGATAAGGTTTAAATTTAAAGAAAATATTGTCTGCATTTTATTTTATGAAGATATTATAATATTATCTCATCACATATTAAAAATTAGGATATTTTTTATGTGGATTTATATGGTTTGATTTTAATATAAATTAATATTTTGGGAGATTCCAAAACTGCCCCACACCTCAATTAAAAAAGGGATACTCCTCCCTCCTTTCCTAACAACTCATTGAGAAAGATATCCCCATAAAATTTTCATTAGAAACTTCTCTAGTGACATTTAATGGTTATTGTCTTCTCCAAAGATAAACTGTAGTGCATTAAGAATATATTTAGAGGAAGCACATTGAAGAAGAGGTAATCTCCTATACCGATTATTTCAATGATATTTATTATTATTATTCTTCTTCCAGAGTTGTATCAATTATAAAATTGTAACTATATATTCAATTATATAATGCGATTTTTTATGATAATGGAAGTATAATATATCACCTTCTATACATCTTATAAAAAACAAAATCCCCATGCGTGAATACATAAAACTTACCATAACCACACCATGGTGTAATTTTTTTCACCACCACCATACATGTATCAATATAATGATAGAAATAATAAATTTTTTTAATTATTATAATATGATATGAATTATGGATAAAAATATTTATCATCCATATCTGCACCATTTCACAATAATTAGAATTATATTATTTCTCATGTGTACACACAACTTTATATGTACACTATGTGATACGATTCATTCTACTTGATATCAATTAATAAATTATTATAAAAAATTTATATAATTTATAAATATGATAAAATTGTGTTAATATTATTTTGTAATGATATAAATATGAATTAGGATAACCATAACTAATTTAACAATTCATGCATAAGAGAAAAAACCATTAATACTCTAATAAAAAATAACAATGAAATGTTATTAACAAACAGATGATAATATGATCATATATGATATCATAATATTGAATATAATTCTATAATAAGTCACTTAAATTTTTTAAATCATTATACATGCAGTTTAGATACATATAATGGATATCAGAAATAACATAAGTTCTAATTTGAAAATCATGTTAGTATCTGCGATATTTTATACAAAAGTATTTATTGAGATATATTTATCTCTCATGTCAATGTTTCTAAAAAAAGTATTAAACAATATTAATCATATCAATACAAAAGTATTTAAATTACATTTTACCCATTGGTGAATTTTTATTAAACAGTGTGAAAAATATCATTTCTCTATTTTGGTATGAGGTACTTTTTAAGATTCTAAAAGAAGTATGAGAATAATTATTTCATTTATCTTATACGACATGATCATATTTTTATTTTTTCATAAGGCCTTATTTCCATAAGGCATCATTTAATTTTTTTCATGTGAAATCTCAAAAATAAATTCTTTTATTTTATATTTTCATGGTATTATGTAAATAATTAAATTCATGAACAAATGATATTTTTCAAAAGAATTAAGTTCAAGTGTTCTATAAAAATTATTTTACTTCTATGATTTTATTTTTTTAACATTGTTACGTTCCAAATATACAATAACTTTATTTTCTATGGTTTTATTGTGTATATTATGTAATTATATTTTGAGATCCATTTTTTTTATAATGATTATGATATACTGTAATGATGTTTAATGAAACCAATTTTCTTCCATGAGTTATGATGAATGTTTTGTGTTTTTGTGACTTAAGTAAAAATTATTATAATATGAGAAAGGAGTAATCAACACATACCATCAGTTCATTGGGTGTGTATTTATATCTCTTTACATAGATAGAGATAGAATGATAAGTTATATCTCATTAGTAATATAGGTTTGGAATGAGGGGTGAACTAGTTTATGTGATCGAATTTCGCTACTCTGATGTTCTTTGAAAGAATCCTTGACTAAAATTAATTGATTTTTTATGCTTATGTGTATGTCAAAAAATTATACGTCCTATGTTTTGACTTTTGGTAATATGTTATTTGTTTCTTTATGAACTGTCATGATTTATACCATTACATTATTTCACTGTGTTTCATAAGCACGGTGCGATTTTTAAATGATATTTTCATATGTCTAATGATTATGATAAGATTGATATCATAATTTTTATCCTATATGAGCATATGAGATCACCATTTCATATGTTTCTTTTGCACTTCATCGTGAAGTAGGGTATTAAGTGATACATGTAAAAAGTGGTCTACTTATGAATAATGAAGCGGGAGAGAATGTTGATGTCTTAAGAAACAATTGTATATTTATTTATGTTTAAAAAGAAACTAATGTAAAACGGTCCTTGGGCGGTTTTTTAAGTTTTTTAATGAATAATATTCAATTTTCATGTCATATAAATGTACATAAATTATGATTCCATATAGATTTCATTTCCCATTTTAGACCTGTAATACTATACTATGTTTATTTCTCATTTCATCCATGTCTATATTATGAGGTATGAATATTTATCCGATGCATTGGAAGAAATATAGGTCCCACACATATCATAGTGAAAAAATTCATACTTGTCCTACAAGATCAAAAATATACATATCATAACTCATGAAATGAAATGAGTATTATAACCAAGTGACCATATCAAAACATGTAGAAAGATTCTAGTTTTATAATCATTTCATCTTGAACATATCCCATTAAAAATAAGCATATGGAAACCACATCAACTGTCATATAGAAAATGATTCTCATGTACGATTGTATAAAAAATGAATGGTAAATGACTAATAAAGAATCATAAATTTAAAAATAATATAAAAAATTAAATGACCAAAAATATATCTCTAGTATACTCATGAGTGTTTTCATAGTTCTCTGATTTAATATACAATTGATGAATAAGAAATCAGACTCCTAAAACTAGATGCTTCCATTTTTTCTACATTAAATCATGATGTCCATTTTGGAACCAATCAGTTTCAAGAACATGGTTTGAGATATAATCAGTAGGCCACCTCAAAGGGTGTATAAAAAAATCACATCCATTCATTTGATTATATAATTGTTCATTTATAATGGGAATGAATTTGTAAAATAATCAAACAATCCACTCTATATTATCCGGATAAAAAGTATATTATAAATTATTAATAAATGTATAATAGTTCTAAGAATCAGCTAAAGACTATACCAAAATTTCATGTATCAAGAATGTATAACATGCACCAAATAATAGGGTATCATACTTATGATTTACATGAAGAAGGTCCAATGAACACAGATCCCTCTTTGATTCTATGAAGCTCATCAATACAAAAAATGATTTAATATAGACCCAAATAGGATCAGACTCAATGAATATGGTTGAAAGTTCCCACTTTGAGACCATAAATCTCATCCATTGATGACATGGTAAAGACTTGGGTCTTAAGGACCATGTCAGAGGTTTTCCTTGAACATGAGATTCAATGTAACATTACAAGGTATCCAATATATCTAATATAAGTGAATCGTCAATGCCATACCATATCATAAACTATCTATTTATGAATGTAGTGATTCAAGGATCAATGTTAGTTTTTATTCATATTTATCAATTTAAAATATCAGAATCATTTGATTATGCATTATACATATAATATTTAATCTAGGAGTGTAACACCCCAAGCTTCCATTCTACGTTTCCCTTTAATAATGAAATAGATTGCATTGTATGCAACTTCGAAATTCTAACACACATCGACCAATCAAATTTGCCATTATGAATAGTAATACCCACTTTTTTAAATTTTAAAAAATATATGTTTCAAAATGGACTTCAATTTTTTATTCTTAATATCGAAATTATCTTAGGTTTAATTTTTTGTAATATTTCTGAAAACATTTAATTTTTGATGAATAGTGAAAAAACACACCGATATTGGTTAAAACTGACTTTTTATTTAAAAAATTTGTTATTTTATTTTAGTTTATTTTAGGTCAGAATAGATACATTATACATTTATTTGTTCACCATAATTAATTGGAGTCATTTTATAATAATATTAGATATATAAAATTTTATCAAACTATTTACCGTCTTTTACCCGCCTCCTTGGAGAATTAGAAAATTTGAATAAAACATAATTTTACCACATCTGTGAGTTTAATTTCAAAAATTCTAGATACATGGTAAATATCATTAAGTAAAACGTGGTTCTATATGATGCAAATAATTTTTGGTGAATAGTAATTTTTTACATTTATTTACGATAGTTAAAAGTAAATAGGGTAATTACAGTTAAAAATGAGATTTTAATTACCCTAACACATGTACTAATTATAGTGTATAAGTGTAATTCGACCAAAAACAATCTTTGGAATAAAATATTACCCCTTTGGTGCACATGGATTAAATTAGGACATTTATTATTATTTTATTTTAAGAAGAGTAAAAAAAGTTCAAATCAATGTTTAATAACTAAACCATTGTTAATATAGAAATATACATAATATAAATTCTAATATAAATATTAATTAGAAATCTAAAAATATTTAATTCATAATTGAAATTAATTTATAATTTTTAGACATTAAAGAAGTAATATTAATTATGACACAATGATGATACAAAAATTACCTTATTAATATAGGATTCAAATAAATGATATTATAAATATCTAAATAAATCTATTTTGAGAATTTTAGTTAATTAAATTAATTTTTTAGGTTAATATGACATGTTAGGGTTGATTAAATGAATTTTTTTCGATGTAGTAATGCTGTTATGAATTAAAAAAACAAAATATCAAATAGTGTCAATATTGACATAAAAGAGTGTTTGAAAACAAATACTATATTATTAATTTTTATTATATTCCTAAAAATCCAATTTTTGTACAAACGGCTTAAATTATATTATATATGTCATTAAGTAACCACCTGGGGTTCTCTTGGATGTTTATAGAATTTTTAGTATCAATATAATTTTAAAATACATAGAGACATGGAAAATGTCACACTATTTAACTAAGAGTTAAATCTAAAAGATAAAGTAAATTGGATGAACTATACCAATCTAAAACCTATTTCTTGAGAGGTTTTTGACCCATCCCCAACTTATCTATTAAATAATTCATTTTGGATTCATTAGAAACCTAAATATATATCATTATAAAATAATATTTCAAGCATTTCCTAAAATGACCCTAACCTCCCTTATAAAAGTGCACCTCCCCTTCTCTCAAATTCACAAATTCAAACCCATTTGGCCCAGCCAACCCTAGCCCAAATATCCTCTCAACTTTCCTCCCTTTATCCTAGAGGCCTTCCTTTTTTCATAAATCCAATCTTAGGATCCATTTTGATCAAATCAAAAAGACGAACCCGAAAAAGAGTTAAATATTTCATCACCTATTTCATGTTCTTTTCTTCTTCCACATCCTCATTCCTTGTTGTTTACATTCAAAAATTATAACTCTAATACCATCTACATAATTATATTTTATTATAAAAATTGTATAGTGATATTAATTATTCTATCCATATAATAAAAGACAATGTCATCATACATGCGTACGTACATATTATTGTCTCCACGTCGAGGTGTATTTTGTTATTTAAATACTTAATCATTTGGATGGGTATAATAATGAGTATAAACAGATTAAATAATAAATGTAACATTATAATTATTCTGTATATATGATATACCATCCAATTATATATGATTTTAATATCAAAAGAATGATATTGTCGCTCATGCATACGTCCAGATTACCGTCTCCACGAACGCGATGAGATTAATTCTCCATCATATTCATTCAAGAATAATTTCAATATTATTATTAAAAATAATTTTTATTAATATAATATATTTATGTATATTAATAAACTACATCCTATCCATAACAAACACGTCTTACATAACCAATCATATAAAGAAAAAAGAATCAGTTAACACCAGAAATGATGATACTACTGAAATATCATTAAAAAATAAATATAAGAAGATCATATATGATATCATATTAATGTATATGGTTCATTTATTATTTAATAACAATTATTTAACCATTACATAGAAGTTTATCCAAACCTCAATGAAGGAAAAATAAAAAGTATGGATTCATTTCACAATCTCTTTGTTATCCGTGGTTGTTTTTACGTAAGTATCTACTAGGACCTCTTTATCAGACACATTCGTGTTTTCTAAAATGTATTTCAAAAAACTTTTACTATTAAATAGACAATGGGTTAATCTTATTTATAGCCTTTTTTATGTTATATATTTTTGAATGGAATATTTCTTTCGTTTTCCAATCAATGTACTTTATGACCATTTTATCAAAAATAAGGTAAAAATGTTATTTAACATATACGGCGGGTGTGGATATTTTCTTCTTTTATAACATCATTTAAGATTCTCGTAAAAATTTTTAAGACTATTTTCAAAATAAATGTTTTCTTTTATAATTTTATGACTTTTAAATTCTTTAAAAAAAGAGATATTCATCTAAAAATGTTTTAGATTTCATCTATGTTAGCATCGTTTAATGGATTCTAAGCTTATTTGAAGTTGTATTATTATGATACAAAACATATATATTGTATTGAATGTTTTGTGATATTTTGAATGTGGATTTTTTATTTTTACACCATTCTTGGATTATGGAAAAAGTATTGACATTTCGTATGCTAGTTTTAATATGAATGATTATGTTATGTTTAAACATTTTCATATGAGGAATGCATTGGACATAGTAAGTGACAGGTAGAATCTCCCATAGCTCCTAGATGCATCAGTAGGTCTCATGAGACAAACTAGTTTCTTGTCAGAAGGCCTTAACAAAATCTTATTTGTAGTCTTGGCACAAGGCCTTGACTATGTGGTTATGAAGTCTGGCATTATGAATTCTAACATTATGAAAGTGGATATTGATATTCCATGTGATTATTCGACCTGTAGAATATAAATGTAAATAAGTAAATGAAATTATTTGATTTTATATTATAGATATAATGCTGATGTTTGAGATTAAAAGGCTTTTTTTAGTCTGATATTGCATTAAATGTTTATTTTTTTTATGATTGTTTCCGCTATATTGATATCCTTACTGAGCATCTGAGCTCACCACTTTCTATGTTTTATTTTTCCCAGGATGAGAATAATTATATTATGATTGACCTATAGGTATAGTGTAATGGATATGATTGTGTCCAAGGGAGACTATGTTGTTTTAGTTTTTGATTTTATAATTTAATGTAAGACTTATGAATGTATCTAGTATTTATAAGGATACTAAACTAATCGGTCTATCAAGGATTGATCATTTGTGATCATGCCAATGTTATGTAAGTATGCTCCGAATCATGGTAACTAGGGTCGGGTCATTATAGTTGGTATTAGAGGGAAGTTTAGTACAATCCATGGAAACTATATTAAGAAAAACTCTGATTAGGGAACATTACCATAATATAGAATTTGAGGATTTGTATTGAATAACTTCCTAGAATTTTTGTACTGTAGAGATTTTGTGACTTTTTCAAGAAATAAATCCCTATCTATATATGAGTAAGTAGAGGTAGCTCTGGAATATATGTACCTAGTGATAATCCCAAAAACACCACTTTGAGCTAGACTCGAATGAGAATAGGTGCCCGACAACGTGCCTTGATGCACTCTTGGTTACGACACTCCCTTGGGATATGAATCGGATAATTCTCATTTTCTTTTCAAACCATTGCGAAGGGTGTTTCCTCTGGAATGGGGGATGTCCTCGTTGATTGATGGTTCAAAAATTCCAGTCGGTTTCTAATTATTTTTTCGTAGACCCAGAAATATCCAATGATTCTATATCCATTTGGACTTAGTTTCCAAAGGTTGGTGCTCATTAGTAGTGGATTGATGAGGCTTACGAGTTTACATTGGTAGAGAGGATGGGAGTTCGGAGTCATCACTACTTTTTGAATGGAATTATTTTCTACTCTGGGATTTTCATTATATATTTAAGTTATGTTCATGAATTCTTATTACATTACTATGTATAAAATGAGCTTTCCTTTAGATATGAAAATCAGTTATTGATATGTAGGAAATTTAAAGAATCTTTTATATGTATTCGAGGTTCTCCATCGATAGAGAATCATCTGCATTTGTTAGAGATTATTATTCAATGGTATCCTTCAGTACATAAATTTCTCTTGTTCATTATGATAACCAAACTTGGTTTAAAGCCACTCAGTGGGGCACTTGAAGTTTATTATCATTCATACGGACATGGATTATTTCAGAGTTGGTATCGTACCCGTAGATGGGCTACCTACGTATCCTTTGTTTTGGAAAAGGAATCATAACCCACATAGTTCGAGTAAGAGAGTATGATGTTTATTCATGATTGATGGCTCCAAGAAATATGTCACGATTACTATTACACTCTAAGCTCACATGAGTAATGATCGGTGTGAGAAATAAAAGGTATTGGCGAAAACAGACAATTGTTCCACGAATGATGTAATGATGTGGGGGTTATGTATGTATGACTACCCAAAATATATGAGTATTGGGTTTTACATCAGGGAAGAAAACCAGGAACAAGGTCTATAAAGGTATATGTACTTCATGGATATTTGGGTACTCTAACATGGGGCTTTCTCCAGAGGAAGATGCCCTAATTAGGAGGGGACTCATTATTGGGTTTTACTCCTAATAAGGAAGCCCAGATCAAAAGTAAATTACGACTGGTTAAGATAAATTATGACTTGGGCTTACTCTTGAGAAGGAAGTCAATGTTAAGGGACTTGGGGCTTACTCCTAAGGAGGATTCCCATATTTGTAGACTTTTAGACTGGGGATTATTCATGAAGAGGAAACTCAGGTTAAGAGAACCATGTTTGGGGCTTACACATGAAGAGGATGCCCATATTTGTAGACTTTTATACTTGAGATTATTCCTGAAGAGGAAACCCATGTTAAGAGAACCATGTTTGGGGCTTAATCATGAGGAGGATGCCCATATTTGGGAACTTTAAGACTGGGGATTACTCCTAAAAAAGGAATCCCAGGTTAAGGGAATTATGACTGGGGATTACTCCTAAGGAGGATGCCCAAATTAGGGGACTTGTGGATTACTCTTGAAAAGGAGGCCCAAATGAGGACTTGGGGCTTACTCCTAAAGATTATTCCAAAATTAATGAGAATTTTAATTGGGGATTACTCCTGAAAAGGAAACCTAGGATAAGGATTCTCTAATCATAAAGGATGAGGTTGAATGAATGAAATCTCAGACCTCAGTGACATGATGATATATAAATCACTAGGATTTAGGAGATGTTCCAAAAAATTACTTTTAGATAAGGAAACCAACAATGAAATCATCCCATGAATGGATTTAAAGAGAGTTTTGAAGGCTTAATCCCGAAGAGTATTAGAGGATAGTTTTATGGGGGTGAAATGGGCAGGATGGGCACCCAAAAAGAGAGGCATGCGCATTTAATGCGTGGGCGCGCAAGTACTATGTGGGCTTGCAAGTCCTGGTCATGCAGGTGTACCTGCGCGACACATGGGTACTTGCATGACAGCCAATCCATAGTGTATAACTTGGGAGAGGCTTGGCTCAAGCCCTTAATACTACCCCTAGAGACTTCCAGAAGATAGATGTGCAAGTTATATGGAAGGCATAAAGCGGCACACAAGTGTGGCCATTACCCTTATGGGCTGGCCACCCAGGTGCGCAAGTGTTGATGAGTTTCAACACTTTGTCCTTCCTCACTCTCTTTATATCTTTCTTTCTAGGTAATAAATTACCTTAGAAGTGTTCAGAAGCTTTGAGAAGAGACTTGGGCGTTGGGAACTCAAATATGAGGTTCTGGAATTTTTCATCCTTGAAATGGGGGGCTCACATGGGGTATTTATAGACTGGAGAGGACCTTTGAGAAACAAGAAAGAGGCCGCAAAAGACACCTGCATGAAAACTGGGCGTCGCGCAAGTGTAATTGCGTGACTCATGTGCATTGGAATCTTGGTTCATTCCTTTGTCAATTTTTTATGTTTTCTTCAAAGGATGAATCACTTTATGCTAAGGAACTTCTCTTTCCATTCGTTTAGACTCTATGATGGAAAGGAGAATAAAAAAAGTCCCCCCTCAGAGTTGGATCCAAAAGAATTGAGGATATGACTCTGAGTAAAAGCAGAAAACCAAAGGAAAGGCAACAAACAAGTGTTGAGCGCGCAGAGGGTGGCACGCAAGGTTTGAACCGTGTAGGCATCGGCACACATGGGTGCAGCCTGGCCTATAAATACGCGGTTATTCTCGCGCAAAGCTACCAGATTTTGAATTTTCCAGCTCTCGCCGTGCAAGTTACTTTTTTTCACTGTTTCTTCACTGTCGCGCTGCTATCATGGTATTTCAACTTTTGCTATTACACTTGCACACCAAAAACCTGTGTGGGTGCATCATACTTGCGCGACACATCCATACTTGCGCGCCAAAAATATTCTTGCACAACTTAATGACTTTGCCATTTTTTTTAAATTTAATAAAAAATTTTATGAAAAACAAACTCATTTAAGAGTTAATTTATTCAACTTCCTTCCAGATTCAATGGATCATAAGAGAATTGGAATGGCTGACAAACTAGCTAACAAACATATTGATGATATGATGAGCATCTTTGTCCATGATTACTATACTGTATGCGACAACACTCTCCCATATTTGGCTATATTTTTGAAGAAGTATCATCATGACCACCCCCAAGGCATTTATCTTCCTTTGTAGGGATATGGTCATCTATGAGAAGTTACCATTCCAGAGGCAAAGAAATATCTCCCAATTTCTTATTTTCAGAATTATACAAGCTTTTATTCAGCAAATATTTCATGTGGAGGAGTATTTCTATGTGCTAGAACAGTGGAGAAGGCCCATTTGATGAATCATTTCCCTTGTAGTCCAGATCTGAAACCTCATAAGCCTAAGCTGCAACCACATTGTTATCCCTCAATCTTATGAAATTCTCAGAAGGATCAATCCAAAGGCTGGAAGAAGAGATGGGACATCCGTCCTCGAGTAGGTGTGAATCCATCCTAGATGTGGGCATACTGGGTGAGATAGACATGTGTAGTGTTTTTTGAGGATTTGAAAGGGGTTGCGATATATGAAGCTGTCTGGGCTGGGAAACATATTTTTATAGGCATGATAACTTTGTTCCGCAGATACTCATCCATTGGAGCCCAGAAACCAATTAGTTCCATATGAATCATGGATAAGTAGAAATCAGTCTATGGGATGTCCACAAGATCTCAGGGGCTCCAATTTTGGGTGATATGTCTGATGAATTCATTACCACCAAGGTTACATAGAATGATTCAGAGAAGACCCCGACTTTGGCTCAGGAATTATTGAAAATCATCCACAAGCTCAAGAGTTCATAGAACTCCTTGACTCATTCTAGAAAGGATATTCATCCAAAGGAATGAATGAATATATTTCTTATCGATAAGAAAGAGAAGGAGCCGAAGGATAAGGGATCAAAGGAGAAGGGATCCAAGAAGAATGGGCCCAAGGAGAAGATTCCCACTAGTCCTACCACTTGCCCCAAAACAGAGAAAAGGGGTGCTACTGGCACATTCCGGCCGACCCTAGAGGCAAGGGAATATGAGAAGTGGGGATATGAGGTGAATAAAAGGATCCCAAAGAAGACTCGTCTGGCGGGCTTCTTGGCCTTGTGGCTCGGTGTTTATCTTCTTCCAGTCAGGGACTCAAAGGGAGGCATCAGGCCAGGGACCTTCGTTATTGCGGAAAAGTTGGCTGAGGGAAAAATGGTTTGATTGGATACCATAATTTTAGAAATGATTCACCGAATCTTACTCCATGTCTTCATGGTTATGTTCCTTTGAGAATAGTGGGACCATTCCAAGTGTTGTGGGGATGGATCACCACTCACTTAAGGATGTATAATATACATAATGGAGTAAAAATCCCCAGATGTTCTTTCAGGCCATCAGTGCAGGCATTCTCTAGAATTGATCCATTAGATCTCAATGCTTATGAAATGAAGGTGAGGATGAGAACGTATAAGGAATTAAACTTCTTTCCTTATTTAAATCCACCAATTGGGAGGTTTTTTGATGGTGGAACATCCAGCCTGGATTTGAGGGCATACATGTTGCCCTGTAGAGATGGTGTGCTGGTCGCCAAAATTGAGGGAGAGATTATATGAAAGGCCTATACTCCATATAGATTTGCACGTCAATTCAAGTGTTTACAGCAAACCGATGTATCTCCCCTCGTGCATGTCAGGTCAGAGCAACATCTGATAGTTGCTCAGAAACTATGGTTGCTGACGTCTAGAGAAAAGACTGGGGAAATTTTTGATCTACCAGTTAAAAAGGCGGCATATAACTTGACTACATGGTATGCCGAGCACTAGATAGTAGCATATCCTATAGGGGTTCTGAATCATCTGGTTTATCAGGTGGGGAAAAGGAAGAGGAGTGTAGAGAAAGAAACCCTTCCTCATGAAGGTGATGATTCCCCACCTGAAGCTGATTCTCCAGATTCCTCATCTAGGACTGATTCACCAGATTCCTAAGATGAGGATGTTGAAGCACAAAAAACAGAAAAATGGCCTCATGCTTGATATAATTCTTCGGTCAGAATCAAAATACCTACTCCATCAACTCTTGGGGAGTTACATCATTGTAGAAATTTAATCACCATTACTTTATAGAGAAATAAGTCTTATTTTCTTATTCTTTATCAATAGGTGCAGGAGCTAGGAAGAAATTGAAGTCCAATATTGTAGGACATTCATCGCATCATTTTGGACACATACTGAATATCTACAACCAGAGGCTGTCCAGACATAGCAGAGTCTATATTGTGGTACTAAGACTACATGGATGGATTTTTGTGAGGGGCTACACCTCCTTGGAATAGGGAATCTTATGGCTTCTATATATATACATTATGAGGATAACACCAATGAATTTTGGGATTATATTAGAGAGTTGGAAATGCTCATATATGTCACTAACGATTTTATTCATGTCACCATGCGGGTGAAGGAAATGATAGATCATGGAACCACTGAGGGGACGAATGAGGAGTGGCACGAATACGTGGGCCCTGAAGATGTACGTTTTCATTCCTTATTTTCCATGCAACTTGATTTCAGTAAAATATTTTTTATTTAAGGAAATTATTTTCTTCATCCTACAGATTGCAAAGAATGGAACTACTGAGGTTCCTTCCACACAATATATCCCTTGTGGTACTGCCATTGAAGCTGCTAATGAATCTGCTTGCGAATCGGGCGAGATATCTCCGGGTTAGCAGGAATTGAATGAAGAGTTGGGCCTGGCCTTCCATTCTCCAATTCATGTTCCTGTAAGAGAGACTACCGATACTCACAAAAAAACCAAATAAGCAAAGGCAACGAATGAGGAAGTCCACAGCTAAGCGCTTAATTAGTAGTGTTAAGTCCTTCGGATAATCATGAATCTATACCCATGAAAAGATTTCTCATATTTTTGGAGATTTTAGGGGTTTCTTCAATTTCGCCTCTGAGGGAAAGGACTGATCCTCCATTGAGGACCACAGAGGGTATTGTGGAACAATCGCAAATTCAGGCTGACTTGGCTGCTCCTGGAGAAGAGCCATCATCTGTTCCCGGTATCCCTACTGCTACTGTTACAAGAAGAGAAGAACCTGCTTCCTGTAAGTTAACAATCCTTCGTAAAATATTGAATGAAACATCAACTAACTTCCATTCTGTGATACTTCAGGTTCCACCCCTGCCTTATAGATTTTGGTGGCTATTGCAACTGATGCCACGATTTTATCTGAAGATACTCTCCATTGTCAGGGACTGCGGGATAAAGGTCACCAAGAAGACACATCAAATGCTCCCACTGGTGAGACTAACCAGGATTCTGAGATGAAATTAGATGAAAAGATGGAACTTGACACATCTTATGAAGATTTTATAAATCATGTTAAATTACCATGTAATTTAGAAGATTATGAATGTGAGTGTTATCCTTAGTCCTATTAAAAATAACTTCTTATTACATGTCTAATCATGATCGGTTCAAATGTGCAGTTCTATCTGATAAAGCTACTGAACAACCCATGCCTGAAGGGGGTACAGAAAACCCTACTATTGCAGAAACATTAGCACAAGTGGTGCTGAACCCAGTGGAGATTCTTCAAACTCAACCTGAAATCCTATGGAAGCTTGGAAAGATGGGGAGGAGCCTTCTCAGGTTACTGATCTACCATTGGGTAAGGGATAATAATATTTTCAACCGTAAATAATTTTCATGATAGTCAATTAACCTTTGTTATCCTTTAAAACTATCCAGTGCATTAAATTGATTATGTAGGGCCATCAATTTCAGGGGCTAGATCAGTAGGTAAGGCCTCAGCCTCCACCCCAATGGGAATTGAATGTGAAGAAGCACAGGTCAGGGTGGAAGGAGCAGAACATGGAACTTCTTTAAGTGAATTAATCCCAGATTACATTCCCCCCTATGACAATGATGCTGATTCAGATCCAGAAATACAGAAGGCATTCCAATTTTCACTATGCAAGGAATAGAAAAAAAATATGGAATATCATATCTGAAGAGCCTTTAGAATAGCTATCATCGAATATCCATCGACTGTCATCCATATTTGTCATATTGGGACTTGGTGGTTTTGGATATCAAAAGATCCAGGCCGTAGTGATGTAAGTCGTCATAAGGAGGGATCAGGAGAAAAAGTGTCATGAAGATCTGACTAGGGTAAAGCTGTCAGACAATATTAGAGAATTTGAGGCTGTATTATCCCAGGCTGAGACTAAATATACGTCCAAGATAAAGGAACTAAAGAAAAAGATTAAAGATAAACTCGTCCAGTAGATGCACCTTCAGAAAAAGTTAGATGTTGTAACTGGAGAACTTGACCAACTCAATAATTCACTGGAGGGAGCACAAACGAGTGGTATGAAAGCCATCACAGATGCCATGAAAGCACTCCATCAGGCTGAAAAGAGTGAAGTTGGTCGAGTGCATGAGCCTCAAGTGGCTACTGATGAAGCTTGGGATGAATTATTTCATTTTCAATCATCTGTGGACGTCCTTCTAATTCTTGTGCATAAAATGGAATTAATTATTTCATTTTCAATAATCTGTGCACACATTTTCCTTTCCTACCTGCATTATATTATTACCTAAACCAATGGGACTAGTAATCATAATTATATTTTTACTAGGATTATTATAAAATAAATAACCCTACAAACATTGAATCCTTTAATTTCTGAATATTACATAAATCATAGAAAATGTATGTTTAGGGAGCTATAACTTGACTTTTATTCAGATTTCCACTGTCTTTTGTGGGAAGTTTAAGTTCATGCACGTTGGACATAAAAATTCTAATGTTTAAGGTTGAAATAGCTTTCACAAAATGGATTAAAATTAACTCAATTCCTTGAAAATTTCTCTGAAAACATATTACCACACTCATGTATGATGGAAAACAAGTAAACTATGACTTAAGAAATTTTGAATCTGAGGAATGATACAAAAGATGGCTAAAAGTCATTAGAAGAAGTAGTTCCCATGAATTAAGTTACCATTATTTAACAAACCCATTAGGGAGTAGAATTATACCGGGCCACCTAAGGGAATTAGCTGCATAGTCCAATAATAGCATCTTTTGGATGACAAGTCTCCTATGTAGACTATTTATGCAAGGCCGCCTAAGGGCACGTGCTGCATAGTCAGGCTAAAGAACTCTCAGAAATTTACCTTTACACTGCTAAAAATCCAGTGGAATTTTATGGGGATTCAAATTTTCCAAATCCTAGAGTTTGTTGTATAGAGAGAGGTACTTGAATATGGATAAGATATTTCCAAAAAAGATTGTCTAAGAATTGGATGAATGTCACTCCTACAAAGGTCTGACCTAAACATAGGGAAGGGAAATATAAACCTTAGACATGAATTATTTCAGATCATGAAAAAGTGTGTGGATAGATATGTTAAGCATTACCCTTTTTTGTAGATCCCTACATATTTTCATTAAGACAACTAAGGAAAAAAGATATTTTCTTCTCAAGAATGATGTTACCACTATTTTGGATAACCCGTTAGGGGGTTGAATTATGAAAGGCAACCTAAGGGAATTAGTTGCATAGTCAAATAATAACATCTTTTTGCTGACACGTCTGTTATGTAGATTGTTTATGCAAGGCCGCCTAAGGGAACGTGATGAATTGTTAGGAAAAAGAATTATCATAAATTGGACATTTTATGACCAGAAGTCAAGAAAATGGTTATAAAGATCTGGAAGTATTTAAGACAAGGATTATGACACATAATGATGGTTATTGTCTGATATATGTAGAGATACACAGATCAATGCTAACTATAATAAGGTTGTGGCTGGGTCCTAAATTGAAATGTTGGAATTCACTATGTATCCCATAATGATGGGAATCAAGCCATACGTAGTTCTTGAAATATAGATTAACGTCATGTGGGATGAATGTATGGGAGATCTTAGTTTAGGGTCGTAGTTTTCAGACCATAATAATGAATTCACAGTGTGTGTTTTCATAGGGACTATTCAGCGAGGGAACTAAAAGTGGAATTTGGGGTTAGGCCCAAAAGACTTGGGGATGGATTCGAGGGACACTCAAACATTCCTACGTATCCCATAATGATGGGAATCAAACCCACGTAGTTCTTGAAATACCCTCTGTGCATATTTGGTTCATACTAGTGAAGGGTGAAAAGGGGACTTTAGTGCAATGATGGTTTGACCCAAGATAAAAGGTTCAGGCATTACCATGTATTAACATAGTCTTTGAAATATAACATGATTGAAAATCAATGTAAATAATGATTCCCTCTCAGGTGAGGGTATCAAAGAATATTGTTGTTTATTGTCATGCAGGACAAAAATGTTGTATAGTTTAATGTCGTATATAAAGGACGAAGGTGAACCAATGTGAAGAGATTAGTTCTGCACTTGAACCGTGGGAGGTTGCCTATGTACCCATCCAGGAAGGCAAGGATCAAAGTCTGCGTAGTTAAATTAAAAAATGAATTAATGATCAAGTTTTTATTGGGAGCAACAACCTAAAAAATAGTGTTGTGACATACACATGGTTAGTGGCCCAGGGAGGGTGTTATGGTTGAAATTTTCTCTAATCTCATGTGAGTCATACTCGGTGTGAGAAACAATAGGTAGAAACAACCATAACGATACACAGTTTAACATCCTATAGGGCGTATGAATGGACTATGCAGTTTAATGTCTTGTAGTGAGGACTATTGGTGCTGCACAGTTTACTGTCATGTAGCAGGGACAAAATATGGTTTAACGTCATGTAAGATGTATTAGGGTGCTGTACAGTTTAGCATCTTGTAGCTAAGACGATTGGCACAATACAGTTTAACGTCATGTTGGACGAAAGGGGGATTGTGCAGTTTTAACGTCGTGCAGTAAGGACAAAAAAGGACACAGTTTAACATCATGTTTGACGTATTAGGGACTTTTTCATAGTTTAACGTCATGTTGGATGAAAAATGGACTATACAGTTTAACATCATGTTGGACGATGGTGCGAATAGTTTAAGGTCATATGGATGGCCCATAACTGTATAGATTAACGTCGCATAGGACGTTGAATGGGACACAGTTTAATGTCTTGCTAGATGAGAGAAATGAAAATTGTTTAAGGTCGTATGTATGGACCATTAGTTATGAAATATTACGTCTTGCTGGATGTAAGGGACTTCTATACAGTTTAGCATCATGTAGTTTGGATGTCATTGTTTAATGTCATGTTGGACGTAAATTCCAATAGTTTAAAGTTGTATGCATGGACCCTTGATGTATTTTATGTTCATACAAAATATTTCTTTAGAAATCTGGCATTGGTTGGATGAGTGATGAGTTCTCCATCCATAGAGATTAAATAATAATCTCCATTGGAGTAGACCTTATGTATTGAATAAGGTCCTTCCCATTTTGGCTCAATCTTGGGAGGTTTCTTTCCTGGTATCATTGGAGTTCTGATAACTAATACAAATTCTCCCTGAATGAAGGAATGAAGAAGAACTTTTTTGTTGAAATATTGTGCTATTCGATTCTGATAGACTTCCAAGTGGTGCAGGGTGCACAATAGTTTCTCATGTAACCGTTCCAATTCATCCAATCACTTTTGAGATTGTTCATCTATAGATGATTGATGACAAATGGATACTCTGAGCGAAGGTAATTGAACCAAAATTGGAAATACTGCTTCCATTCCATATACCAATTAATATGGAGTTGACCGCGTTGGATTGCGGGTGGGGGTCCGATAAGCCCATAGAGAATGAAAGAGTTTATCAGTCCATGATTTCATATCTTTATACACCATCTTTTGTAATATATTTCAAAGAGTCTTGTTGAAAGCATCTATCTAGACATTGACCGCTGCATGATATTGAGATGAATGATTGGATTTGATGTTGTATTCCTGATACAACCTCTTCACCTTGGATGAACAGAAGATGGGGCCATTTTCCATCAATATGGTATGAGGGACCCCAAATCTGGTAATGATGTTAGACATGATGAAGCTAAAAATGCATTTATAACTGACTTCTTTGAGGGGTATTTCCTCTGCCCATTTGAAAAAGATGTCAGTAGCAGTAAGAATATACTTCAACTGCTTGGATGTAGCCGAAGGATAAGGTCCCACTACATACATTACCCATGTGGCAAATGACCACAAGTATTTAGTTGTATAAAGAAACTCTGGGGGTTGATGAATGAAGTTGGCATATAATTGGAATGAATGACACTTCATTGTGAAATCAAAATAATCTTGAATCATTGAAGGCCAAAAGTATCCAAGCCTTCGAATATGATCTGATAGTCTGTGTCCAGACTGGTGGGCACCACAGACTCCTGCATGCACTTCTTTCATGACATCCACTGTCTCTACACCATCAATGAATCTGATGAGAACTCCATCAAAACCACATTTGTAGATAATTTTCTCTACGTGATCTGGGCTATTATAAAGTGTGAAATTGATCACACGTCTCTGGACTTGTTCTTTCTCGGATCTATCAGGTGGAAGTGTTCCATTTTGAAGGTATTCCCTGATAGGTGTCATCCATCTAGTATTATAACTATATGGGTCAGAGATGGGAATAATTTCATTGATTTCCTCTGTTATGTCTTGAATATAAGGTGAAATTGTATGACAGTGGGCAATACGAATGGTTGTCTCATCCCGATATGGATCTATTAGAGTTATGTCTATATTAGCCAGCGAATCAGCTAGGGCATTTTGTGATCTTGGGACATAAGAAAATGTCAGTTCCAAAGGATACTCCGTCATTAACTCTCTGATGTAATCATACAAAGAGATTAGTTCTTCTTTTCTGAAGGCATAATTCCCATTGACTTGTTTGATTACCAGGTATGAATCACCTTTCACCTTTAAGCGATTCAAATGTTCTTGAAGCACCAACTCCAATCCTGCAATAAGAGCTTAGTATTCCACTTCATTATTTGTACTGCCTCCCAATAATGAGAAGTAATAAGGTAACAATTCCTTTTCTGGGGAAATGAGTAAAACTCCTAACCCAACATTGTTGAATTTAGGATTTTCCATTTACCTCCCTATATGACTTCTGGAAGCACCATCGAAGTACATTTTCCATGTTTGAAGACTTTCTTGAATAGTTAAGACTTACTCATCATGGAGTTCAATATCTGAAGATGTGTCTTCCACCGAAGGGTGTTCAGTAAGGAAATCAGCTAGATCTTGGCCCTTTATTTCCTTTTGACACAAATATTGAATATCAAATTTCTACAAGATAATTTCCCACGTTGACAGATGTCATGTAAGCATTGGATGACTAAGGATGAATTTGAGCGGTTTATTGCGAGATACCAATTATACCTCGTGATGTTGAAGGTAGTGTCACAACTTTTGAACTACAAAGATTAATGCTAGGCAGCACTTCACAATATTTGAGTATCGGGTTTCTACTTCAAGCAAAGCCCGATTGAGATAGTAGAGGCTACATTTTAAGGGGTTCATCTTCAAATTATGTTTCCGAAGTTTGTGGAATATGATTTCCAAATCAGCCAAGTGATTAGAACATTGTTTGGATTTAACCACCAAATCTTCCACATAACATTCAACAAATATTCTCAGAAAGGATTTGAAGACACTATGAATGGTACACTGGTATGTTTCACCTGCATTCTTTAGGCCAAAGAGAATTACTCTATAGAAAAAAAAACCCTGAGGGGTTCTGAAAGCTATAGATTCCTCATCTTTTGGAGCCATTTTGATATGATTATTTCCATAATATCCATCCATGAAGGAAAGTGCTTTATATCCAGCTGTTGCATTAATCAAGAGTTCTGTAATCGGAACTAGAAAATCATCCTTAGGACAATGCCGATTAAATTCTATGAAATCAATGCAAACACTAATTTTCCCATTCTTTTTTTCACTGGGACAATATTAGACAACCATTTGGGATATTGAAATTCTCTAACGAAGTTATCTTTTATAAGCTTATCCACTTCGGCCTTAATTTTGGATGCAAAGGTTGGGTGTGTTCTTCTAGATGCTTGTTTGAATCCTAGATGTTCTTTTGGAAAACCCAAACAATGAGTGGCAAAATTAGGATCAAGCCCTGGCATCTCTATATAGTTCCAAGAAAATATATATCGATTTTATATTAAAAAACAAATAAACATATCTTTCTCTTCAAGTTTCATGGCCGATCTAATTAAAGTGGTGTGTGGATCTTCTTTTGTACCAAGATTTATTTCTCTGAGTTCATCCATGATGGTATATATACCCTCTTCAAATGCTAGAGGACCATCCCTGATATCTTCCAATTCTTCTTTATCATGTGTTATTTCTTCCGTTTCAACTTGCATAGTGGATGATGAAGCATAATTTCCATAATCATAAGAGATGTCAAAGCTATCACATCATGAAGATGAAGCCTCCATTTCCGACCCGATAGATGATGAAGTGAATTCTTTTGGTAACAAAGAGGAGATGATCTATTGAGAATCAACATCATCGTTTACCTTTGACATTACTATAACTTTCCCTAGCCTGATTGGTGAAATATAGACTTGTTGGATTTCATCAGAGGAAATAAAGACATATCCATTTGAGCTTTCATCATTGCTTGGTGGATCACCACTTTCTCCCATGTTTTCTGGCTTGATTGTTGTAATTGACATTATAGAGGTTTCCATAAGAGTATTTTGATTTGGGTCTATCCTGTCAATTTGACTGATATGTAACACATAAGATGTACTCCCATGTGTAAATGGGTTTACTGGAATCATTTCCAAACCATATGGAGAATTAACTTTGGTAATCTCCCTTATTGTGCATTCCTACTTTCCCTTTATGTGATATAATTCCGCCTTAATGTATTGAGATTCACATGTCTTGAATGAAGATTTATCACAATATAATGTCCCAATTTGACCTTCGAAACAATATTTTAGACATTGATGGTATGATGAAGGGATGACTGCATGCAGAATTAGCCAGGGTCTACCAAGAAAGAGGTTGAAGGCTGAAACTTGATCAACAACAATGAAATATGAATTGGATACAAGATCTCCAAAATGAGTTATGATTGTAATATCACCCAATTTTTCTTGTTAATTTTTATCATATCCTTGTAACATCAAAGTAGAAGGAGATAAATTAGATTCTGTGAGTCCCAATCGACAATGTGTACGAATGAAGATGAGGTTGACTCATGAACCATTATCAATGAAGAATCTTCGGACGTCAACACCATTGACCTTTCCAGATAAGTATAAAGGTCTGATATGTCCATGAATGACATCATCTTCATCTTTATCTATGAATGATATCTATTCCTGGCATTCTGTAGGATTATTCTCTACATGGTAGGTTTCAACCGCATCAATTTCAGTTTCAAACTCATGTGGACTCGACAAAGCCTTGATGAGTGCATCCCGAAGGTCCTTCAATAAATTCAAGGCATCCAGAATTGATAACAAGGCTGGTACTTGGGCCAAGTGTTTCAATACATCATACTTTTGATCCAAATGTCTTCATTTCCCAAAATAAACATGTGGTTTCGTAGGTACCTTATAAGTAGATGATTTGGAAGTTGATGCATCTTGTACTGGGATAGGAGTTGGTAACACTCCTGGATTTGGAAGATTAGACCGATTAGGACTATTTACATGCTGAGAGGAAGAATATGGAACCTTCAATCGATCTTCCAGAATAATTATGCTAGGGATGAGTCTGCCTTGTGCGGAAGAACTTTCTTGTTCTTGTTGAGCTCATTGAAGGGATATGGCACGAGTTTCTGCCACATACAAAGTTCAAGCAGGGGTAGAATTGGAATAGTAGCCTCTGAAAGATCCATGTCTTCCCATGTATCCTGATCCTCTATAACTTTCTCTGATTCCTCTTTTGATACAAGGAATTCAGATTCACCAAAATCGAAACTGCGACTAGCATATGGATCTATTAATTGAATCATATTAACAGAAACTATGATCAATTTTTCATCTGATGAAGACTCCGCCTGATTAGCCTATTAAGGATATCCTGATTGGTGGGGTGATGCTCGTGGCTTTGAAGTAGATGGAGTGAAGTCTTCTAGAGTCAAAGACAACTTAGGCTTTGACACATACTCATCTTCTTCTGATTATTATTGATTCATTAAATTATGCCGTTTCTTTGAGGATCTTACCTCTGATGAATAGGGTTTTGCAGCGACATTCATGGTAGAGGGCACAATTAGTTTCTTCAATTGCATTCAAAAAATGTCATGAGTTCGGTTGATCGTTTTTCTGACCATCCAATCATCATATTTTTTCACATTTTTGTTCTTGACTTCTTGCCACTCGCCATCATCCTCTAGATTTGTAGCAGTAAAAAATGCTACCAGAGATGAAGAAACTTTCAGTTTGACTTGTACAAAGTCGACCATTTTTTAAAGGATGTCCATGAAAAAAAACACTCCTGAATGAGATTCCCCAACATCTGATGAAATGGGCAATAATTGGGATGGTCTTCATTTCCTTCCTTATTCAGCCTCTTGGGCCTTAGCAATTGAACCAAATTATTCTCTAGATCCGAAATGAAGTAACCAGGAACTTGTTCATTTCAGAAAGAGTAATCTTTTCTCTTTAAATCCTGAAGTTGTTAACATCATTGACCTCTTTGATCATCTCGATGAAACGGCCTCTATTGTTGCCGCTCAGTAGGAGGAGCCCTTCGAGAAGATGAAGGCCTTGAAGTAGAAGCAATTATAGGTGCTTGGTTAAGCATAACTATAGCATTCTATGCTTTACCCATTCTCCTTTCTAGAGCTGATGGAATTACTGAGCTTTATCCTTAGTCTTTATAAGATAATCTTCAATCTGTTGAGCGATTGAAGTAAGGTCTCGAAACCCTCCCGTGTATTTCACTGGGATCAGTGGTGTGCGCAACTCATCACGTAAATTAGCCACAAAAATTGGAAAAAATTCTACATGAGGGAGTGATAAGCTTAGGGAATATATTAATCCCTTCCATTGAGAAATGAAATCTGAAAACCTTTCATTCTACCTTTTCTTACAGTTTGTAAGATAAAAAACTGTTGTCTTTGGCAAAGTCGAACTGAATTGAAGGAGGAATCTCTGGTGGAGATTCTCCCATCCGGTAATTGACCGAGATTGCAAGTTTGTGTATTAGACAAAAGCAGGTCCTTGTAATGACTGTACAAAACACCTGATCTTAAATCCTCCCTTTTGCTTAAAGGCTCCCATCATAGGATCACAATGTAAAAAAAAAATGTGTTATGTGTTTCTCTGGATCTCCCGAACCATTAAATATTGGGAATGTGGTACTTGAAAATTTTGATGGGGGTGGAATTGCATCAACCCATTCAGGGTAAGCTCTCTTTTCTGGTTGAATTTGAGAACTCTATCCCTCCATATCTTCCAATCAATCTGTTGACGACTCAATAGTAGTTATTAACTATTGAGAAACATCTGGTTGTGCTTGGACCAGAATAGGTTCAATGACTGGAGCTGGTACAGATGTGGTGGCTTGTACTACAACTGATTGTAATACCGCCAATTGTTATTGCACTAGACCCATAGGATTAGACCTATGAAGGTGTATTGATAGAGGATGATATTCTTGATCCATCTTAGTTGCCACAAAATATTCCCTTGCTAGACTAACTCCAGCACGCTTAGGGTGAAGACTACTTTGAAGTAGTTCTGCATTCAACCTCCTCAATTCCTTCATTTCTTCCTCCTATTGTGCAAATCTTTGCTATAGTGAGAGTGATTTTCCTTCTCTAGAGGAAGGGTATGTAACCTGATTCATTGATTTCCCATTATTGGACACCTTTCAGATAGCAGGAAGTGGGTTATGTGAAAGATTACCTAGGTTCTGAGTAATCCTTGGATTTCGTGTACGCACACCTTCTTCATTTGTGTCTGTGAATACAACCTATTGATAAAGAACCTCTTCATCTAATCCTTCTGAGTGAACCTCATCTATTGAATCAGAAACAACGGCATTAATGACATTAATTGATTCATAATTCATTTCATCCCTTCTATCGGCATTTCTGCGATATTGTCTTCTTCAATTTCCTTGATGAGACATTTCCTTTTGTTGATTTGATCCCTTAGGAACTTCTTGATGAACCGTAATTTGCAGAGAATCTCTTGATAATTTGGTTCTTTGTTACTCTTGAGACTTATTCCCCAATCGAGAGAAGACAGACTTTCTATGAGGGAGGGGTTGAGGATTTGAAAATGTCCAAAGTCCGGTGGAATGGGGTTGTTGCTGCTCAACTCCTTGAATCCTAATTATTGATTCTGAGGGTTGGGTTAAAAGAGTCCCTAGTCTGTCAAGCTAGGGTGGTTATTGACATGATATATCTGAGACATTCTTGAATTCTCTCCTGATCATGTGGACCTTAGTCTAGAAATTAGCTGGATGCATCAATCTGCATCCACTTTTGTGACCCGGCTTAAAAAGCCATTGGATGATTTTTGACATTTCTTTCACTTGATGATGTGCTTTCTCCAAACGAGATGCCTATTCAATATTCTCTATTCCTTGATGCAAGAGTAATTCAACAACTTGTTCTCAGTATGCTCTAATTTGAGACGAACTAGTTGAATCATGTTCTTGGGAAATCTTTTTATTACAAAGAAAACCCACTGACAGTGGCTGGCTATGGGCAATAACATTGCATGAGATCATTTTCGGCGGGCATTTCTGACTGGAGATCATAGTGAGATGCAGTTCTCCATGAACACCCCATCCTCTGATATGAATACTAGATGGGGCATTGGCAATTAACTGGTGCAATCTTCTTAGTGCTCAAAGGGATGAACTCTAAATGGATCTTTTTTGCTTTTCAGTATTCGGATATCGAGAAACTGAGAGAGATTCCAAATAAATTTGGTGTGGTAACCCTTCTATTTTCATAACATGATTTTCATATTCATCATAAGATAATATATTTTTTTTCAACTGACATAGTGTTTTACATATTTTGAGACGAATATCATGAATTCCATCTTTCGTCAACATCTCTGGAATATCGTACTGAGAATCAGCAAGAGTCCAAAACATAACTGTTACTTCACCTTTTTCTAGTTGTTTTATCATGTTCAGTACTTCCTCTTTATCATTCAATGAAGATTATTCTACCTTATTAGAATAGAGTTGGTGCTTCCTTGTTTCTTTATCGGATTCAACAGATTGGTAGTGAAATCACTGATCAAACTAGAAGATGCATGACTTAGGGGTGGTTCGGAAAATAACCTACACCCTGGGCTATCTTCTGGTTGATAAAGTATTTCACCTTCTAATGGTAAAGAATTAGACACGACTGACTTCACATTTTCAAGTGCATCAAGATAAGAGGGCTTTCTCGTCACTACATTGTCTGTTGGAAAATTTTCCAAGTAATGTGAATCACTACTGCGGAGAGGACTTTCGAAACTAAATTCATAATCATGGGGAGGACCACCTTGTTGGGTTATAGAAAAAGATGAAATATTTTTCTCGTTGGTCTTCTGACCATACAAGGGGTTCTTTTGGCTCTTATCTGAAGATGAAATCTCGAGATCGACCGAATTTTCATGAAGCAAGCCTACATGAGGAAGTGTCTGAGGCAGACCTTCAGAATTAATGTTCCCGCTATTGGGAACTGAGAGAGCAGAATCGTGAGTTGCAAATGATAGTTGTCTGAGTTCTTCAAGAACTACAGTATCAAGTAATTCCATGTCACAGATGGGCCTTTGATTTCTTGATTGTGTTGGGCGGGTCTTCTTTAGAGACGCCTTCTTACTCAATTTGGAAGGTGTATGTACCTGCTTAGGAGAAATGATAATGTTAGGATGAGTATCTCCACTAGAACCAGGTGTATGTGCCTGACTTGGTTGTCCGCATGATATGGGGGAGTACAACCCGCAACCATCTTGGACTCGAACAGAGGTGTGTGTCTATTCCAGAAAGAACTGTTGATTTTTCACTCCACAGTTAGGGATAGATTTACGTCTCTATCCCTTAGATGCTACTGAAGATGTTATAATATCCTAGAAGACATCCAGAATATGAGCAGGGATTTTATTCTACTTTTTCACTATTGATAGAATATGCTTGGTGGCTTCAGCTGCAGGAATGGGCATATACGTCCATTCCGTGCTTGGAGTAGGTGTATGTGCTTGCTCCTGTCCTCCTTTTCCTGTTATTGAATCCTGACAGTACTCAATCATGGGGGAAGAGAGTTGAGTCTACCTCCTATTTGTCACCATAGCTTTCCGACTGACATATCTGAATTCTACCAAATGATACTGTTGGTTGTCTTGATCAATACTAGCAGGTGTATGTGCCTACTGGTTGCACTATTCCAAATGTGGTTGACGATCTTCCATCAAAACTGAAAGATGAGGCTGCTGGTAGGATTGATATGTGTAAGCAGGTGTTTGTGCCTGTTTACCGGTTGTCAACACATAGGGTTGGCGGAATTCATCGTATGTAGTCAGAAGTGCCTGCCAAATAGCTGATGATTTATAAATAGGTTTATGTTTCTGTCTATAGTACTTCGCCGGAATTTCCTTGCGGGATTAGCGTGATGCTGCCAGATGAGTCTGCTGGACAACTGAATTAAAATGGACGGGTGTGTGTGCCGGCTCGTTTCATTCAACCAAGAAAGGATTGTGGACTTCTCCGGAGATGGATGAGAATAGAACCTACTCATAGTTGACCGGATTTAACCTCTAGCAGTTCGTCTTGCTTGCTCAGGTTCGAGGAACCTGAGACGAATGCCTAGAAGCGATACCCTCATCATGTTGAGGGCGCACTACCGCACGAGTCTGGAAGCGATTGCTGATGGGAGCCTTCAGGAAGGACTCTTGTCTCCTTGAATTAATGCCCTGAGGGACCTTCTCATTCTCCTCCCTAGAATACATGAGTGAATGGTGATTTTGTTTCAATGATAACAACCTGATATGGATGGAGACAGTAGTTATCACATCTTACATCTTGATAACTGGTCGTTGCTGTGCGGATGGACAGGGTGAGTTGTTCACTTGGAGGGCATGTCGAGTAGATTCCAGAGGTGGAATAGTACAGTTTTGACGGTACTCCTTAACCAGTGCATTTGATACCCAGCGTTGAAGACGCCGAGTAGGTGATGTCGCCTCCAGTGCGGATGATGATATAGTAGGAGTAGCAGCTGATGCATTCACAGTAGAGGTTTTTATAGCAGAGGCATTCACGGAAGTGATCTTAAGAAAATCCATTATTTTAATTCAGAAGATCTTGGAAATGAGTGCATGTTTGAATTTAAAAACATAATCAAGATATATTCAGCCGCTACATCTTATGGATTAGCACATATGTTATTGATTTCTTGTTGGCCCTCTCATTGAGTTTAAATAGGGGCCTAAAAAGTAGGTAAAACATCACATTAACTTGGTTAAGGATTCACATTGGGTTCACCATTTTTTGTTTCCTCTGGAATTGGGGATGACCTCATTGATGGAAGGTTCAAACATTCCAATCAGTTTCTAACGAGTTTTTTTGTAGAACTGGAAACATCCAATGATTCCCTATACATTTGGACCTACTTTCCCAAGGTAGGAGCTCATTAGTTGTGGACTGATGAGGCTTAGGAGTTTGCATTGTTCGAGAGGATGGGAGGTCGGACTCATCACACCTTTTTTAGGGGAATTACTGTCTACTCCAAGACTCTATTTATAGATTTAAGTTGTGTTCGTGTATCCTTATTACATTACCAAGCATAAAAAGAGATTTTCTATAGATCTGAAAATCAATGAATGATAAGTATGAAATTTAGAGTATCTTTTATATGTATTCAAGGTTCTTCATCGATAGAGAATCATCTGTATATGCTATAAATTCTTGGTCAATGGTATCTTTCAGTACATAAAAGTCTCTTGGTCATTATGATAACCATACTAGTTTTAAATCCACTCAGTGGGACGCATAAAGTTTAATGTCATTCAGAAGGACATGGATTATTTCAGAGTTGGGATCGAACCCGCAGATGGTCTCCCTACGTATCCTTTGTTTTAGAAAAGGAATCAGAACCCACGTAGTTCGAGTAAGAGAGTATGATGTTTATGCATGATTGATGGATCCAAGAAATATGTCATGATTACTATTACACTCTAAGATCATGTGAGTCATGCTCTGTGTGAGAAACAAAAGTCATTGGTGAAACTAGACAAGTGTTCCATGAATGATGAAATGATGTGGGGCTTATGTATGAATGACTACCCAAAATAGATGAGTATTGGGATTTACATTAGGGAAGAAACCCAGGAACAAGGTCCATAAATGTATATGTACTTCACGGAGATTTGGGTACTCTAAATTAGCGCTTAATCCTGGGGAAGATGCCCAAATTATGGGGGGACTCATGATTGGGTTTTACTCCTGAGAAGGTAGCACAGATCAAAATTAAATTAAGACTGGTTAAGAGAAATTAAGTATGGGGCTTACTCTTGAGAAGGAATCTCATGTTAAGGGGCTTGGGTCTTACTCCTAAAGAGGATGACCATATTTTTAGACTTTTAGACTGGGGCTTATTCCTAAAAAGAAAACCCAGGTTAAGAGAAACATGGTTGGGGATTACTCATGAGGAGGATGCACAAATTTGTAGACTTTTAGATTGGGGATTATTCCTGAAGAGGAAACCTAGGATAAGAGAACCATGGTTGGGGCATACTCCTGAGGAGGATGCTGATATTTGGGAACATTAAGAGTGGGGATTACTACTGAAAAAAGGAAGCCTAGGTTAAGGGAATTATGACTAGGGCTTACTTTTAAAGAGGATGCCCAGATTAGGGGACTTGGGGATTACTCCTGAAAAGGAGGCCCAAATGAGGACTTAGGGTTACTCCTAAAGAGGATGCCCAAATTAATGAGAATTTGAACTTGGGCTTACTCCTGAAAATTAGGCCCATGTTAAGGATTCTCTAATCTTAATGGATGAGGTTGAATGAATGAAATCTCTGACCTTAGTGACATGATGATATATAAATCACTAGGTTTTATGAGATATTCCAAAAAATTCCATTCAGATAAGGATGCCAATAATGATATAATGCCATGAAAGTCTTTGTAGAGAGTTCTGAAGGTTTAATCCTGAAGCGGAGAGGTGGATAGGTGTAGGGGGTGAAATGTGCATGAAGGGAACACAAAAAGAGAGGGGTTTCAAGTAGTTTGCGGGCGCACAACTACTGTGTGGGCACACAAGTCCTGGTCGGAGAGGTGTACCTGCGCGACACATGGGTACTTGCACGATATCCAATCCTTAGTGTATAACTTGGGTGAGGTTTGGCTCAAGCCCTTAATAGTACCCCTAGAGACTTCCCTAAGAGAGGAGCGCACGTTATGTGGAAGGGGTAAAGAAGCGTGCAAATGTGGCCACTTCCCTTAAGGGCTGGCCTCCCAGGCGCACAACTGTTGATAGGTTTCATCACTTAGTCCTTCCTCCATCTAATTAGATCTTCCGTTCTAGGTAAGAAATTACCTTATAAGTGTTTAGAATCTTTGAGAAGAGACTAGGGAACAAGGAGCTCAAATATGAGGTTATGAAATTTTTCGTCCCTAAAATGGGGGGCCCAAAGGGGGTATTTATAGACTGGAGAGACCCTGAGGAAATTTCAAAGAGGGCGCACAAGTCACCTGCGCGACCACTGGGCGTCGCGCAGGTATTCTTGCATGACCTTGGTGGAAATTACGTGACACATTTGCATTGGAATCTTGGTTCATGCCTTTATCAATTTTTTATGTTTTCATCATAGGATGAATAAGTTTATGCTAAGGAATTTCCCTTTCCATTTGTTTAGACTCTGTGACGGAAAGGAGCGTCAACAAAGGGTTTGTGAGTATATACTTCCATTAAGAAAACATTTTTATGATTTTGGATTATTTCCATAAATTTTTCAATTTATGTTAAGTATATTACAATTTTTTAGTTATATATTTCGATTAATAAACTAATAGTGTATTACATTGTTTAGAAATGGAACCTAGTGGAAGGAATGGAAACCGTATCACTGCCTGTAATCCATGTAGGGATTTTCCTCATAATTTATATAATTATAGTGGATATGGATAAGCAACTGGTGCTGATCAGCTTTTCACCATAATGGGACAAATCACTTAGGTTATGAATAATAACCTTAACTGTATGGAGCACCCTGATCCACAATGTGGAGGATCAATGTTAGACTGCTTCATGAGGCAACAACCACAAACATTCAATGGGTTTAAAAATCTATTAGTAGCTGAGAAATGGATAAATTCCTTTAAGAAAATATTTCATGATTTGGGGAGTAGTGAATGGAAAAAATTTGTCATGGGATTTTATCGCCTCATCGGAGATTCCGATCAATGGTGGTCATTGATTCAAAACACAAAAAAATAAGTTGAAGTGTAAAATATGTAATGGATTAAGTTTAAATAGATTTTCAAAGAAAATTACTTTACTCGTGACCATAGAGTGGATATGGGAAGATAATTTCTGAGTCTGACGAAAAAAAGAGGAAGATAATGTCGCAAAATATGATGATAAAATTACATGATTAGCAAGGAATGCATCAAATTATATACATAAACTAAGGATTATAAATTATTGATTCATTGACGGGTTAAAACAATTTCATCATTGAGAATTATTCTCCCTATAATTCTCAACATACAAAGATATTATCCCATTTTCTATCAATATAGAAAATGAATTTTCTAAGTCTTAAGACTTTAACGATTTGCAGGAGAAGAAGAGTTCATATGAACTCTCTAGAAATGGAAATACGGGAAAGGAGGTAAAATTTGAATATCCATCCTACAGTAAATGTGGGATGAAACACCCCAGTACTTTCCTGAATGTAATGTGAGTATGTTACAAGTGTGGGTAAAAAGGCCCCCAAGCTCGTGATTGGAAGGGGAAGAAAGAGGCAGTCAATGTTGAATGCTAATATTGTAGAGAAAATGAGCATTAGGCAAATGAATGTCCTAAGTTCCAAGGGAACATAACTCAGAAGCGGCGATGAGAGCAATGCCAAGCTTATGTGATCACTACTGCTGAGGTTGACACACCGAAAGAAGTGGTGGTGGGTAATTTAATGGTTTCCTCATGTTTAGCCAATGCTTTATTTGATTCTGGGTCATAAAATTGTTTCATATAATCCCATTTTTCTATGAAAATTAGATATTCAAAATTCGACATAACAAGGGAGTTGTTAGTCAAAACACCTAAGGGAAGTATCACCGCAAAAAGGTTTTCTGAATAGGTTCCCATTAGGGAATATAAATGTTCGTTGTCTAATATTCTCATTGTCATACTCATGATTGAATTGGATATAATCCTTGATATATATTGGCTATCAGACCATGATGAAAAAATCTATTGTAAGAATAAGGAGGATACAATTTTCGATGATGATTAAGAGTACCTTATCATTAAAGCAGAAACTTCACCACCAGATTCTTATCTAGATCCACCTGTAGTAGGTCTACTGAATTTAATTATTAGAGATGATGAGAATGAAATAATAATGGAAAAGGAAATTATTGTTCGAATAGAGGACATACCAATTGTGCAAGAATATGTTGTTGTGTTTCTATAGGATTTACTTGGACATCCTCCAGAACATGAAATGGAGTTTTCCATTGATTTAATTCCTATTTCAAGGCCCATATCGAAGAACCCTTATAGAATGGACACTGTGGAATTAGTGGAACAAATGAAATAACTATAGTAACTGAGTCATAAGGGATCCATTATCCAAAGTGTTTCTTTATGCAGAGCCCCTGTCCTTTTTGTAATGTATAAAGACTGATATATGAGGTTGTACATTGACTATAGGGAGAACAATGTTATAATAATAACGAACAAGTATCCCCTACCTAGCATTGATGATTTATTTGAACAGTTTCATGGAGTTCAATATTTTTCAAAGACCGACCTTTGATTTGGGTATCATCAGTTGTGTGTGAAGAAGGAAGACATTCAGAAAACATCATTTCAAACCAGGTACGAGCATTATGAGTTGACAGTAATGCCTTTTGGGCTGACTAATGCACCCTCTTTTTTCATGGATCTAATGAACAATGTTTTCAATGAATATCTGGATGACTTTCTAGTGGTATTTATTGATGATATCTTGTTATAATCCAAATGCTATGAAGATCATGAAAATCACTTGTGCACCATTATGAAAACCCTCAGAAGAAAATAATTATATGGGATGTTTAGAAAGTGTGAATTATGCATTCAAGAGATTTCATTTCGTTTCCATATTGTCTCTATGGATGGAATATCTTTTCATCCATCAAAGACCACGGAAATCCATGAATGTCCCGCACTGAGGAGTATAACTGAGGTATGATGTTTTATTGGTTTAACAGGTTATTATCAGCGTTTTTTCCATAATGTTTCCCAATTGGCTAACCCATTAACCAAGATCACACGTAAAGGGGTTAATTTTTTTTTGGAAAAAAGAATGTGAATAATGTTTTAAATAACACAAGAGAATATTATTCAATGATCGTATCTTGAATCTACCATTAGGGTATGATGGGTTTGTTATTTAGAGTGATGATTTAAAAAAGCACTTGGTTGTTTACTTATGAAGAATGATAGAGTTATTTCCTATGCATCAAGATAGCTAAAAATTCATGAGAAGAACAATCCAACTCACGATCTTGAGTTAGAAGCTCTATTCATTTCTATGAAAATATGGAGACACTATCTCTATGGTAAAAAATGTGAGATTTATACTGATCACAAGAGTATAAAGCATATTTTCTCACAAAAAGAACTCAACATGATGCAAAGGAAATGGATATGACTACTCAAGGATTATAATTTCACAATACACTACCACCTAGGGATGTAAAATAAGGTGGTTGATGCCTCAAGAAGAAAGGATCATAGAGTTTTGAACAAGATGAGAGTTGAAATGGATCGTATTTTAATGGATCTAGTGAAAATTGATATGGGAATAATCATGGAAAGTAAAATATCAATTCTTTTTCAAATGGTTTCCACACTAATATTACAAGAAAGGAAACAAAGTTCATAGGATGATGATTAGGAGTTTCAAAAGAAGATTAATGTTTTGAATAATGGGAGATTGAGTGACTTCATATATGAAAATGGGATTTCAAAATTTGGGAGGGGAATTTTTGTTCCCAATCTTCCAGATCTAAAAAGGTAATTGTTAGATGGTGCTCATAGCTCCAATTTCTCTATACACCATGGTTGCAACAAGATGTATAAATATTTGAAGGAAAATTTTTTGTGGGACAACATGAAGAGAGAGATTACTGATTTTGTGTCAAGATGTATGGTTTGTCAACAAGTGAAATATGGAAAGAAATAGCCTAGAAGATTCATTCATCCTCCTTCCATAACTGAGTGGAAATGCAATAATATTACAAGTTTAAAGACTAGAAGTTTCCATGTAATTTTTTTTATTTAAATGGGAATTGTATGGGTCAGGGAAATATGACAGTGCCCGATTCCAATGCCTAGAGTGCCAGAATGATCGGTCTAAGTTTTTGTTATGCTTTATTTAACGCGTGTAAGAAGTTCTATTGATAATTTGGAATAAATCATCAACAGTAACTCGGATCAGAAAACCGAGGGAACTATTGCATTCAGGATGGTGGGTTTACCATTGGCGCGACTTAAGATTAGTCAGTGCGTGCCTCCTGTGAGGAAACCATAAAATGGCATAATCGTAAATAAAATAATTAAATAAATTATTTTATTTTTCACCTGATTATAACTCACAAATGGTATCTCAGATTAAAAATATGATACCACCATTGAACTCATGAGTTTATGCTTTCTTTAAACATATATTAACTTTGGCCAGTGCGGGCCACCAGAAAAAGTTAGTTTTTGGCTGAAAATAAAATAATTAAGTGAAAATTATTTTATTGTAAAATTCATAACTTCTAAATGGTAACTCGGATTGAAAATACGATAGTACCATTGGGTTTGATGGGGCGTGTTTCACCTAGGAATAGCATAACCTTGACTGGCGTGAGTTGAGGGCGACTGATAATAATTTTCCGATCCTTTTGTCGGGTACGTTTAGTAAACGCGTAAGCGACGTTTGTAACTTTTGAACCAGTGCTCGAAATTGAAATCCAAGGGCACCGTTGAACTCATAGTGTCGGTATTCTCTTAAGGAGACTTTCACCTCAACAACAGTTGGTCAAGAGTAAAAGTTAGATTTTGGGTTTTTATAAAAAAATTAATAAATTAAAGTGAGCTATCACTTAACTTTATATTTATCCGCCACGTGGAGGGTGGGTGTTTAAAACCTCTTCAAGGGAGTTGGATGTGGGTCCAATGAACCTAAACCTCCCATGAGAGGTTATGGTGGTGGGCCCCACCCAAACGCAACCTTCCATGTGAGGATAAATGATGTGGGGACTACGCAGGGCTTAACTCCCTTATTAATGGGAGGATGGGAAAATCTTTCAATTCCCCTCATTAATGAGGGGGAGCCTCTTGGAATGCTCCCATTTTTTAAATCCAACACACTTCTTAATTTGCTACATGGTATCTTAATTGGATTTCTCTTTTTAATTTTATGTAACCGCATTGTTGGAATTTAGGAAGGTTCCAAATAATTGAATAGTCATAAATTCCAACAATCGTTACCTACCTCTCTCCCTCTCCTTTTTAAATGAAGCTTGGGGGCAGTTTTGAGATGGATTCACCAAGCGATGAAACACTGGCAAAGTGATGTGACACCAAACACATAGAGGATTATGCCTTCTCCAATGAAGAATGATGAATGCCGACCTTCTTCGAATTCTTACTCGAACACCTACTTAAATGGAGCGTCGTCAAAGAACCTATGCTAATCGGGTTTGGAAGTACTGGGCAGACTTGAAAAACGATGATCCTCTACGTCTTCTTCCATGACTCTGTCAACGAACGATGTTCGCATTTTTTCACCAACATCAAACAACTACGACCAAGGTTGGTGGTTTATTGCTTAATGATGTTTTACCCTACTTATTATCTTCTTCATTGGATAAAAAGGAGATTTTTGCGAACTTGTTGTTGATCACCCGATACTCATGTTGAGATAAATGATACCTTCATAAACGCGGAGGGTGTGGGATAACCAAATATGGCCCGACAACCTTCGTAATTTTCACTCGTCTTGAGGAATACTACGACAAGGCGATGATGCAACGACGATGAAGGCAAGAACGACGAAGGATGTTCTACTCGTGGCCTCCATGAATCGCGCTGCACCCGCGGCACCCCGAGGCCCCCCACGACCTACCCGGTGCCTTGCTGGCACCCCTATGGCGTACCCGGCTCCCTCCCTATTCCCCCACATCCTGCCCGGCCCCTTCCGCTCCCTCCCCGGTGCACCCACGGCCTGCATGGTGTACAACCGGCCTGCTCATTCCCCGCATGCTCTACCCTCATTCTGCCCATGCCCCACACACTCTTCTCGCAGCCTGCCAGCGCCCCGCGCGATGCTGTCTGAACTTGCCATGAGCCCGGGCTGAACCACCCCCGAAGTCTACTAGGTCGGGCCTGTTGGACTGGGCCAAACATTGCAGGATGACCTTCCCAACGGGCACGGTTCGACCCAGTGAGTCAGACCTGGTCAACCCAGACATGGTTAGCCCAAATGCGGTGGGGCCGAGTCGGTCCGAACAGGTCGGACTGGACCCGGGGCCACTACTGAACCCATACCCTCTTGGGCCATAGCATTGGAAGTGGTCGACCATTTGACGAATAGTCATCGGCGCTGTCATTCATGGAGCGCATCGGTCCTTTGGAGTTTACCCAATCGAATTACGATTAATTTTGAGATACAGTAAGGTTGGATCAGACACGAATCCAACCGATCCCCCAAGAATAAAAATATAAAAACTCATAGACTGGGAGTCTGCTTGACGTGTTGTTAGTTTTGTTGATACCCCTATGATGAGACGAACAATTGAGATACTTCTATGAGGGGCTTGGTGGAAGTTGACATGTTGACACTTGGCTTGAGGAGTGGACCCTCCCGAAGTCGAGCGTATTTTCTGAAAACCCTGTGGATAGATGCGCTCTGACGACTGTTCCTGGTTCCTTATTGGGTGTGAAAGTTCTGACTTATGATCCTGGATCCAGTGTGGGTTTGACTGAATAGATGGTCCTGGATCCTATGTGGGTCAGACAACTTAGCTAGTCCTTGATCTTGTGTGGGTCTGACAGCTCAGATTATTGTTCATGGATCCTATGTGGGTCCGACAGATCTAAATACAGGTCCTGGATCCTGTGTGGTTCTGGAAACACTAACTAATGTTCATTGATTCTGTGTGGGTACATCAGTTCTAATTGTTGGTCCAGGATCCTGTGTGGGTCCGATAGCACTAACTACAATTCCTGGATCCTTTGTGAGTCCGACAGTTCTAATAGCTGGTCCTGGATCATGTGTGGGTCCGAAAGCTCTGATTACTATTCCTGGATCCTGTGTGGGTCCAACAGTTCTAACTACTCATCCTAGATCCTTTGTGGTTCTTATATCTTAGATGATTCATTGACTGCATCTGATTATATTTATCTCTCTATAAAAGTTGTATTCATATTTGAGTTGAGTTAGTGACATATGTGTTTTCCTCATGATTGAGATAAGATACTTTATAACTTAGGTATATGTATTGGAATATACCTATGTAATGGATATCTATTGATTTCATACTTTGTGGTTATCCTTGTAGGATTTCTTGAGACCTTAAAAGTCTCGGGGTCCCCACAGAGAATCGTTATACTCACCCCTGCACGAGCTATGCCCGAACCTCATTGTGTTGGATGTAGACGAAAGATAGCACAAACGGAGGATGAGAGCGCCATGATTGGATGGTACCTAGAGGTGGACCTTATGAAGCGACAGTACACATATGAGTCTGACAGGCATGGATTGTTGAGGAGTCTATCTATACCTACCCTTCAGGTAGGATTTGTGGTGGACGATCCATGATCTGCTTTCACCATTCATCAGTTTTTTTTTCATTTTTCAGTTGTTCTCGTACATTACAGTTGTTCTTGTATTTTTGGCCCCTTTTTACTTTCCAACACACTCTTTTTGTATATAATTTTGACTAAGTGTTTTCTTCCACTTGAACTCTGTTGTGTTTGGTTACAATTATAAAGGTAATGACTTCCTAGTTTAGGGATTTACACCTTTAGTTCTTGTCTCCAGCACCTCGCCTATGGAAGTTGGGCTTGGGGTAGTCACGATTTGACTCCTGGGGGAATGGTCATGACAAATTTGTATTAGAGAAGTTTGTTCTACCGTAGAACATATGATTATAATATTTCTTTTTAAGGGAGATATTTTAATATTAGTGAGTGTGCTTATCGGTTTAGGGAATCCGTTATTGGTACAATGGCCGATTTATACATACATTATGACCCTGACTTCTAATTTCCAACTCAGTGCACAAAAACAATGATTCCGTGTGTGTTTTCAAAAAATTTCCTTTTGATCTTTTGAGTCATCTCAACGGGTATAACGTTCAGCTCACCTGGTATAACCTATTGATTGTGGAAAACATATTCCTTATCAGGATGCTACAATCTAGACAGTCATCTATGATTCCCAAGAGAGTACACGATGATGTCCCACTGAGCGATGAGGCTCCGTTGCAGGGCCCTCTTGCTATGTTGACACCATCAGGTGGTGGACCAGCTGCACCACCTCCCGTATGGTGGCAGATACCATCAGCCACACTGGCGTACGATGCATGTGAAATGCACGGCCGATTTTCGCCTATCGACCGGTCATGTTTTCGGTGCACTGCTAATGTGTATAGCAGCACTCGGGTCAAATCCTCGGTGATGGTACTCCGTAATCGTCGATTGTTTTTAGTTGATTGTTTTTAGTTGGGGGGGGGGGGGTTGTTTGCAGAGCATAATGTAAATGTTTAATGGATGATATTTAATTTAAAAAGTTGATAAATATTGGGTTGAGTTCATCATTAGGGAGTTAAGCATGTGATATCATTGAGCTTTGCTTTATATTTCATTAAATTAACACCCACATCAAATGTTGATGTTGATTGGAATTCCCATGTGTTAAGCCTTTAATCCAAGCCTTAACATTACTTAGGGTTCTAATATCAATCAGTGATTGATTTTGGAAGTGTATTTATGGTTCCAATAATCCATCGAAACCACACGTTGAACATAATATGTCAATAATCCATGAAATGTTAAGTCCAACATACACAATGTTAAATTAAAGAATACTCATCGAGCAAAACCTCTCAATCACTTAACATCCCTAAATTATAACTCACCCCAATTAGATATTTAGTCAGCCATTTAATTTATTAGAAATCTGGTCTATTATGTTTAAGGAGATGAATTACATAGAGAAGAAAAATAAATGGATAAGAAAAGAGTTGTGCGCCGAACACACACACGAATGATGATGAGAAAAAACCAGACTTTTTATTGAATAATAAAGTAAAAGAAGATGATGGATTTCATATTTATTTAAACTACAATAAGATAATTAATATTTAACTACATAAGGTGGATGAGAATAAGAAATTAAGAAGAAGAAAATTGCATTAAAACAAAATTACAAAGACAAACACTTGCAAAATTACAACGAAGAAAAATGAAAAAGTAAATGAAAACAAAGTGATGAGGAAGGGATTATCAAGCGAAAACTTGAGTTTGGAATATCCTCCCGAGAATTTGGAAGGGCCTTGGTACTTCCAATCAATCTTCCTTTATTGTGAAAGGCCATCCCTTTTGAACGGATAGGAGGGGATGTATTTATAGCCCAAAGTGGTGGAATGTTTACATTCCAGAAATACCCCTCAACTTGGCTCATAGATATGGACATAAGGACAGCCGAATATCGAGCAATATCCTTCTTCAAAGATGTAGATAATAAATTTGGCCGACTACTCTCAAATGTAGGAGTCATTTGGACTTAAGGATCAAACTTTATGGGCGGTTGATTAAACAAAGTAAACATGTCCATTTCAATCCAGTCTTTTTGAAGTCCAGAATGTGAAAGGGTTTTTGAATATTAATATGCCTTTAAATACGAATGGGTCGTTCAATAAATTCGGCCTCTTATAGCCTATATTTCACACTAAAAAATATCAGATCACTTTTATACATAAATAATGAGATATATCATGCATACTATACTGATTTCAATTCTCTTCCAGAATGGTGGCTTGTACTTCAAAGCTTTATTTGGGCCCCTTGTACATAGATTTGGGCCTTGAAATTTTTATCCAATATGAAATGTAGTGTCCCCAGTAATATTGTTGAGAGTTAATGTTTTTGGACTTCTGGATTGAGCGCAGTAAATCAATCTTCATGGCTGGTCCAGTTTGTTCACAGCTTCTTTGGTCTTGTTTGTGAGGACCATATGACCCTTCAAATTGCAGAATTGGCTCATGGTACCTTCTAAGTAAATGTTTTATATTGAAATTATAATACTACAAAAAAATAACAACACAATTTTGATCAGTATAGGGATTTTTATTATTAAAACACTAAACTAACACAATTGGACTACTTCTAAAAATGCTCAAAAATTATACTTAATATTAAAACATTAATATTTCACACAAATTATGCACATTTCATATAAAATCAGTAAAGAGGGAATATAATAATTCATGAAAATATTAATAACATAAACTCCCCCACACTTAGTTTTTTTCATGTCCTCATGTGAAACAAATTTAAAAAACATGACAAAATCATTTTTACACACCAATAGATTTAAATATTTTGTTTTCTCCAATCAGGGGAGGTTTACAATATTTCACTCATCCATTTTGAATTCCAACACAAGTTGTTATAGAAAAAATGTTCCAAAACTAATTCATTTTTTCATGCTCAAATTTATAAATGGAAAATGTGGACACTCAAAACTCACACCTCTCAAGATGATAAAATTTATTTGTGGAGGTTCACTCTTTCACCAACCAAAAGTGAAAATCATAGAGTTTGAAAAGAGCTCTCAGCATCCAATCCCAATCCAAAGTGAACAAGAATCAATAAGACTTTTAAAGGGGTTTTTCCATGGCTATGGGACGGTAGGAATATAATTTCCAAGAGAGAGAAGAAGAGGGTTAAAATACCGACATAGAAAAAGCAATGCACATTTTTTTGAAATAAAACATGGAAGGAAATGAAAACACATATTTATAAGGGAATGATTGTGTAAAGAAAGACACAATATAGGAATAATATATTATGGTAATGAGAATATGGAATATTTATAAAACAAAAATCCTCTCCCAATAAGAATATAATGCAAGTGTTCTTTTTTTTATTTTCCTTTTTTCATTGATTTTTCGAAAGATGGTCTTGAAACAGATCTCACACTCATATCCCAACCCAGGTTTGATCTCCTCACAACACTAATTGTAATAGTTATAACAAGATCAAAGGTTGAGGAAGAGTGATTTTTGACCTACCAAAGACACAACCCAGTTTTTCAATTTTTTATTGATTTTTATTGTTTTTGAATTTTTTTTGAACACTTTTCAATATCATTTATACAATACATTCCCAAATACCACTGAATGAAAACCTCCCCCCCACACTAAAATGGATGATTTAACTCAATCATATGATAACACACCAGAATGTAAGGAAATGATACCCACAAATGAAATCCTTCCCCCCCCCACACGTAAATTTCAAAAACTTATGCAATGAAAATCCATGTTGATATTGGGTGGGATAAGGTATTGGGCTTGTAATGTGGCTATCAATGAAAAGGTTTTCATATGCCTGAAGGGGCTTTAAAATAGAGGATTAATGTAAGGTAAATGGGAGGCTATTTGGCTATTGTGATTATCATGTGGTTCAGAAAATGCCTCTATCATATTAATACACACTAAGGTAGGAAATTCAGCTAGATTTTCCACAAACTCAAGACTCAGAAATGGGGGTGAAAGCACACATTTTGAAAATATGTCCATAGGTGGCCTTGGAATGAAAGCAAATATTTGTTCTCACGGTTGGGGAATATCATTTTCCAAATCAAATATTGAGCATTCAAAATGTGTTGGTTTTGACACAAAATTCTTTATCCAAATACAAAATGAAAATAAAAAATTTTTGAGATGAAAACATGTCTGTTAACTCCCCAAAATGGTTGTACAAAATTTCAAAACTCGATGTTGAGTAAGCATGACATATAATTTTTTGTATTTTTTTAAGTGATTGTGTTTTTTGCTTTTTTGTTTGTTTGTTTTTTTTGGTTTTATTTTTGTAAACATACACCCACACAAAAGGGAAATTGAAAAATAATGGTTTTGATAAATAAAATGTTAAAAGAAATGAAAGGGAGAGGATGAAGAAGAAATAGGTAGAGAGAGGAAGAGATAGGGAGAGTTAAAGGGAAAGAGGTTCCCCTGGTTTGGATTTGGCGGGTCGCCTTCTCCATATAGTGGTTGATTGGCTAGAGAAGTTGGGTCTCCAGTGGAAGTCGATTTTGATCAAGGATTGTGCATCCTCTCATGGTGATTCATTAACTGATGTCCATTAACTGTGAATGTCATTTTGGAAGAGGGGTCCTAGACTTGCACTGCACCAAATGGGTAAACGTTTATAATAACAAAAGAACCTTCCCAACAAGAATTAAGCATACCTGGGTGAAGCCAAAATTGAGAATTGAAGAGTATTACCTTTTCAACTTCATGAAATACCTTTCTCAGGATGTGTTTATCATGGAGTGCCTTGGATTTTTCTTTGTAGAGATTAAATTCTCCTATGAATCAAGTCGAAGCTCCACCAGTTCAGCCAATTTAAACATTCATTCTTCACCAGATTTTCCACAATCAAAATTACAGGTTATCACAGCCCAAAAATACTTATGTTGGATTTCAACGTGTAAGTGACATGCTTTACCAAAAACTAGCCTAAAAGCAGACATCCCAATGGGTGTTTTATAGGCAGTTTGATATGCCCAAAGGGCTTCACCAAGTCTCTCAAGCCAGTCTTTTCTGGTGGGCTTAACAATTCTCTCAAGTACCCTTTTGACTTCTCTATTAGAGAGTTCAGCCATGCCATTTGTTTGGGGGTCATATGTAGTTAAAGATTTATGTACAACCCCATTCTTTTTCAGAATAGATTCCATGTTTCTATTACAAAAATGGGTTCCTAAGTCACTGATCAAGGCACGTGGAGTGAAAAATCTTTGGAAGATGTGGGTCTTTAGGAACTCACTAAAAGTATGAGCATCATCCTTCCTAGTGGGTTTGGCCTCAACCCACCTTGAATCATAATCGACCGCAAGAAGAATGTATGAGAATCCATTGGAAGGGGGAAATGGTCCCATGAAATCGATGCCCCAAACATCGAAGATTTCAAAAAATATTAAAGTATTTTGGGGCATTTTATTTCTTTTAGAGATTATGCCGAACTTTTGGAAAGTGGGACATGATTGACAGAACTCATGTGAGTCCTTGAAGAGTGAAGGATAGAAAAATCCAGAGTCTAGGACCATTCGGGAGGTCCTTTGTGGTCCAAAGTGGCCACCTCCGGGATGTGAGTGACAGAATTCTAAGATGGAAGAATGCTCGTTTTCATCAACAGATATCCTAATTACCATGTCAGCCCCAGTTTTCCAAATTTTATTTTCTTCCGAAAAATAGTATTTTGAATCACTTTTCAACTTCATGTTTTGTTCTTTTGAAAAAATTTCAGGAAAAACACCAGAAACCAAATAATTTACAATTGGGGCATACCATGGTATTTATGGAGTGAGAGATGAAAGGATCTCAGTGGGGAATTTAGGATCGATGATTTCAAATTGAGAAGAATTAGAAAATTATACTCAAGTGATCAGCAACAGGGTTTTCTTTTCATGGTCTATATTTTATTTCATGCCCAAACTCTCATATCATTAGGATCCATCTTATTATCCTTGGTTTGGAATCACTTTTTTTGAGTAAATCTTTATAGCAGAATGGTCTGTGAAGATTTTGATTTTGGCACCTAAGAAATAGGGCCTGAATTTATCTAATGCAAAAACCACTTCTAGAAGTTCCATTTTAGTCACAGTGTAGTTAGATTGAGTTTCATCCAATGTTTTTGAGGCATAAAAGATGAAATGAGGAATTCTTTCTCTTATTTGACCAGGAACAGCCCCAAAAGCTCTATCAGAAGCATCACATATTAACTCGAAGGGTAAGGACCAATCTGTGGGTTGGATTATTGGGGCAGATGTTAGAGCAGTTTTGACTTCAACAAAGGATCACTTGAAAACCTCATGGAAATGGAAAGTGACATCATTTTGGATCCAACGAGTGAGTGGGTGGGAAATTTTACTGAAGTTAGGGATGAATCTCTGATAGAAACTAGCATGACCGAGAAATGAACTGATGTCTCGAACAGAAGTGGGTTCAAGAATTTATTGGATCACTTTAATTTTGGCATGATCGACTTCAATTCCATCTTTTGAAATTATGTGCCCTAGAACAATCCCATTTGCAATCATGAAGTGACATTTTTCAAAATTTAACATAAGGATACAGTTGACACACTTTTGAAGGAATAGAGAGAGTGAATGAAAACAAGATTCAAATGACTCACTATAAATGGTGAAGTCATCCATGAAGACTTCCATGCAGTTTTTAATGAATTCTAAAAAGATACTCAACATATACCTCTAGAATGTTGTAGGAGAATTGCAATGTTCAAAGGATTCTTCTATATGCATATGTTCTATAGGGGCATTTGAAAGTAGTCCTTTCGTGGTCCTGAGGTGAGATTGGGATTTGAAAATAGCCAGTGTCTACATCAAGAAAGCAATAGTGTGACTTTCCGACCAATATTGCTTGCATTTGATCAAGGAATAGAATAGTGTATTGAACTTTTCGGGTTTCAACATTCAATTTTCTATAGTCGATGCACACACAGCATTTGTTCTTCACTCGAGTTGTGACTAACTCTCCTTGTTAATTTGTGACAATAGTTATCCCACCCTTCTTAGGTACAACATGAATTGGACTAACCCATTCACTATCAGAAATAGGGTAGATAATACCAGCTTGAAGAAGCTTAGTGATCTCTTCCTTAACTACCTCAATGATGAGTGGATTGAGTATTATTTGTGGTTGTCTAATTGGTTTGTATGACACTTCAAATGGATGTGATGCATAAAAAGGGCAGGGTTGATTCCTGGTATGTCATCTAGGGTCCAACTTAAAGCCTTTTTGTTTTCCTCTAACACTTGAAAAAGTTTGGACTCCTCGGTTTTAGTAAGTGTGGCAGAGATAATTACAGGATATGAGTGATCATAGAAGCGGAATGCATATTTCAGGTGTGCAGGAAGAGGTTTCAGATCAGTCTCATCTTTCACTCTTGGGCTCGATAAAAAAAGAATGGAAGAAGGGACTTCAGTTGCTTCAGGTTCTTTTTCCTTAATACTATCCAAGGTGAAGTAGTAGAGATCAGAGTTGAGATGGGATTCAAGAGAGTTTTCAGGATCCTCTAAATTGATGGAGTCTATGAATGAAAGGTCCACATCAACTTCACCATTTATGACTTGGTTAATCCTAGTGCATATTTCACAAGATCCTATCTCTTCATAACAGGATGAACATGATGGAATGGGGTTCAATTGAATCTTAGAAGTGTCCTCATAAGCATGGATTGAGAATGCAGAGTGATCCTCAGATGGGTATCGTATGTCTCGGAAAATGTTGAACATGACCAGTTGGTCACCAAATTCCAAGGATAGGATTCCGGAATGGACATCAATCATGGTCCTCACAGCCATGAGGAATGGTCTTCCTAGAATTAGGGGAGATCGATAAGAGTTCGTCTCACCTTCCATGTCAAGACCATAGAAATCAGCCGGGAAGATAAGATCATTGACTTGAACAAGGACATCCTCAATTATTCCCTCAGGACTAGCTGTTTTTCGACTGGCTAACTGAATGACAACACCCATTGGATGTAAGGGACCTATACCAAGGTTGGAGAAGATAGATTTGGTCATTACATTAATTGAGGCTCCTAGGTATATGAGTGCATCATCAAAATTAGAACATCAAATTTGGCATGGAACCGTAAAGGTCCCTAAATCTTTGCACATTATGGGAATAGACTGCTGGGTGGAAACATTTTCGAAGGTCCTAAGTTGCCTCTTGTGGGTACACAACTCATTGAGAAACTTTGAAAACTTAGGAATTTGTTTTATGACATCTAAGAGGGTAATGTTTACTTCAAAACGTCTAAACATGTCGAGCATTTCAGGATCAGGTTCAATGGACTTCCATGTTTTAGAAACAGCTTGAGGAAAAGGAATTTGATTCCTAAGTGGAATGGAAGAAGGCGAGGTAATGGATTCAGGTTCCTTTTCAAGTTTCTTTTTATTTTCATTTTCTATGTCAACATTCAGAGGAGGGTTTGAGGATTTATCTTTAGGAATAGAAAGTTGCTTTCCTGATCTATGTGCAATTTCACTTACATTACCCTTGGGGTTGGGTAATGGTTGAGCTGGGAGATGGGAAGAATTTGATTGTTGTTGTTAGCGTAGGTGGGATGAAATTTGACCTATTTGAGTTTCAATGTTCTTAAGACTGGAACGGGTGAAGGAGGAAAGATCTTTAACAGCACTTTCCTGCGGTTTCCTGGAAGAAGTGGCTTGTCCCGGATTGGGATTGCCTTGGATTTGGTTCTTGGGAAATTGATTGTATTGGTTTTGGAAATGGGAAGGATCACTAGGATAATGGAATCCAGGATGAGAATTGTTCGGTTGAGGTTGAGGAACAAAAGGATAAGGTTGATGGAAGTTACCACCACCTTGACCATATTGGAATTCGTTTGGGTTTTGAGGAGGCAATTGAGGGGGATGAGAGATGGGATTACCATACCTCAATCCTTGGTTAAAGTTAGAGGAGAAGGGCTCAGAGTGAGGTTGGTTGAAGTTTCTAAAAAACCGTCCTCATAGTTGAGGATTGGTGTTCTGCTGAGCATATGCTGCATTGAGCTCCATTGGTCTAGATGAATCGGATTTATCCTCTTGAAGTTGTGGACAAGTGTCAGTTGGATGAGATGGAGAGTTACAGATTCCACGGTTTTTGATTGGTCCTGGAAACATTGATTGTAGAGAAGATGAGGTTGGGGATTTGGTAGCTACAGCTAGCTGTCGTACAAGACCTGTAAGTTCACTCATCCACTCGGTCATTTTGTTCGGCTCAATTGATTGATTATCTTGGGCTTGTTTGACTTGAGCATGTGCTCGAGTATGGAATTGTTGTGTGTTTGCAGCCATGTTACTTATGAGATCTCTTGCTGCTGTAGGAGTTTTATAAACAAGAGAACCACCACTTACGGCATCTATGAGAGTTCTCTCCATAGCCAATAACCCCTCATAGATGTAATGGATCAAGAGTTGGCCAGGAATTTGGTGGTGTGGGCATGTTGCAACAAGCTTATTGAACATCTCCAAGTACTCATGGAGTGATTCACTTGGGAATTGACGGATACCTCTTATTTTTTTTTCAAATAGAAGCAGTACGAGAAGTAGGAAATAATTTCTCTATGAATAGTCGCTTCATATCATTCCATGTAGTTATGGAATCAGTAGGTAGGTAGTAGAGCCATTACATAGCAGTGTCAGCTAGGGAAAAAGGGAAGGCTCGGAGTTTGTTTTGTTCTTCAGAAGCCCCTTGAGGCTTTATGGTAGAGAACACTATTTGGAACTCTTTAAGGTGGAGATGTGGATCCTCACTGGCTAGCCTGTGAAAATGGGGGAGAAGAAGAATCAAACCCCCTTTGAGTTCGAATTCAGCTTCAATTTTTGGATATTGTATACCAAGAGGTTGGTAATTCATATCATGGGTAGTGAGTTCTTTTAGGGTTTGTTCCCTAGGATTGGCCATTTCAATTTCAACTGGTTGGATGAGGAATGGTTCTTGAATTATTTGAGTATCTCTTATGTTCCTCCTATGTTGGCGAAGTGTTCGCTCAATTTCAGGGTCAAAAAAATTTGAGGGGTTCTTTGGGAGGCTACGGGGAATTCAGAGAGATTTTGGAAGAAAGAGGAAGATGTTTTTTTCTTTTTATTTTTTTCAGTTTACGATTTTTAAGATGAAGACAGGTTTTTCTGTGTGTTTTTTTTCAATTTTTTTTAAATTTTGTTTTTTTGGATTGTTTTTTCAATAACCAGAAACTAATGACTACATAAAGCACCATCCCAGGAAAGGACGCCATTTGAAATGCACAGCTGATTGTCCTCTATTGACATTTGAAGTTTCCGGTGCTCTGCTAATGTGTATATCAGCACTTGGGTCGAATCCATGGCGATGGAACTTCATAATAGTCGATCATTTTTATTTGATAGTTTTTAGTTGGGGGGTTTGTTTGCAGAGCTTAATTGAAATTTTTAATGGATGATATTTAATTTAACAAGTTGATATATATTTGGGTGAGTTCATCATTAGGGAGTTAATCATGTGATATCTTTGAGCTTTGCTTTATATTTCATTAAATTAACACCCACATCAAAAGTTGATGTTGATTGGAATTCCAAAGTGTTAAGTCTTTAATCGAATCCTTAACATTACATAGGGTTCTAATCTCAATCAGTGCTTGATTTTGGAAGTGTATTTATGTTTCTAATAATCCATGGAAACCACACGTTGAACATAATATGTCAATAATCCATGACATATTAAGTCCAACATACACAATGTTAAATTAAAGAATACCCATCGAGTAAAACCTCTCAATCACTTAACATACCTAAATTATAAATCACCCCAATAAGATATATACTCAGCCATTTAAATTATTAGTAATCCGGTCTACTATTTTTAAGGTGATGAATTACAAATAGAATAAAAAGAAAGGGATAAGAAAAGAGTTGGGCGCCGTACACACACACGAACGATGATGAGAGTAAAAAAACCGGACTTTTTATTGAATAATAAAGTAAAATAAGAGGATGGATTTCAGATTTATTTAATATAAAATAAGAAAATTAATATTTAACTACAGAAAGTGGATGAGAATAAGAAATTAAGATGAAGAAAATTGCATTAAAATAGAATTACAAATACAAACACTTGCAAAATGAAAACGAAGTAAAATGAAAAAGTAAATTAAAACAAAGAGAGGAGGAATGGATTATCAATTTAAAACATGAGTTTAGAAGATCCAACCAAGCCTTATTCAGGGCCTTTTTACTGATAATCAATCCTCCTTTGTTATGAAATTCCAACCCTTTTGAAAGGAGAGGAGGGGATGTACTTATAGCCCAAGGCGGTGGACTGTTTACATTTCAGAAAATACCCCTCCACTTTGCTCGCAGATATGAACATCAGGACAGCCGAATCATGAGAAATCTACTTCTTCAAAGTTTTATATCATAATTTTGGACGACAAATCTCAAAATTTGGAGTCATTTGGACTTAAGGATAAAAAGTTATGGCCAGTTGATTAAATAAAGTAAAACTATCCATTTCAATCCCGTATTTTTGAAGACCAGAATGTGAGAGGGTTTTTGAATATGAGGATGCCTTAAATTACGAATGAGTTCTTCAACAAAGTCGTCCATCTATATCTTCTATTTCACAATGAAAACTCTCAGCCATATTTGATGCTTACATCATGAGATATGTCATGATTACTATACTGATTTTAATTCTCGTCCAGAATGGAGGGCTGGACTTCAAAGCTTCATTTAGTCCCTTTGTACTTTGATTTGGGACTTGAAATTTTTATACAAGATGACATGTAGTGTCCCCCGAATTATTGTGGATAGTTAATGTTTTTTTACTTCTGGAGTGAGCCCAATAAATCAATCTTCACGGCTGGTCCAGTCTGTTCACAGATTCATTGGTCTTGTTTGTGAGGACCATTTGACCCTTCATATGGCAGAATTGGCTCATGGTAACTTCTAATGAAATTTTGTATATTAAAAGTAGAATCCTACAAAAAAGAACAACACAATTTGGATACGTATAGTGATTTTTATTATTAAAACATTAAACTGACTCAATTGGTCTACTTCTAAAAATGCTCAAAAATTATACTTCATATTCAATCATTAATATTTCACACAAATTATGCACATTTCATATAAAATCATTAAATAGGGAATATAATAAGTCATGAAAATATTAATAACATCAGCATGATGACAGAGCACAATCTTATGTGTTCCAGCAGGAGAGGCCTATGAGGTTTCGAGGTGACATAGATTCCCACGCAGCTGATGGCCAATAGGAGGCGATTTCTAGAGTTTTCTACCTAGTTGAGACACCAGAAGAGTAGATGGTGATCTTAGCTACTAGTATTTCTCAATGAGTGACCATGAATATGGTATTATTTGTGATGAGGCTTCGATACATGGATCTTTGGGTGAGATTGTACCATTGGGTAGTGTTCCAGCTATCACACTACACGTTGGTCAGAAGTTACAACTGGTGGTACCGGTGGAGGATACATGTGGACTTAGTGCCTTAAACATGTTTCAGAATCAGATTCAATCATGTTCCAAGGTGAGACCGACTCCTAGGATGCTAAGGACTATCTGAATTATGTGGATGAGAGTTCTCTATAAATTCTACATCTTCAGCAGGATGACATGTCGGTAACTGAGTATTCATCAAGGCGTACCGATCTTTTATTGTACTCAATGAATACGATACAATTAGTGCTTCAGGACTCGATCTTCTGAGTGAGGTGTGTTTATAGACCATATGAGCGAGAACTATTCCTCTATCATTCTTACATATGTTAGGGTGCTAGATAGAACCATTGAGGTTGAATGTTCTTTGGTTGAACAGATACAACCATTCAATGTTAGCAGTGGGAAAACAGGAACATGGAACTAGTCTTGGTGAATTGATCATGTAAAATATGTTTTGGGAAGAGGAAATGATATGGATAGATGAATATGTAGGTTAGAAAACATGGAAGGAGAGCTATGAGAGCATCATGATGTTTTGTGCATTTCGACATGTTACAACCACCCCCTTATGTGGAACATTCCAGGCTCAGGAAGCTAGAGGACAGGGGAAGAGAGTAGATGTATGAATTCAAGGTGTGTAACCCAAAGGCATTGGGAATGATTCGAGGTACGGTCTATTTCTACTACCAGCTAGAATAACAATATACTTAGGTACAAATCATTCCATCCTTCCATGAATCTTTTCCAAAACCTAGAGTTTCCGGTTAAACCATTGACTTGACCATCATGTCTGGAGATACCCTTGGGAGGAGAATATATAATCACACATACTCCGATGGTGTGATCTTCCCCTTGATGTGAGAGTTTTGGTAGGAACCTCTTGGTGGAATCATCGAGTCCTTGAGACGTTATATTGGGTTTGGACTTGACATCCACTGTTCACACTTAGATTGACTGCATTAGGAAAGAGGTTTGTGGTTTATCCACAACATTGGGATGAGGTTTTCAGTGGTCGGAGAAAAAGGAAAACCCATGAATCATAGGATGGACTCATGTATAAGAGGGTGCAGTCAAATACTCATGAGTCATCCAGACGTACCTTTGTGCCAGACATCTATAGAGTTGCATCACCACTATCAGCTTTGGTGAAAAGGGGGAAACACTTCGTGTGGTCGGAGTGATGCCGGAAGTGCTTTCAGGAGCAGAGGCAGAGGCTGACTAGTGCCCCAATCATGAGGATTCTAGAGGAGGGCATAGAGTACGTAGTTTATTGTGAAGCATCAGGGACCAGACTTGAATGTGTCCCGATGCATGAGAGAGAAATGATCACAAATGTTTCGTGGTAGTTGAGACAACATGAGCAGAACTAAACCACTCATGGACTAGAGTTAGTAGCAGTGGTCTTCGCCTTGAAGATATGGAAGCATTATCTTATGGGTGAATGATTTATCATATAATCTGATCACAAGAGTCTTATGTATATATTCTCTCAAAAGGAGATGAACCTGAGATATTGACGTAGGCTTGAGTTTATCAAAGACTATGACTTCGAGATAGTATATACTCCTTTGAAGGGAAAAGTTATAGAAAATGAACTTAGTAAGAGGTCCGGTATACAAATTATAGGTGAAGAGATAGAGCAGCTGGATGATTTATAGATATCCATTATAGATAGAGATGGAGCAGCCTTACTTTAGTCTCTTACATGCACTCCCACAATTCTTTCGTGAGTCAGGGAGGCGCAGTGTGGGGAATCTGACTACGATACATGATTTTCTCAGATATCCACACGGCAGGCACCTAATGTATTTTCTGTAGGTGTGGAGAACATCATATTCTTCAATGGTTCAACTATGGTACTAGTGTCCCTTCAAGAAGAAGTTTTCAGGGAGTTTCACTAATCACCTCTAGCGGTACATCTAGGAGTGTCGAAGATGTACCAGGACCTTCGACGACAGCACTGGTGGCTAGGTATGAAGAAATAAGTAGCAGAGTTTGTCTCTCAATAACTCACTTGTCACCAAGTGAAGGCGTAGAATCAGATACTAGAGGGCTTGATTTAGCTTTTAGAGGTCCCAAGTTGGATGGGGGATGATATAGCCATGGACTTCGTGACAGGTCTTCCATGTACGTCCTGGGGACATGACTCTATTTGGGTGATCATCGATGGACTCAGCATGTCTTCCCACTTCCTACCGAACAGAGATGGTATGAGCTACCATAGAGAATGTGAAGATCATCTAAGAGTGGATGAAGACTGTACAACGTAGGCAGAAGTCATATGCTGATAGGAGATTGAGACCTCTGGTGTTTGAGGATGGAGACCACATCCTTCTATGTGTCTCACCATGAATAAGTCTAAAATAATTTGGTCGAGGAGGCAAGTTATCTACAATATTAATCGGACCTTTTCAGGTCCTCAATAGAGTTGGTGAGGTAGCATACCACTTAGTTCTTCCACCTCAGTTGCACCGGGTGTAGGATGTCTTCCACGTATCCATGCTGAGGAGATACATGCACGACCATTCACACATCATTGACCATGGCGATCTAGATGTAGAAGATGGTGAAACGTTTATGGAGGTTCTAGTAGAGAATGAGGATAGAAAGGTGCAGGTACTTCATGGACGGTTGATTCCTTAGGTGTGCATTCGACGATAGCACAGGAACCTGCAAGAGAGAACATTAAGAGAGGGAGGCATAGTTGCGTGCTCAGTACCCCCACTAGTTCCCTTAGTTGTGAGTTGTCGATTATGGGGTGGTAGATCCCTGAGAGGGAAATAATGTAAAGACCCATGATTTCCATGTAATTTTTTTAATTAAATCGTATTTTTAATGGTCTGCTAAATCTGACGGCGCGAGATTCCAAGGCCGGGAGTTCTCAGAATGATCTGTGAAAGTTATTATTAATATTATGTTAACACGCGTAAGCAGTTTTCCTGAAAAAGTGGAATAACTCTTTAATGGTAACATGGATTAGAAATCATAGGTCACCATTACGCTCATGATGGAAGGTTTACCATTGGATCAACTTATGATTAGTCAACGCGAGCCTCCTATTGGAATATCAAAAATGGAATAATTGTAAATAAAATAATAAAATAAATTATTATATTTTTCACATTATTATAACTCATAAATGGTAACATGGATTAAAAATCTGAGTCCACTACTGAAATCATGAGTGTATTCTTTCTTTAAAAAGATACTAACATTGTTCAACATGTCCACAAGAAATATTTAGTTTCTGGACGCATATAATGTAATTAAGTGACAACTATTTTATTGAATAATTCATAACTTCTAAATGCTAACATGGATTGAAAATACGAGAGTATCGTTGGGTTCGCTGGGGAATGTTTCACCTAGGTAGAGCCTAACCTCTACCGGCGCGAGTCGATGGTGACTGATAATAATTGTTTGAACGTTTTTCCGGGTACGTTTAGTAAATGCAGGAGCGGCATTTTGTATCTTTTGAACGAGGGCTAGGAATTGAAATCCGAGGGCACCGTAAAACTCGTAGTTCTGATATTCACTTAAGGATACTTTCACCTCGACAACATTTGGTTTAGAGTAAAATTTAGAATTTTTTTTATAAAAAAAATTAAAAAATAAAGTGATCTAACACATTAAATTTTTTTAGCCACCATGTAGAGGTTGGGTGGTTAATAACTCCTCAAGGGAGTTGGATGTGGGCCACTACATCATAACCTCCCATGAAAAGTTATGGTGGTGGGGCCCACCCGAACTAAACCTCCCATGAGAGGATAAATGATGTGGGGACCACGCGAGGATTAACTCCCCTATTAATGAGAGGAGAAGAAAATCTCTCAACTCCCCTCATTAATTAGGGCGGAGCCTCTTGGAATCCTCTCATTAATTAAAGTCAACGCACCTCTTAACTTGCGCCGGCATAAAATAATTGGCTTACTCCTATTAATTTTATGTAACTACATCGTTGATATTTAGGAAAGTTCCTAATAAATGAACCGTCATTAATTCCAACGTTCGTTACCTACCTCCCTCCCTCTCCTATTTATAGGAAGCATGGGGGAGGTTTTGGGATGGCTTCACCAAGTGACGAAACACTGGCAAAGTGACGCGACGCCCAACACTTGTAGGATTACGCCTTCTCCAACAATGAATGAAGAACGCTGACCTTCTTAGACTTCTTCCTCAGTCACCTTCCTATGTGGAGCACTGTCAACGAGCCGACACAACTCGGGTTTGGATGTGCTTAGCGGACCCGACGAACAACGATCCGCTACATCTTCTTCTATGACTCCTTTAACGAACAATGTCTGCATTATTGCGCCAATGTCAACCAACTATGAGCAGGGTAGGGGGTTTATTTCTAAACGATGTTTTAACATTCTTATTATCTTCTTCATTTGATAAGAAGGGGATTGTTGTGAATGTGTTATGGATAACCTGCTATTCAAGTTGAGCCAAATGAAACCTTCCTAAATGAGGAGGGTGCGGGCCTACCTTACATGGCCTGACATCATATGTCGTTTTCTCTCTTCTTGTGGCATTCTAAGGCATATAGATGAGATGAAGACGATGAAGGAGACAATGAAGAAGGTCGCGCTACCCACAGCCTCCGCAAATTATGTCGCCCCTACAGCGCACCGATGCTTCTAGCCAAACATCGCCAGCCTGAGTGGTGCCAAAGCCTGCCTACCCACAGCCTCCCAATGCCCCGCCTGGCGTGGGGCTTGCCCACACACGGCATCCAGGCACTCTGCCCGGCGCGCAGCCCGCCGGCCTGCGGACCCCCATGGCCTGCCCACTGCCCTGACAGCCCCCCCCCCCCCCCCCCCGCGGATAGACCGGCCGCGGCCGCCCCCTACCCGTCACTCTATCGGTGTCCCCACAGCTTTCCTGGCGCCCTACCGATGCCCACACGGCCTACCCTTCAGCTGATGCGCCCTACACGGTGCTCCCGCAGCCTGCCCAACAATCTTCTGGCTCCCCCACGACCTGCATGGACTATGTCTCACCCTTACATGCACCCCCGCGAAGTGGATGGCCCCTGTCGCGCCCTCCCTGGAGCACCTACGGCCTGCCTAGTGTCCAGCCAGCTTGGACGCGACCCGCACCCCATGTGACACTGGCTGATCTAGCCCTGAGCCCTGGCCGAACAACCCCCGTAGTTCACTAGGCCGGGTCCGGCAGACCAGGCCAAACATAGCTTGCTGACTCACCCAACGGCCAGGTTCAGACCTAGCGAGTCTGACCGGGTCAACGCAGACAAGGTTGGCCCAGACCGGTTTGGGCCGAGTCAGTCTGAACGGGTCGGATCGGACCTGGGCCCAGTACTGGCCCCAAAAACTCCTGAGGCATAACTCTGGCAGCGAACAACCGTTTGATGAACTATCAACGACACTGGTATTCTTCGGGTGCAATGGTCCCTTTGAGTTTACCTCACTAGAGTTCGGGGGTAATTTTGAGATACAGATAGGTTGGATCATACAAGAATCCAATCGGGCCCCTGAGACTAAAAATCTAATAACACACCGACCAGGTGTTCGATTGATGCGTCGTCTATTGCGTTGAGACCCCTATGACAAGACGAACCTTTGAGTTAGTTCTTCGTGGGACTTGGTGGCATTTGATGTGCCGAAACTTGGCTTGGGGAGCAGACATTCTCTAAATCGAGCATACGTTGTGAAAACCTTGCGGCTCGCTACGCTCTAATGACTATTACTAGATCATGTTTGGGTCTTATTGTTCTGACTTCTATTACTGGATCTTGTGTGGGTCCGATAGAATAGGTGCCCTTGGATCCTATGTGGGTCTGACATTTTAGCTCGTCTTGGATCTTATGTCAGTCTGACAGCTCGGATTACTGTTCCAAGATCATATGTGGGTCCGACAGTTCTAACAGCTAGTCTTAGATCTTGTGTGGGTCTGACAGCTCTGATTGTGGTTCCTATATCCTATGTGGGTATGACATTTCTAAATACTATTCCTGGATCCTTTGTGGGTCCGACATCACTAACTACTATTCCTGGATCCTAGGTGGGTCCGACATTTCTAATAGCTGGTCCAGGATCCTGTTTGGTTCCGACAACTATGAATACTGTTCATGGATCTTGTGTGGATCTAACAGTTTTAACTGCTGGTCCAGGATCATGTGTGGGTCCAATAGCTTAGATGATTCAGTGACTACATCTAATCATCTCTATCTCTCTACAAATTTTTTATACCTATGTGAGCTGAGTTAGTGAAATCTGTATTTTCCTCATGATTGAGATGGGTTACTTGATAACTTCGGTGTATTTATGGAAATATACCTATGTAATGGCTATCCAATGATTTCTTACTTTTTGGATACCCATCATAGATTCTGTGAGACCATTAGAGTCTCGGGGTCCCTACTGGGTTTCGTTATACTCACCGCTACATGGGTTATGCCCGCACCTTGTTGTGTTGGATGTCGACAACAGACAGTGTAGATAGATGCTAAGAGTGCCAGGACTGGACAGTACCTGAAGGTGGACATTACGATGGGACGGTACATAGAGGAGTCTAACTGACGTGGAGTGCTGAGGAGGCTATCTGTACAAACTCTTCATATAGGATCCATGGTGGACAATCTAGGAGCCACTTTCACCATTCAATTGTTTTGTCGCTTTTTTAGTTGTACTCGTACATTACAGTTGGGCTTGTATTTCTGGCCCCTTTTTAGTTTCAATAACTCTATTTCTGTATATATATATTACTTAGTGTTTGCTTCTAGTTGTACTCTATTGTGTTTTGTTACAATTATAAAGGTGATGCCTTCCCAGTTTTGGGATTTACGCCTTTGTTTCTAGCCACCAGTCCCTGGCCTATGGAAGGCGGGTTTGGGATAGTCACGATTTGACTCCTGGGGGACGAGTCATGACAATGATGGAATTTTCATGGGGCTACCAATGACTTCTAGAATAAATGATGAAAAATGGGTCATTTTTTGTCGTCTTACCAAGTCACCACATTTTCTTTCTATAAGAGAAGATTTACCACTTGAACGTCTGACAAGGCTATATATTAATGATGTTTTAAGACATCATAGAATACCATTATCGATTATTTCAAATCGTGATCCCCATTTTACATCAAGATTCTGAAAATGAATTAAAAAATCCATGGATACTGAACATCATTTAGGAACTGCCTACCTCCCTCAAACTAATGGAAAATCAAAACGGACTATTCAATATTTAGAAGACATGTTAAGATATTGCTCACTTGACATTCAAGATATGTGCGATCAATATTTACCTATGGTAGATTTTTCCTATAACATTAGATTTCATTAAATTATTCAGATGGCACCATATGAAGCGTTATATGGAATGAGATGTCAGACACCAACTTGTAGATATGATGTTTTTGATAGAGAACTCGTAGGACGAGAACTTATTGAGGAAATAATGGAAATGGTGAACTTTATCCAAACCCACAACAATGCAGTCCAATGTAGGCAAAATAGCGATGCTGATATAAAATGGAAGGATTTGGAATTTCATGTAGGAGACCATGCTTTCTTGAAGGTATCGCCATAGAAGGGTGTTATATGTTTCGGTAAGGAGGGTAAATTGAATCTCTGGTACATCAAACCTCTTTAAATTCTAGATCAAATTGGAGTTTTAGATTATCATTTGGAAATGCCACCAAATCTCTTAAATGTTCATGATGTGTTCCATGTATCACTGTTGAGAAAATACATGCCTGACCCAACACATGTACTCACCTATGAAGAAATTGAACTGGAACCAGATTTGTCTTATTATGAAGAGACTGCAAAAATTAATGATACAAGAGAACAAGTGCTGAGAAACCGGACGACATGTCTGGTTATAGTCATATGGAGAAACTATAAGATTGAAGAGGCAACATGGGAACCAGAGGATCTTATGATGAAGAACAACCTCAATTTTTTAAATCTTATAAATTTTATCATTCAAAATGGAAATAATTTTTTGATTCGGAATTCCAAAATTAGCTTCAGGTGAATTTTTTTGTTTTTCTATAAACCATAAATTTTTGCTGAATAGTGAAAAAAACTACGATATTTGTTAAAACTGACTTTTATTTAAATAATTAGATATTTTATTTTAATTTATTTTAGGTCAAAATAGATACATAATACATATATATGTTCAACGTAATTAATTAGAGTTCATTTATAATAAGTTTAGATATATAAAATTTTATCAAACTATTTACTATCTTTTACATGCCCCTTAAAAGCATTTTCAAATTTGTATAAAACATAATTTTACAACTTTTGCGAGTTTAATTTAAAAAATATGAGAGACACTATTAATATCAGCAAATAAAATGTTATTCAATAAGATGAAAATAATTTTTCTATGAATCGTAATTTTTTTCTTTTATTTACAATTTTTAATATTAAATAGGGTAATTACGGTTAAAACTGATATTATAATTACCCTAACACATGTCCTAATTCTATTGGATAAGTGTAATTCAACAAAAAATCACCTTAGGAATAAAATATGATCCACTTTGGAACTTGATAAAACACTATTTTTTCATATTTTATGGATAATAAATGATAAAATTTCCTCAAATTGTTTTAAATATGTTCAATTATGATATATTTGGGATTAGATCATTCCTTTGCAAATTTGATGAAAAATCATGTTTTACCCTTTTTAAATTAACTGTAGTATTTCGAGCATAAATATTGTTATGTAAAATATTTTTATTTAAAATTTTTATCTATGTTCCCAACATTATGGGATACAAATTATATTCAGGACATGTGAGCTGGATCATGCATTTGAGGGGAGTAAATGGCCCATGAAGACAATGATGGATAGAATAATCTAGATTGGACATTACTTCACCATTTTGGCCATATCTTCTTCATCCGTGTTTGGATTGGGCCCAAATGTTGAGGGATGCTCGGATACATAATTAGAAACAAATTATACTTCTATAAGGCCTGCTAATTAATGAGTTATAGAGGTCAACATTGTGGTGCAACATGGAATATAATATTTTTCTGAGTTTTCATTTCACACATAAAAAAGTAATGTAACCCTAGCCCTCACAAACCTCTATTTAAAAGAAAATTTCACTCTTGGAGAGGTATGGTCGAGGCATTGGGAAGGTATGTCTGAAAGGGTGTCTCTTTGGATCCCCTCAAATATCTTGTATGAAGTAAGGATTTGTGCTAACATCTCTTCCAAAAATCTCTCCACTCCCACCTCCTCATTGTTTTTCCTTACATTCTTGTTTGTATCTTGATTTTTTCATCAAATAATATTTTGTGTTATTCTATTTTATTCTTCTCTTAATTTTCATAATTGGGTTGTAATAAAGTGTGGAGATGATATTTGGTTCTACCTTTTCAATCCATTGCTCATGCAAAACATCTCCACAATGACCACACAGCCCATGGAAGAGTAGTTTTTTAGTGATCGATCTTTCTTCTACCCTCATAATTTAAATATTTAGAATCATTAATCTACTGTAATTCAATTAGTATGATCCATGAATTGGTTTTTTAAATTATAATAAACTATGAAAGCAATATAACAATTTACACAAAAACACGTGAGGTCGAGATTTCGTGTAAATTGTTAGAGCATGATTTTAATCATTAATACAAGAAAACACTGTATAAATTTGTAGAGTTCAAATATAATCCCTAAAAATAGTTCATAATCATATATAGAATGGATATGTGCTCTAATAATCCACTGACCATATGATGCCCTTAGAACTACAATCAAAGCAGGTTGTTCCGATTGCGTGTTCTGAAGATAGCCTAGGGTTTATGTAATTTCAACTTTTTGGTAAAGTTAACTCTTGCAGGGTTTGAGGGTTAACAAATTAGGGGATCATAATTAAGTGTATACTTATTTAAATGATAATTATTAATAGGTAAATTAATAGGTATATTTAGGGTGATTACGCATTTTAAATAGTTTTCTAAAAAACATCTTCTCGTTGTTCTTTATTTATCAACTTACATTTTCAAATTAAAAACAAAAAAAATACAATCTTCATCCAGAAAACACCTTATAGACTTATAAACTATAAAAAACCCCATACTTTAAGATAATTTTTTAATTCTATTCTATTATATTTTTATAATACCTTGAAGATGTTTTTTAAATTTACTTCTTTCTTTATGAAATGACCTTTGTCATCCACTCTACTGCACTGAAATACCACAAAAACCACTAATCATTTGAGGGTTCCCATGATAGTGCTCATTCAAATCGGTGCCATTGCTGGGGAGGCAAGTGATTATTTGAACCAATTAGATGTATTTATTTTAAATTGTATTCTCTTCCTCTCTTATTTCTTCCTTCATTACCCAATCTTTTTTTCTTCTACTTTTATTTTCTTGTACATCTTTTTGGACCATCAACTCAAACTTATAATTTTTATTTTACTATGGTCCACTTTCCATATTTTCATTTTTATTTTAATTATGAAACGATCTAATCCCGAAGATCTTTTAGATCATGACCCTGATATTGAACGTAGCCTTAGGGTATGAAAAAGACATTCTCATTCTACGGGAAGTTTCAATATTCAACCGGTTGGAGAATTACTCAACTTTTAGAACATTGAAATTGGATGAAATTTAAATTAAACCATAAAACAAGAACCAATGGATGAAAATAATGGAAATTAACTTAATATAATCATTCGATAAATGGTTGTACCTGATATTAACTATCAACAAAATATTATTTAATACCCAAATCATGAATCAGACATTAGAATTAAAATCTGGATTAATTCATCTTCTTCCAAAATTACATGGCCTCTCAGGTTAGGATCCTAATAAACACCTTAATGAATTTAATGTTGTTTTCTCAACCTTGAAACCAAGAAAATTATCTGAAGGACAATTTAAATTAACCGAATTCTAATACTCACTTGATGGAGCTGCGAAATATTGGATGTATTATTTACAACCGAGAGATATAACTTATTGGAACTATTTAAAACGTCTTTTTTGGGAGATTTTCTCCTGCATCAAGGACCACATCCATTCGTAAAGTGATCTATAGGATCAAGAAAGCACAAGGGGAGTCAATTTATGAGTACCAGGAGCGATTTAAGAAGTTGTGTGCAAGCTGACCACATCACCAAATTACTGAGAAACTACTCATCTTGTACTTCTATGAAGGACTCGCCCATATGGGGAGAAGCATGATGGATTTTGAAACTGGATGAGCATTAGTGGACAAGACATTAGTAGCTTCACGTGCATTGATCAACAAAATGGCCCAAAAATCCCAACTATTTGTTGATCTAGGTACACCACATGTCAGGGGAGTACATCAGGTATGTCCATCTTCTCATTAAATTCATTTTATTGATACCAATTTGGAAGAATTAAAAAATATAGTGGGACATATTTCTCTTTCCCAAAATACATCTCTACCCCCTCCTTCAAGGCCTTATGGTATTTGCACTCAGACAAGACACCCAACTGACTATTGCCCATAACTCAAAAAAATATAAGATTGTGCATCATTGTTCCCAGGGAGACCATATTAGCAACAAGAACAACAACCATATCCCCAAAATAAGTTTTATCAAACATACAAAAAAGGGTTGAAGGATCAATCAAACATTAGTTATGGATCTGGACAACATCAAAGGCCCTCTTATCAATAAAACATCAAACATCATCCACCTTACCAGTAGGGTTTCCAAAAACCCCAAAGGAAATTTGACTCTCAAGGATCAACAATCCAACAACAATGGAATCCCCCATCCAAGGTAGATTCTAACAATGATGACCTTTTGAAACAAATTGTTCTTATTCAACAGAATGAGTTGAGGAGTAAAGGTTCAGATCTGAGGGAGTTGAAGAATCAAATGAGCTAGATTTCCACTACCATCCATGAATTGCTAAGTATGAATTCTGGAAATCTAACATTCCTACCTACTCCAAATCCCAAGGGGAATGTCAGCGCCATCACATTAAGAAGTGGGAAGTAAAAAACAGATACATCTGTACCTATCATTCAACCTTGATTCACCTCAAATATGGAGAAGCCACATTCCATACCAATTAATGAGAAATCCATGGAGAAAGATAATGGTAATAAAAATATTTATGATGTTTATCCTAAATCCGTTCATTTTCCAAACAAGGTTTGTCAATCCAAGAAGAGAGATAAAGAAGAAATCAGAAAGGAGGTTTTGGACACATTCAAGGGTGTAGAGATCACCATTCCTCTACTTGAATCCATTAAGCAAATTCCAAGGTTTACGAAAATTTTAAAATAACATTGTACCAATCGAAGAGGCCTTAAGTTAAATTAAAGGATCAATCTTGGAAGGAATGTGTCAGTACTCATTATACCAACTCTAGAAATGCTGAAAAAGTGCAAGGATCCTTGGAAATTAACCATCCCATGAACCATAGGGAAGTTTCACTTTTATGATGCACTTTGTGATTTGGTAGCTTCCATAAATGTTATTCCTCACTCTGTATTCTCTTCATTGTAGGTTGGTGAGCTGAAACCGACAAGAGTAGTGGTGCAGTTGGCGAATAGTGCTAGGGCATATCCAGTTGGAGTTCTTGTGGATGAACTAGTTCATGTAAGAGACATGTTCTTTCCAGTATATTTCTACATTCTTAACATGGAGGATAATCAGGTAAGTTCTCATTCCCCCATTATCTTCAGTAGAACCTTCCTCAAAACAGATAAAAACTATCATAAATATCAATGAGGTTACACATTCAATGGAATTTTGGGATGAAGTTGTGATATTTAATGATATGGATTCCATGAAGTACCCCTTATTGGATCATTATGCAATTGTTATCTCCCATTTTGAACCACCAAGTTAATACCACATAGATTTTGATTGTGCTATGATTAGGGAGATTATGAGTATTGGTTTTAGTTTGTTGTCTAAGAGTACTTCCATTCCTATTTCTAATTCACAAGACTCTCTTATATTTGATTTTGAAATGGAATCATATTCTTATTTTGATCTTGTGAACTATGATTATGACATGGCTATTGAGTATGCTGAAAGATTTTATTCCTTATTCTATGATTTTGATGATGTATATTCTGATGATGATGCTATTTGTGCACATATTTCAGTTCCCTCTTTTTCTCCATTAATACACCACCCCCTACACTGGAACTCAAGCCATTTTCACCAAATCTCTAATATGCATACTTGTTATGTGGTGAGAAATTACATGTTATCATTTCTAACAATCCCCCTTTTGAACATGAAGAATTTTTTTTTGAGATTTTTGAGGGAGAAAAATAAGGAAATCGGGTGGACCTTGGCTGAAATATCAGGCATTCTCCCCTCCGTTTACAACCATATGATTCCTTTGGAGGATGGGGATAAACCAGTGAGGCAACCACAAAGGAGACAAAATCCAACCCTTATTGAGGTTGATAAAAAATAGGTTGAAAAATTGCTCTAGGTACGTATAATCTATCCCATTTCAGATTCTCAGTGGGTAAGTCCTATTCAGGTTGTGCCTAAGAAAAGTGGTGTTGCTGTTGTTAAAAATGTGAAAGATGAGTTAGTTCCAATGAGGGTGAAAAACAGTTGGCGTGTGTGTATCGATTATAGGAAACTAAATCAATCTAATCACAAGGATCATTCCCACTACCATTTATTGATCAGAATCTTTAGAGACTTGCAGGGAATACTCATTATTGTTTCTTGGACGTATTTTCTAGATATTTTCATGTCCTTATAGCTCTGGAGGATCAGGATACGACTACATTTAGCAGTCCCTTCAGTACGTTTTCCTACATAAGGATTCCATTTGGATTTTGCAACGCCCATGTACCTTCAAGAGATGCATGGTGAGTATTTTTTCTGATTTTATTGAGACCATAATGGAGGTATTCATGGTTGATTTTACAGTGTATGGGTATTAATTTTATGAATGTATAAGTAGTTTTGGAAAGGTCTTGAATCATTGTATTTAGATGAATCTAGTCTTGAACTTTGATAAGTGTCATTTTATAGTAGAGAATGGCATTGTCGTAGGGCATGTAGTGTCAAAACACGGGATAAAGGTTTAAAAATCTAAGGTTGATATTATTTTATCCTTACCATATCCTTATTGTGTGTGTGATGTTAGATATTTCCTAGGGCATGTATGATTTTATCGGCACTTCAACAAATATTTTAGTAATATTGCTCTTTTTATGCCACAATTACTTCAAAAGGATTATGACTTTGGGATTGGTGATTCTTGTAGGAATTTCTTTGATGAGATAAAAAAATGTCTTACCACTCCCCCTACCATATGACCCCCAGGGTGGGAGCTTCCTTTTGAGCTTCTGTGTGACACATCCAACATCTCAATTGGAGTTGTCTTATCACAGAGCGTTGAGGGACGCTCACTTGTGATCGCCCATGCTTTAAGGACCCTAGATTTATCCCAATAAAATTACACAACCAAAAAATAGGAGTTTATTGGAGTCATATTTTCTTTAGATAAATTCTGTTCATACTTATTGGGATCTAAAGTAGTTGTTTTTTCTGACCTTGCAGCTCTGAGGTAACTCTTGAAGGTGACAGATGCAAAGCCCATGCTGATATGACGGATGCTCCTTCTTTTGGAATTTGATATTGAGATAACGGGACAAAAAGTGGTCAGAAAACTTTGTGGAAGACCACATGTGTATGCTTACTCACACACTAGATGATTACACCTTGGAACAGGTATCACTCCGGAACACTTTCACCGATAAGCATCTTTATTACATATCAAGTACGCATCCCTGGGGTGCATATTTAGTTAACTACTTCGTTTCCTCTGGAACCCCTATAAATTTAACGAATCATCAAGTCAAAAAATTAAAAAATGAGTCTTGATATTTTGTTTGGGATGATACATTCCTTTGGCGCATGTGTAGTGATCATTTTATTAGGAGGTGTGTTATTGTTCATGATTTTGAGTCTATTTTACATTTTCATCATAAACTATCTTGTGGTGGACAGTTTGGACCCCCAATGAATAGCTATAAATGTTTTGGACTATGCATTATATTGGCCTAGCTTATTCCATGATGCCCAGGTATTTTGTAAGTCATGCTCTCATTGCCAACAGACTAGGAAAATTTATATGAAACATGAGATTTCCCAAGAACCCATACTATTCTTTGATATTTTTGACATATGGGGCATCAATATTATGTTTCCATTTCCTATTTCCTTTGATTTTATATACATTTTGGTTTCTGTTGATTATATGAGTAAATGGGTGGAGGAAAAGGCCACAAGGACTGATGATTCTCATGTTGTTGTGGACTTTGTCAAAGCACAAATTTTTTACTGGTTTGGAGTACCGAAGGCCATCATCAGTGGCCGTAGGACACACTTCTGCAATCAGAATTTTTCTTCCCATATTCTAATGTATGGTGCGACACACAATACATCAAGACCATACCACCCTTAAACAAATGGCTAGGCAGAGGTTTCAAATAGGTAATTGAATCAAATTTTGGAGAAAACTATGACACTAAATAATAAAGACTGGAGAAAGAACTTGGATGATGCATTGTAGGAATATTAGACAGAATATAAGCACCCATTGGTATGTCCCCATTTTTTATTTTTCTTGGTAAATCATGTCATCTCCCCATTGAGGTTGAGCATCGAGATTATTGGGCAATAAAGAAGTGAATAATGGATTTTCCCCAAGATGGAATCCAAATGAAGCTGCAAATTCAAGAGGATGAGTATATTTGATTGTCTTCATATGATAACTCAAGGCTCTATAAGTAATAATCAAAAGTGACTATTGATAAAATTATCCAACAAAGGGAGTTTCATGTTGGAGAGAACGTCCTTCTCTACAGTTCATGAATGATGCTAATGCCTGGTAAGTTGCATTCCAGGTGGTTAGGTCCATATGTTGTGACTAATGTTTTTCATTTTGGTGTAGTGGAGGACACACAAGAGGACACATGAAGGAGCTTTATAGTCAATGGGAAATGTTTGAAGAGATACATTGAGGGACTTCCTAATAATGTAGTGGAATTTATCACACTGCATGACCCCATCACCACTTGAGCACATCAGGCTATTACAAACCATTTAATTATATTTATTCATTGTACTATTTAAAATTATACATTTCATGTTCATATATCATCTCATTGGTTAACAGTGAGGGTAATGTAATATTTTAAGTGTGGGGGAGGGAACCTTTTAGTTTAGTAATATCAATTGTTATCTTGTTTAAAAAAACAAAAACAAATTGACATTTTTTCAAGTTTTGTGCGATTATTTTTCAATTTTATGAGTGTTTTTTAATCTATTGATCTGAAATGATTCACATCACCATTTTGAAATCCATATCAATAAGTTAAAATATTTATCCCTTGAATCAATGCTTAAATGAATGCTGAAATGACTTTGTTTCAAGTTCAAATATTTATAAATTTCATGAAAATTAAACTGAATTGTGAATCCCATGGCACATATCACTGTGTTTAAATTTGAAATCACATTCCAATGAGGCTTCTAAACTATTATTTTTATATTCATTACATTCACCTCACTTCATTTGAGAACCAAACCATGATTGATTTAACCACAATTTGAATTATTCCTATCAAGACATGAGGGATTGAGGTACTTTTGTTTAAATGATTGTAGAATTTGTTTGGTATTAAAGCTAATATTTCAAAGAATCCTCTTATATAATGGCCTACCATGAAAATCTAATCCTTGTACCCCTTAGAATCCATGAACAACCTGTTAGGTTGGCCACATTACAAGCATATTTTCCCTATCGAACCAACTCTAGAAGTGAAATTGCATAATCTAGTTGAACATAAGTGTGGGGGAATATGTCTTGTGTTGAAATACCACAATTTGTGACACATCTTGTGAAAAATTAAATTTTTATGAGATGTTTTTTCTACCTAAGAGAAACATTATATTGAATGCTTTTCCAATCTGGAGCTTTTAAGTAAATCATGTTTTAGATGATTCAATTTTTTACTGCTGAAATGTTCAATGGTTTGCAGATTCCATTATTTTTTATGATGATGAAGATTAATCAATGCTATATCAATTGAGGAGGAGACCATATTTAAGTTAAAATTATATTAATTAAATTTTTCTTCATAAAGAGTCAAGCCCTCCTCATTCAGCCTCAGAATTTTTCACATCTAAATCATACCAACTGAAAGCCACAAAACGACCCTGAAAAGCTATCATGATAAACATATGTCCTTGAATATAATAATTTGGTGATGTAGAAATTTATCAACCCTATAGTGACACATGTATGAGTTTTTATGATAAAAACAATGCTAAAAAATTGACATTTGTGTGATAAGAGAAAATTCAAGCGAGGTAAGTGTTTCGTGCATCAGAGGATAAATGAAATGGAAATATATTAAATGATATAAATGGACAACTTGAAATAAGTTTTTATGAGGTGTGATGTCTTTTGATTCTTGGTGCAGAATAGATGGATCTCAATGATATGTGTTTTAAAATTGTTTTGATTTTTTTGATCTTTACTTGATATTAGGTTTTTCCCAGGAGTGAAAAATGGTAAGTGTGGGTAAGTTGATAAAACACTATTTTGTAGAATGTTTTATTCATAATAAATGACCTAATTTCTCACATTGTGCTAAATATGTTCTATTATGAAATATTTTGGATTAGATCATTCATTTTCAAATTTGTTGAAAAATCCATTTTTACCCGTTTAAAATTTAATATAGTTTTCAGGCATAAATATTGTTATGTTAAATATTTTGATTTAAAATATTGTAACTGTGTTCCTGATATAATGGGATACAAATCATATTCAGGACATGGGAGCTGGATCATGCAATTGCGGGGAGTTAGTGGTCCATGAAGTCAAAGCTCGACAGAACCATACAGATTGGACATTACTTCACCATTTTGGTTGTATAGTCCTCATCTGGGGTTGGATTGAGCCCAAATTTTGAGGGACACTTGGGGATATAATTAGGAAAAAGTCATCCTTCAAGGAGGCTAGATAACAAACGTGTTTCAGAGGACAACTTTGCAGTGCAACATGGAATAAAATATTTGTCATAGTTTTCATTTCAAACATAAAAAATTAATGTAACTCTAGCCCTCCAAATATCTATTTAAAAATAGATTTAAATATTTGGGAGGGCTGGTAGAGGCTTTGGGAATGTGTGGCTGAACGGTTTCCTCTTGGGAGCCCCTAAAATCTCGTATACGAAGTAAGGATTTTTGAAAACATCTCTTCCAAAATAGATCTCCTCTCTAAACTCCTCTTTGTAATATTTTTTCATGTTTGTATCTTGGATTTTTCATCAAATAATCTTCTTTTTTCTTCCCATTTTGTCTTCTCTTAATCTTCCAAATTTTGTTGGAATATAGAGTAGAGATGAGATTGGGTTCAACCCTTTCAATCCTTTTCTCATTCAAAACGCCTCCACAATGACCACACCACCCATGGATGAGTAGTTTTTTAGTGATCGGTCTATCTTCTACACTATTAATTTAATTATTTTAAACCAATGAGAAAGTTTAATTCACTTAATATGTTCCATGAATTGTTTTTTAAATTATAATAAACTAATCATGCAATTGAACAATTAACACGAAAACACGCGAGGTCGATATTTTGTGTAAATTGTGAGAGTGAGATCTTAAACGGTAATACAAGACCACACATGATGAATTTGTACAATTCAAATATAATTACTAATCAAAATTCATCCTCATTTACAGAAGCGATATTTTCTCTAATTAACTACTGACCATAATCTAACCTTAGAACAAAATTCAATGCAGGGTGCTGTGACTGCGTCTTCCGAAGCTAGCCTACGGTTTAAGTAATTTCATCTTTGTGGATAAGTTGATTTTTGTAGGGTTCAATAGTTAACAAATTAGGGGATCATAATTAAGAGGATATTTATTTAAATTATAATGATTAATAACTAAATTAAAAGGTAGAGTTATATCTATTAGATCTTTTAAAATTTTTTCTAAAAATACATATTCTCGTCGTGCTTTGTTAATAAACTGACATTTCATAATAAAAAATAATACAATATTCATCTAGAAATCATCTTATAGACTTAAAAACTATAATCAACCCCCAACCATTCAACTAGTTTTTTTTTATTTTATTTTTAGAATACCATTCAGAAGGTGTTTTAATTTACTTCCTCATTTGAGAAATGGCCTTGGTCAGCCACTCTCATGCATCTAAATACTCAAAAACCCACTAATCATTTAAGGGCGTTAAAGAATTTGATCATTCAGAACACTTGGATTAGATTAGGACATTTATTATTATTTAGTTTAAAGAAGAGTTAAAATAGTTAAAATCAATATTTAATGACACAATGATGGCACAATAATTACCTTATTAATGAATTATTAAAATAAATGATATTATAAATATCCAAATAAATATAATTTTATACTTTTATAGAATTCCATTTATTTTCTTGGTTAAAATTTCATGATAGAATTGATTAAATGGATTTTTTTTATTTAATAATTCTGTTATGTATTTAAGAAAAACAAAATACCAAATAGTATCAAAATTGACATAAAAGAGTTTTTGAAAAAAATATTATATTATTAATTGGTATTCTATTCCTAAAAATAAAAGGTTTGGAAAAAGGGCATAAATAATATTATATATGTCATTAATTAACCACTTTATGTTCTCTAGGAATTTTATAGTATGTTTATTTACCGTATAATATAAAAATACAAAGAGACATGGTAAATGTCAAACTATTTAACTAAGAGTTAAATCTAAAAGATAAGGTTAATGTGATGAAATAAACCTATCTAAAACCTATTAGTTGAGTGTTTTTCAACCCATCCCCACCGTAGCCTTTAAATAATTTATTTTGGATCCATTAGATACCAAAAACGCTTTTATTATAAACTAATATTTCAACATTTTCCTAATGTGACCCTCACCTCTCTTATAAAACGCACCCACTTCACTAAAATTCATACCTTCAAAGCCATTTGGCTTGGCCAAAACCAGCCCAAATAACCTCTAAGTGGCCATCTGTTAATCCTAGAGGCCTTCTTTTAGTCAGAATGCCATCCTAATGAGATATTTTGATCAAATCAAAAGGAAGAATCCGAAGAAGGGGATAATATTTTATCACTTCTATCATGTTCTTTTCTTCTTCCACTTCTTCTTTATTGGTTGTTTCTATTCTAAAATAATAACTCCAGTATTTTCTATATAATTTGATGTTATTATAAAATTTTTAAAACCATATTCTATATTCTATCAATCCTATAAATGACTATGTCCCCGTATCTGTGTACGTATGGATTATCGTCTCCACGTCGTGGTGTAGTTTTTATTCAAACACTTCAACATTTGGATGGGTATAATAATGGGTATAAATTATGTAAATAATAAATATAACATAATAATGATTCTGTATATAAGATATACCATCCAGTTTTTTAGGAATTTAATATCCAAGGAATGATATTGTCTCTCGTGCTTACGTCCGTATTATTGTCACCACGAACACGATTAGATTCATTCCCCATCGTAATAATTCAAGAAAAATTTTCTTTTTATTATAAAAAATAATTTTTATTAACATAATAAAATTCTATATATGAATCAAAAACATCCTATCAAGAAAAAACATGTCTTATGTAACAAATCATATAAAAGAAAACAAATCAGTTAAAACCTAAAACGATGATACTACTGAAATATCATTAACAAACCAATATTAGAATATCATATAAGATATAATATTAATGTATATGGTTATTTTATAATTTAATAACAATTATTTCAACATTATACATGAGTTTATCATATCCTTAATTATGTAATAGTACTTGGTATGGGTTAATTTCACAATCTCTTTGTTATCCGAGGTTGTTTTTATGTATGTATCTACTAGAACCTCTTTATCATCAACATTGGTGTTTCATCAAAATGTATTTCAAATTTTTTTTAATATTTAAAATATAACAGGTTAATATAATTTATACCCTCATTTGACCATATACGATTTTTAATGTATTATTTATGTCGTTTTCCAATCAAGGTACTTTATGACCTTTTCGAAAAAATTAAGGTAAGAATGTTTTTTTAACTTATATGGCGGGTGAGGATATTTTCTGTCATTATAACATTGTTGAAGCATCTCATACATACTTATAAGAATACTTCCAAAATAAATTTTTTCTTTTATAATTTTATGAATTTTAAATTTGTAACGTCCCGGACCCGGGTTCCACGCAACGGGTGCCCCAAATCCGGTTCTCTACATGACCTCAAGTGCATTTCCCCAAATGCCAGAGGCTGCCGACTAGCAGCGAGGCCCCATGTCTGATAGTGGGGAAACTATTCCCTCATTTGTCAACGTGTCGTGCAGCAGAATACAAAATAAAACATACAACCAACAGTGGAAGCAATAAAATATACACAACTGAAATAAACAATGGTAGTGGATATAACGAACAATATATAAATGATGATGCTACATGTCTCACGTACTACCAAAACAGCCAGAACATGTTATTCATCAATACGATACAACCAAAAGTAGAGTACAACAAAACAACACAAAACAGCTAGCAGCGGCATCATGAGCCTAGGCTTGGCCCCATTCCCTCCTATTCCTCAACAGCTATAATGTACCTGTATAGGGAATCTTTCCCCTATCCACACCTACAACAATGTAATCTGTTTGGTCTGAAAATATTGACCCAAACAGGGTGTGAGAAATATATCTCAGTAGGCACCCACGAAAGGATCGTGCCCAACTGCGTGTAAGTATGAAACACCAGTGTGCAATAGTAAATTGCAATAAATTAAATAGTACTGAAAATTAACTAACTTAACAATTAAATTGCCATTTTATTATTCATTTAATCCATTACATATTAGAAATAACCACAGTGAATTTCTATGTAAACAGTCCACGTCCGCATACAAGCAAACCTTAGCCTCAGGTAAGCAGAATCCAACCCACAGGTATAGCACTCAGGCGTAACAGAATTTTCCCTCAGGCGTAGGAAGTGTCGCCCTCAAGCACAGAAGTCAAGCCCTTATGCACGAAAGGTTTCCCTCAGACAAAATAACTACATCCCACAGGCTAAATAGTGCAGTGCCCTCAGGCTAATCAAAACAAGGCCCACAGGTCAAAAAGGTAACTGGGTCATGCCCAACAGGTAAACAAGAAGTAACAAGAAATTACTCTCAAGGCAATTCTACAATTACTACATTAAAGTCATACCCTCGGGTATCCTGGCCAAACGGCTAAATAGTGGAACACACCCCTGGGGTTGTTTTGGATCCAAGCAATGATCCCAAACAAGATTTTATTATCACAATTTAATCACCTATGCAATTCTAGTCACTAAATATAGCAACGACCTCAGCCACACGACACCCCAACATGGGTTCGTGGCACGAAAATGCATAAAATGCACCACAGTTGAAAAATAAACACCATGCCACCTACCTTATAAGTCAACGAACATTATTCCCGAACGCCACTCCAGAAACGCCCAAGAATGGCGCATATTTGACAAAAAAAACTCATTCAAACGTAAATAAATCTCCTCGGGAAAGAATTGGTATGAAAGGTACCAGGAGAGGATAGGGATTACCCGTGCGGTTCCAACAAGATCGTCCGAAGCTGAATTGGATTCCAGACGAACACCCGACATATCTTCAAATTTCCGGCCTCCTCCTTTGGCTCCAATTCGGCTCATGTGTTTCCTCTTCCTAATGAGGAGGCTACTACATGTTTTAAGCTGAAAAAACAAAGTACACGACATGTACTTCTGAGTACACGACATCTAATTCTTTCATTTAACTATTCATTTCACAGCACAACAACACTATTCATCTGTCGACATGAGTACACATCATGTACTCTCATGTACACGGCGTGTACTGTCGCCCAGCTGGAGGCAACTCCACCGCCTTACTATTTAAGCATTCTTGACTGACAACACAGCGTGTAAGGTACCACTACATGGCATTTAGTCCATTCCTACACCCCTCGTTGCCGGCATTGCTACACGCCCCGTGTACTCATCCCAACATGGCCAAAAGTACACGGCACGTGGAAAAGTACACGGCGTGTATTTCCAAATTTTAGGAGTTTTCCCTATTTTCCATATTTTTCTCAAAAACACTTATGGAAATATAAAAAGAATAAGCCCATACCTCAAAACTAAGAACCAAGATCTTATAAAATTCCCCCTTATAACAATTCATCCCTAAATTTCCCTTCCAAGGGTGGTGAGGATATAGTTGTGAACAACTCCGGCCACTGAGCACGTACGTCGGTCTCCCACTCCACGATTTCATCCTGAACTCGGCCATGATGCCATAGCACCCGTACGAGAGGAACTGACCGGCCACAGAGAACATTCGTGCTCCTTTCAATGATACGAATCAGATGCTCCTCAGAGGACGCATCTGCCTCCAGCTCAACCTCCTCTGGCTGAATGGGGTGAGATGAGTCTGAATGATTGCAACACAACTAAGATACGTGGAAGACATTATGCATGGCTCGGTACCGATGTGGTAACCGAAACTGATAGGCAACCAGCCCGACTCTCTCAAGAACCCCAAATGGTCCTATATACCACATTGAAAGTTTACCATGTCTCCTGATCCTCTTGTGTCCCAGCCTCGGCGAAACACGAAAGAAAACCTGATCCCCAATCACAAACTCCAAAGGTCGTCTGCGAAGATTAGCATAAGACTTCTGATGAGACTGCGCGGTAGCCATCCGCTTCTGAATCAACAGGACCTGCTCAGATGTCTCCTGTACGAGACGTGGTTCCAGTAAAGCTGCCTCACCTACCTCTTACCAGCACAAGGGTGATCAGCATGACCTACCGTATAAAGGCTCGTATGGTGCCATCTCAATAGTCTCCTAGAAGCAATTGTTATAGGAAAAATCGACTAAGGGTATATGCTTCTCCCATGAGCCCCCAATGTTTAGGATGCATGCACACAGCATGTCCTCGAGCACCTGTATCGTACGCTCTGACTGGCCATCTATTTGAGGGTGGTATGTTGTGCATAGAAGCACCAATGTACCCATCACCCTCTAAAGACCTTGCCAGAAACGAGGCGTAATGCGGGCCTCCCTATCTTAAATGATAGAACAAGGGACCCCATGAAGATGTATGATCTCTCGAATATATAGCCTTCCGAGATCGTCAACACTGAAGGTCTCCTTGATCATCAAGAAGTGAGCTACCTTTGTGAGTCTGTCCACAACTACCCACACGACGTCATTTCCACAAGGTGACCTTGGTAACCCCATCACGAAATCCATCGCGACATTCTCCCATTTCCACTCCGGAATGGGTAATTGCTGTAACAGCCCAACTGGTCTCTGATGCTCCACCTTCACCAGTTTACAGGTGGAACACCTCATAACAAAACCAGCTATCTCTCTCCTCATACATGGCCACTAGTACTGAGGTCTCAAGTCACGGTACATCTTGGTAACCCTGGGATGAACGTCCCAAGCTTAACCATGAATCTCTCGCATCAGCTTATCGCGTATATCCCCTATAACCCATACTCATCCATGGAAACACAAAACCTCATCATCGCCTATCGTCCAACCAGGAGGAGTTTCCTCACTTTCCACCAAATCCCGTAGAACTAGGACTTTTGAAACCGATAGCTGTCTCATCCTCACTCTGTCCAGGAGGGTATTATTCATAGATAAGGATGAAAGATATGTCTTCCCCAGTCTTTCGTGCACCTCCAGATGCATTTCAGAGAAAAAATCCGTGAGCTGCCACTCACCACTGGCCTCATGCACTGCTTGTATCTGAGTCTACCTTCTCAGTGCATCATCTACTGCATTACCTTTACCAGGTGTATAGGAAATATCAAAATCGAAGGACTGTAGGTACTCGACCCACCTTCTTTTCCTCAGATTCAGGTCACGCAGTGTAAATATGTACATGAGGCTTTTTTGGTTTGTGAAAACCACAAAATTATCCCCCAATAGATAATATCTCCAACAGCGCAACGCATGTTCAACTGAAGCTAACTTGAGATCGTTCGTCAGGTAATTCCTCTCATACAGCCTCAACTACCGAGACCCGTACGCAACAACTCGGTCTCCCTACATCAACACTACTCTTAGACCAATACCTGATGCATCATAGTAAACTGTATATCTCTTCCCTTGCTCTGGGAGAATCGGGATCGGTGCTAATGTCAACCTTCCCTTCAGGTCTTGAAAAGTTGTGTCACAAGATTCTGACCAAACGAACTTCACACCATTCTTAGTCAGTCCCATCAATGGCGCTGCTAAGCGGGGTAAGTCCTGTATAAAACGCATGTAGTAACCATCCATCCCTAAGAAACTTCGTATTTCAAACACGTTATTAGGCTGTTCCTAGGAAACTACTGCTCTCACCTTCTCTGGGTCTACTGAAACTTATGCCTCTGAGATGATATGACCCAGGAAGTGAATTTGGTCTATCCAAAAGTCGAACATTGAGAGATTATCATATAGCCGATGCTCTCTCAGTGTACTCAGTACGATCTCAAGATGGGTGGCATGGTCGTGTCGAGTGAGAAAGTACACCAAGATGTAGTCCACGAATACTACCACAAAATAATCCAGATACGGATGGAACACACGATTCATCAGAGACATGAAAACCACTGGTGCATTCGTGAGTCCGAACGGCATAACCGTATACTCGTATAGACCATACCTGCTCCTGAAAGCCGTGAGAGGTATATGAGATGGTCTCACAAGTAGCTGATGATATCCTGATCTTAGGTCAATCATTGAGAACAATCGTCCTCCACAAAGCTGATCAAAACGATCATCAATCCTTGGTAAGGGATATTAGTTCTTAACCATCAACTAGTTTGTCTTCCGATAATCCAGGAAAAGTATAAGGGTACCATCCGCCTTCTTTGCAAAAAGGACCAGAGAACCCCAAGGAGAAGTACTGGGTCGGATAAAGCCCCTTGCCAGAAACTCATCTAACTACCTCTTGAGCTCCTGAAACTCAGGGGTGGCCATCCTATAAGGAGGAATGGACACCGGTGCTGCTCCTGGCACAAGCTCAATAGAGAAATTCACCTCACGCACCGAAGGTAGACCTGATAAGTCATTCGGGAAGAAATCCCTAAAATGATCAACAACTGGAAGGAAATCAATCTGACAAGTCCCCTGATCATACAGATATAAGCTCAAAATCTAGGCTGTGACTCCACCTCACCCATGATGCTCTGGTCCAGTTCGACTCGCATAAACATCCCATTCTACCTTTTATAGAAACTCTCCACCCTCTGGTGAAGTGAAACACACCATGTGACGATAGGAGTCTACAAAGGCTCGAAAGGGAACCAACCAGTCCATCCCTAGAATGACGTAATAGCTCATCATCTCTAAGACATAGAGGTACAAAAGGAAGTGACACCAACCAACCTCAAGGGGAACTCCTTGCACTGACACACACCAGTCGTCCTAGTCCCCAACGAAGTGTCTAGCATCATGGCAACAGAAGATGTAGAAACACAGAGCCCAAGGCTCTACACAACGGGTATAGATACAAAACTATGTGTAGCACCCATTTCAAAAAGTACTGAAGAAAAGACAGAAGCTACTAAAATAGTACCTCTGACTGTATAGGGTCTGGGATCCGGGTCCTACTTTGTCTGTTGCACTGCATATGCATGCCTAGCGTCGTGACCCTACGACACAGCCTAGCTACCCGGAGTTATCCTGCCCTGCTGCCTCTGAGATCCTGGTGTCTGGATACCATGACCACAACCTCCATCTCTGCCTACACGCCATGACGTATTCCAGTTACCTGACTGGTAAAAAGCCACTGGTCCTGCTCCCGTTTTTGGAGTCGGCACAGAACCCCTCTCACTAGCCACTAGTGGAAATGCCCTACAAAAGCGCTGTAGATGACCCATCTTGCCGAAATCTCGGCACTCCACTGGGTCTCATGGACACTACAGTCTCTTGTGCCCCACTCTTCCACATTGGTAGTACCTGACTGGACCACCTGATGAATATGCCTGGCTGGTACTACCGCCCTGAGATAATTTTATCTTTCTCTTCCTCTTGCCAGCAGAAATAGTACCAGTAACTGGTTCTGAACCGCCCTGGCCCACACCACCAGATTCTCGCAGGTTCCTATCCGTAATCAGCACCTGGTTCACGATGGCTTGTACAGTAGGCAACCTGAATACATTCACCAGCGCTCAGATGTCATACCGAAGACCATCCTCAAAACATCAGGCTCTTAGTGTCTAATCACCCACCAACACGAGTGCAAAGAACTGAAGCTCCGTAAAATGAGCAGAATAGTCCATCACTAACATAGTGCCCTGCTGCAGATTCATGAACTCTCAAGCTTTATCTTCCCTCAGTGTCTCAGGAAAGAAAAAGTCATAGAAGACTGTCTGAATGTCTTCCCACGCCATGTCCCTGTGATGCTCTGACTGGGTGGTAACATCCCACCACCTCTTGGCGGAATCACACAACATGTATGTCGCGAGCTTGACCCCCCGCCATGGAGGAATCTCAAGATGCTCGAAAATAGTCTACATCAATCCTAGCCAAGACTATGCAGCCTGTGGTCTGTCATCCTCTGAAAACGTAGGCGGATGCTGCAGCTGGAAGATACGTGTATGCTCGACCATAGATGTGGTAGGCTGCGGTGCTCCCTGAATGTTTTGCATAAACTGTATAAAACCTTCATGGAACTGCGCCTCCGCGCCTATGTCCTGTATAATAGCTGGCACCTCATCTGTTTCTGCTAGAGGATCAAATGGTAGCCCATGCCCTACCATCTCCGAAATATAATCACTGCCGCTCTTCTGGCGAACAACTCGTGGTCATCTAGACGGCATGAAACTACATGGTCAAAAGCACGCCTTGAATTAAAAGTTATTAAGGATGAAAGGATGAAACCACAAAGGAAACAAGAGGAAGATGGTATCTAAAAATTTTCAAAACAATACTACATGGTGTGCACACTGACTAGACGGCTGTACTTGATTTCCCTTCCCCTGCATGGGTCCTTCTGCACGGCTAAGCCACACGACTCACATTAAACTAAACTACACAGCATGTAATTAATCTACACGGTGTGTATGGTGTTATTTTCCAACTTCCCATGTCATCTATGACCCAGCTGACTACTCGGCTTGACAATACACGGCGTGTTACACCCGTACACGGTGTGTAAACCACCCCACATCCCTAGTCACACTTCTAAGTCCACATGGTCTGTCCTCGGACAAGACTACACGACGTGTCTCCCAAAGGTACACGATGTGTTCAAGGAACAGTAACATCGACCTGTGTTGTTAGTTACACGGCCGAGTCCCCAGGTCAACACTACACGACGTGTATATAAGGAACATGCTGTGTTTTACCCAAGCACTTCCCCACCCCGTGTCGCTACCCACACGGTTTGTGACATGGGAAGAGACTACACGCCGTGTACTCAGAGTACATGGCGTGTACCTTAAAAGTTAATTTTTCTACCCGAATAGAAGGCCATACACGACATGTACAAAAATACTACACGGAGTATATACTATGTTTCTAGACAGTTTGCCTCAAAAACTTCCCCAGAACCCAGAAAACACTGAAAAAAATAACACCCAAGTGTCAACTTCCAACTCATGAGGGCCCATACTCCCCACGAATCAAACTTTGACAACTTATCTGTGTTATAACTAATAAATAGTCAATGATCCACCAAATTATAGTCAATGGGGGCCCATACTCCCCAAAAACCAATGTTTGGCGTCCATTATATGAACAGCTGACAATTAAAATTCCCTATCAAACAGGTGGTATTTATCAATAAGCTATCACAACAGCATGTTTTATTAGCACAACAACTATCACAACAACATGCAATTTCTAATGCACCTACATGGCATGGAAACTATGCATGGCATGTGATATCTAGTATCTGCCTAAATGATGAATGAGATAACATACCCTCATCTCATCGGGTTGCAACTAAATAGAACCCACAGATAAAATATAAACAACATAATCCAAGTGCGTCACCCAACGGTGAAAACATTTCAACAATAAAATTAAAAAATCAGAAGAATTGCAAAATACGAGGTAGACTGTATTTTCCCTGTACACAGGTTAGCTACGCCCGAGCACAGCTTATTACCAACTACCATTCATCATATCCATATCTAGGGCTCCAAATAGTATGTAAAAGAAAAGAAGACCTCTGATATCACTTTGTAACATCCCGGACCCGGGTTCCACGCAATGGGTACCCCAAATCTGGTTTGCCACATCACCTCAAGCGTATTTCCCCAAACGCTAGAGGCTGCCGACTAGTAGCGAGGGCCCAGGTCTGATAGTGGGGAAACTATGCCCTAATTTATCAAAGTGTAGCGTAGCGGAATACAAAATAAAGCATACAACAAACAGCGGATGCAGTAAACCATACACAACTGAAATAAACAACATCACTGGATATAACCAATAGTATATAAATGATGATGCTACATGTCTCAATTTCTAAGAAAATAGCCAGAACATGTTATAGATCAATACAATGCAACAAAAAGCAGAGTACAACAAAACAAAAAAAACAGCTGGCAGCGGCATCGTGGGCCTAGGCTCGGTCCCATTCCCTCCTATTCCCCATCAGCAATCATGTAACTATATAGGGACTCTTTCCCCTATCCACACCTGCAACAGTGTAATCTGTTTGGGCCGAAAAGCGTGACCCAAACAGGGTGTGAGAAATATATCTCACTAGACACCCACCAAAGTATTGGGCCCAACTACTTGTAAGCATACAACAACAGTGTCTAATAGTAAAATGCAATAAAGTAAGTAGTACTAAAAAGTAACTATCTTAACAATTAAATTCCCATTTTATTATTCATTTAATCCATTAAATATTAGAAATCTCCACAGTGATTTTCTATGTAAATAGTCCACGTCCTCAGACAAGCAAACCTTACCCTTAGGTAAGCTGAATCCAACCCGCAGGTATAGCCCTCAAGCATAACAAAAGTGTCCCTCAGGCGTTGGAATTGTCGCCCTCAGTCATAGATGTCAAGCCCTCAGTCATGAAAGGTTTCCCTCAGGCGAAATAACTACAGCCCTCAGGCTAAACAGTGCAGTTCCCACATGCTAATCACAACAACTCCCTTAGACCAAACAGTTAACTGGGTCATGCCCAACAGGTAAACAAGAAGTAACAATCATTTCCTCTCAAGGAAATTCTATAATTACTAATTTAAAGGCATACCCTCGGGTATCCTGGCCAAACGGCTAAACAGTGGAACACACCCCTGGGGTGGTTTCGGATCTAAGAAACTATCTCAACCAGCATTTTATTATCAAAATTTAATCACTTATGCAATTATAGTCATTAAATATAGAAATTTCCTCGGCCCCACGACACCCCAACATGGGTTTGTGGCACGAAAACACATAAAACGCACGACAGTAGGAAAATAAACACCAATCCACCTACCTTATACGCCAATAAACGTTATACCCGAACAACGAATCCAGAAACGCCCACGAACGGTGTAGATCTGACGAAGAATAAAACTCATTCAAATGTAAAAAATTTCCCCTCAGGAAAGAATTGGTAAGAACGGTACCAGGAGAGGTGAGGTTTTACCCGTGCGATTCCAGTGAGATCATCTGAAACTGAATCGAATTCTCGACAAACACCCGGTGGATCTTCAAAGGTCTGGCCTCCCCCTTTGGCTTCAAATTGGATCAAGTGTCTCCTCTGCCAAATGAGGAGGCTACTTCCTGTTTTAATTTTAAAAAACAAAGTACACGTCATGTAATTCTGAGTACACGGCGTGTACTTCTTTCATTTAACTCTTCATTTGGCGGCACCGCAACACTGTTAATCCATCGACCTGAGTACACGACATGTACTCCCATGTACACAGCGTGTACTGTCACCCAGCTGGCGGCAACTCCACTGCCTTACTGTTTAAGCCTTTCGACTGACTACACGGCATATAGGGTACCACTACATGGCATGTAGTCGGTTTCTACACCCCTCATCGTCGGCATGGCAACACGCCCTGTGTATTCATCCCAACATGGCCAAAATTACACGGATTGTGGAAAAGTACACGACATGTAGTTCCAAATTTTATGAGTTTTCTCCGTTTTACATATTTTTCTCAAAAACACTTAAAGAAAAGGAAAAAGAAGAAGCCCGTACTTTAAAACTAAGAACCGGGTTCTTACAAAATTATTTCAAAATAGAAAGAGATATTCCTCTAAAAAAGGTTTTGATTTCATCTGTGTTAACATCATTTGGTGGATTTTAAGCTTCTTCGATGTTGATTTATTATGATAAAAATATCCATTTGTATTAATGTTTTTGTTATATGTTTGAATGTGGATATGTTTTTTTACACCATTCATGGTTTATGTATATGGTACTGACATTTATTTGAGTAGTTTTAATATGAATGCGTATGTAATGTTTAAACATTTTCATATGAGGAATGCATTGGAATTATAATGTGACAGGTGGATCCTGCTATTTCTCCTCGATGCATCGGTATGTCTCATGAGACAAAGTAGTGTCTTGGAACAAGCCATTGACAAAATCTTATTTTTAGTCATGGAACAAGGCCTTGACTATGGGGTTATGAAGTCTGGAATTATGCATTCCATCATTATGAAAGTTTCTGTTGATATGACATGTGATTATTCAACAAGTATAATATCCATGTGAATATGTAAATGGAATTATTTGATTTTATATTTTCCATATTATGCTGATGTTCAAGTTTAAGAGAAATTTTTTAGTCTTACATTTCCTTAAATGTTTATGATTATTTATGAATGTTTCCACTATATTTTTATCCTTACTGAGCATCTGGAATCACCCCTTTCTAGGTTTTAATTTTACCAGGATAAGAAGAAGTAAATTATGACTGGCCTATAGGGATAGTATAAGGTATATGAGTGTGTCCTATGGAGACTATGTTGTCGTTGTTTTTTATTTTATAATGTAATGTAAAACTTATGAATGTATCTACTATTTCCTAGGTTACTAATCTGATATGTATTTCGAGACTTGTTATTTTCTGATTATGCTAAAGTTATGTAATAATACACCGAATCTGGGTAACTTGGGTTGAGGAATTATAAGGAGGATATGTTACTGGGAATTACATTAATAAATTGAATTCATGTTGTCCAATTCTATCCTAAATTCAAATTCAATTTTTAAAGAGGGATATTTTTTTCCAACATACTTCACTAAATAATTACATAGTTAGGTATATGCCATGAAATTTTCTATTTCATTGTATAAATAAATATATTTCATTTCTGTAATATATTAATTTAAGAATGAAAATTTTCTAAATAATGTATTGATCCATTTAAAATTCATTTTATATTTATAAAAACACCATTAATAAATTTATATCTAATTTCAAAGAATTGGTGGTGTGAACATGATTAATAATATAAACCCACCTCAACGGTTGTTTTAGTGGAGTTTGAAATCATCTAACCCATAAAATTAGTGAAATAAAATTTCTAAAATATAGTTTAATCAATAAAAACACAGGTCCAGTAATTTATAAATAAATGTATAAATAAGGTTTGTGAAACTATTATGCAAGTTATATAACACTATGTTATAAAGGGAAAAGGTATATACCATCTACTATAGACAGTTAGTTCTCCCCTCATATATTTTTATCCATTTTCTCATTATTGAATGTTAGAAAATGATGAAATATATAAATGAAATGAAAATTTGGAATACCATCTTGAATATAAATTAATCTAAATTTGGAAAGATAAAGTGTGATATCAATGTAACTGATCGAATCAATTATCACGCGATATGAATTTTTAATGATGGAAATATGTTTAGAGTTTTATTGAAGGGAAGTATTTATTTAAAAGGTTGAGGGAGGATGAAGCTCTCATGTTGAGGAAGAGCTACATCTCATGGTAAAGGAACAAAAATAAATAATTTAATATAAAATTTTAGGGGACATGTGTAACCATCCCCTTCAGCATAGGAAAAAATGTTATGGACACATAGTTTTCCAAGCCATGTGATAATCATTTTTCAGCACTATCCAAAAGATCCCCTACACTAATATTTAGGTTAAATATAAGAAAAACCAGAAATAAATATATATTTAATCATTAAAATTGGTCGATAGTTTTCTAAAGTGTATATAGGAAAGTATCAATGGTTTTAAAATCCTTCTGACACCTAATTGTTCCCACACCATTGAATTGAATTGTTAGAAGTAACCACGTTCCTCAACTATTATTCTAAAAATACCAATTCATTGAAAAAATAACTTTTGGAACAAAAAAAAACACCATATACTTAATAGGATTTTTCATAAGGATACAAAATTATTAAAAAATAAAATTAAATGGTTCATACATGATGAAAAATGATTTTATCATGGACAATATTCATCATAGTTTAAATAATCGATGATTTTACATTATAAGGTTGGTGAAAATAGAATGAGAATTACATAATCCACTAAGGAGGTATGATTGACCCTAACACCTATGAACCATCATAAAGATGGTCATGATGATATAAAATTTATACTAGAGGAATTTAGATACAAATTAAATCCCTCATTCATAAAAAAAACACAAATAAGAATATTCTCATTAGAAATATCCAACAAAAGTTGTTCCCCATTGGGATGATGAAAATGAGATAGGTTTTTGTGGTAATGGAGTAGCTAAGATATATGGATGGAATTGGTCATTTAACTCTGAATTTGAGGAAACTACAACTGATAGGCTTCAGAATCAGATCTCTCAAAATTCTCAAATGGATGAAATTAATGAATAAAAAAACATACCATGTATCTAAATCCATTCATTCCCTAGTCTTTATTGAACCATTTATTGAAACTCAACCCCAAATATTAACTATAAATGTTAGTTGTGGGTATATATAGATAATAATTATTATAGGATTGATCTATATCTGTATGACACATAATAAGATTTACTTTCTCTAAACACTATTTAATGTGGGGTGATAAAAGTATACAACCATTCTTACCCCTAACTAGCACAAGGGGGAATGGTTTTACATACTATATAAATCCTAATATAAAAACAAATGTATATTTCTGTGGAAGCTATTATTATATAATATTGCATGAAGATATATGTTTTTTCTTTCAATAACCCATGAAATCAAAGAGGAATTCATATAGTATTTCCTCTAACAATGTTATCATACACATGGTCTGATCATCAATATATATCTGATTGGATGTACTCAACACTACCTGTGTGTAATGACCCCACCCCAGTTACCCAGAGTCAGTGCATTATTACAAAACAATGGCTTGATCATGAGGAAATAATGTCCCAAAGGACCAATTAGTTTAGTGTTATTGGAAACAAAATTCATACATAAGTTCAACTTTACAAATTAAAAAGAAATGAAACACTAATTCATTCAATTATAAACATCCAGGCCTGATAGATTATTCCTGAAAGTCACTCATAACTAACTTTTTAATATCCTAGGAAAATGAAACATAAGAAAGGGGTGAGCTGAAATGCTCAGTAAGGGTAAGCAATACAGCAGAAGATAACAAAAAAATTAGGCATGTTTAATAATTCAAAACACATGCCTTTACAAATAATAAACATGAAAAATTTTATGGAAGGAATATGAGCTAAGTAAATAATTCCATAATATAACATAAACATGGTAATTATACTAGTTCAATGACCACATGAACCATAAATATTATTTTCATAATTAGGGAATGTATAATGCCGGACATTCTGAATAATTTTTTCAATCCCTCGGCCAAGATTTCTAAAAATAATTAATGGCTCACCCAAAAACATATATCAAATTGGGAAAAGCCTTGGCCAATTACAAATCTAGTTGTCTCATGAGACATACCGATGAATCGAGGAGCTATAGAAGGCTCCACCTGTCACTTACTAAGTCCAATACATTCTTCATATTAAAAGGTTGAAATATAACATAAACATTCGTATTAAAACAAGCATACAAAACGTCAATACAATAACCATAAACCATGAATGGTATAAAAATAAAACATCCACAATAAAACATATCACAAAACATTAAATATAATATGGATGATTTGTATGATAATGAATTTACTTAAAATAAGTATAAAATCCATCAAAGGATGTAGACATAGATGAAATGAAAACTATTTGAGAGAAATATCTCTTTCTTTTATTAAAATCATTAAAAGTTACATAATTATAAAAGAAAACATTTATTTAGAAAATATTCTTACAAGCTTTCCTGGGAACCTTCTACGATGTTATAAGGGCGTAAAATATCCACACCTGTCGTATAAGTTAAAAAACATTATTACTATAATTTTGTCGAAAAGATCAAAAGTACCTTGTTTGGAAAATGATGAACAGATTCCATTCAACCATTTTATAAATTTTCAAACAATGCTATAAATGACATTAAAATATATTCTATTAAATATGAAAAATGTTTTGGAATGCATTTTTTTTTGAAACATGGATGTGTATGATAAAGATATCTCAGTAGATACTTATGTAAAAACAACCTCGGATAAAAAAGTGATTGTGAAATTAACACTTACCTTGTAATTTTCCATGGTCGAGAGTAGGTTAAACTCCTGTATAATGGTGATATAATTTTTATTAAATTATACAACAACCATATGCAATAATATGATATCATATATGATCTTAATATTTCTTTGTTAATGTTATTTTAGTAGTATCATCGTTTCGGGTGTTAAATGATTTGTTTTACTTTATATGCTTGTTTAGGTAAGACATATATATTATGGATAAGATATATTTGATACTATGTTCATAGTCATTATTTTTAATCATAAAATTAAAACTTTCCTTGAATGATTATCGTTGAGAATGAATCTCATCGCGTTCGTGGAGACAGAAATCCATACGTACGCAAGGGTGATAATATAATTATTTTGATATTAAAATCTTATATAACTGGATGTTAAATCACATATACAGAATCATAATCATGTTATATTAGTTATTTACCTCAATTATACATCATTATTAAACCCGTTCAAATAATATTGTATTGAATAACAATTACACCATAACGTGGAGATGGTAAGTCGTACGAGTGAATGTATGGTGACATGTCATTCAAAGGATATATAGAATAATGAATTTGGATGTACCATATTTATAATAACATCAAATTATATAGAAGATACTGGAGTTATTAATTTAGAATAGAATCAACAATGAATGATGAAGTGGAAGAAGAAAATAACTTGAAAGAGGTGGTGAGATATTTACCTATTCTTGAGTTTCTTCCTTTTGATTTGATAAAAAGGGATCCATAGGTTGGATTTATGATCAATATAATGCCTCTGGGATTAAGGGTGGATTGTTTGGAGGATATTTGGGCTGGATTTTTATGAGAAAAATGGCTTTGAAGGAGTGAATTAGGGAAAAGTGGGAGTGCCTTTTAAAAAAACGGGAGAGGGGAACCATATGAAAAGCTAGAAATATTATTTTTTAATAAAATAATATTCTGTTTCTAATGGTTCCAAAATAATTTATTTAAATTCTATGGTGGGGATGAGACAAAAAACCCTCAAAGAATAGGTTTTAGTAGGTGTGAGTCATTATATTAACTTTTTCATTTAGATTTAACTCTTATTTAAATATTTTGATATTTAACCTATCTCTTGGTATTGTTTTTTTTATTTTATTGATAAACATACTATAAACACCCAAGAAAACCCCAAGTTGTTCATTAATGATATAAATATCATTATATAAGTCTTTTGGCCGACCTTATATTTTTGGAATATAATATCATATAATAATATAATATATGTTTTAAAAACCCCTTTTGTAAATTTTGACTCTATTTAATAATGGATTTTTTTAAAGTCCTAAAACATTATTATTTCAATATAAATTCTTTTATACAATCCTGATATGTTATATTAACCTAGAAATTTTTTTTATGGAATCAAAACTTTCAAATTTTATTTATTTTTACATTTATAATACCAATAATTTAATTCTTTCATTAATAATGAAAATATTGCATCATCATTGTGTCACAAATAAATTTAATTATTCAATGTCTAAAAGTTAAAAATAAAATACCATTATATAGGAAATATTTTTATCTTTATATTTAATATTTATATTCTAAGATATAACATATAAAACCCTATGTAAAAAATGTTTAAATAAACGATATATGCATGTGTCATTTTTGTATTTTCATTAACTTAATTAATACAATTTTTCATTATCACTAACTGGTGGCTCCATCGGGTCCCAAAATCGACCCAAGGGTGCCTGTGGTCGTACATGTATCAAAAAATAGGGTTAGAACATGTGTTACGATAATTTAAAATTATTATAAAATTATTTTTTTACACTTATTTACAGGATTTACCCTTTAACAATTATAAATAAAATATTTAGCGAAATTATTATTCAAAATGCCTTAAAATAAAAGTTTCCAATTTACACAATTTGGACCTCTTGATTACATATATGGAATCTATTTTTATAAATTCAAAACACTGAAGTGGTATAAATTAATTTAAAATTAATTCCCAATGTCAAAACAAATAGCGTGTTTTTAAGAAACAATAACAATCATAAGATTAATACTTGTTCATGTCCAGTTTAAATGTGAAATTGTGTCCAATGACCAACATTGGATTAAATCATAAAAAGATAATATAATTATACTTAAAAAAAACTCAATAGTATATTTTATCACTATATATTATTTTGAATAAAAATGTTGTTTTAAATTAAAATTTAGTATTTTTCACTATTCATCAAAAAATAAATTTTTTCAGAAAAATAACAAATATTAACCATATTATAATTTCGATATTATGAATCCAAAAATGAAGTCCATTTTTAAAGATAAAATATATAAAATTTCAATATTTGGTTATAAATATTCATAACGGCTAGTTTGATTGGTCGTGGTGTGTTAGAACCTGAAGTTGCTTACAACACACACTATTGTATAATTCAAAGAGAAGCATATCGTGGATGCTTGGGGTGTTACATTATCCCTACCTTCAAATAACTTCATCCTAAAAATTTCTAGAATATTACTGCTTAAAATGAATCGGGCGATTCTTCATCATAAGTTCCTCGTGTTCCCACGTTGCCTCTTTCATATTATGGTTTCTCCGTAGACCTTTTACCAGACGAGTCGTCTGGTTTCTCAGAACTTGTTCTCCAGTATCTAGAATATTGGCATTCTCTTTACAATAAGGCAGATCAAGTTCCAGTTCAATTTTTTCATTGGTGAGTACAAGTGTTGGGAGAATAATGTATTTTCTCAACAGTGAAACGTGGAACACATCTTGAATTTAGAGACACTTCGCAGCATTTGCAATAGGTAAGCTGCAACCCCAATTCATTCTAGAATTTCAAAAGTCCCAATGTACGTGGGACATAGTTTACCCATTCTTTTCATATCGTATAACTACATTCCATTGAGATACCTTCAAGAAAATAAGTTCTCTTTGCTGAAATTCCTAATCCTTCCTTTGGTTATCGGTATAGCTCATATACCTACTTTGTGCTGTTTTGATGTTGGTTTGGATAAAAATATCCTTTTCTCTTGTTTCCTTAACATGTTTTGGACCTACGAGTTTTCATTCACCATCATCACCCCAATAGGTTGGTGGGAGACATCTCTTTCCATATAACGCTTCATATGGTGCCATCTAAATATTTGAATGGAATCTATTGTTATAGGAAGTTTCTACCTGAGGTAAATATTGATCCCACATACCTTGATTGTCAAATGAGCATGATCTCAACATGTCTTATAAGGTTTGAATAGTCCGTTCTGATTGTCCATCAGTTTGGGGGTGGTAGGATGTGCTCAAATGAAGTTCAGTATCTAGGGCCTGCTGAAGACTTTTCCAAAATCATGATGTAAAATGGGGATCATGATCAGAAACAATCGATATTGGTACTCTATGAAGTCTTACAAATTCATTAATATATAGGTTTTCTAAGAATTAAAGTGGTAAATCTTCCCATATAGCATGAAAATGTCATGACGTGGTAAGACGATCAACAATGACCCATATTGTAGCAATCCTTCTAAGAGTCTTTGGTAGCCCCATGACAAACTCCATCATAATATTTTCCCATTTCCACTCAGGTATGGGAAGTGGTTGCATGACTCCTCCAGGCTTTTGCCTTCTAGCTTTCAATTGTTGAAAAACCATAAATCATGACACCAAATAAGAAATCTACCTCTTCATGTTTTCCCACCAAAAATATTAATTAAAATATCTATAGATATTATTTCTACAAGGGTGTATAGAAAAATATGATCAATGAACATCATCTAACAATTCCCGTTTTAGATCAGGTATATTAGGAATAAACAGTCTCTTCCAAAATTTCAAAATCCCTTCTTCATATATGATTTCTCTCAATCTCCTATCATTCATAGTTTTAAAATTTTTTTGAAACTCTTCATCATCAGCCCAGGAAGTTTTTATCCCTTTTAGTAAAGATTGTTTGGCAACCATTTGGAAAAGAATTGATGTTTCACCTTCCACGGTTATTCCCATACCCATATTTACTGGATCCATGTAGATAAGATCCTTTTCAACTCTCATATTGTTCAAAACTCCATGACCCTTTTGGCTCAAAGCAGCTGCCACCTTATTTTCCTTCATAAGGTGTTAGTTTATGGTACAATCATAATCCTTTAGTAGTTCAAGGCATCTCCTTTTCCTTATGTTGAGTTCTTTTTGTGATAAAATATACTTCAAACTCTTGTGATCAATATATATCTCACATTTTTTCCATAGAGATAATGTATCCAAATCCTCAAAGTAATGATTTAAGCTGCTAACTCTAGATCATGAGTAGGATAGTTTTTATCATTGATTGTTACCTGTCGTGATTCATAGCCAATAACCCTATCACTCTGCATAAGGACACAACCAAGTCCTTTCTTTAATCCATCACCATAAATAAAAAACCCATCATTCACCAATGGTAGATCCAATATCAGATCATTGACTAATCTCATCATTAATTCATCAAAACAATCTTCACACTCATTTTTTCAAAAAAAAATTACCCCTTTACGTGTGAGCTCGGTTAATGGGTTTTCCAATTGGGCAAAATTTTGGATTAAAGGCTGATGATGACCTGCTAAACCAATAAAACTACATACCTTAGTTATACTCATTGGTGTTGGACATTCATAGATTATTCTTGTCTTAGAAGGATCAACAGAGATTCCATCCTTAAAGACAGTGTGGCCAAGAAAAGAAATCTTCTGAAGCCAGAATTCACACTTGCTAACCTTCCCATATAGTTCGTGTCTTCTAAGAGTCTTTAGAATAATACTCAAGTGATTTTAATGATCTTCATATTTTTTGGAGTATACCAAAATATCATCAATAAATACCACTACAACATCATCAAGATATTCATTGAAAACTCTATTCATTAGATCCATGAAGAAAAATGGTGCATTAGTCAATCCAGAAGGCATTAAGGTAAAATAATAATGCTCGTACCTGGTTCGAAATACTATTTTCAGCATGTCATACTTCTTCACACACAACTGATGATCTCCAGATCGAAGGTCAATATTTGAAAATTATTGAGCTCCATGAAATTGGTCAAAAAAATCATTAATGCGAGGTAGGGGATACTTGTTCTTTATTAGTATAGAATTGATCTCCATATAGTCAATGCACAATCTCATAGATTCATCATTCTATTTAACAAAAAGGACAGGGGATCCATATGGAGAAACAGTACGGAGAATAAATCCCTTGTCACTCAATTCCTCTAGTTGTTTCTCTAGTTCCACTAATTCCATATTGCCCATTCTATAAGGGATTTTCTATACGGGCCTTGAACAAAAAATTAATTTAATGGAAATATTAATTTATCATTCTGGAGGATGTCTAGGTAAATCTTCTAGAACACATCAACAAATTCTTTCACAATAGGTAAATCCTCTATTGGAACATTCTTTTCCTCACCCACAATTATTTCATTCTCTTCCTCTATAATAATTGAATTTATTTGAGCTACTGGCGATGGATCTAGATAAGAATTCGGCGGTGAAGTTTCTGCTCTAAAGATAAGGTGTTATTTATCATCATCATCAAAAATTGTAATCTCCTTCTTTTTAAAATAAATATTTGAATCATTGTATGAATACCAATCCATACCGAGGATTATATCAAATTCAAACATGTGTATGATGATGATATCCGTAGATAAAGAACATTTATATGCTCTAATGGGAACTGAATCACAAAACATCATTGCGATGATACTTCCCTTAAAAGTTTTTGTTGAAAACTCCATTATTAAATCAATTTTGAAATATCTAATTTTTTTATCAGACTGGAAAGATATGAAATAAATATATGATCCATAATTAAATAAATAATTTTATAAACTTGAGTAAACCATTAAATTACCTGGCACTACATCTTTCAGAGCTTCAACCTCAATAGTAGTGATCACAGAAGCTTGACATTGATCCCTTGGCCTTTTTGAGGTATGATTCCCTGATTCTTGGAAAATTCATTTTCATAATGTCCCATCTCCATACAATTGTACCATTGAACATTGGTATCTTCTGTCTTTCCCTTACAATCAACAGCAAGATGGTATTTCTGTCTATAATTATAGAAATGTTTTTCCCTTTTAGATAGGCACCAGGGTGCTTTCTTCCACAATTATCACAGGGTGGAAATTCAATTCTTCCATTCTTCCCTGTTTCTTTTTTTCCTTTACCATAGTATTTAGAAGATCAATTCTTCTCTTTCTTTTCATTAATGTCATTAGACATAGAGAATTACTTTTCTGTCTGGATACCACATGAGCCAATATCTTTGTACGATGAGAAGGATTATGATAAAAATGCTCAATAGAGTAATTATTTTAACCCATGAATGAAACGATCAATTTTATTTCATGGGTTACATATATAATTTGAATCTTGCATTGCTTACCTTGTAAAGTTAGCTTTATACTTTGCAGCATTTTCATCCTCCTTTTGTTTCAGAGACAGAAATTGTCTTTCCATATCCCTTTGATGTTCATGAGGAAAGTATTTTTCTAATAAATTTTTTTTAAACTCCCTCCATTCCATTTTTGATACTTCATAATCTTCCTTTGTGTTTTTAATCAATGACCACCATTGATCATAATCTCTAGTGAGGGGGTAAACTTCCATGACATCTTTTTACATTTAAGTACTCTCCATGGCGTGGAATATTTTCTCTAAGTAATTTATCCATTGCTTAGATACTATTGTATTTGTACCCCCATTGAATGTTGTTGGTTATTGCCTCATGATTTGATCTAACATTGATACTCCATGTTGTGGATCATGGTGCTCCATATGGGTAATGTTATTATTCATAACCTGAGTGAGTTGTCCCAGTATGGTGATAGGCTGATCTGCACCAGTTGCTTCACCAGATCCATTATAATAATATTGAGTAGGATGGAAATCCCTTCATCGAGTGAATCCATTGATAGAGTTTCCATTTCTTCCACTAGGCGCCATTTCTATACAATGTCATAAACTAGATTAGTTTATGAATCACAATAAATAAATCCAAACAAGTAAAAAACTTAACTAAATTGTATAGTTTATGGATATAATCCATAATCACAAATAAAATTTATTTGAGAATGTATATACTCATAAACCCTTCATAATGGTTTGTAATGAAAATTAGAATTATACTATGAATATCCCCTGGGAGTGTCGTAACCAATATTGCGTCAAGTCCCATTATCGTTTAGCAGTTACTGTTCGAGTCTACATAAAAGCGGTGTTTTCAGGTTTTACCCCTTGGTACATATGTTCCAGAGCTGCCTCTACCTGCTCATATCTAGACAGGAATGTATTTCATCGAAAAATAACAAAATCTCCACAATACCAAAATTCTAGGAAGTTATTCTATACAATTCCTCAAATTCTATCTTAGGGCTATGTGTTCTAATCCGAGTTTAGCTAAATCTAGTTTCCATGGTTTTTACTAAACTTTCTCTGATAAAAATTTTAATGCCCTGACTCCAGTTATCCAAAGTCAGTGAATTATTACATATCATTAGTTTGATCACAAGGTAATCATGTCTCGAAAGACCAATCTGTTTAGTATTATTGGAAACATAATTCGTACATAAGTTTGACTTATAACTTGAAAAGAAATAGAACACTAATTTATTCCATTAGAAACATCCAAACCTCCTTGATTTTTCCTGCAAGTCATGAATATCTAACTTCCTTATATCCTGGGGAAATGAAACAGAATAAAGTGGTGTGCTCAATCACTTAGTAAAGGTAATCAATATAGCAGAAGATAAAATAAATGTTAAGCATGGTGATTAATTGAAAACACATGCCTTTAAAAGTAATAAACATGAACACTATTTTGGAAGGAATATGAGTTTTGTAAATAATTCCATAATAAAAAATAGTCATGGGTATTCTACTAGTCAAATGACCACATGAACTATCAATATTATTTTCATAATGAGAGAATGTATCATACCGGTCATTCTGAAACATTTTGGAAAGGCCTCGGCCAATACGTCTAAAAATATTAAGGCGTTGGTGAAATAAATATATAAAATTTGGAAAGGACTCAGCCTATTCCACTTCAAGTTGTCACATGAGACCTACTGAGGAATCAAAGAGCTATAGTGGGTTCCACCCGTCAGTTACTAAGTCCAACACATTCTTCATATGAAAAGTTTGAAATATAACATAAACATTTGTATTAAAACTAGCATACGAAGTGTCAACACTTTTAACATAAACAATGAATGGTATAAAAATGACGCATCCAAAGACAAACATATCATAAAACCTTCTATAAATTATGTTCTATTTCTATCATAATGAATTGACTTCAAATAATTTTAAAATCCATCAAAGGATGCTAACATAGATGAAATGAAAACTATATAAGAGAAATATCTCTTTCATTTTTTTTGGAAATCATTTAATGTTACATAATTATAAAAAACATTTATTTTGAAAATATTCTAATAATATTGTATGGGAAGCTTCAACGTTGTTATAACGGCATAAAATAACCACACCAACCATATAAGTTAAAAAAATATTCTAACCTTAATTTTGTCGAAAAGGTCAAAAGTACCATGTTTAGAAAATGATGAAAATATTCCTACCAACCATTTTATAAATTTTCAAACAAGGGTAAATGTTACTTTAACCCATATTATAGTAAATAGTAAAAATATTTTGAAATACATTTTTATGAAACATGGATGTGGATGATAAATATTTCCCAGTAGATACTTACATAAAAACAACCATAGATAAAAAAGAGATTGTGAAATTAACCCTTAAATTGTACTTTTCCTTTGTCTAGGGTAGTTTAAACTCATGTATAGTAGTGTAATAATTGTTATTAAATTTTACAATAACCATATACATTAATATTATATAACATATGATCTTAATATATATTTGTTAATAATATTTTAGTAGTATCATCGTTTCAGATATTAAATAATTCATTTTACATTATATGATTTGATACGTAAGACATGTTTGTTATGGATAGTATTTATTTGAATCATATACAAAATTTTATTATGTTCATAATCATTATTTTTAATCATATAATGGAAATTATTCTTGAATGATTCAGATGGGCAATGAATCTCATCGCATTCGTGGAGACTCTAATCCACACGTACGCACAAGTGATAATATCATCATTGTGATATTAAAATCATATATAATTGGATATTTATCATATATAAAGAATAATAATCATGTTATATTCATTATTTACACCAATTATACATCATTATTAATCCCATCCAAATAATAATGTATTGAATAACAATTACACCATGACGTGGAGACTGTAAGCTGTTCGGACGCATGTAATGTGACATGTCATTAAAAGGATGGATATTATAATGAATTTGGTTGTACCATATTTATAATAACATCATAGTATATAGAAGGTACCAGATTTATTATTTTATATTGGAAGCAACAGATAAAGAGGATGTGGAAGAAGAAAATAACTTGAAAGAGGTGGTGATATTTTTACCTCTTCTTCGAGTTCTTCCTTTTGATTTGATCAAAAAGGCTCTTTATGTTGGATTTATAATCAAACTAAGGACAATAGGATGATAGGAGGATAGTATTGAGGATATTTGGGTTGGTTTTGGACAAGAAAAATTGATCTAAAAGAGTGAATTAGAGAGATGGGAGAGTTTTTTTTATAAGAGGGGTGAGGGGCACCTTAGGAAAAGCTAGAAATAATATTTTAAAAAAAATCATTATCGGTTTCTAATGAATCCAAAATGGATTATTTAAATTCTATGGTGGGGAGGAGTAGAAAAAAAACTCAAAAAAAAAAAGGTTTTTGACAGGTTTGTGTCACTATATTAACTTTATCTTTTAGATTTAACTCTTAGTTAAATAGTTTGACATTTATCATGTCTCTTTGTATTTTTATATTATATGGTTAATAAACATACTATAAACTACCACGCGAACCCCAAGTGGTTTATTTATGATATAACTATTATCATATATGTCATTTATTCAACCCTTATATTTTTAGAAATATTATATCTATTAATAATATAATATGTTTTTTAAAAACTCCATTATGAAAATTTTGACACTATTTAATAATTTTTTAGTTGTAAAAGTCCTAACAACTTAATTTATTCAAAATAAATTCATTAAATCAATAATAACATGTAATATCAACCTATAAAATTATTTGATGACATTAAAACTTTAAATTATTTTTATTTTAACATTTATAATACCATTTATTTGATTCTTTCTTTATTATGGAGTATACTGCATCAGCATTGTGTCATAAATAAATTTAATTATTTAATATATAAAAATAATAAATAAAATTCAATTATGTAAGAAATAGTTTTAGATTTATAATGAATAGTTATAGTCAAATATATAACCTATATAACCCTATGTAAAATTTTTTTACAAAAAGATATATTATTTTTTCATTTTTGTATTTACTTTTACTTAATTAATTTAATGTGTCATTATCACTTACAAGTGGCTCAATGGGGTCCAAAAATCGACCAAAGGATGCCCATGGTCAGACATGTGTCAGCCAATAGGGTTAGAACACGTGTTATTGTAATTTATTATTATTATAATTTTATTTTTTTACCCTTATTTAACGGATTTACCCTTTAAGCGTGGTAAATAAAATATTTACCGAAGTAATTATCCAAAATGTCTAAAAATAATAGTTACCTATTTTCATAATTTGGACCTCCTGATTCCAAATTTTGAATCCATTTTTCTAAATTCAAAAAATAGAAGGTTCATAAATTAATTTAAAATTATTTCATGTTTTCAAATCAAGAAACATGTTTTTAAGAAACAATAACTATCAAAAGATTGATACTTGCCATTGTACAGTTTAAATGTGAAAGTATGTCCAATGACCAAAATTGGATTAAATGATAAAAATAAAATCTAATTATACTTAAAAACCACTCAATAGTATAATTTTGCACTATATATTATTTTTATTTAAAATTTAGTATTTTAATAAAGGGGTTTTGGCCCCCAACTTTTCTAGTTAGTATTTTTCACTATTCATAAAAAACTGAATGTTTTCAGAAGAATACCAAAAAATAACCCTAAGCTAATTTCTATATTATAAATCCAAAAATGAATTTCATTTTGAATGATAAAATCTATGAAATTTCAAACAGTTGGTATTACTATTCATAATGGCTAGTTTGATTGGTTGTGGTGTGTTAGAAATCGAAGTTGCGTAAAGCACACACTATTGTATTATTCAAGGAGAAGTGTACAATGGAAGCTTGGGTTGTTACATTGTGATTAGATTTACTTCAATAAACCCTTCCAAAACCACAATAAAAAATGGTTTCCAATTTCCAATATGATAGTACATCGAACTTTTTGATGTTATTTGATCTCTCTGATATACATAATCATAAATCATGCATTGAAATTATTTATGATATGTAGGAATTGTATGGACTTTTCAATCTAACAATGATCCCCCATACAACATCACTTCCATGATTATACCATAATAATATAGTTAATAAATAAATAGTAATATCACCACATTTACATTAATGATTGGTAAATGAATATAGAACCCTTGATTTCCTTTGCTATCCCACATTAACATATTGGTAGGTGGAAAACCAAATATGAATACTAGGTAAATAAATTTTTATTCTAGGCCATCTATAATGGTGATGTAAATATCCATAAAGTTCTATATGGCAAGGATACACTACTATAATAGAGGCATTAGACTCACACATAAATTTATCTAGGTTTTAGATAGGGACCTAGATACACCCGTAAATTTTATATATGATATCTTTATCAACAATCAACATGTGAAAATAATATATTCCTAAACATGTAGAAAAAATCCCACCCAATAGAAAAAATAAATCATATTTACTAAGTTCACTACTGATTATTTCATGGATAATTAAATAAGAATAACATTCCCATGATTCTTATGGACCTCAAAGTGAATTTCATAAATTTGGTCCATCAATTTTTACTTAAAAATAGCCTATTGAACTTCTAATATCCGAGTAATCTTTGTTATATCATCACCAAATACATTTAATTTAGTACAAATATATGAAATATCAAATTTTAAATTTTTGAAATATTCAACCCATTTACATTTTCGGATATTGCAATCACTCCATGTAAATAGAAACATCCTGAATTTTTATAATGTGCATAACAAATAAACAACCCCAGAAAGTAATTCATCCAACAACAAAAGACATAAATCCGATATAATAGATTAGGATCATGTGTTAGGTAATTCCTATGATGTTACCCAAACTAGTGATGTGATCCAATATACTTTACATTGTTTATACAAATGTGTAATTTTTTTGAGCTTAACATACATCTAGTTATCACAATGTGTGATCATATGATAACAAAATATTGTGCATGTTTATGTCAATTATGTGATTACACAATGATATAATTGATGAAGACCACCATAATTGAATCAAAATTAATGAGGAAAATTCAATCATGAAATCCATAAATATACGATGTACATTCATTGGATATAAAAATTTGATAAAAAACCTCATGGAATACTTATCAAATATTGAAATCTGTATATTGAATATCAAAATCTATTAACAAACACCAAATGCTAGACTGATCTCAAAACAATTTTTGGATTATTATCTCACTCTTTAGAGATAGTCAAAGACTTTTTATATATGTGGAAATTAATACTAGTTCTTAATCATAATTTGGTTCACCTGATGAGAGTCCATGAAAATCTTCATTGTACCATCTAAATAATTCATGAAATCGTTAGGTGAACCCTAAATAAAAGTATTTTATCATATAAAACACCTAACATTAATGTACTCTAGCCACCTCTTGAGGTACTAAAATCATTAATAGTTTTAATATATAGAATAATTGATATTGGATCTTCATTGGACCCGAGATCAATTGAATTAGCAACCTCCATCTCTCTCTATCTAGATGTTTTCCTGATGAATTCCCTAAAGAAATCTAATATTAGTGGTACGTCAACCTGACATGTTGCATGATTGAATATATAAAGACTATATATCTGGATGGTCATTCCTGCTAGTACATTATTTGATGTTCAATCTAAACATTCCTATTAATCTCATTCGCTATCTTGATTATAAATATCACTCTATAGTTATGTTAATGATTCTCACCTTGGATAGAAATAGATATAATCATGATAAGTAACCTACCATTAGAACCCGAGAATTATGTCAAAAACGATCATCTTAACATGATGTGGTTCAACAAAAAATAATATCCACATATCTCAAGGGTGTACTCCTTCACCTTAATAATCTCTTTGATTGAATTCCTAATGGAGTATAAGGTATTAACACACAATAAAATACTCAATCATGAGGAAAAATACACCATAACTGCAATAGATAAAAGGAATAAATATAGACTATATTAAAAAGTGTGGAATATTGAGCACAAGATTCTAAAATTATAACTCTAATTATAGATTTAATAACACTTTGGTCTAATGATAATAAGATACACTTCATATATATGGAACAATTCATGGGCCAGAGATACTTCCTGACAAACATGGGAATTCTTACACTACAGGTGTGGTAGGCCATGTTCCTTGATCTCTCATTTAGAACCACATCCTAAGCCTAATCATTAGGTTGTATAGAATATCCCACGATCAGGGGGATCTATAGTTCCTTCTCCTGGTGGAAGATTATTTTGGATCTTAATCCACTAGACATAAGTGGAATGGTTTGACTAAACCTTCTCAAATTATCCATCATATCGTGGTATCTGCACTCAATTATAGATCTATCCCAAAGTGGCTTCAACTAACCATGCACATTAATCATATGATAGATTAAATAGGCTCCCATTAAAGTCCCTAAAAAATATTAACTCTTAATGAAATCTCCAAGGGATTCATGTCATCACCAGTCAATGTAGTTTATAGTATAGAAGATGAAATTACTTACCAAAAACCCCCAACCTCTATCAATTTATGCTCAGTGAATAGGGCCTGGTTTACTACATCAAGGATGATTGTAAAGAACACTTTAATTTGCAATTAGTTGTATTTTTAGAGTCCATAAATGAATTACCTATCCATGGATAATTCATAACACATAAGGATTGTTTCAAATAGACTGAGTTACATGAAATTTTTGCAGCCCATAATAGATAATTTGAACTTCTCTGGGTTCCTAAAATTTCTACATCTATCATTCCCCAATGTATCATGACTGAAATATTCATATAACTACAGATATGAATACCTCTTGGAAATATCAATATGATGATCAAACATGGTAATAACAAACCACCATCACATGGAAGAAACTCATATTAGATATGTGGCGAGCTCTATTATCCCATTATGAGGTGTCTCATGATCATGGAAATTTTATAGCACTGCCTCCATCCATGAATAAACTACTTGGTGACCATCACTATTGATGATTTCACTAGATTCATCTAAAATACTCATGTAAAATCTATCATATTAGGTGTTGTTAACTGGGATCCCTGAATAGATTATAGGAATAACAAGGATCCCTCTTGAATAGGGAATCATTTTCTTTAGTTGTGTATATGGAGAGTTTTTATAAGTATAAATATTAGAGGTAATAATTTTTGCTTAACTCCCACCACTTCTAGATAATGGTTATCTCCACACACGTCACAGAGGACTAATCGATTTCAGGATTTAATGGACCTATCATTTCTAAACACATTCCATAGAATAAATTAAATAATAATTTAAATCACTTAAATAAAAATATGATATATAAAAAATACATTATAAGAGTCTACCCATGCTTACTTCTCATATGGCATGCTCTGGGAATAATTTAATATAATACGGTTCTTAAGAGAAACTCCATATTATTGGGAAATTAGTTGACTAAAATGTTGGTTCTCTATATTATGTTAGGGGATTCATCACATGGAGTGCTAGTGGAACTTTACAGAGGAATACACACATTAATATTCAATGATAGTCCATATTTGACCAAAATCATATCAATTATTTTTTAAAACATTTTCTTTCATATGTGTATTATATATATATTCATCATGGTCTAGTAAAATGTGACACCATTCTAAATTTATATAGTAATTTAGTTATAAATTGAAATTGTAATTTAATTTAACTATAAACAACAAAATCAATAGTTAAATTATATGGATCATCATTCTATATTTCAAAAATAATTGACACTATTTAAACTAAAATTTTATTCCTATTAATCACAACCAATGAACAGTTTATCATATTTAACTAATGGCATATTGTTAAAACATGTAATGTATTAATTAATTTTCATCTAACAATCAATATATTTATATATATGTAAATAAACTATTTAATTTGATTGAATTAGTAAATTTGAAAATTAATTTTCTAATTTACACTGTGAAAAAATTATTATGGTGATATTTATAGTGTCTAAGATCATAAAACATACTACAGTGAATTAATGCAGTTAAATTAATACAACAGGGAATATTCGTGACACGTAAATCCTCAAGTAACTATAATGATCTATGATACAATATCACTGGGTATCATTATGTCATGGGTAAAAAACCTCACAATGATAACAAATGCCACACCACATATGCATCACCCAATGGTGAATCCAATGAATCTATAATTTGGGAAATCTAGAAAATATAGTTCCATCCTATGTAAATTTTTTGCCTATACCTGGGTAAAATACTCCCAAGAAAATACTCATTTCCAAATTATTACACATCCATTGTCTGATTTCTATAAACTAAAATTGTAAGACAAAGTGGAAAATATTCTCTTACACCAATTTCTCGTTTCCTAGACCCGATGCAAAAATGGGTAGTTGATCCCATTCGACAACAACACATCAAGAAGGACTACCTATATGTTAGAGGCTAATAGATCACAGTGAGGGTATAAGATTATATATTTGGTGAAACTATTTCCTCATCAGCATAGTTAATTCAATTAGTATAATAAAATAGGGAATAATAAAAGTATAATAAATATCATTTGAATAATTAAATCATTTAACCATGATAAATAGATTGGTAGAAATAATATCCTCAAGAAAATAAAAAATGATGCTCATGTATTAGAAATATAAAATAGGACAATACAATGGAAATATAAAAACATTAATATATATTAAATTTTATAAAAAACTTTAAAATCCCAAAAATTTACCTCGACTAGCATAAGAATAATAGGATCAATGCTCTCATACTGTACTCTATCTAAGCATAAGTATTCAGGTTTATAGAACATTGCCCATCAATTTGTCCCTACCAGTAATCATGATGTAATATTAGTTAATAATCAATATTAAAGTCACGGTGTGAGATATAATAATTATTCCACCACAAATTGTGTATATAAAAAATCTATTCTTTTCATATAAGTAGAAATAGTGAGTATATATAACATGAATTATTTTGTAAAATTAGTAATGTGGACCATTCCAGAATGACATGATACAAAAACTTGTCTAGAAATTATTAATAACTATATTACAAATCTCTATATCATCAATATCCCATGAAGTATTCTCTACTGTCAATAAAGCACTACATTTAGTAAATAATCATGTATTAATGGTAAAAGGTCCCAATATATAGGAAATTTCCATTGTGTCGACATTGAGTCTCTGAATCTCATCTATAAAAAATTTAAAAGGTTGTCCTACATTGTATTGGACAATGGGACCATTGAAATTGTAATACTCTAAAATTCCTTATATATAATATATATATAACTCTGTAAATACATTGTTAGAGCCCAATGAGAATGTCCAATGAGTTCCAAATAAGTCAGATCCAAAGTAACAGTACAAGGAATCAAATATATCGTATATAAGTGGGTTTTTAGTGCCACAATGTATCATGCATTTTTAATTAAATAAATTTAATGATTCAAGTGACTAGGTTATCAATAATTACCATTTTCAATGGATTTTTACAAAATTATTTCACTATAAATTTCATATATAAGTGGTATGAAATGAAATATTTTTATTGTATATGAATTTAATTAATTTTTTTTTATCCTATGCACTTTTATAATCAATTAAATGAAGATTCATAAGATTTATATCCATGTTTGTGTCTATTACATTTAATAAAATAGTAAAATATTAATGAAATGGACAAGAGATTTTACATTTCATTCCATAAAACCTATTTATTAATTTTCATTTATAATTTTCTTTAAAATTAAAATGGTTCTAAAGAGTGTAACAAAACTTTTATAATTAATTTTGATTATATATAGATCTTATTAATATATTGGGAGCTTAACTCATCCTATGTTTGGAGTAAATTTTAGTAATAGAACAATCCCAGTGTAAGGGTGGTTTGTGGTGACAGTGGCAACCGCCAACCATGAAATTTGTTTTTATTACATTTTCAATACGATATCTAAAAACCCTAGTTTAATGATATATTAATTCTTTTATAAATAAAATATAGTTTTTTGTAAATAAATATGGAAAATGAAATAAAATAGTATCACATAACATGAAAATTTATAGGCCACCTTCAATATATTATTAGTATTATCCTCATTTCATGGCTTCATTTAAGTCATTCTAGTAGGGGAGAACCCAATGATGAAGAAATATAAACTAAAAATAGGGAATACTGACATTCATATAAATATTGACAAAGATGTATAGATAATATGATAATGGAACATAAGTGGTCAAATACTATATGGTGGGATATCTGACGTGGTATAAGGAAATATGATTGGATTCTGGTTCAATAATGCGCTTCAGTCCTTGTTATGATGGTGTGTGAATCTATCATAATTGGAAGGATTTTATATACTTAGGGAAGAATGAAAAAGTGGTTTTAGTTATATAACCATATGGGAAAAGTGAATGGTTAACCTTTCATAGAGGGGCGAATAGATTGACTACTTGATTTGAAAAACCACGCATGACATGTGCACTAGGATTATTAAATAGAAATACCCCCTCACTTTTTTAGGGACACGATAAGAAAAAAAATTCACTAAGGGGTATTTATATTTCATACATAGGCCTAAATATTCTCTCAAGGGAATCTGATGTAGGGTTCATGATTTTAAAAACTATGAAAAACACTTGAGGGACCACACAATTGAGGAGAACATTTAAAACTAACCATGTAATAATAATGCACGTCAACAATTTTTCAATAAAAATCGAGGGTCCTAGGTCTGAACAAACCCCATACACTATAGAAACAATAATGTCCATATTATGGATTTCCATAAGGATAAATCAAATGATTAAAAAGATATTAATATGATTCTCACCTCCTGATAAATTATGAGTCATTATATTACTGGAAGTGTCGTTTTTTGTGGAAGTGAATCAAAAAAGGATTAAACATTACCATACATATATTATCTATTTAATATTTTCCTATTATGTCTCATTCAATCACCATATAGATACATAAAATGAACATCAATGCAGTCTTGATCCCAGTAACATTACACAATGATTACTTCCTAATAATATTTTTTAAGGATGATAGAATTTATTGGGAACATATTTCAATTGTTTAGATACATCCAATTAAAAGTAAAATAGAACACATGATTTATTACACATGGAATACAGACTCTTATATTAATCTTGAAATAAAAATATAATAGAGGAAATTTTTAACTAATTTTTATTATAATAGTGGTGAATCATCCATCATTTTAAAAATAATGTCATGGAAACCCATTTTGGACAAAGATATATTTAAAAATGGTACAACCAAATAACATACACTATTATTTTTTTAATGTAAATTATGGAAATTTATTGAAAAAAAATCATCTACCAAGAAGTTCTATTTGTGAGATGTAGGATATTTTAATTCAAATCTATTATATTAAATAATTTTTTTTAATATCAATTAGGAATCATATATGTATATCACAAATAAGAATATTTATTATTATTTGATGGTTCTAAGAGATAACATGAAAAGGGAACAATCAATTTGTTTTCACGAATATAAACATGATTCAGTTCTTTTTTATACTTGAATCTACCATGTCACACTAGGATGGTATACCACTTTATTCTTAACCTTGAAATTCAAAATAATATAACACATCATTTCATTTTTTTGTCAATATAATATATGCCTAAATATAAAATATAATATTATTTGAAAAATAAAGAAAATCAGAGAGGATATATTAATGCTTCCAAATATACATTGTTTTAGTGGAAATATTTACACATTTTAATATTTCTTTAAACCATTATTCAATGAAAATTTCACATAATTAAATTATTTAAGGATATTAATCCTAGACACATGCTATGGTGGATTCTCTGTATAAATGAAATTGTCAAACCAACAATTATTATTCCTATTATAATTTTACATTGAATATAGTTTGTGAGATCCAATTAAATTATATCAATGATGATATTTACTTATTATATATTTTTTATACATTCATTAAAAATGATGGGATATACTTCCAATTTTACTTTATCCATAAATCCTTAAATAAGAAGAGAAATCAATAATATTCTATATAAGTGAAACAAACATCTGAAATATATGTTAAAAAATAGAATCATATGTTTTTACGCCAATATTCTTTTTTTATACAATAATATTATTAAAGGCTTCATGTACACATATTTTTTATTTTTATGATTAAATTTGACAAATAATAGTATGCTCAAGAAGATGAATTATTTTTTTCATATGTTACCATGGAGGAAGATATAAATTTGATAGAAATGAGGTCACATAACGTATAATGTATGTATTTAAGCAAACAGATTAAAATAGTAACATGATTGACCCAATCTATCATTATGATGATCATCTTGGAAATTATGAAACCATGTATAAAATGATTAATATTATAACCTATCTATTGGAAGATCTAACTAAATGTTTTTATTAATTATCTTAGCAAAATAGAATTTCATATTTTTTTATATTTCATCATACTATAAATAATATTTGAGTCAATGACTCAATGAAAACTCCCTCCTAACATTACGTGTCACATTAGATGGGGTTTCATATAATTTTCTCTCAACTTGAGATGTACCATATAACAATCCAAATATACCATTGATATATACTAAATCTTAATATATGAATATTCAATACATAACATAATGATCTACTATAGAAGAGTTTATGTCCAATATTTTTTGAAACATGGACACATAAACAACTACTTCATATGTGTAAAACCTCATATCCAACCAATACATTCATAACTAGAACCCATATTATACATATCATAAAAAATACCATTATTCATTAAATTTTGAAATAAAACATAACATTGGGTGATTTTGTATGACCAGTAATGGTATCCAAGGGATATATAAGCATAATGTGTGTATTAGAGTATGTGAACAAGAGAATGATATTTCACAACCATACCTAGAATATCATAGAACATATGAATGATTCCTGGAATTACTCATAGTAGATAAGAAGGAATGAATTATAATTTTTTTTTGAAAATAATGTTATATAATAAATAAAATTTTAATAAGACAATAATATGTATAATTCAAATAATAATTTATTATAATTTACTTATTATAAAGGGAACATTGAAAAAATTATCATTGATGAATGGGTTAACACCCCAAACCATCATAGCATTCAGTGATCACTCACAAAAATTTCAAAGCAGAAAATATCACTTACTGAACTGGGATTACGCCCTAATCTAGTCTTTTTTATCTAATGATGTATTAATATTTACCGTATTAATTTGACATTGACATAGGTGTCAGAAGTAATTGGTTATAATTTGAACACAATAAATAGTAATATCATATACATTATTAATGGATTTGAAAAAACCATTTTACGTTATTGTAACTTAAACATCATCCTTTGTTATAATGTATCCTCCATCACATAATGAAAACTGTACATATTTGAGAAAAAATATAATTTAAAATTCATCATATATTATGCCATGGAATGAAATGAGTTTCATAAACATCTCATCATTTTATACCCCATTGAAATAGAAATCGTTTCTCAAAAATATTGCAATTGTAAATGTAAACCATCCATACAAATAATAAGGATTATATAAGTAGATCAAATCCACAATAAGGATACTATAGTATATCCGTAATTCCAATTAGATGTAAAATAATTCGGAAACATCACAAGAAACGTTTCTTGAGGAAAAAAATTCTCATGTTGAACACATTTTTATAAAATATTACAAAACACAAAATTTTAATGAAAAATTTTATTTCAAAATAACCATTAAAATATTTATTTCAGTCTATAAAAAATCAAGAAACCATAATGAAATTAAATACCATTAATTTTTACATGTAAAAACAATAATACCCAACACATTTTAAGAAATAAGTCAAAATATCCTTACTTTTAATATTATAATATGTATCCATTATAAAAACATCTAAAATTATAACCGGGTAAAATTGTATTTAAATAGTAATTTTATAATTTTAATATATATAGTTCAAATATTTTTTGAAAACATAGACACATAATATAAGTGATTTTCAATCGAAAATATCAATAATGTTAATTTTCCACTAAAAAGATCTATTGGAATATTAGGAAAACAAATAGGATATAATGAATTTAAAACAATTTTATTCATCAAATTAGTATAAAAGAATTAAATAATTTATTTTCATGAGTGATATGTCAAAGGATTTCAAAATCATAAACATAATCATAAAAAATCCATAGAATCAATTACTTTGTAACATTAAAAATTTACCACATTGGTATTATTTTAATTACATGATATATTGAATAAAGGATATTATATAGATATATAGATCCCAAAAATTTATGTTAATTTTCATAAATTTTTAACATGCAGGATATATACAACACCAAAAATTAATAACTTGTTAATATGGCATGTTCCCTATATAAATAAACATGATATATAAATCATAAACCTTATGTCTAGAAATCCTTCATACTAATATAATGATCTTGTATAATAAACATATTATTATTATACATATATTCTAGAATAATAATCATATGTATTATACCATAATATGATTTAAATTATTGTTTTGTTACCCGATTATCAATAATTTTATTGTTAATATGTTCTTTTTGGAAATTATAACATGGTTTTTAGTGCAATCTTTTGTTTTATATTTCTAGAATTATTACATTGATAATTATTCCATATTCACCATAATATTAAACATTCTATAATTATCATATATATTAACTATATATATATTTAGAATAATTCATTTCAGTTAGGAATTGAAAATGAATTACCCTATATGTGGAGATGATAGACCTACATATGCATAAATGATGTATCCATTTTCGTAAATTATTGATTCAAATGAAGGTACCGAATATATAATTTTTAAATTAATTATGATTTCATATATATCAAATATATTCATTAAATTCAAGAACATTACACTCACTATAAAGAGTAACTGTAAAATGAATAACATCGTTTCACGAGGTAGTAGTCCTCCAAACACACTAGTAACATTATCAAATTACTATAGAATAGACAATAATTAAGTTGACGACTAATCATAATTTATGTATTATAATAATGAAACAATTATAATGTAATCTTTTTAAATTTTAATTATACGAATACAAGTTCGGTTTTGATAGAAAACAAATTACCATTGTTCGTGAGGAGGTAGTATGCTATATACTCTATCAATGGTTTTGTCTCGCATATCATGGAAGAGGATATAGAAAAATGTTATCCCATTAGAATAATAAAATATATGAATATATGGGAAATGTTTTTATAATATCAATATAGTTTAATAATAATTTAATTTTTAAGAATCATAAATATAACAAATATATAATTTAGAAAAATATACCACTTCTACCGGGAACATCCTTTGGTTTTTATCTAAAGGATGAATTAGATATTTTCCTAAAAACCAATGAAGATAATAACTATTAAGGTATTTATGTTCATGAATTTTTATAGTATTTTTATAAACAAATGGTTTTTTATGAGCGATTATTATAGGACACAGGGTTAGCTTTTACCATTGTGTGAAGGATACAATATATATTTTTTAGCATGAAAACATTTACCAACATTTCAAAAATATCCCATGGACCCATGTTTATTCATCATGAAAAAGTAGATTGATGTAGTCTATATAATTTTATAAAATATTAATTAGAGAAATTATTAAATCATATTAACACTTATGTTTTTTATTTAACCTTGGGATACATCTTTTAACCTCATGCTCGATATTTAAAATGCACAATATTTAGTATTCATTTTTGGAAAAAATTTAATTTTTTATATAATATTTTTTATAATTTCATATATGGAATAAATTTTATAAAATTCCATTCACTACTCTGGATGTATTTATTTCAAAAATAATTCCACATAAATGGTGAAAGAACAGTTTTCCAAGAAGAATATTTCCATATGCCAGGAATGTTTTAATGTCAAAAATAAATATTATTTTGATTCATATGAACTAAATTCGTTTTAAAAATATATAATTCATCAAATATAGTGTGTAAAACTCTATTAAAATAAAAATTAACGTTTAAATTATTTAAAATAAAATAAATAATATATATATATATATATATTTAATATTATTGGAAAAATAAATCATGGATGTAAATTCTAAAAAATTCACAGAACGATAACGTTCAAATTAAGAATAAAAAAATTAAATTATTTTTATAAAATGGGTATCCTAAAAGTGGAATAAAATACCATGATTATATTTCTATAAAAATAATAATCCTTTTATTTATTTAGGAAATATTATTTTCATAAAATATAATGATTTTATGGAAAATTATGTACTTATATACCAATATGTATTCTTCATAAATAACAATTACACAAAATTATATAAATTAAATTATTCATTTTAACATTATATTTTTTAATGTATATGTTATTATATTATGTTTTAAATAAAAATATTATTCGTTTGTAGTGGGTTTGTAAACAATTGTGTTGCTTGCAAGATATGATATTTTGTAAAATTAAATATATTCGGAATTTTTTTAAACAATAGGGGGTGTTACATTATACAACCATTGAAATTATTTTTTTTTCCTATAATTTATGTTACATTAATAAAAGAGTATATTTATACCCCATTACATGATTAGGTTCCCAGATGTCTTCCTCAAGTTGGTGGATCCGCCAAAAAATGTTGAAAAGGTGAGTGATATTGTGTAACAACACAACCTCCCTATGATTGTTAATATCAACTATATTTTAATTTTATAAAATATATTAATCTAATAAAATGACCTCTATTTTTAGTTCATGTGAAGGATCATGTATGTAAATTATCATGTGATATACATGAAAGATATGATGGACTTGGTAGTGGTTCAGATCCCGTTATAATAGAGAATCTACAGTCTAGATACGATCAATAGCATCTAGGGGTTTGAAATAAATAGGGAATAGTATTCCGTTATATCAAAATATAATAATATAATTCTTTATATAATTAATTAGAAAAAACTTTTCACAAACATGAAATTTCCTAACACGATAGTGATTCTCAATATAATTTTTATTCCAACTATGGGATATACTAATGTATTGTTGAATATATATAACATTATTTATTATCTTAACATCTATAAAAAGTCTCAATCAGATTAATTTTCTATAATTATCCCAATATGATCGAGTTCTACACCTCCTTTCGTGGAGTGGTTTATAAATAGCCGTATGAATTCTAATTTAAAATATATTGTTGTTTGGAAACTCAACTAGAGTGAGATTTTGATATATAAAAACATTCAAATCTGTTGAAAAATATATAAATATATTCTCAAGTTTATGGAATGTTATTATAGAAATATTATTTATTTTGTGTTTATATATAACACAACAACTCAACTGTATATTAAAATCTCTCATAAAAATTCCTAGCCTAATAAAGTTAACCTCATATAACAATCAGATTCAATGGAATATGGTAAGACATGGAACATTACCACTTCCTTAATGTATATCATTCCAAGATGATACACTGATGAATCATCTCTAATATTGATGAATAATTCTTAATTTTTAATATGAAATTCTAAGACCAATATAACAATATTTCCATTTGATACATAGGGGTGTTTGATTAAAAAACCCATGATCATGTTTTCTCATTTTCATTCTGGTATACTAAAAGCATGAAAAATCCCCTTAAAATTTTATCTATTAGCCTTAAGTTATTAACATTAATATAACTACAATATATTTTCTATAATAACACTCTTTATACAACACTAATAGAAATAATATTTTAGATCTATATACATCTTTTAAATTTTATTATAAATAGTTCATGTAATACTATGTTCTCCCTCTAATAGCACATTCAAAAATATAGTATTGATAAAAAAATACAATATTATTGAACCTTATCATTACATAAGGAATATGAATATACTCTGAAACCCTTCTTGCGTTATTTTTTAGCTCTATGTAATCTTATTTCAACATTATTATCCAAACATGGATATACGATAGTTAGTTATTTGTAAATGATATGATTTCACTCTTCAATAAATATTTCAATAACAAACCATTATAAATATAAACATATTTGGTATTTTATCATCTTTATCATAGATAATCTCGGAGGAACATTTAAAATCCAACCATTATCCAACTAGTTAACCTTCAAATGATGTTAATTTATTTAGTAGTCAGGATTATTATTTACCACAAACTACCATCTTTGTAACATATTTCACATATTTTGTATCAATATATATATTATTCAATCATTGGTGATAAATATTAATAAAAAAATATCCCTATAATAATAATTACCCAATATCATTAATTAAAAAGCTATGGAATATAACCTCAAATCATGGGTGGGTTAATTTTTCCCATGATCGATAAATTTTATTGTGGAAGAAGTTATAAGAATGTTATTATGTATGTAAATGAATATTATTTCTATAATTTATTCATCAATATAGATTAAAAACCATTTTCAACTATTTAGTAATGTAAGAACATGCATATTAATTAATATTATCTTTACGTCCGTAGAGTTTCCTTCATAATCATATTTTCGGAGGAAGACAACTCCTTTTCTATTTTACATGTTCTATAGATTATGTATTCATGAGAAATTATAAACAATCCATTTATAATATTATTAAAATCCTATAATTCATTGAATCATTATTACATTTGTTTATTTATGATATCAATAAATATCTTCTGTCTTTCTTGGATCCATATATTTACCCCTTCATGATATTATATGCCATAAAATGGAATAATTTGTGTTCAATATATTTTTTTAATATTTAATAACTTTTATCCTTCATTAGGGTCTATAGTAAAATTATAAATTGAATTTAATTATCTTCCATACACTTGGAATATATTTGAAAATAATCTTTAAATCCTTAATAAATTGGAAAATTTATTCTATAAATACTATATTGATTAAATAAATTAAGATAAATATGGAATTAATAACATAGAATTGAAGCGCTATATTCACATAATTTTAATACAATGTTTGTAATATTCTATTTTTAATATTCTCCTTCTTGAAATTCAATTTATAACATCCAGAAAAAACATAAAACATTGAAATTATGGATATCTGAACAGTTGTAAAAAGAATACATCAATACAAGGTATATGATACTTTTTATTTAATTATATATTTATCATTTAATGATAATATATGTAGAGTCACATTATTCCATATTTCATAATGAAAAATATATTCACCCAATGTGGAAAAAATTGGATAAATGAACCTTTTATCATGGTTATATTTTAATTTCTTCTTCTATTAATGAAACTAATTTAGGACAACTCCATTAAGAGTATTTAAAATAGTTGTAGAAAATAAATGTGGACTATTTAAATGTATAAATTAGGAATAACTGTATGACTAGAGAACTCTTCTAAAATAATATATAAAAACTTGGCATATTAATTATATCACTGACATATAATTTCTAAAAACCCTTATGAGATAATCAACCCCTTTCGAATGGGAATCAAGACCCATATAATTGAAGTAAACACCCTTAAAAGAGTATATATACAACATCACTATAAGATGATCATAGGTTGTTATGGAATATCAAATGTTTGTTACATTACATTAAATGTGAAGTAAGATTTTATTAATAAAATCCAATCCATGACTAGTATTAAAAAAAATTCATCCATACAGATAATGACAAGGTTTTAAAGAACCACACTCCCATAGTCATCTAGTATGGAAGAATAATATAATGTATTTGTTAAAAAACCTAACATTAGTGGTTGTCACTACTATTTAATCTTATAATAATCTGGTTTACAATTTTACACACTTATAAAATTCATCATATATATTATACTGTGTAGATCTATAGGCAACTAAGACATTAGTAGATCTAGAGTAGATTTTAATTGTTCTATTCACCACATCATTATGTCACACCTCATAAGAAATAGATATCTATCAATATTTAAATTTTTTTATGTTAAATGGGTTTCTAATAGTGATTATCATCGTTGTCCTTCAGATTTGGGAATTTATTATCCTTATTTTCAAACTCCTTGTATTTGAAACAAAAGAGTTTGGGTGGTGTTTTTTATCATTCTCACCATTTTCAGGATTAGCTAAAGTCATCCTCTTACATTAGTAATCAATTATTAAATTATCATAATTCCAACATAAAAAACATTTTCTAGTCAACATATTATATCATTCCCCATGTTTCATTAAAAAAATTCACAACTAATGATGTGTCATATTCATTTCCCCATTTATTTTACATTTTCCAATAAATTCTGACATTATTTTCATATCAAAATCATCTTAATGATGGGTAATTCAAATCATTATTTACACCATTAATGACATACATATAATTTCATTATAGATACTAATATATCTATTGTATATGACTATTCAGATACTAGGTTTAAGGAAACTGAGTAATTATTCATACTTACTTTTTAGTTGGATAATAATACCAAAGTGTAACTCACATGAAAAGTAAATTTCACCTTGTCGGTACAAATGGATTTGTTCTCATTAATCTTAAACACAAAAAAACTTTATCCATTTAATTTTGAATAATACATGGGATGTACTTATTAAGATATAATTTCACAAACACAACCCCTTCCATGGAATCAATTTCAACTTATTGATTATTTATATTGATGATATTTCAACCTGGATCCATTTATCCAGCAAAATTATTAGAGACCATAATGGATTTTTTATGATCCAGCCATGTAGAAAATAAAATATAATTTGAAATGTACTAATAAAATCATCAAAAATAATTTGATTAATCCATGCACTAAATGAATACGGTCGTTGCATCAAGAATTAATCAATAAACAAATTTCTTATCATTTGATCATTTTGGTGTTCAAAAATATATATGTCATAAGAATGTTCTATGATCATAGAATTAGAACATTTATTTCTATCTGAAATATAATTTCTTAACATCTAAGGATAATTATATGATTGTTTATTAGATTAATTAGGAACATGATTCAGTTGGTTTCAATCCATTTAACAATACCAATAATATTGTGTATGAATAAATAATCCCTTATGGCACTACATAATCAGGTAGAATCACTTCTAGGGAGTCCAAATCATGACACCATATTTACTATATTTTAGACATAGGATTAACCAAGGATAATAATGGTCATTATTCATATCATTAATGATAGTTTATAACGTGTTTATGTATTTCAAAAACATATTCCCTTGGAAATTAAAAAATTTTTCTTGTAAATACCATCTTTCTTGCACCATGTGATGATCTAATCTGGAAACAAGAACCATTATACAAGATATTACCCCTAGGTTCAAATGTTCCAGAGAAAAATCTAAATTTATTATCTGCATAGGGTTTTAATTTCCTTGAAACAACCCACTTTATCCTTCAATAGTATTATAGGATATTAACATATATATATATAATGATGGTTCTCATTAATGTTTACTCATCTTAGATTTAAATGGTTGACTAAATAAGTATGTGATATAAACAATAATGAAACAAACATCTCATAAATATATTATACATGGAAATATATGAATATTAGTTAAATAAAATAATGATCCTCATTACAATCATTTAGGTTGTGTTCCTTTAAAAACATAGATACATAAATAACATGTTCACAATTGAACTACACAATATCCTACTATTTCATACATAACCAGAACACTAAATATAATTATAATATACAATAACCTTATCCATAACATATGTAAAAGAAATAGAATATTGGGTGAATCAATTTTTCTGTAAAGGTATACGATGGAGATGTCAATAAAATGTGATTATATGGGTATTAGGTTAAGAGAATAACATTTTAAAACCACAACATGCATATCATAGACCATAAATACGATTAATTGAATAAAACATTGAAAATCATATGATATGACCAATAATTTAATCAATTATATTTAGCTACGGGAACATAAAATTAGAATAATATAAATATTTATGGAATATATATAATAATATAAAATTGTTTCTTTTGTAGACAACGAACATTTCAAAAAATATTATAGAGTAAGTGTTCACTCCACAAATAATCATAGTATTCAGTAATCTACCGCATGGCCACCATAGGGGAAAATATAACTTATTAAACATGATCCAGTCCCCATAATTATAATACTTATGAAATAGGATATCTTTCAGTACACATTACATTGTAATGAGATATAGCTCCCATATGTATTTGGTTATAACATAACAACCTTACTTGATTATCAAATAACCAACATCCAAGGATATAAGTTGACCGTATTCTATAGTAATATCATAACCAAACATCCTAGGTTATAATCAAACCAAATTCACATAATGAAACCATACATTGGTTTTATATAATATAAAAAAATATAAATCAAATCAAAACTGTTGAAAAGAAATGGGCTTAATAAATATCTTATCATTTCAGAACCCAATTGATGGAAACAATATAATAAAAATATTTTTATAATATTCATAAACCACTCAAAAAAATGACATGTGTGGTATCATTGGATTTTTTTCCCTTGCTATTTTTTTAAACATTGAATGATATTGTCATACAAGTAGAATTATTTATAATGATCACTAAAAAACTCCTTGATTAAAATATTATTTTTAGTATGAAATAATTTATTTCAAATCGAGAAATATGTTGAGTATAAATTAATTATTTTTCGGGAAATATAATTCTAAATGAATAATATAATATTAAAATTATTGTGTTTTTTGGAATTGAGTAATATACCATTCATTCCATATAAGTTAAAATGAAAATTATGTTCAGTTTTATTTAAATAAAAAAACGCTTGTTTCGGAATATGAAAATAAGATTCCTAATATATAATTATGTAAAAAATTATAAAATTGGTAAAAAATATTTTAAAAATCATTGGATAATTTTCAATAGTTTATTTAATATAATTTTCAAAAAATAAAAATAAAATAAAAATTATTTTTTGATGAACAAGGAAATAATCTAGATTTTACATAAAAAATACTTTTAAACTAATTAGTAAATAAAGGGAGAAAAATGAAAGGATTTTTTTTATTATGTAACATGATGAGAATAAAAATCATGTGTCCTTTGAGATATTGATCGTAATATTTCATGGTCAAAAATATATTCATAATCAATCTTGACAAAAATTTTAATTTTAATACAATGATTTTACAATATTTTTATATTCTAAATCGCAATTCCCCTAAAATAAATAATATCATATAGAAATTTATAACACATAATCTCATTAAAATATTATTTAAATATATTGGACATTATTATATACACCATGAAGATAAAATAGGTGGGGAATATTTAATTTGTCCTATGGAAATAGAAGTGTAACCAAAATCCCGTACCTCATGTTTTAACTTTAGTCATAAAATATAGAACTTCATATATAATAATTATGTATTTAGAATAAATATACTATATAACTTTAAACAAATATAAAATTTAATATATCATTTATATAAAATCTTTTATTACCCATTTGTTAATAATTTACATGTTAAAATCATATTTTATTTAATAACTACAATGTTTCAATGAATGCATTTTTTTAGAAGTCATAGTCATTAATGTATGAGCATGGATAAATAATATATGTAATTTAGTTCATGATATAAATATAATACAGTTTAATTATATATTTATTTATTATATACAATAAATTATATATATAGAAAATGAATTACACCATTAATGGGGGCAGTTAGCCATACGCACATGTGAACATTGTCTCAATTTTATTAAATTGATGATCAAAATGAATATAATTGTTATTTTACCAATTTAGATTGACTAATATATATATATATATATATAATCTTCATTAAATTTACCATTATATCCTTCCACATATAGGTTACGTAAAAACGAATATCATACTATTGCGAGGCGGTAGTCTACTATGAACACAACCAATGTTATCATATTACCAAGGAATGAAATGTAAACATTTTTATGTGATATAATAATTATATAAGTATTAAAATTTAAAAAATATATGATGCATATATTATATATATCATTATATCAATGTCTTAAAGGTGGTGATGGAAGACATATTACAATTATTCATGAAGTGGAATTTCCCCATATTAACACCCCTGATTTCAAGTAAGTAAAACCTTTTGTAAGCTATTTATGTATGTAAATTTATTGAGTGATGTTTCAGTGTCTTTAAAGGACTATAATAATTTTTTAGGTTAATATGGTGTTTCATGTTTCAAACATTGTCTGTCGAAATTGTGCAACTCCAAGAGGAATTCATTCAAAGAAAGGAAGTGGACTCTGGTTTGGGACAAAGTTATAAACTTGGTTTTACAAAACCGTGATGACACCCAATAGTAATTTTGAAATATGGGATATAATTAATGTCATTTTTTGTGAAATTTTTTTCTAACCATGTGATCCAAACATTCAATAGGGTTTGGGAGGCATTGGTTGGCACACAGTTATTGTACAACATTCCTAACCATGTAACACATCCTTGAACTGTTAAAAGAGTAATCCTAAAAATATGGATTTCACTTGTTTTTACTTCTAATCAACCTATGGTTCCTCTTTTAAAACCCTAAATATGTTTTTCATTCTCTTAATGTTTTACAGACCATCCCCTTCAATCATAATTTAATTATTTACTGATTCTTAGTGCGTTGAGGGACAAATTTCTTGGTAGTCATTGTTATTTGTTAATTTTATTATATTTAATCTTTATTCCCAATGTTGGATTTATAGAGATATTACATTGGGGATATATATAAGATGGTTTATTCCAATCATAACGTTATATGGGTATTTTGATTATAGATAACAATATCTATAATGTTATTTTGAGATTCAACATAGTTTTATTAAAGAATAATATTTTTTATAATTTCCAAATTATTTGATGAGTTAGATTGAATAAATGTCAACTTTAATTATTATAAAATGATTCCATAGCTTATTTTTTATAATTTCATGATATGTATTAGAAAATTTATGTGAAAATATCTATAGAAACCATATGTAGTGGTGGTTTGTGTGAAAATTGGATTTTTGGAAAAGAACGTTGTTTGATGGTTCTAATGTGATGAATTTTATATATGTTCTGTTTTGATTCAATAAAAATAGTTTCAATAAAAGGGATTTTCTATTAATATAACATTAAATGTATTTATGTAAATGTTTTCACTAAATTTAGTTGTTTTAATGAAATTAAATGAAATGATTTATTAAGAATGGTTGTGGAATAATTGGTCGACAAGTATTAATTTTCATTGATGTGACCAAATGGAATGGGAATGTTCCATTGGGGCTATAGAATATTGTTATCTTATGATTCCTTTCTTTACTGATGAAGACAATTCATGGGTGTGTAACTTTCATTGGGTTATGCCTATGTGGTTCTATGGAATGGTATGGGTTATTCCAAAGGGAATTTTTAAATGGTTTGAAACATATGGTTGGTTGTTTTACATTGAAAATATTTTTTTTAATGATTCATTTTTTATATATACTATTTTAATATTTCTTTCTAAACATTTTTACATAAATGTTTTAAATAAATGTGTTAACTTTTTGTATCCTAGTGGTGTGTTTTGGGATATAAATTTGGGAAAATAAAATTAGTTTCATTAATAAATACTCTATTGTTAATTGGGTGAATTTGAAAATATTTTATATCACGAAACAATTAAATGAGAATTATATAATTTATTTATTGATTCTTTCTGATACATTGGGATAGATTTTGGAGTTTTATAATTGAGAATAATGGGAGATGTGGTGTTGTGTAAATGGAGTGTTTGAGATTTTTGGTTTAATCAATTTCTTTGGGAAACTATTTTTTATTATGAACTAATTGTTTATTGTTGTATTTTGGAATTACTTTGAGTTGTATTACATTTCTTTCATTCATCATATGATCATTTAGTTTATTATATTCTTGTTTGTGGTTGTTTTATTTTAATGGGAAAAATAACCCACGACTGTTTGAAAGCAGATGGAATTTATTTCCATGCCTTTGAATCATGGGTATGTATACCAAGAAAATGTAATATCCTTACACATTCTAAATATAATGATGATTCGGGAATGTTAAAAATGGTAACATCTTGTTCGGTGCTTGACTTGAAAATGGTATCACTTTTTGGCCTTGGAGTTATAATTCGTTCTGCATTTATTCTTATGTCAGGATGGTAAAAAGATATAGGATTGTCCTAACAAGAAATTTTGATTGTAAAAAGGAATAAAATAATAATTTATACTAAACATCAATTTTCCATCAAGTGAGTTAAATAAGTGTTTGAGAGGCAGTTATTAGATTATTACCTCATTGTCACAGGTTTTGCCAATAACGAGAGACTGATATGCATTAATATAATTCAGTTTCTACGTGGATTGAATATTTTAATTTAATTAATTATTTATCATTATATGATTAAATGATGAATTATAAAACTTATTGAAATATATTTTCAATTGTGATATTTTGATAACAACAAATTAATGGAATTTTCAAAATGTCTACTTTTCAAAATCATGGTGGAATTTTCCAAAATGATTCGAAAAACAAAAGGATTGAATTTTAGTAAATCCTTATTGTGATTGTTTTTATTATTTATATTTTAAATGGTTACACATTTAGTTACTAGAGAGTGAGACTTATGGTATATCTTGTGTTTGTAGAAAATAAAGCACTATTGGCATCATAGAAACCAAACGAAAGATGCGGTTGAGAATGTGGATTCGCCAGATCAAAAGGTGAACTAATAGCTAGTAACATTTATAGTCCCATCCCTTCATGATATGGATAGAGGGAAGATAAAGTATGAACCAAGCTAAGTGGATAACTTCATTTTGATTCAGAAGCAGAACCAAACCATCATTCATGGTGAATTAGAACCATAAATGTTAGCTGAGTGGCTAAATCAGTTTAATAGAATCCTTGATTTATTAAGATTACTAGAGGAGATAAATTTTAGGTAGGAAATATATATGATGGAAGATCATGAATTCCATTGGTTGGATTTATTAGTTTAATAATAATTGGACCAGTAACACTTTAATTTTAAATAACATCGTTTATTTTGGATAACCTATTGGATATTGGATTTTCTCTAGAGTTTTGGGTATGATATATTTGAATTTGTGAGATGATTCTTTTTTAGACCCATATTTAATCTAAAATTTCCTCATGATTTAATCAAACAATGTTGAGATTTTTGGCTTCAAAGTAGGTGGATCTTGCTCGATGCATGGTTAGGGAAACCATGCACCATTGTGTAGTTAAACATGAGGTGAATTTAATATTTAAGTAGCAACGAATAGCATGGCTGTTACATTCCGTGGATATCTATATGGGAACACTATGTGGATTTTCCACCTTGAAATTGAGGGATAAACATTTCCCACACAATTTTAAAAATTGTGTTGGAATACTATGTGAATTTACCATGCAATTAAATATGTTAGATGACCCTTCTACCATCTCACCAATTTAATCCCAAAATTATACCTCCCCCCTTTTCGTGTTAGTTCATATCTAGGGGAGCCTCTTCCTTATTATCTTTATATGACATCATTTCCCTTGGTGTGGATCTAGTTATTATTATAGGATTTTGGGTGAATATTAAATCCAATCTCTTCTTCATCATCCTTACTGATCTATTTTATATTGATTTCTTCTTCTTCCAATTTCATATGGAAACTAGGTTCTTGATTCCCTTTATTTATGTTTTGGGTTTTGTCTGTATAGTGTTACTCTTGGTTGTTAAAACCTAATAGATACTTCATGGAGTTGTATTGAGTGGGTATTGTTGAAGCACATGTGATTTGAGGAAGATTCCTGTTTTCAAATTCCCTTTCAAATATAATAATTGTGGGTTTCATTATTTTCTAACTATACATGTTTGTTAAATAGTGATTTTTTTATTTGGGAAAATATTATTTTGTGAAATGAAGTTGTTTTTAGGAATTTATTGAAGAAAATGAAATTATTTTTTATTGTGGTGAATTCCAAAGTATTTGAAAAAAGTGCTCAGTTGGATTTTGTAGGTAATTTATATTTTGAATGTAGGGATTGGCCTTGAAAACATTTTTATGACATTTAAAAGGGTGGTTTCAGATTATAATATGGATTTATTAATTGTTTTTTACTTAGATGTAGTGTGCACATGGCCCTTGAAAATTGAATGTCTTGTGATGGTAATGTATGTTCTATTTCACAATTTCATAAAATTTGATTTGATTTTGGTAATAGGGTTTGAGTATTTAATTGACTTTTTGTACATTTTTTGTAAATTATAAAATGGAATGTTTCCTAATTTTTTAGAATGGCTTATATAGAACATTGAAAGTGGGTTGTCTTATGTAGGGTTTTATGCCTTTCTGAAATATTTCCCAAATTAGTTTCCATCAAAAAAATCTTTAGATAATCCTCTTAACTTGTATATACTGAATTGATGATAATTCCATGAATAGAAATCCACATGATCCATTTACATTGAATTAATGCGAATTATACCATGGGGACTGTTAGGGATTGATTTACTTCGAGTAGAAATATTGATATTAGTGTGGATTACCTTGATATTTAGGAGAAATATATAATGGTATTTGACCTAAGGGTTTCATGGGTGTGATTGGTTTTGTGATATATATATATATATATGCATTTGATTAGACGCTCAATTGATATAGTTTTTTTGGAGAGTGGATACTCAAGAGGGGGGTGAATTGAGTTCCAATTAAAATTTATATTAAAAACTTTTAGTATTAAAACCCCCCAAATTAAAACAACCCAGTCTATTAAGGAAGTGGAGACATAAGTGTGTTATTGTTTAACAGGATTCTCAAAGGTTGATTACTCCTCAGTTGAACAGGTATGAGAACTAATTCTACTTTTGAAAAAAATATACTAAACAAATCCGATATACACACTAACCAGAACTAACTATTAGAGTGAATATACAAACAGATTTCTGTCTTTGAAAATATACACAACGGATAGATGTTAAACTGTGTAAAGAAAATATAAACACAAAAAATTTAATCAAGTGGTTGAGTATTATGTCAAGACCTAGTCCTCTCTACTTGGTGATCACCTGCCACCAAGCAGTTATATTAAAATGTGACACACAGCCTGTATTGGTCTTTACAACAGCTTTCAAAAACTGCCAATGTTTTACAACATCTACCACAATTCTACGTGGGAAAATAAACATCCAAGCCACACAAGGATTATTCCACAGTTATACGTGGGAAACAAAAATAAACATAGTTTAGAAAGGGGATTTTCAGTATCCCTCAGTTCAAGTACTAGAGTTCGTGTGTGTAATATAAAAAATGCTCACAAATGTAAAGTATTTAAACACAATAGATCTATTGATAGTGGGGGTGAGTTTAGAATGATCAGATGTGTTGGAAGATCATCTCTGGACTCGTTGGAGTGAATGAGATGAAGTTTTGGTTCTTCTCTGCAGGTTGACTCCAAAACAAAGTGTCGCAACTTTCAGGTTATGGCTTCCAGATATAGAGATGATTAGCTTTTTGGATGTTAAGCTCTTTGCAGCCCACCATGATAGATTGAAAAAGATTCTTTCCATAGATCATAGTGAGGCTCTATGTACTTCTGAATGAGTGCTTGAGTGTTTTCTTATTTCTGGTATTCAAGTTCTACTTTTGTGTCTCTCCTGTATCATTTTTATATTCTCTTGTTTTTCGTGTTTTTTTGTTCAGTAGAGGCCAAGAAGATAAATTTTTTCTTCATACATCGTACTGTCTCCTGATATCCCTACAAATAACATTAGATAATGTCAGGTGAATTAATTTGTCCAGACATGACTGTTATAATAGTATTAATAAAATTGGTAATGGAAAGATTAGAATATCATTTGGCTGATAGAAGATGCATGTCACACGGTAGAATTCAACTGTGGTCTTTTCAACTGTGGACTTCATCGGTAGATTATTCAACTGTGAACATCAATGGTATGCTCTTTGACTATAAGCTTATAACGGTGAACTTTGTGCTTAGTGGATGTCTGGTAACAGTAGCTATGTAGTCGTTGTAATAGTATACCCTTATCAGTAAACTACATCTGTAGGATAAATAGTAGAACTTTAACATTAATCTTCTAATCGATAGTTCTGTAACATTTGACTACTTCAATTGTAACCCTTCCAACTGCAGAATTGAATAGTGAAGTTCTCAATAGAAGACTTGAGAAAGAGTCTGACAGTGGACTTCTAACAGAAGCCTTGTCATAGCAATGACCTTGTGACAGTAACTCTTTGTCTGTGAGCTTTGATAAGCAGATCATCGGTAGACTTGTGACAGTAACCTTGTACCGCTACCTTCCAGCAGTGACTGTAAATCATCAATAGTGATCTTCTAGCATCAGTGAATTAGAGTGATAGTAATCTATAACAGTGACATTGAGCAGAAGGGTCTTACGAGTAGCCTTTAACAATGAACATATATTTACATAAATATGGATTGTAAGTTGATTCATCAAAGGCATGAGTCTTAAGAATATACATTTTCGATAATAAGATAATTGTATATGTAGATTAAAAAGATTAATGACTGACTTTATATATTATAATAAATATTTCAACATGATTTGTGATTATCAAAATAGGTGATCCAATAATCTCCCCACTTTTGATAATCACAAATTATGTCAGTATGTATTAAAGATAATTATTAGATATTAATAAGAGTGTAAAACCAGAAAATATTAGCACATGGTATCAGAGAAAAAGGAAGATAATATTCAATATAGTATCATAGTAGCATAGTATCATATGTCTCCAAATCATATGATTAGTCTAGAATCAGTACATTATTTCTCTAATTAGCACAATATTTCTCCCCCTTTGTGATTAGAAAAAACAAATACAAATTAGAGAACATTGAAATCTTATATTAATATACAGTTCAGTACATGACTGAAAAAGAACACAGAGTCCCTATCAAAAGATAGAAACAGACTCAATCCACAGCATCCGTAGGTATGGGGTCTTTCCCTTTGGAAGAATAAGATAAAGAAGGAGCTGGTGGATCAGCTGGTTTAGGAATGGCTACAGGAATGACCAGAGGGGCATCAACAGAAGCTCTTGTGGATCTGTAATGGGTATCTCATTGAGGTATCAGTGGAGTAAGGCTTATGATAGCTTCAACATGAGACATCGTAGAAGAACCACTAGGTTGAGATGCAGGTAAGGTAGGAGGGATGAGGACTGGGGTGCAGTCCACATAGAGAAAGGGTAGAAGAAGATTTCTGAAATCCATAATAATGCTTCCTCCTCATTTCATAGAAGATAAGAAATCATCATTATTCATTAAAACATATCCAAAGTAGGGTCCAATTCTCTCATCATGCTGACCTACTCCCTGAATTCATGATTCACTGGACGTAGATTCATATTAACTATCAAGAGCTTGATGTGGTTGGTAATTTGATGCTTTGTATAGACCATCTCAAAGTAAGAATCCACCTTATTCTTAATGGCCTCTTGAGAAGCATTTGCTGCCCGTAGGTGGTCACAATCAAAACTGCTGACTTCCCTTGTGGTAGTTTGTATCTGAGTTTTAGAGGTTCCACTAGTACTGGCCTTAGCAAAATCTTCTTGGATCATAGTTCTGATCTAATCAATGTTCACAGTGGAGCTGGATGTGGGAAGGGGTTTGACCGAGAAAGCTACTATCTCTTTGAAAAACTGAGTCAAATTACTAACCACCTTCTGAACAAGTCCATGTTGACTATTCAAATGTTCTTTGACTGATGTCTTAAAGGCCTCAAATACTTCCACAAACTTCTTGACTACTTATTTGATATATCTAATATCAGCATTAACTTGGGATTGAGAACTGTTCATGGAAATCAATGAAGAAATTGATTGTCTTAGAGCAACCACAGCTCCTGTCCAGCTCTCAATTTGAGTATGGTATACTTTAACTTCATCCATCATTTCCTAAACTGGACTAGACACAACACATCCCAGAGATAGCTCTAGGGATTGATCCACACTCCTCATCTCTTCAACCAGGCTTTTATTCAAATCTTCCACTGATTCTCTCAGTGCTTCTTTCATTTCATCCTTTAAGGACTCAAGGTCCTCCTTGGTTGCCAAATTGTTAGGCACAACAGGTAGGATAACAGAATCCCTTTGGGGACGGTCTTCCTCAATAGAATCTCCATAATTGAGTCCAAGAACCATATATCCTGGATCTGATGACAAACCTTTGGTGTCATATAGCACAGAACCTAAACCAATATGCTGCCCCTCACATAGAGCATTCTACTGAGGAATCTCCACTAACTGTTATTCTCTAGGTAACTCCACAACCTCTTCTGCAACTTCAGTAGATTCAATAACCATTTTCTCTTTTATTTCAACAGTAGGGTGAGTCCGATCCTTTTCGGAGTCATCAATTACTCCCTCATCAATAGAATTAGATGCCACTCCTGCTTCCTGGTCAGGAACTATCTTGAATGTACTATCTATCAGAGAGCTCAAAATGAGCTCTTCTTCTTCATTTTCCTCGTCATCAGATTAAAAAAAATCTCCTTTTCTTCTTGAGTAAAATAATATGACTTGGTAACCTTATCCTCTTCAGTGGTTTCCTCGAAAACAATCTGATATGCTTCTTCTTCATCTTCTTCAGTGGTCTCAGTATCACTATCTGTCAGAACAGTCTCTCTCCTTGGTAGTTCTCTTAGAGGGCTAGCTGCTCCAAAAGAAACTGTCCTTAAATGACTATGAGGTAAATCAGGATCACTCCCATCATCAATGGGGGTGTTCTCTCATTGAGGTTCCATAACTCGATCATAATCCTCCCCATAAAAATAAAACTGTTCTATCTCATCAGGCTTCAGGGCTGGATCTCTTTATCCTTTTGGCCTAGTTGGATGAGTATTTGGTTCATACTTTTCATATACCATTCATTCATCATTCACCGATGTCCACTTCTAGGGATTCTATCTAATTTTCATGAACATGAAAATTACCTTGGAGATACAGACACTGTTCTTTGATACTACCATTTCTTCTTGATTTCCAGCCACACCCATTACCTTTAGCATAACTGAGATAAACTTGGAATGGAATAAGGCATTGGACATTGATCTTTCCTTGGTCATATCCTCCAATTGTTCCATCAGTAACCTACATTGGTTAATCTTCAATCCCAGCTTTAGTAAGTACATTAGGAATATGTCCTGGTTCTTCAGTACTACAAATTCCCCTCTCCTCGGACTAAGTACATGCTGAATAAACATGAATAAGAGCATGTCTTATCCATTAATCTTAGCTGCAATGATCCTTCTTGATTTTCCATATCCTTTAAGTTCTTCCAGAGCGTTTTCATACTCAAAAAAAACACTGTCTGGAGGAGCCACTCCAGAGTAGTATTCAAATATACATTAATGATGAACTCTCAAACAGGCAGCCCACTCAGCAGACGAGAAACTAACTTCATTGCCATTTAATCTGGACATTAGCTTAAGCACATCCTCTTCATCAACGAATGTCAGATACTCATATAATTATTTCACAATCTTCGGGTAGTATGGTCCATTGTTGTTGACAAAGAATTCGGTCCATCCTTGGGCATCTAGTAATTTCAGTACTAATGACTTGATTGAGAACAACCATTCTTCACTATGCTCTTTCCCAGCAAAAATTTGTCTCTTGGTTAGATTCAGATTTACATGTCCCGACGAGGTGTTACTAGTGCCACTAGATTCAGCCCGAGTTCTCTTAGGTCTTGGCGCATCCTCATTTACAGTCGTGGGTCACTTTGTTCTGGCCATAGAGATTGAGAGAGTTTCCAGGGATCAGGTGAAGGGTTAGGGTTTAGGAATTTCGAGAGCAAGGTTCGAGATTGAGAGGGGAGGGTGGATTGAGATATGTTCCCTGCCTTTGATTTTATCATTTAGGGATTAAAAAATTAAAATAGAAAAAAGAGATAAAAACGGTTCAAATTCCCGCAAATAAAAACAAACGGTGAGGTATTTAACAGTGAGATGTATCAGTGAGGTACACCATTGAGGTGCAACAGTGAGGTATAACAGTAAGTTCCAACTGTGAGATCCTACTGTGAGGGTAAACTGTGAGGTATAATAGTGAAATTCAAATGTGAGGTCTAACTGTGAAGTTTGAATGTGAGATCCAACCGTGAGGTTTGACTGTGTGATCCAACCGTGAGGTTTGACTGTGCAATCTAACTATGAGTATTGACTGTGCGATCTAACTATGAGGTTTGACTGTGCTGAAATTAATCATACCTAACTCATGTTTGATGTAATTTAACCTCTCATAATTCATGTTCCTTGTGAATATATAAGCCAATTGATGTCCAGTGCCAATGAATTCAAGAGTAATATCAACCTTTTGATAATGATCCCACAAAAAGTGATGTCTCACATCAATATGCGTTGTCCTAGCATGAGATATTATATTTTTGGAAATTTTAACAGTAATTGTATTGTCAAACTTTATAGAGACATGTCTAAATTGATATCCATAGTCTAGTAACGTCTGTTTCATCAAAAGAATTTGAGCATAACAACTACCACCAGCTATGTACTCAGCTTTGGCAGTAGATAATGCAACGGAATTCTGCTTCTTGCTACACCAAGATACTAGTGAATTGCCTAAAATGTGACATGTCCCAGAGGTGATTTTTCAATCTAACATGCAACCAGCAAAATCAGAATCAGAATAACTCAAAAAATCAAATGATTTTCATTTTGGATAAAAGTACCCTAAGTTGGGAGTATGTTTGAGATATTTAAAAATTCTTTTAACAGCAGTTAAATGAGACTCTTTTGCATTGGATTGAAAGCGAGAACACATGCACACATTGAACATGATGTCAGGTCTACTAGCTGTAAGATAGACTAGACTTCCTATCATACCTCTGTAATTGGTTTGATCCACTGGTTCTCCAACATCATCTGTATCCAACTTATAGTTGGTACTCATAGGTGTGTCACTACCTTTACTACCATCCAATGAAAAATGTTTTAAAAGATACTTAATATATTTTCATTGATTCAAAACAATTCCATTTTTTTGAAAGATATTAAATCCAATGAAAATTTTTTGTTCTCACATTAAACTCATTTCAAAATCATTCTGCATCATTTTTGAAAAATCCACACATAAGGAATTTTTACAAGATCCAAAAATAATATCATCCACAAAAATTTGAACTATAAAAACATCTTCAGAAATTCATTTAATGAAAAGAGTATGATCAACTATCACTTTGGTAAATCCTTTTGAAATAATAAAAGATCTTAGAATATCATACCTTGCTCTTGGATCTTGTTTTAATCCATTCAAATATTTAGATAGATTGAAAACATGATTGGAAAAATGGGGATTTGTAAAACCATGAGGATGTTCAAAAACCACATCCTCAACTATGTACCCATTTAGAAAAGCACTTTTAACATCCATTTGAAAGTGTTTGAAATTCATATGAGCTGCATAGGCAAGTAGTATCCTAATATCTTCGAATCTAGCTACAGGTGAAAAGGTGTCCTCATAGTCTATTCCTTCTTCTTGACTATATCACTGTGCAACTAGCATCTCCTTATTTCTAGCTATATTTCTAGATTCAAATACTCTGTTCCTAAACACCCATTTAGTGCCTATGGATAAGGTGTGCTTGGGTCTTTCCACGAATTCAAAAACTTTGTTCCTTTTGAACTAATTCATTTCTTCTTGCATAACCATTACCCAAAATTCATCATTTATAGCATCATTAATATTTTCGGGTTCAAGATGTGAAAGAAAATCTTGATGTTTAACCTGGTTTCTTAGAGAAGCTCTAGTTTGTGTTCCTCTATTAAAATGTCCTACAACAGCATCTAGAGGATGATTCATAAGAGTCCTAGTACCTCTAGGAAGGGTTGAACTAGATTCTTCATTATTGTCTGTTGGTTCAAAGTTGGCAGGTGCAGATTCTTGAAACATTCCAGAACTAGATACTTTTATAGGGGATTCACTATCCTTATCATTAGGGTTCTGATTTGATAAATCTTCCACAATATTTCCCTGAGAGGTTTTAGGCTCATGTGGGTCAGTTTCATCGAATTTGATATGAACTAATTATTCCACACATTTGTTTTTCTTATTGAACACTCCATAGGCTTTACTTGAAACATAATAACCAAGAAAAATTATTTCATCACTTTGGGGAGCAAATTTGTCAAGATTATGTTTAGTATTAAGAATAAAGACTTTACAACCCAAAACTCCAATGTAATTAAACTTAGGCTTCCTATTATTCCAGAGTTCATAAGGGGTAATTTTTAGAATAGGCCTAAATAAAACTCTATTTATTATGCAACAAGCTATATTTATAGCTTCAACCCAAAAATAAATAGTTAAGTCACACTCATTAAGCATAGTTCTTGCAATTTCTTGAAGGGTCCTATTTCTGGTTTCTATAACTCCATTTTGTTGGGGTGTCATAGTGGCACAAAAGTTGTTACTATAGCCACTGTGTGAGAAGTAAGATTCAAACTCATGATTCTCAAACTCATGACCATGGTCAAATCTTAGGGTTTTAATCTTAAGTCCACTATGGTTTTCTATATACATAGAATATTTGAAAAAGTAGGAACAAGCTTCACTTTTGTGAGCTAGAAGGTATACCCATGTGTTCCTAGAAAAGTCATCTACAAGAACATAAACATATTTCTTCCCATTTAAACTTGAGAATCTTGATGGTCCAAACAAATCCATGTGAACCAACTCAAGTTGGTGAGAAGATGAAACTTCTTTCTTTGGTTCGAAATAAACTTTCTGTTGTTTTCCTTTTTGATAGGGATTACACACTTTATCATTTGGGAATTCCAATTTGGGCTGGTCTATACTAAGAATTTTTTAGATATCTTCCTAAGTAGTACACATTACATTTTCTTAATCTTCTATGCCACAACCAAGATTCTTTCTGAAAATTATTTAAGCAGAAAACATTTTGTTTGGTTAAGGAGTTTAAATCAACATCATATACATTCCCATTTCTATATGCAATGAAAACTAAATCATTTTTTGAATTCAAAGCATTGCATGAATCATTTCCTATTTTAACATTAAGTACATTATCACATAACTGAGATATTCTATTGTATATTATACTTTAATCCATCAAAAAAAATTACATTAGAAATTAATAATGTATCAGGGTTACCAATCTTTCCTAAGACGATGATTTTTCCTTTTGCATTGTCACCAAAGGGGACATTCCCACAATCAACTTTAATTAGACACTTAAAGAAAGAATAGTATCCTATCATATGACTTGAACATCCACTGTCCAAGTACCATAGGGTCTTATAAGAACTCCTTAAGCATCTTCCCTGCAAAACAGATTAAACATAGGATAATTTTGGTACCCATATCTTCTTGGGTCCAGAAAGGTTAGCCAATAAAACTTTGGGAACCCATATTTTCTTTATAGGTCTTCTATAGTCAAAAAACATATTTTTATACATAAATACTTTATTTGGTCCTTTATAGAATTTTTTCTCAAAATATTTTCCAGAATTAGCAGTGAACTATCTTGATTTTGGAATAAATTTGGTTTCGCTAATGTGTCTCTGTCCTGGAAGATATCCTAGACCAGTTGTATATTTTGGAGCAATATGTTTTCCTAGAAACTGTGTCAATGTATCCTTACCAGTAGTGAACTTCCCAATATCCTATCTTAATTGTTCATTAGATAATTTGAGATGGGTGTTCTCTTTCAACAATTGAGCATTCTTTTCTTTTTCTACACTTAGATCGGTTTTAATATTTCTAGTCAAGGCATTCTGTTTCTTTAAAGATTTATATTTATCTTTCATTTCATTGCAGGTATCTTCCATTATATTGCAATATTAAAACAGTTCATCCTTAGACATATTTTCATCATTATCTGAATCACTGTTATTTCCAGAATAATAATCATTTAGAATAGGGGAAACAGGTACCTCTCATACATTATTCATGAAGCACATGTTGGTATGATTCTTTTCAGAATCAGTGGATTCTGATTCACTTGTGCTATCTTCCGAGGCACTCTAGGTTGGTATCATGGATTTCTTATACTTCTTGTCCTTATAATCATATTTCTTCATGAATTTTAACTTTGGACAGTCAGCTTTGATGGGTCCTTTCATCCTGCATTCATAGCAGACTATATCATATTCCTTGTCCGATTTCTTCCAATCTATGTTCCACTTACCTTGTTGATCATACTTACACTTGTAGATTGGTTTTCTGAAAAACTTCTTCTTCCTATAGAACTTCTTAAATATCCTGGATATTTGAGCCATTTCATCATTACTGCCTGAATCTGAATTTTCACTAGCTGAACTTTCAGTAGGTATATGTATTTTCTCCCTATCTTTTCTGTTTAAAGCAGTAGAATTGAATGCTACAGATTTTCTTTTGGGTTCATCATATTCTTCTTTATTCACCTTCAATTACTCTTCATACATCATTATTTTTCAAATCAACTCCTTAACCAGTAGCTTGCTGATGCCACATGTATCTCAGATAGACACAGATGTGCATCTCCATATATCCAGAAAACATATCAATATTCTCATGATCTGCACCTTTTCTGGAATAGCTTTTCCCAGTGAACTCATGTTGTTGAAAATCTCATTAAACCAATGATTCATATCAGAAATGGGTTCATCGGGTCTCATATTAATATTATCATATTTAATAGTATAATTATTTAATCTCATTTCCTTCACATTGGTGGTTCCATCATGAGAAATAACCAAGGCATCCCCGATTTCATTAGCTGTTTTACATGCAGAAATTTAGTTAAATTCTTCTTATCCTAAAGAGTAGTAAAGTGCATTCGTAGATTTACAGTTATTATTATAGTCAGACTTTGTAGCATCATCCTAGGTAGATCTAGTAGATTTTGGATTTTCATATTCTGATTCTATAGTTGACCAAATATCAAAACCAATACTTTCCAAATTAATTTTCATTTTAATTTTTTATTGAGCATATTTCACACCATTAAAGAAAGGTGGAATGTTTTTAGCATCCCCTTCTAGTCTATTGTCCATAACTATATTTTATAAAAGATATTAAAGAGAGAAAAATAAGAACTAACATAAATTTATGATCTTTAAGATAAAACTAAAATCACAGTTTAAAAAACAAAGGGTTTGAAAACCTTTTATAAATAAGAATGTAACCTCTGATAATAATGTTAGTCAGAGTGGATACTCAAGAGGGGGGGGGGGTGAATTGAGTTCCAATTAAAATTTCTGTTAAAATCTTTTTATATTAAAATCCCCCAAATTAAAACAGCCCAGTCAATTAAGGTAGTAGAGATATAAGTGAGTTATTGTTCAACAGGTTACTAAAAGGTTAATTACTCTTCAGTTGTATCAGTATGAGAACTAATTCGACTTTTGAAACAAATTTACTAAAAAAATCAGATATACACACTAACCAGAACTAACTATCAAAGTGAATATACAAACATATTTCTGTATTTGAAAATATACACAGAGGATAGATGTTAAACAGAGTAAAGAAAAGATGAACAAAAAAAATTTAAACACGAGGTTCAGTCTTAAGTCAAGACATATTCCTCTCCACTTGGTGATCACCTGCCACCAAGAAGTTATATTAAAAAGTGGTACACAACTTGTATTGGGATTTAAAACAACATTCACAAATTGTCCAGGTTTTGAAACCTCTACCATAGTTCTACGTTGGAAAATAAACATCCAAGCCACACCGGGCTTCTTCCACAGTTATATGTGGGAAACAAAAATAAAGAAATTTTAGAATGGGGATTTTCAGTTTGCCTCAGTTCATGTACAAGAGTCAGTGTGTGTAACCTACACACTGTTAACAAATGTAAAGTATTTAAACTCAGTAGAGCTAAAGATAGTGGGGATGAGTTTAGAATGCTCTGATGTTTTGGAAGATCAGATCTGGACTCGTTGGAGTGAATGAGATTATGTTCTGGTCCTTCTATGCTGGTTGACTCCAAAACAGAGTGTCGCAACATTCAGGTTATGACTTCCAGATTTAGAGATGATCAGATTTTTGGATGTTAAGCTCTTTTCTGCAAACCACAATATATTGAAGAAGATTATTTCAATAGATTTTCATGAGGGTCAATGTTCTTCTGAATGAGTTCTTTAGTGTTCTCTTCTTCTTTCTAGTATTCGTTTTCTACTTTTGTGTCTCTCCTGTATCCTTTTAATATTCTGTTGTTCTCTTGTTTTTCTTTTTTTTCTTTTCAGTAGAGGCTGACAAGAGAAATGTTTTCCTCGTACATCATTCTATCTCCTGATATCCCTACAAATAACATTAAATAATGTCAGGTGCATTAATTTTTCCAGACATGACCGTTATAATAGTATTAATAAAATTGGTAATGGAATGAATAATATATCATTTGGCTGATAGCAGATGCATGTCACATGGTAGACTTCAACTATGGTCTTTTCAACTGTTGACATCATCAGTAGATTATTCAACTGTGAACTTCAATGGTAGGCTCTTTGACTATTGGCTTGTAAAGGTGAACTTTGTGCTTAGTGGATGTCCTGTAACAGTAGTTGTTTACTCGTTGTAACACTGGATCCTTATCAGTAAACTCCATCTGTAGGCTCAACAATAGACCTTTAATAGTACACTTCTAATCGATAGTTCTGTAACATTTGACTACTTCAACTATACCCTATCCAACTGCATACTTGAACAGTGATGTTCTCAACCAAAGACTTGAGAAAGATTCTGACAATGGACTTCTAACAAAAACCTTGTCACAACAATGAACTTGTTATAGTAACTCTTTTTCTGTGAGCTTTGATAAGGATATCATCGGTAAACTTGTGATAGTAACCTTGTACTGGTAGCTTCCAGCAGTGTCTGTAAATCATCAACAATGATCTTCTAGCATCAGTGACTTAGAGTTATAGTAAGCTATAATACTGACTTTGAACAGAAGGCTATTACTAGTAGCCTTTAACAGTGAACATATTTTTAGATAAATTTTGACTTTAAGTTGATGCAGAAAAGTCATGTGTCATAAGAATATATATTTTTGATAATAATATAATTGTATATATAGATTAAAAAGATTAATGACTGACTTAATATATTATAATCAATATTTAAACATGATTTGGGATTATCAAAATATGTGAGTCTAGCAAGTTTTATATCCCCACTTTACATTACAATTGAAATGGGAATCTTGAGTAGATAGTGGTTTTTTCTTTTAATAATAGATTCAAAATATTTGTATTACACTCCAGAAAGTAGAACATAGTATGGAATTTTTTAGATTTATATTATTTATATTTGATAGTACATCTCAATCATACCACATACGGTGCAATTGGTAGTGTGAAAAAATATGATGTCATCAGGTGAGGAATTTCTTTGTGATGAGTCATGATGTATAGTATGTTTTGGATTATTCTCTTATGGTTCTAGAATTTCCAATTCCCTCAGATCTAAATTTTCTTTGGTGGATGATTGAAAGAAAATGTTATTTTGTTGCTGGTATATGATAATTTTCTTGTCCCATATTATGCAATCATATTTTTCTATCTAATATGATATGTATCTATTTGGAATATGAATAGTTTTATTTCAATTGTGTATATAAAAATGTGTTGGAAAATATTTATAATCTATTTTCAAGTTCTATATAAAATAATCAATGTTCTCCAAAAGGAATTTTGATTTTTTATGAAAATAAACCATTTTTTATTTTAACATTGAAATTCTTGGAAGAGAATAATTTTATATATTGTATTTCATACCTTAATTTTATGTATATTATATTTTTAAAGGTAGTGAATAGGGAAAATACTATTCATACATTCCTCCTTAGTTTTAGTACTCACACATATTTTCAAATTTTTTTGTAGGCCTCTTATTGGTTTCAATAACCATTGGTTGTTGTTGGTTTTGATATTAGATTGTGACCCTCCAGGTCACATGGAGATTTTTTCTGTTTTCAAGTGCAGTTTGGTTTTTTGTTCATCTAGTTGTATTTTAAATGATGTAAAAGGATTTTCAATTTATATATTTATTCATTTTGGGATTCTCTTTTTGTTCCCATTGTTATGTTAATTTATCTTCATATTAGGTGATATCCTTCGTTTGGTTAATATATTGATTTCAAAAACATTTTTATTTGATGTGAGGATCAATACAACCACTCATATTTTTCAATGGATCGACTATGGTGACCGGTTCAGGGTTGACCAGGGTTGTTTTTTTTAAACAATTGTGTCAGAGAAGATTGATTTTTAGGGGACCTTGTTTTCATATCAACCTTTTGTATTTTGGATGTCATGGTTAGTGGAGTAGGACTATTGGGTTTTGGTGTATAGATCTTTCGTAGTGTGTGACTAACTCCATATGAACCGAACCTTGAGTTTCCAAAATATGGAAGATTTTTTAATGTGGTTCTAATGGTATTTTTATCGTTGGGATAAAAAAATAGTGTTTGGGCAATTCTCTCAGTGAGATCATGGGGCTTGGAAATCCATGACGATCTAGGGTCAGGGTTTTAGAATACCCATTATGGTAGTGGTGTATTCGACATATGGCTTCCAACCAAATGGCCAAGTCATAAATCACAACTATTTTCAACCTTGTGATTTGATTTAGGTCTTCCTTGGTAGTGGAATGTTTTTTAACCATTGGTTTGATTTTTGAAAAATAGGATTTAATGTACAGATGGTTTGGTTTTGGGACGTTGAAAAGTGTGTCTTATATTTTTATTGAACAAATAATTAAAAGATGGATTTTTATAAAATTATTTTTTGGTAAAATGTGGATAGGTTTATCGATGTTGGATTTCTATAATGAAAACACGGGGTTTACCAAAATCAGTTGTTTAAAATATTATGTTTGTTTTATAATTATATTAAATGACAATAACTATGTTTTTCATCAAATAAATTTTTAATAAATATTTTTTTTGCACTGATATATTTGATTAAATGGTATGAATTTGATTTTTTATGGAATCCATGGCATTTTATTTTGATCACGATAAAACATATTGATGTGAAATGTTTGTAAATTTTCATAACTTGGTGGTCAATGATATTTTGAAATGTTTTTAATTTTTGAAATGGTAATGATTTTTTACCTTTATAATTTCCATTGATAATCACATATATGGATGTTTATGAATAAATGGATGGTTAATAGAAAGGTCTCATGAGTTCCTAGAATGGAATGAGTATATGAGTTCTTAAGGTGGCACATTAATGTGCATGTGTGAGGATCCATGGAATAACATCGGTGAGTGTGTAATCTACCATGATATCCTTATTTCAAAAATTAATTTTAAAAGGTAAATTTTTATTTTATTAGAATAATTGTTTTTGGGAATTAATTATTAGTGATTTGGAAGTGTTTCTTATATAGAGCTTTTGAGTTTCATAACTCTTTTTTATGAGTTAATTTTGATTGGGTTCTAGGATTTCATATCGATAATTGCTTTTACAAACTTGAGATTCGTTGGATATTTGGGGTGTGGCTATGGGTTGTTCCCCATTAAGAGACATTATAGTTGATCAACATAATGAATTCCTTATTTAGTTCTAAAATAAGATTCCACTCTTTTTTTGTCTATAGGATACTCTCCTTGAGGAAGAGTAAATATGGAAATTGAAAGGATAATAAGTCTCCTTTTTTGGAGTAATTGAAGTTTATGTTCTATAACTTTATGCTTAAAGGGATGGCTTGGAAGTTGTGGATTTTAGTGTCTTGAACCAAGCCGCCAGAAGACCTTACTTGGGAGATCTTCAAGGAATCATTCATTCATCATTATTTCACTAGGGTTATAATGGCATGGAAGGTTATAGAGATGTATTTTCATTAATAAGGTGATAGATTTTTTTGAGTAATTTTTTCATTTTTAGGATCTGAATCCTTACATTATGAATTGGGATGTCATTGATTACTTAAAGACTCAATGTATTGAGAGTGGTATTCATCAAAAATTGTTGATTTATGTATCAGAGTTCAGTTTAATCTCATTTTCCAGTGTGGAGGGGTAAAAACACCAGGTTGAGGTTATGTTATAAGGAGTGCGTGAGGAATCCATACATAATATAGACTCAAGATGTATTTAATAGATTAGTATTAAGGATAAGGATAATTGACCTAAATATATTTATGTTGATCATGGTATTAAAAGTACTATTGATCTACATTAGTTTCTTCCTAGTACATGATATTGATGGGTCATCAGTATGGAAAGATAGATCATAATAAGATATTTTATCCAAGTTCTCTAAATACCTTTCCTTATTGAATACTTCAATTTCACAAGTTGTGGTAAAATTGGATTGTTTCAAGGAAGAAGTGTTGTGACAATTGTCAATATTGGGGTGCTGTTCTGGGAAAATAATAAAATCCCTTGCTATGAATATAATGTTTTTTGAAATGGTTTCATTTGGTTGTTATTTTATTTAATAATTCACTTTCTGATTGTAAAAGTGGATTTTGTGGATATTCTATGATATTATATTTAAATGTATGAATGTTTTTACATTAGAATTTTTTTACCATCATGAGAAGAGGTGTATTCTATTATGGTTCTAGAATATGTGTTTTCTTGTTTAACGTGAAAAAAGGATGAGTTTGTTTAACCTTTAAATCCCATTTCGATTGAAATAATGAGTTCATGATAGAGATTATCATCTATTGATTATGAGGCAATAAATTAATCATAATATTATGTACCCTATTATCAGTACCAGATTGATTATTTTACATATGAATATATCAGGGAGATTAAGGCCTTTAACCTAGATCTGGTTATTGGTGCTCAAATGGGGACAAATTTTTTTTCACTAGGGTAATATTTTCATTGTTGTATGTCCCATTTTTTTCACAATGCATAGCGCCTCAATTTCCTCATTATAGTATTTTTGGTTTGGAAGTTAGACATTGGTTGTGGGAAATCACGGTATTATAAATATCTTATTATTCTAGTGGTGTGTATTTTTGTATGAAAATATTTTATTAGTTGTTCTTGTGTGTTTTCCCATGTTTTTTTGTAACTTGGTTTGGAGTTTAAATAACCAGGACCACTTCTGATGGGCTTGTTGGTAGTGTGGAGTGTGCTTTCCTGATTTGTTTCTCCATGTCAGTGTATGATATATGTTTTAGGGTTTTCAACCATTTATAGTCAGGGACCCACATTGGGTCTTCATAGGTTTTCTTAGGAAATTAACCAATTCTTTTTTATTTATAATTATTGGGAGTCCATTCTAGACTCTATTTTTGGTAATTCAGTTTGGTTTTTGATGTTGGACTAGTAGGAGGTGGATTATTTTTTATGTTGTTGAACTTTGAGTTCCCCTCCATTTGGGAGAACATTGTGATTTTTTAGAAATGTGGTCATATCCCTCTATAGTGTTACATGGAGTAGTTATGGATCATTGGATCAATTTTTATAAGAGACTTATGTTCCATTTAGTGGTGGTTGATGTGTCCATGGTATGAGATTGTGGATAATGTGGTTACGGGAATCCATTTTACTTGATCGATCAACTGAGAAACATTGTGGTTTTATGGGGTTATAAATAGAAATTATAGGGTGAAATTTAAACAATGTATTTATTTTTATGTCATTTTTTATAATTAATAATTTAGGAATTGTCTTTTCTCTGGAATTTTTGCGGTGATGGTTTTTAATAGTGTATGTGATTGTATGAATATTTTTATACCCTTGATTATTCCTTCATTTCCTTGTGATTTTTCAGTAAAAATTGTATATTTTGTGATTGAAAGTTAGTGGAGCATAATTAGAACACAGTTTTTGGAGACCATTCACCGTTTCCCAGGAAACCATATGACCAATTTCATTTTTCGATAGTGGAGACAAGAACTATTGTCGCATGCTTTGGAAAACCCTGTGGTATAACCATTCATAATATTCTTATTTGATAATGAGGGATGCATGGTTGCTGCACAATTTGGAAAACCATTTTGGAAAACCATGTGCATTACCGTGGTCATTAAAATACATAATATGACCCATATAACCTCTCTTTGTATTAAGAACAAAAAAACATCGTCCCTCCTCATTGTGTTTTAGGCTATATGGGAGACTCCCCCATATTCCCCATTCCACTCCTCATATCCCATGGTATGGATCTAGTGATTCATAAATTTTTTGGTTGAATATTCAAGGAAATATCTTATTCATATACCTCCGTCATTTATTTTATCTTATGTTCTTCTTCTCACTTGGTCATGTGGATCTAGTGTTCATCTTTTCATTGGTTTCTGTTGAGGGATTTGTATTTTTATGGGTTCTTTTGGTTCTTATTTCCCATTGGAACTTTTTTGGATTAGTTTTTAGTGGAAATTATTGATGTGATGTTTATTTGAGGTTTTTTTCCATTTGTAAATTCCCTATTAAATATAAGAATCATTGGTTTCATACATTTGGAAGCTTTAAAATATGTTATATAGTGATGTGTGATATTTGGAATATTTTTGAACGTGAAATGAGTTGGTTTTCTTTAATTGATTGAATAATATGAAATTTTCAATAACGGGATGCATGAAAACTATTTGACAAAATTCTTAGTTTTCTTTTTCATGTGATTTTTTGTTTTTTAAATAATAGTGTGGACTTGGATATTATTTTTTTATTGTTTAAATTGTGTTTTTGGTTTCCAAAATGGTTTTCTAAATTGTTTTGGACTTGGAAGTGTTGTGGAATTGGATCATGATAATGGTTTAGTATTTTATTTATGTGTGTAATTTTTGTTCATTTTGATAAATTTTTTATTTGTGTTTGAAAAAGTAGTTTCACATCATAAATTATTTTTTTAAATTGGTTGTGAAATGTAAAATGGAATGTTTTCATATTTTACAAAAGATATATTTGGATCATTAAAAAATGTTGTTTTATGAAGACTGTTTGAGGATTATTGGGTGTATTTGTGAAAATGAGATAGCTTTAAAAATATACTTGGATAATACTCAATCCCAATTTATGTTTAATGGATGGGATTTACTTGATTAGTATTCCATATATTCAATTTATTTTGAATAGATGGTACATCATCACTGTATAGTCCTCTTTATCCATTTAAATCGGACATAATGGAGATCCTCTGTGTGGAAACCACTGATATCATTGTGTTGTAAGGTTAGGAATTTATCCATGGGGTGTCCTAAGAGTTTATTGTGATTTTATTATATATATATATATATATATATATATCTGTGTGTGTGTGTGATTAGATTATCAGTTGGCATTGTTGGATTACCCCCACTTTACATTACTCATGACATTGGAACCATGTATAGCTATATAATTTTAGTGTATAATTATTATAATATCTTAGGATTACACTCTAGATAGTGTAACATAGAATTGAATTCATTTTTTTGTTTTATTTCTATGGGATAGGAACCCTCCATCCGACAATATATGGTTTTATCACTAATATGGGGTAAATTTGATGTCATCGGGTAATAAATTCCTTTAGTATGAGTCCTGATTTATAGTTTGTTTTAAATTATTACCCTAAACTCCCAGTATTTCTCATTTCTCTTAGCACTTCATTTTTTGTGTAATATGATTTAGTTTCACTATGGGTAAGTTATTATTTTGTGGTTATTTCCATTTTCCACATTATGTTTTCATTGTTGGTGTTCCAATATGTGGTTTATTTCATTGTGAAGTTATGGGTAGGATTTCGAAGGATTATGAAATCATGTTTTGGAATTTTTTTAAACACTTTTTTCCTATTCTAAAAAAATATATCAACTTTTTCCTTAAATTCTATGGTTTTTTTCTTGGAATAGATTCTAGATTTGGAATAAAAAGAAAAATGGACTATGTTTTTTTTAATGTTCAAATTTTAGGAAAATATAAATTTTTAAAATTGTATTAAAACCTGAAATTTATGTATATTTTATTTTTAAAGGTCATGACTCATTAATTGATTATACATGTGTTAAAAATGAGTTTTGATACTCACCCCAATAGTTATTTCATTTGTTTATCATTCGTTGAAGGTATCCAACTAATTTTCATCATCATGGGAGAGGGTTGGTTTTAGTATTGGAGATTGAAACTAAGGGTAACCATGATATGTTATTATTATCAGGTGATGTTTTGTTTTTTTATCAGGTTGCTATATTTTTATCACTATAAAATGACGATCAGTTTCACTATTCATTCATTTTTTGGATGCTTTGTTTATTAACTATGTTATATTTATTTATTTTCATATCAGGAAAACTAATTACCTTAGTTAATCTATTGATAAATCCAACTAGTTTCTATCTCATGTGGATTAGGAATGCCTCCAAAGCCTTGCCATATATCATCTTGGGTGATGTGTTCGGGAGTCGACTAGTGTTGGTTAATGATTAGAGAAAGGAATTTCAAGGAAGTATTTTTAAGAATTATTATATTAAAAATAATATCCTCATATTAAATAGGTGAATCTATCTGTGAATGATTACGTAGATAAATTCATAAATTTAGTACTTATTTCCCAATGTTGTTGCTAGTGTATAATTGAAGACATGTATTTTTTGAATTCGGGGGGGGGGGGGATAGATTTTCTTGAATATTAATGTGATTTCTATAACAGATTATAAAAAGATAGATAGTATAGTGATTTTGGTAGAAAGGGAAACCTCAAGAGATTTGATATGGGTGCCTCCCATTCATTTAGGGATTCATCTGCTATTGATTTGGTGGAGTTCAATGATGAGATGTTTCACTCAATTGTGAATAATCAATGATTCCAGGTCCAATATCAAGACATTAACTATATATCATGTTCGATAAATAATGATATATATGAGTAAAAAGGTGTTATAATTGTGATTGATGTGTATTTATATGAAATAATCATAAGTATGGATTAGTTTACAACGTTCAATGACTTTATCACTTGTTAGAAATGAATAGTTAGTTTCACTACTGAGGATGGTATCAAGAATCTCTTATGATTATATATTAATGTAAAAAATGGTGCAATATGAATTTTGGCACAAAAATTCATAACAATTTCATATCAATTGGATGCATTGACCATTTCATCAGTGGAAGATATCGATAATAGCTAATTTTAAATATTTTTTAGTAGTATCCGAATGTTATTCCAGAACGTTGATCATGGTTTCCGTCCACATGTAAAGTAGAGTTTACAACTGTAATCTACCCTCAAAAAATTATTATATCAATTAAAACTACTTTAATATTACCTTAGGAATTATGGGAATTGAAATATTAGTTGGAATAGCTAGAAAGAAAATGGTTCATTCATCCTAGTATGTCTCCAAGTGCCGAATTTATCTTTATTGTTAGAAATGTTAATGGATCATTTTTTATGTGTTTAGATTAACAAAATAAAAAAACTATTTATAGAATTTTTATCCACATCCATGCATTGATGATCTATATGATCAATTGAGGGGATCCCAATGGTTCTCTAAAATTGACCTACATTTGGGATATCACTAATTTTGTGCTTGGATGTATGATATTCTAAAGAAGTCTTTCAAGAGTAGATATGTCCATTATGAATATGTGGTTATGAATTTATATCTAAATAATACACCAGTGTTTATTATAGAATTGATGAAGTGAATAGTTCAGAAATATATGTATTCTTTTATGGTGGTGTTAGTGGATGACATAATTGTGTATTTAGGGACATGGGTTTAGGATGATAACCACATGAACATAGTTTTGGTAGTTATAAGAGATCATCATTACTATGTAAAATTATGAAAGTGTTAGTTTTTTTGATTCAATAGGTACATTTCTTTCTACATATAATCTCAGAATTATGTGTTTCTATGGATATATAAATAATTGATTTTTCTATATCAAACAAACCAAAAATAATTTCTTTGAGAAATTAATTTTTTGTTATCTTGGAAGTTGTAATAATTCGTTATTCCGGATTCTTCATGCCTAGTCTCACCAATTAAAACTGTGACTAGGATAAAGATTCTATCTAACTAAATATTTTTGGACAGTAGTCTTTTCCAAATGTTAATGTTCTCATTATATCCGCACCAATATTGAAATTACTGGAATCCATATAAGGGTATGTGGCGTATTGTGATGCATCAAAATATGGGCTGGGTTGTGTACTTTTTCAGGGAGATAATTCTATAAATAATGGAACATAAAATTTTTGGTTTCATGATAGTAACATACCAGTACCCGATTTTTTAATAGCTATTATAGTTTATTATTTGATGACTTTACATCATTACATTTTCATTAAGAGTGTAATGGGTTTAATGATTTTTTTGATAATGAAAAATATTTCCTTAGAAATGTAATTGATTATCAGTCAAATAAGATGGATGATGTACCTAAAAATGTTCGACATTGACTTGATTTATTCATCAAGAAAATCTAATTAAGTGGAAGATTCATTAAGGAGAAAGAAATATGATTGGATGAAAAAAGTGGCTTCAGACCATTCGATATTGATGTACATGATATCTGGAATGAAAATAGAGAGTGGAGACAAAGATTGTGGAGTGGATTGCTATCCAACTTATATTTCTCTTGATTTGATTGTAACCCTTATATAGTTACAAAAATCTTATTTATAATGTGTTTTAATAAAGTTAATAAAAAATGATGGGGAGACCATTGATGGATGGAATATGGATGGGAGTACAGTTTGTTGTTTCATGGTCAGATGGTTATACATATGGATTTTAAGAACTAAATTCATCATGTATACCACCATTCAAGAGTATCTATTCATCATACAGTACAAAATATTCATAAGTCATTGAAATAAAACTTTTTGTGGGTTTTCATGAAAAGAAAGGATTATGAGTAGTTTCATATATGCCACACATATTAGCAAGTTATGGAAGAGATCCAATTACTAGAATTTATATTATAGTATTGGCCTATTACTATATAGAAATGGGAGAATATTTCCATGGATTTTGTAATAAATCTCTCATGGATGGTATGGATACATGATTGCATATATTGCATAGTGAATCAACTAACAATTTCATCTCATTTCATTCATATTCAAGAGTCTCATATGGTTGAGGGGTTTTTTAAAATAGATATATCTATGAATTTGTACTGATGTATGGTGTACTAATTTTTGTTAGTTTCAAATAGATATTTATTGTTTGTGTATCATTTAGCAATCCCTTAGGACTTCGTTGAGAATGAATATGATGTAGTAGCCTTAGATGAATGGGAAATATGAAAGGATGTTATAAATTTTAGAATAAAATATGTGGTCTTGTGTAATTGATTTTGGTGGCTCATTGGAGGAGAAATTATCAATAGTTTAATTATCTTATTAGATAAATTTTCAAGACTCAATTCATATATATCCTTTTAATAAGTTCTATAGTAATCCTTATCCTTCACCCCATTTTTGGGTAGAAATTGGCGAGACATCACAAGTTGGGATAAGAATTGAATAAGAAACAATATAAAAGATTAGTTGATCATTAAAAGGATTGATACATTTCTAAGTTTCCAGAAATAATATTTCATTCATCATCAAACATTGTTGTTGTGGGAGGTGAGTGCTCACATGTTTATGAGAATATCTACATGGATTGGGAATCTAATTTTATGTATTCATGGATATTTATTTCATTAGTACATATGCCCTTTGATATTATTGAATGGATTAGCGAGGTGGAATATCAGTTGGTTTTTCCACCACAATTATATTTAGTGAATAATATGTTTTATATATCTCAATTGAAGAAGTATCAGCATTATCACTACCTTGTGATTTTTTGGGAACATGTTGACCTAGATCTATATGTTTCACTTGTTCAAATGTTGATATAGATTTCGGATAGGCATGATAAACTTGAACATGGGAAAATCAATGTTACAGTGAGAGTTTTTTGGAAATATTGATGTATTTTTTAATAAAAATTTGAAAAAGTGGATGAAATGGTTGAAAAATCATGTAAGATCTATCATGGAAATAATGGTTTTCTAATTTATTGGGATAAAAATTCCAATTTTGGGGGTAATGTAGCACCCCCATATTCATGTATATAAACATTCATTTTTTATTTTTATGTAGGTAATATTTTCGGGAGATGTTTGGGAGGTTTAAACGAATTTTTGAAATGTATTTTGGGATTTTCCTGAAGTGATCTATTCTAGAAAAATTATTATATATCTTGAATCTCTTATAGGAAACTATGGAAAGAGAGGTAGTGATCCCTTTAAAGTAACATGCTAAGGCGCACCATTTGATTAAACCAGGTGGAGACCTAGCTATAACCCTGAAATGTTGAATTGGGGGAATTTAATTATTTTTAAATAGTTTTCTAACTGTGTGATCCATCCATGTGAAGGGTTATGGGATGCAGCGGATGGTTCATAGTTGACCATAGTTTTCCAAAAGTTCAAACACAACTATTCACAATTTACAAAAAGATTATAAAAAAGTAGATCTCACATGTTTCATATATTATCCATTCTTTCTTCCACCATTTCAAACCTAACATAGTTTTCCTCATCCCAAAGTTTGTGGAGACCTTTTAATTCTATGTTGGAGTGAATAATTGGAAAATATTGTGGACATAAATGACAAAGTTTATTGTAAGTATAAGTTCTTTTTTAGTTTTCTTATATACACACTTCTTTTATATATTGGATTCATATATCCACTGTTTGGGAGATATTTCAATGACAGTTGATTCCAATCATGATTTTCTATGGTTATGTTGAAGTTATGGATCATGATCTAAGGTATTTTTGAGGGAATTAACCTAGTTCAATTGAAGAATAAGGTATGTTATTTTTATTCTCCATAATTTTTTATATAGGTGGCTTCACTATTTACAGTTTCTACTATTAGAAGAATCATTGGATTCAAATTATTAAAAAAAGGGAATTGAATGTGAACTTGTTGTGAATTGATTAATAGAATACCCCTATAGTAGTGATTATGTGGAAATGGGCTGTCATGAAAAGTAATTTTTTGGGGTGTTAAAATTATGAATTTAAATACGGGGTGGTTTGATTAATATAAAATTGATTCAATAAAAGGTATTATTTATTGAAATTATTTTAAATGTTTTGAAGGAAATGTTTTAAATAAAATTTAATGATTTAAATAAATGGAGTGAAAATGTTTATTTGGAATGGTTATGAAATAATTTATTGGTGTTTTTTCATTTTCCTTGATGTAACCATGTGGAAGGGGCATGTGCCATTATGTCACTAGAATATGTTTAATTTTGGATTACATGGAAGATAGATGATAGGCCACCCATGTGTAATAAACTATCACATTAAAATTCAAGTGTGGATCTGTGGTTTTGTAGAGTATAATGGGTTATTTCCAAATGTATTTCTAAAATGGTTTGAAAGGCATGGTAGGTTTTATTCATGTAAAGAATATTTTTAAAGTGTATTCTCATGAATTAAACATTTTAATCGTTTTTAGATAAATTTATTCATGTAAATGTTTTTATATAAAATTTAAAACATTATCTAACATAGTGGCAAGAGTAGGGAATGAATATTTGGGAAACCTACTAAGTATCAATACCCACCCCTTCCTTTTCCATTTACATAATTATGTATACATTTTTTAACAAGAAATTGGTAAATTAAATGTGTCTCAATTCTTTATTATTAATCATTTTGTTATTGGTTGGATTGTGGATTTCAAACATGAAGCATATTGGGAGATGTGCTGTTATTTCATTTCCGTATATTATATTTCTATTTTAGTCTAGTAAAATATTTTATTCTAAATTTTAGTTAGGTATTGTTGACTATTGATATTACTTTGAGTTGTATTACACTATAATCAAGCATAATATAGTTGTTTTAGTTATTTTATGATTTTTTTGGGGATATGATATTTTCAATTGGGAAGTAATACCCCAAAAATATTGAAGCACCTATAATTTAATTCCATCCTTTCATCTGTTGGGGGTAACATAAATCCAGGTAACATACTTCCTTCATCTCAAGTTGGTGATGAGGGTCATGATGATACACCAATATACACGATCTATAGTTTTTATCAATTTATATATAAGTGGAAATGGATTTAGGATATGAAATCTACATAATAACTATTCAAAATACGATAGATACTATATGAATTATATAAAACAAATTAAGAATAATTGAATAGGTTGAAAAAGAAATAACACAAAAAACACAAGTTTAAGAATTATACATTATATTCAGAGATACTCTTTATGTTTGTAAATAATTAATTCAGAAGTGGTTTTCCTATACAAATCATGGAAACTATGTATTGGTGGGGGTGAATATAATATATGTTGGTAGTTCAGTGATGATGAAAACAGTTTCAAAAGTGTGATGAGGATATGATAGGAGGTTCGTTTCATTATGTGTAAGATATGTGACAGATGAAATTTTTAAAATAAATATGGAGTTTACACATATTAAACATGATAATAGCTTAATAATATTTCATTATAAAAAACATATTATATAAAAAATATTTATTGTAATGAAATATGTATTTGATACTTCTCAATTCATTTTGACCCTTGTCATATTTATATTAATCTCTAGTAACCCCGTACTAACCTCAACATTGGTAATTATAGTTTTTAATTTATAATTCTCATTTTGAAAAAAAATAAGTTGACCATTTTACACAATAGTAATAATTTTTAAAAAAATTAAATCATTTTTCGAAATTACAGTTACAATTTTATATAAATATAATATAAAATTAACGCTAATGTATCCCTAAAAATAAAAAATTTCGAATTGAAATTTTTTATATGTAGAAATTGTTTCAATAAAAAAATCATTATTAAATTTATTTAAATGAAATTAATTATATTTATAAATATATATTTTTTTCTAATGATACATTTGAAACCATCAAAAAATAAATTGGGGCTTGTAAATTATTTAATGATAAATAATCTTTTATCAAAAATCATAATTTATTCTTTTGCGAAAAAATGAATCATTGCTAAAAAATAAAAAAAATCTCCCAAAGATAATTTCTCAAGTATATTTCAAAAATGAATTTATTTTTTTCAAAAAAAAGTAGAAAAATTAAGATAAATTACATTAAATATTTTTTTTCAAAAAACATAATAAAAACATGGATTGAGGAAAAAATATTTTCACAATATATAAATATTGTAAAAAAATAATGTGATATTGTTATAAATATGTTTTCAAAATTGAATATTTTTATACACAAATTTTGAATTATTTTATTCTTATTCATGCCACTATAGTATATTGGGGTTCGTTAAAACATGATATAATATTTAATATAAGATATCAAATAAATTAAATTTATTTGAAAATAATTCATAAATTATCATTGTCATACAACCCAAATTATTTTGATTCATTTATGATAATTTTTTCCTCTAAAAATAAGGTGAAATCTATTGTGAAAACATGAATTATAATTTCATTACATAATAGTTTTACAATTAGCATTTGTGACATATAGTTAATTGAAGGGATATTTATATAACTAGGACGAATTTTATTCAGTAATATAAGAATATAATCAATGTAATTTTTAGATATTTCAGAAAATATTTTCCCCAAATATAGCCACTATATAAGTTGCATCATTAAAATTTAACGAGATAGTCAATAATTTTTTGTGTTATTATCATTGATCAATTTTTTCAAATACTCAACTTTATCATATTCAGTATATGAATAATGTGAGATCATATCATTATCCTCTTACGAAGGCATACATTTTTTATCTGGATGATCAATAAATGAAAATTGACCAAATACCAAATTATTCATTCCACTAATTTCATTTTGATCATGTATTACCTTATATTCTCCTTCAACATAATTAAAAAACCATTCATGATATTTTTATTCAATTTTGTTATTATAGTATATAAATTATTCCAGAATTAATTGTGTTGCTCTAATATAATTAAATCATGAATAGTTTATAATAACCTAATCTGAATCCTTGTTAAATGTAAAATACAAAAACAATCCATCATATTTTTCAACTCGGTTTATATCTGATCAATAACACACAACCACCATCTATCCATTATATTTAAAACATTATGATACATTAATTTCTATATATAATACAATATGAGATAATTCTTGATTTCTATGAATTATATGAATACAAATTATCATAAAATTTTGAATCACCATCTAAATACATGTGTTTTTGTCATTTATCATGCCATATCAAATCTATCTAGTCCATTTTGTTCTATCTCATGTTTATTTTATTGATTGTATGTTTGTTAGGTTTAAAAACATATATATACACAGACACATATATATATTAATGGCTTATTATATATATTGATCTAATTCAAATAATTTCTAATATAACACATTCAATTTTGTTAATTTTTTTTACATTTCATCAGTTTAGCATAGTGTAGATTATTTAGGTATCAGTTCTGTTTGGAAAAATTATTATTGATTAGTTTTGTTATATTTTGGTTGGATTTATTCTATTCTGTATATGATGGGTTAATGTGATTCATACTGGCTCAATTAAATTGTATCTGATTTGAATCATTTCATTATTATATTTAAAATAAATCATTTTTGTTGAATTATTTTTGAATGGGTTATAATTCGGGTTTTTTCATTTACTAATATAATTATCATGTTCTAATACAACTAGTTTGTTTATTATGTTTATTTTAATTAATTATTTTTTGATTACTATTGTCATGAATCCATGTTATTCAAATATTAATGGATTTAGTGATACCCAAAGTATACGTCGTGTTATCAACAATATGTGCTTATTCAAAAGAAAGAGAGTTATGATCAAATATAGTCAATTTTTTGTTTTATCAATAATAAAAGGTTCAACATAAGATGATTCCAACAAATTTATTAAGGAATTTATAATGTATTTCCATTTAATCACTTTTACATAGTTGATCAACAAGTATCATTATTTGATATTTTTACATTATTCATATGTGAATGAAAAAAATGATTATTCTAAAAATAGAATGATTCCTTTAAATCAATGTATAATGTAAAAGACAAAAAATATGATAATTGTAGAATAACATGATATTGAAATCCTAATAGAATTAAAATGAGGGGTCTAACTCACATGAATGATTCAATATGGAAAAAGTATATTTCAGTGTTATGATATTAGAAAACACATAAAACTTTCTAATTGGAATCATAAATTTTGAATTTACTTGAAAATATATTTTGATAAAGTAAAAAATTAATGACATCACTTAATCAAGGCTAATTAATTGTCATGGAAACAATTTTTATAGATACAGTTGAATAGTATTGGGATCTACTTTAAGAATATATATTTTAACTGATATAACATATAATAATTATAAATATAGTAGAAGAAATAAATTGACACTAACTAATAGAAGCATGATGATATTAATCTAAAAGAAAAATGCAGAATTAAAGAAACACTTTATGTGAACCAACAATGTTACCTTCAGATAAAATATTATTTAAAAAATTCATCATATTAAAAATGGATGAATATTATATATTTCTTGATAGAAGATAAATATTGAAATTAAAGAACATTGGTTTTTATTATTATATATCAAATAAATATTGTTTCAATATTTATGTGATGCATGAATAGTCTCTTTTGTGAATTGTAGGTCTGATTGTTTGCATCTAAAATTAATGGGGAATTCCATAGTCATAAAACATAGTCATATCATTAGCAATAATAATGCCCCATATTCAAATAAAAATCTTAATAAAATAATTTTATTTTATAATTAGAATATTATTTTACAAATTCATATAGAAACATGATAATTATTATATTATATTTAGTATTTTTTAATCTAGGCAATGAAAATGAAGAAATAAGGGGTTAAAATTACATAAAACAGAAAAAAACCAAATCTGATTATTAATCTATGAAGATTTTGTAACATAGAGTAATTGAATAAAGATAAAAGTAGACTAAATTAAAGCCTTTGGAATATAAAAACATAACTATTAGGTTTATTTATATCAGTGTGGAAAATTGGGTCACATTAGGTGGAATATGAAGGATCCCATGGTAATTAATAAAAACAATTTTATGGAAATATCCTATAATATATACCAAATATTTATCCAAACTATTGGTAAATGGCCTTTGGTTTAGATAATATTTTTAGTTTTGTTTCATTCCAGGGTAATATATAAAACATGAAAATCTAATCTAATAAAATAAAATTCATTTATTTAAAAATTTGCAACAATTAGGTGTTGGTTCTATTTTACATTGTTCATATCGGAATTCACTATTGGGTAGTAAATTTAACTTGTAGATTGAAATTTATATTTAGAAAAGTGAATATATTAAATATACATAAGTATAAGGTGTACCTGTTTAAAATTAAATTGGGTATATAATATTGTTTTCATTAAAATATTTTCTAATTTCGTGATCAATACATAGTAAAACAATTGAAATCACATTAAATCATGAAATAATTTTACTCATACAAAAAATAAAAATATATATCATATACATGAAATGTATTAATGTTTTTTTATAAAACACACTTAAAAATGTACAACAAAAAGTATGGACCGAAATTAATTAAACATAATGAACTTTATACCAATGTATATCTCCCTTATGGAATGGATTCCACTCTATATGGTAGAAAGCCATTAAAATGATTACAAAAAAATAAATAGATCTATAACATGTAAAATGTTTCATGATGATCCACAACATGGATTATGGTTTAAAATATACAACTAAACATAAGGTAGTCTAAGCTCAACGAGTCCTCTTCCATAATTATTCATAGGATACATGATAAACAGAATGGGAAAATGTTTATTATAGTACTCATTATTATATTATAAAATATGAGAAAAATAATTTTATGAAAAAACATCAACTCTAAATATAATATAAAACATTCTTAGTGAAAAAGTTGAATAAATTGCTATTAAACTCAGTGTACATTCATGTTTAGTGGATTTTCATGATTCTTTTCCATTTATGATTATAAATCAAGTATCATAGCGAGTGTTGTAGTCAATAAGATCATAATTATGATTTCATCATTATCTCTCTGAACACATGCAGCTTAATAGAATAATTACATAATCAATGATATCATAAAAAAATACACATCATACTCTTTTATTCATTTGTAGTGAATAATTTATTTTATTGTAGACTATTCTCAATATAGCCACTGAAACATCATAATCCATAAACTGGATTACCCCGACATCTATAGAATGTATAATTAATTTAAAAATATAGTAATTGGAGTATTTTACTTAGTTATGGTACCCTTTAGTACTCATTGTCGGCTTAGAATTTCATTTTCGGTATTTCATTCTGAAGTTCATATAGTTTTACCATTAATATTACATAAATTTATTTAATTGGCATTTTTAACTATATAAAATTTTATATGGTTAAGTAAATTTTTTCTTATTGTTGATGTAGTTGTTTGAAAACATGATCCGTTTTTCATCCAAGGTATGTGGAAATCCATCTTACAATCAATGCATAATTTTTTCATGTGGTAGGATGAGGTTTTCTTGCAATCACATGATTTTATTTAAGAGGTGTATCAAAAAAATAAATTATTTTATAATAAATTCCCATGTTTCAATGAACTATCATATAATTTCATCCATCATTCAGATGACCACCTAAATTATTGACATGATTGATTGGTATAAATTAATAATGTTGTACTTATTTAAATATATTATTTATATATTATTGATTGTTACTTACATAGTTATTTTTCCCTGGAAAATAGTTTACTATGAAAAATAATAATAATTTATTACAACCCTAAAAACATTATTTTCAATCATTAAAACAATTAATTATTGGAATAAGTAAAAATTATTCCCCATTAGGATTTTATGAAATCACCGAAGGCCAAATTATCAGACAAAAATATAATTTCTTGAAATTTAAAGTAATTACTTTTATTTTTAATATAATAATATAATAATTAATAACAGTTCAAAGCTATGAAATCATCCTTTACTAGCATGTCAATTTTTTATATTTTTTCACCACAATTTGTGTTACGTAATAGAATATTAATATATATAGATAATTTAAAAATATTAACAGATTTAATTTTATAATTATAATAAAACATAGATAATTTTTTCCAGAAAAAATGTAATAATATATGGATTCCAAATTTTCACTATAATAAAGAATACATGTTCCAAATTAAGAAATGAAATGAAAATAAAAAATCAAGATCTCTATGTTTTTATCTCATTATATAATGGGAACGAGAAGGATTGGTTGATGAGGAATAAGGTTCACTATTAATGATAATCTTCAAAAAAAATGTTTTAGGTGTCCTAAAACCTGAGTATGATAAAATTAAATTTGTGGATATCTATGTATTAAAGTAATGAGAGAAGAAAAAAATGAAAATTGATCAAGAGGAGTACGAGGAATTGGTTACAACATATGAAAACTTATATTTCCATCATACATTCATGATCTGATAATCCTGGCGAACTCTCTGATAACATAGTATCTATGATGTTAAATAAAAAATTACACTACTTTCTTCCATAATTTTTTTAGAAATGGTTCAAGGACTATAATTTGTTCCTCTAAATAAGAAAATTTGGTATTAGTGGATGAATTATAAGATTTATAACCAAATTTTGTAAAATAATTTCAATTAATTTTTTTAAATATTTTTATATAATATATCACGACTATAGTGAATAGTTATATTTTGTTTCCAATCATCTTTGCCTCATTCCATACTAGATAAAAATATATTCCTAACTTTGTAGCTCAAATGCATTTTATAATATCCTTATTCATTGAAAAATCATTCATCCCAAATTACAGCTCTACATTTTTAATCATCCAAATCAATCATTCACCGACAGTGTTAACAAACACTTGTGATGTATAGGATATAGAAAAATGTGGTGAATTGGAATAAGAATCTCTACCAAATTGGTATATATATATATATCAAAAAAGTATGGGGATTCATATCCAAAATATATTCCATAATAAATATAATAAGAATATGTTGTCACTAAATTTTATTTCCCATTCTCCCAATCATACAAAAAATTACATCTTAGTATGTGTTCTTGAATGGATTAAATATCCACACGCAGTACTCTATATTTATAAACCTCAAAAATTGAGCCAAAGTAATAAAATATATGTTTTAGAATATTTATAAAAATAACTATAAACTCATTAAGAACCCCACTAGTAATATATGATTAATATGGAGGGGATGAAGGTATGCATAGGTTAGTTGTGAATGATATACCCTTATAGGATATTTATATTTTTAACTAATGTAATTGAAATCTAACAATGAATTTGGATATCTGTAAATCAAAAAAAAAACATTACCACCATATATTATAATAAAAAAGAACTATCTCGATAATCAATACCCTTCAAAGGTGTTGTAATCAAAATCATAAAAATAATGTTTTAAAAAAACATCATTCAAATGACTTTTTTCAAGGACTGCCAATTTAATGATAATTTTATAGAATTATTTTCCCAATATCCTTCTGTTCCACTAAGGATGCATTAATTATAATATGCATAAATTGAACTGTTGGTGAAACTAGGATTTCATGCCCAACATTATCACGGGATTTTCAACCATTATATTGATAATCACCATTATCACTATGATATATACCAATAATAGAATAGGGTGACTTTTCCCCATGCATGTTGGAGTATAAAATAAAAATATCTCATAATCTCCCTCCAATGTGATACTTTTAATTTACTGTTTTCATTTTTTCAATATATAAAAAAAATAAATAATTAATATATTTATACATATCATCACTATACTAAGTTGTTTTATCATTACCATATTTAGAATCATAAAGGGTTCTTTAATTTATTATTAAAAAAATGATCAGTCATTTAAAACATAAAAATAAAAACCCCCTTCATTAGAAGGATGAGATCCTTTATTTTTAGGAGGCCCATATGTCAAATTTTTACCCCTTTATAATCATATAGATTTTAGTGAAAAATTTGCACAAAATAATATGATCCTGAATATTTTACAGCCAAATCTTATTGATATATAGTCCTTAATTATTCATATTAAATCATTGAATATTCATTAAAATCACCATTTCAACATCATCGTCACTGTAATCATAAACATCACCCGATTATACCTCAAAAACATATAGCCAAATTCAATTCCATAACTAATTTTTCATCAATAAAATTGTAATGACTATTCTAACGCTACAGTCCTTCTTCAACATGATAATTATAATATAATGGATATTTATTTTTATTTATCATTTCATAAAAATTATTAGTATCAAAAACTATAAAACCCATTTCCATTCACTCATTTATGTTTTTAACTTCATTTTATTATTCAAAATTTTTGGTTAATTATTAAAAATAATGAATTTGTAGGATGCTTGTAATTATAAAATAAATTATTTTTAAAATATATTTCACAATGAATCATTTATTCTTGTAATGATATATGGATTTCCACCCCAAGTAATAGGGATAGAGCATGTGTAATCATCTCTCCTAAAATACCATGATGTGGGTATATAATGTGAAAGGTTAAAAGTTGTTTATAGTTTACATACTGTGTAAATAATAAAAACCATTTTTTCAACAAGTGGGGATGTATTTTTTTGTGTATTTTGGATATAAAAAATACCCTACCTATGATGGGGTTACATGCCATGTAATTATTCTATGGATTCATTTTATATATTATATTCTAATGATTTTAATTTAATCTAATTTTCATCCCTATCTCTATCGACCCATATTGTATCCTTTGATTTTTTTTCATATCTAATCCCTCTGGATGATCTATTTCATGATTTAATATCATTTTGGTTTCATTTTATCACTTGAGGTAAGTGGTTTCCCTATCACATCCATCTCTATCTCTCTATAATATCTTCTTGGGTTGATGGATCTAAACACATCGTTTTCGAATCATTATTATTTTTGAGTTCCTATAAATTTTATGCCTTTTTTATTGCTTGGAAATAACTGTAGTGGAAATTGCGTTTTCAAAAAAGGTAGTTTGTTATGTTTATGTTTTTTTCCAATAGAATAAATGTGAATTTATTAATTTTTAAAATTACATTCCATTGATATTTGAAAACGTATTTTTAATCACACAAGGATGTAAATTTAATTGGTATGTATTTTGTATGAAACCATAACTCCAATGGAATATTAGTTTAGGGCATATTTTAAAAATTCATAGAAAATTTGAAATTATTTTCAAACTGATTTTCATAAAATAGATTAAATTGAAATTTTAATAAAGTATAAATGATTTTTTTTTCAAAATTTTATGAATTGATGTAATACTAATGATTGTATTATTGGAATGAAATTTTCAAATTTAAATTGAAATTGGGTATATTTTATTTTGAAATAATTTTAAATAATTTGAAATTTTTTTATTTACTTATTGAGAACATGTGAGTTCAATATGTTAGTAGGTCATCTTGTAAAACCATGTTATGAATGTAACTATTTGGAATTATATTTATTTTTATAACAATAAAAATCACACTTCTTAATATATTATCCTTAATGGGTTGTTAATAAGTCATATTCAGTGGGATCTTTATGGAATTGTGTACAAATATTTTTTATGATCACATATATGAGATGTTTGAGGATCCTATTTGATAAACAATCATTTCATATGATATATGACCATGTTTTTTATTGTGACTATTTTTATATATATTTCACTGATTTAGTACTATTTCACTTATTATAAATGATTAATTTAACTGTTTTATAACTTTTCATGGCCATATTTGAAATGTATTCAACCATTTTGAAATGATAGGAATGTTTCATTAAAAAATATTTTGTTATACATACATGATTTTGTTGATTAAATTTGAAATAATTATTTTTTTATTATTTATGTCATCATATTATTTAACAATTGCTGAGACCCTACAATTATTTTTACCTAACATTTTACCTTTTCTTTATGGAGTTTTTAGATTTCCACCTTCTATATCCAAGTATAGGGAAATAAACTCTTGAAGGTGGTAGATGATATTCATTCATTGGGTTATGGAGTGATATATCCTTTAGAACATTGAGGTATATTTTATATTATTGGTTACATTGATGATTTACTTGTTGGTTTTTTTATATACCTATTTAGTTACTAGTTCTATACATATATTTAGTTTTGAGTATACTGATTTTTATCTCTAAAATCAATTGTGTTTGTTGGAATTTAGTTTGCACTTTAATATTTAAAGATAATATGTGCTAGTTACCAACCCATGCGGAATATGAATTTCCATCATGAAATGTAAGGATATGAATATTTATTAGGGTACAATATCATCAATGATGGTTCATAAAAATTAAAATCCATGGTGTCGATTTATAATTATGTCATGATTTCAGTATGTAGTTACGTTAATTTTTTTTGACTGAATATGCATTTGAAATTAGCTGCCTATCCGAATCATATTAAAATGATCCCAATGTCACATTGAGTGGTATGGGAATGGAGTAATGTTGATTTGTTATATTCATTCACATTCTTTGGATTTAAAAAGTAGATTTTGAAATCATATTTTCATATGTGATGGGGTTAATTTATTTATTTTTGTATTATATGATGGTTGATCTGAGTAATATTATGATATCTCAAATATTGTTTTTTGATGTTGTGTATCATCATTCCTCAAATAGGTCAAGATAATTGGATCAACGGGGAAGCTACTGATTAAACAAAGTGATTTAATATTCCCTTGTGCCAGAATCTTGTTGAGGTTGTTTTTTGTGGTCTCCATTCTTTAGAACATGAACATTTAACCATTCCATTTAGGATGTAGTTATGGAACCTAAAAGGGAATATTCTCACAATCTCTCTCTAAAGATCCATCAAATTTATCCACCTATTTTTCAAGGTTCCAATGATCCCCAATAGGTTGTGGTCTAGGTGGGAATGATATAAATTTATTTGATATCAATTTTAAAGTTGAATATATTATGTTAATGTAAGCTAAATTTCCGATGGATGGACATAGAAGATGTTGGTGGTACTATATATTAATATTGAAGATTATAGTGGGTTTAGAGTGGAATGAATTTACATTTATTTTCACTAACCAATTCATTATTCTGTCAATGGTGGTTATTAAGGCTATAATGTTCTCAAATCATGAGCACGCTGATATGACCATGACTGAAAATGTAAATTGTTCTCCATGCTTGTACATTTTTCACCTGAGATTGTATTGAATGAATAGATGAAATCATAATGGTTCAATTTGGGTGATTAATCTGATATTAATTCTCATGGTTCCATAAGAAATTAAACGTATTATGTTTTCATGATAGATAAGGTGTTGATGGTTTATTTTGATCTCGTTTCATTGTAAGGTTTGGAGGGAGTTCCATTTTCTATGAATGGTAGTTATTTGAGTTCAAACAAAGGGAATAAAATGTGTGATCACTCTCATGGTGAATCCTGATATAATGGTTCTACAATATCACTTATAGTTCCTAGAAATAACCATTGACTTTTTTAGTGTGGAAAGCCTTACCATTCAAATATGGATTGTATTGAGGTTCCTTTGATTTTCGGTTGTGATGTTCATTCATGAAGCATGAATATGTAATGATTTATATTTTATTATCCACATTTTTGAAGAGGATCATCAAAATAAAAAATATACTTCATTATAATTAGACAGTTCATGATATAAGGGTTACAACCATTAAATACACAATAAAACATCTTCAAAAAGTGGATGAATATCCATAGGAAGATGATATAAGTCCAATGAATTAGAGAGTTACTATCACTATAGATTCATCATTCATGGAATTACTATTTTATATTTGTTTATTATACTTTTTATATCAAATAAAATAATAAACATGATAAATATACATGTGTATATTTTTTGTAATGTGATTTATATTTCTACAACCCTCAGAATGAATAGATAGAAGGGTCTCTGTTTTTTAATGTTCATGTTTCAGAATAATATTTCTTATATTAAATTTTATATTTCTCTAATATAAATGAATACTATTGATATTATTTTTGACATGGATTCGAGAATTTATGAGAAATAAATAATTGGTTGTTATCTTCGACATGAATCTATATTCAACCTAATGATGTGTTCCAGATCATGTAGGGAGAATGAGAACTAAAGTTGGTTGAGAGTTAAGGAATCTTATCATATTACCTTATTTTGATTATGACATGAATTTAATGAGATATTGTCCCCCTAAAATTGTTATTGACATTCATGTTGTTTTTTATTCTTGAGTTGTATATTTTACCACCATTTATTATGTTATAATTTTCAACTGATTTAGTGTCTAGTACTAAGCAGGTATTATTTCCATATTACCATATAGTACCAGATGAAATGAAATAGTTTAAGGCATTATTGGAAGATCAGTTATTGAATGGATCTATACACCCAATCATGTCACCTTCGGTACTACCTATTCTCTTTACTAGGAATGATGATAGATAACATCACCTATATTTTTATTTTGGAAAAATAAAATATGAAAAAGAAATGAAAAGTTATATGTCATAACGGATTAATGAACTTTTAGAATAGATTAATGGGGATTATTATTTGTATATGATTAAACATAGATATGTTTGTCACAAATGAAGAATAAATGAGTATTACATCTAGAAACCCTCCTTTTGAAGCATATGTGGAAATTAAGAGTACATTATCATGCATTTTGGTCAAACCAATGATCTTTGCGTCTTCAAATATTCAATTAACTAGAAATTACAAAAAAAAAATTATTGACTAATTGATGTAATACATTGTATTAAAATCGTGGTTTACTTTATGTATGAGGGGGATCATTTTCATCATCTAACTAAAATTATAAAAATGATTAGAGTCACAGATTAATGAAAATATAACAAATTTTTTGTATAGATTCATGAACTAATGATCAGGTGACATGTGGCCTCTGAATATTATATATTAATTGTTCCTAAGAAATTGAAAGCTCTTATAACAAGGTAGAAACCATATATTGTTTTCAAGATTAACGTATTCTTAGGTATTTATATATATTATTAGTTGTTCAAAAATAATTTCTAGAAGTTTCTTTCATGGATGACCACTCTAAAAAAAGGAAGTACTATTTCCATAGGATAGGAAATATAAGATACCATTTATTGACATGAAAATATTTCTATGTTATGTGTCTAATTTTTATATCCCATAGACTGAGAAGGGATATGTGGTCTTATTTGATGCGTCATGATTTCATTTATGATTGGTCATTATCTATGGTGATAATGTTGCATCTTAGGGATCTTGATAACATAGGACCCATGTGAATAATTATACAATAAATGACCTTGAAATTGTAGTTGTGATGTATTAAATTTAGAGTAGAAGACATAAAATATTTGGAGAAATGTTTACCATGTATTCACAGATCAAGGACATGAGTTATATATTCACTCAAAATAAGTTGTCACAGCCCAAAAGTCTTTGGGTGTAGTACGTGTATTATTCTGCTGTCAACATTGTTCACATCAAAGTGAAAGAGGATATCAATACAGATCCTCTAAGAAGGAAATATCAAACCCAACCAATGAATGAATCATCAGATGAGTGCAAAATGATGAATCATTTTTCATAGTTGAATGTCAGAGTGTGGGAAATATGGGATGATGATTACTTGAGTAGTGATTGGTTACCCTGTATCAATCTTTGGAATATTTTTTAGGAATATAATCTTTATGATGAATTATATAGAATTAGATACAGTCTTTATTTTGGATAGATATTTGTTGAGTAGTTTTTCTAGATGGTTGTTATATTGTGTTTTAAGATAAAACTCCCTTAAAAATTAGAAATTTTTTTTTGGGGGATTACAAAAATCCTAGATGGAAAGGAAATTATGAATCATGAAATTTTTTATATGATCTAGTGTTCTCATATTTGATTTTACAGTGTTTATTTTCACTCTCATTATTATGCTTTACAATAGGTCAAGGTTGATAATCAAAAGACATTGGTTTTTCATCATCAACTTCTTAAGACTACGTGGAAGAGGGATGAGGTTTCTATTGGATTTTTTTGCGATTAAATTCAACTATAGATTTAATAATTTGATTTGGTATGTGATAGATAGTATGGTCAATTGGGATAACATTATTACTATTCATGATACCACCAATGTTGTGGAGTTGGGAAATCTCTTTATGAGAGTGATTGTTAATTTATAATGAGTTACATCGAATATATTCTCAGATAAGGATCTATTTTGTTACATATCACTATTATAGAGTCCTTCTAATGGAAATGGGATCTCATGGTCATTTGAGTACATCATACCATATTCATAGAGATGAAAATATAGGGAGGGATATAAAGATTCTTAAATAACTTCATCTTTCCCACATCTTCAATTTTTTCAATCATGGGATGTCTATTAGGGAGTTGTTGAGTATTATTATTAAAACAGATTCCTATGCATGATCAGAATGACTCATATTGAGTCCTTTTTATAAAGGTCATGTAAATATATACAGTGTCAGTAATAAAATGGTGAAATAGCCTTTTTTGAATTAATCTTAGATCCAGAGATGACCATAATGATTCTGTTCATCATTCAGAGGGTGTTAATATCAACGATCCAGTATAAAACTTTTTTTGATTATCAATTTAGTCTATTGGAGATTTCAATTTATGACCAGGTGTTCATTATTGTAATACCCCATTTGGGACATTGACTACGGGGGAGGAAAGGGAAGATTTCATCCTTTTTTGGTAAATTTTGTTGTTATTAAGTATTTGGGGAGTGGGTTACCATTTAGAAAATACACCATATATGATTTCAATTGATGATGTGTTCTATGTGTCTCAGTTTCAATAGTACATTTCTGATTGATATCATATTTTGAGCAAGAGTGATCTTGTTTTTGAGACTAATTTATTGGTCATTGGTTACCGAAAATGGATTGTTGATTCCAAAACAACAATTATTAATTTTTTTTAGAATACATATCATTCTTGTATTTTAGAATCCTGATTCATTTTCTTGTGAGACATGGTAGATTGATGAAATGGTTAGAGATCAGTGTCATTACCTTTTTTATATATAATCTTCTTAATATGGTTTCTAGGGATAGAATAATTTCATGGTGTGGAGGTTTTAACACCTCATTGATGGGGAGGTATGTTTTGACCTTAATTTTGGATTTCAATTCTTATTGGTTGAGTAATATAGAGATTGAATAGTGAGGATACCTTTAATATTGATGTTAGCTATTTTTGAAATATTGTTTAAGAAAAATTCATTTTCTATGTCTTATGGAGATTTAAACAATGTGTAATGGGAATACAAGATGTGTAATCAACTCTAGAGAGATATCAGGAAGTGGGTACACCACCATCAATGAAAATACTATTTATAGTCAATACGATTTTTAAATATTAAAAATAATATTTTCAATAATAGTTGAGATGATTTTCTGTGTATGTGGGACTCAAAAATAACACAAAGTGTAATGGAGTTACATGTCATGTTTTTATCAGAAGAGAAAATTTTATTTATTATATTCATATAATTTTATTATTATTTGGTTTTAATATATGAATTAATCAATCAGTAGCATCTCCTATGTTTTTTGGTTGTTTATGAATCTCACTGAATCGTCTATTCAGTGATTTATCACCATTCTTGTAGTAGTTCATCTCTTTAGTTTAGAGGACTACATGCCTCCTTCATCTATCTCTTTTTCATCATTGAGGTTTGATATATAATATTTGGCATCATGGATATAAAATATGTGTTTGGGAATATTAATTCATTTTTGAGTTCCTATAACTTTTATGCCCTTATTATACATTGGCGAGTAACGTTGTGGCTGTTGTGATTCAGAGAAAAAGGGTGGAGGTCACATTTTTATTCGACCAATTAAATAACCCTGAAATTTTATTTTTTGAAATTTCATTCAATTTGTTTATAGAAAACATTAATTTATTTGAATAATTTTTGTAATTAATCAGGCATGGATTTTGGGAAAACCCAAAATATATCCAAATTGGTTTTTGTGACTTATTTGAAAAATTTATTGATATTGTGAATTGATTTTTGAATTAAATTTGAGAAAAATGGGTTAAATTTAAATTATAAAAACATATGATAGATTTTGGTTTACAATGGGATCAATTGACGAAGAACCATGATTTTTATGAATGAAAATACCATGTTGAATCTAAAAATAGAGAAATTGTATATTAAACTGATTTGAAATAATTTCCCCATTATTGATGGATTGATTAAGCACATGTATTTATTGTGTTATTTTCTACATGCATGATATGATGGCAATTCCCTAGAAATTTATTGAAAATTAAAACTATAACAACCACATAGTTTAGTATATCGTTTCTATAATGGGATTTTGATGTGTCTAATTCAGCATGAGCATAAGGGACAGGTTCACACCTGTCTTCTAAAAATTGTAATATGAGATGTGTGGTGATTCAAAACATATACTATTGAACCATATAGATGATGACCATATCTCTTATTGGTGTTATTTTCATATATATTCATTTGTTGTAGAATTATTATACTCTTGAATATTGATTTTTATATATTTTTAATATAATTTGTTTTCATAATCTATGATTTATATAATATTTAATTAAAAATTATTTTTCATGTAAAAATATGAAATTGAATTTTCATTCATATTTTTAATAAATTCCAAACATTGGTTTGATTATATTTTATGTCATATTACGATAGAAGAATTATTGAGAACCAACTACTGTTAATATCTCACACAATGGCATTGCCTTCTAGATTTTGTATATATTTCTCCATCCATGTTTGAATAGAGGAATATATCTCCTTTTTTTGTTTTTTGATATTGATCCATTGGAGCATGATGTGTTGTGTTCATTGGGACATTGGGTAATCCTGTCTATTTTTTGGTACATTGATAATTCTCTTGTTTGGTTTTATGTATACTTTTATGGTTTCTAAAAAATTCCTATATTATTGTTTTGAATATATTGATGTTTATATTTATTTCCATTATGTTTTTTGGAAATTATTTTTCACTTTTTTATTTAATGAAGATAGGTTCTAGTCACAAGCCCTTGGGGACTGAGAACGCACTTTGGTCGGTGTTATAATTACCTCGATTATCTGGTAATCAGGGTTTTGAAGAAGGTTCATGAAGAAGATCCAATAAATTAATCAAGGGAATCCAATTATGTATTATTTTAATATAAATAATTTTATATATACACTTCTAAACTGAAGAAATAAACTAATCATGATTTTGATGTATTGGTCCATTTGACAGTAGAACTGAAGTTATTAATTAGCGAAACAAAATGTAGTTGAAACATGAATATGTCCAATTAATATTATTTCATTTTTTCAATAAATTCTAATGTATACTAATATTTAATCTATTCAAAATAAAATATTAATTATAATATATTGGCTTCTCAATATTCTTGAAAATATAAATGAAATCGAAAAAAAAATCAATGGAAATTTTTATTTTAGGATCCCATCCATAGTCAAATACTGAATATATTTCATAAAATCAACTATCATATAACCAAAAATATGATAGAATTTAAATTCCTAAACATAACTATCATAACAAACCATCCATCAAATTTATCTCTTTTTCAATTTAAACAATAGATATTCTCTATTAGCTATAGTTTGGAGAGGATAGTTCTATTCATTAGTGGAAAAAAATATTAATCTATAGTACCATTAATAGTCTTGGAAATAAGTGTGATATATTCTTATTTAACAACTAATTTTATCCATTCCTATAGATATGATTCCATACTAAGGGACATCATGATGTCATCGACTCTCTATTTGTCTATTTCTCAATAGATAACATGAGGTTATTGAGTTTTGGGTTGTGTGGCATCAATAATTAAATTAGTTCATCTTGTTTTAATGATGTTGAAATTCAATAGGATTTAAAGGAAACATTTACTTGACATGAACTACAGTTACTGAGGGGACTAGTGGTCAGAAAATTATTATTAGAAACAAAGGGTTTGGATTCCTAATTAATCAAGGGTTTGCGAGTGTTATAACGTGGATAAGAAATTTATTTTCATATTAATTATGAAATATATGGAATATTTATTGAAATCGTAAATAAAATAATACAGAAAATGAATTATTACACATACTAAAAATGAAGAAAATCATTTATACATAATGAAGGCTTTCATATTATCATAACCTACCACATAAATTGTTTTCTAGTTAAACAAGAGTTTTATGGTTGACTAAACTTCTACCTGGTTAAAAATAACTGTATCTAATTATTTCAAGATAGAATTACCTACCTGGGTACTTGATCTTCTGGGCTCATGTGGCTTATGGTCACATTGGACTATTATGGCCAAAATACATTAGTATTGTCATAATAATGAAATAAAATAATTGAATACTTAATCATACCTAATTCTGGTATTATATAACCTAATCCCTAAATAATTATTGTATTTAGAAAAATATAATAATGTTTTTTCATCATTCTACTTAACTCATGAATTTTATCCAATTTTGAATATACTCTATTAAAAAGTGATTTTTTATACAAATACATTTAACCTTGGAATGGTTGTTTTTTATCATATTATGATTTATATCACTTGTTTTACCAAAATAAATATGGGAATTCTAAAAATGATATCTATAATCTAGTAATTTATTATTCATATAAAAGACTTATTCACAGTAACATCATACCACTACATACACTTCATTTTTATGATATTTTTAAGAAGTTTTTTTTCATAACACACAATGATTGTTGAAAAATTGAAAAATATGACAAAACTATATTTTTGATTTCAATGTAAATTTATAATATAAAAATATGAATCATATTAATAAAATAAAAATAATTCATGGACTCTAGAATAAAGGAAACCAAAACTATTTTTTTGAAGGTATATCGAAAAAAATTAATTGTAATAAAATGTGATTCCATGAAGGGTGCAAGAAATATATCAAAAAATAAGAAACATAGAAAATATTTAATTGGATATAAGTGAACAATATTAAAATAATAATCCCACCCTCTCTGTAGTTTGTTAAACTTATTTTTTAGTTGCAATATTTTTCGGTTTATAGTTTGTAAACATTGGATTATAAATTCATTTGAAAATAACGAAGAACAAAAATTTTAATTTATTTTTATACATATATTTATTTAATATAATTCTGTATTTGTATTCAATATTATTAGAACTAATTTTTTTACTCACCCATTAATGTCATTTAAAATTCAATTTTCATTAGCATATAGAATACATATATAATAGTAGATGAAATAAAAAACATACCAACATAAATGATTTGTGTAACTGAAAAATATTTTTTTATCATATAATAAATTGTAAGATCATGTATTCAATTTGAAAATGTAAATTAAACAAACATGTATATGAGCTTATTTTTCCTTTATATAATGTATGGTCATAAATAGTAAACAAATTTCCTATTAATAAAAGCATCATTTATTAAATGAGTCTAAAATATTTAAAACGAATCCCAAAGTCATCGATAATTTTTCAATTAAATAATTCAATCGTAACATCCATTTAATATAGTTTACAATTTATATGTACAGTATTATAAAGAAATATAATAATTTCTTCAAGCCTATCAATCGATTAAATGTTATCTTCTTAATCAATACCATTTTTACTATAACCTTTTCCAATGAATATAGAATTTTTTCTTACAATTATGATAGATTATTTATTTTTTTCATCAGTATCCACATTTTATCATAATAGTAATGTTATACCTATGTATATCAACTAATATAATTACTTTCTTTCTATAAAATTGATTTACTTCAAATTCTATCACAATAACCCAATGGTCTTTCTTTATTTTCTTGCTCTTTCACTTATGTTTTATCCAAGACAAACAATATTGATGTTAAACCCTATTTATAAGATATTCTTATATTGGGGTTCTTTTATAATGATGACATACTACAACACCAAAGGATATGACTTATGAATCCTAAAAGTTCACAGATTTTATTGACATGGTTCTTCTTAGTATTCTTCATTGTTAGGATAACATATTTTGGAAATGAAATTCGTAATTCATAATCTTATTTAGTAATCTTATTATTATGAATGATAATCAATTTTTAATATCATCTTTACATTATTCTTAGTAAATCATATATTAATTTGTAAATTTCTCATAAAATGAAACATAAATAGATTCTCACATAAAATTTTACTATTTATTAATTACAATATATTGTTGACTCTTTTTTGAATTAACATTATAAAATCTTGCAAATACCCTTGGGTAAAACATTTACATATTATATATTTATAAAAAAAATATTACTGTCCATACAATATAAATTATTTAAAAGGTAGTTATCTTCCATTCCATAATTCAATAGGATCATCAATTATAATAGATATTATTAGAACCCTATTCATAAAAAATATATATATTCAAATCATATAAGAAAAATTAAATATGTAATTTATATTCAGTAGTCATCATCAATTTTAATATAGAGATCTATTTTTCTTTTATGTTACCTAATTTTTTTGAGGTGTTCATAGGGTTGATAAATAATGATTACAGACGTTTTGTTAAAATAATGGTTCAATTTATATATTCTCCCTTTAATAGACATGATAACATTTAAATTATTTTAGGTTAACATCACTGTGGTTCTCTATATATATATAATACATTGAAAAATATTGTAGACTATCATTTCTGTAGTAATAAAATACGCATGTGAATATTAATAAGTCATCGTAAATGTCATAAAAATAATTCATAAAATATAAACTAGAATCTCTATATTATCAAAAAAATATCTTTCCCCAACTTTATTTGTTGAGAGGACAAACAAAATTCTCAAGTTTGAAATAATGTTCTTTTTGTTTAAATAACATTTTATATAGTTTTAAAAAAATTCTCTCTGGAATTCATTTTTCAGTTGATACCGTACTATTACAATCGTAGATAACATCATATTTGACTGTATATTGTAGTGAAGTATTTTATTATTCCAAAATAAAGGTTTTATATAAAAGTAACTTAAAAATGAACCAATTTAAAAAAAATAAATCACAATTACTAGCATAAACATTATTTTAATACAATTAATCAATGTGGTATTAGTGGAATATTAAATGTTGTGAAAGTTATTCTCAACAATTAAATTCTAGACATCATAACACAATTTTCAAATACTATGATGGTTTTATTTTATAACATAGCCAAATAAATAATTAGCAATAAATATAGAGAATAATTACCAAAATGAAAATTCTAGTAATTACTCATATTGAGTTGACACAAAAAGTTACAAGATGAAAAACAACATTTACCAAATTTTTGAAAGATGTGTATCCTTCAGTAAATTATCATGAATATAAATTTTATAGATTCCATAATCATTTACTAGAACAATTTACAAAGTTTTCCTATAAAAAATAAAACATGATAATATTTTGATACCAATATTTTCTTGGATCCCAAGAAAATAAAAAATTGTTCTTTTGAAATCCAATTTTATTTATATTATTGGTTATAAAGTCATTAATATATTGTCATATTATTTATTTATTGGTTCCAACTAAAATAGAACAGTCTCTAGAAAATGAATTTCCTTTAGTATTATAGATTCATTTTAGTTCTGAAAAATTAACAGAGAATTTTTATAAAAATTTCATTATTTTTAAATATTATTTCCCTCACCATATCCATATGTGTGTGGTTTCACATATGCTAATATAATATTTAAATCCTATATTTTACATTAAAAATGATATAAAAAGTAAAATATTCATTTATTTAAAACATTTAGCACATTATTAACCATTAATATTAAGTATAATATTTATTTATCCCTAGAATGGTAAATTATTATCTTAATGATAATGTGGTTAACCTTATATGAAAATTATATATTTCATTATTTTCATTCATCGAATCCTCAACACCGGAGATTTATTTGAATAATTCATTATATAAATATCAGTTTCTTATAAAACAATATAATTAGAAATATTATATGGAACTGTTTGTACCTTATAATAGTGGACATAAGGCACATATTATATTTTTATAATGAATATATTTTTTTGTATCACTATAGTTATCCCCGTAACAACCAACTTTTTCAGTCATTATTATGCAGGTTTTCCTTTCTCTAGCATCATATTTCCTTTTTTCATCAACCTAGAATAATTATACATGGCGTATATTTCTCAATTATGTTTATAATAGGTGATATAACAATTGGAGTCATCCATTTATAGTATTTATTATAGTATATATCGTAGTTATGCATTTGTATGTAATTTTAAAATTAAAAAACATATTATTGTTATATAATTATAAAATAATCTTTGAAAAAAGATCCATCAGTTAATAACTATCAAAATATGATTCACTTCTAGTTAAAATATCATCGATCATTTCATTTTTATTTAGACATGAATTTTTTGAATAATATAAATGTTATGTTTTTTCATGATGTTCAATTTATTATTTTAGTTCTATTTACACATAACCCTATTTTAAATATGATTATTTTCTTTCTATATTGTGATGTTCCAATGGTACCTAATGCAAATATATGTTATTCCCCATCAACTATGTGAACATATCATTATTTATTGTTTCTATTGTTTTTCCCGTAGTTTTTCCTTGGTGAATACATATTACCGATTATTTCATTTAAATATATAATACATTTATAAAAAGTAATCATCAAGTAACATCTTACAGAATCAATCATTGTAGTTTATGTTTCAAATAACATATCATTGATATTCCATGTTCCCTCATGTGCTATAATCAGAATATCTAATATTTGAAAATCTATATCATAATTAAAAATAAATTAAATTCATCTTCACAAAATGAATTAAATAATTCATCAACATAAAATAAAATTATAATCATTCATTTCTACTGTTTCATAACACTTTTATTTTCCTAGTATTTTTGGATTTTCACATTTATCTATAATAATAACCCAAATATAAAATATTAAAATTTAGAGATATATTTTTTTTCATTAATTCATTTTTTTTTTCAATATATATTTCATGTTGATTCATAGCATGAAATTCATATCTCGAATCCCCAGTTATAAAAAATTAATAGATTGTAAATAGGATATTATTCCTCTAAGACATAATCAAGTTAAAAAATGAAATAGTATTGTAAAAAAATTATTACAGTGATCTTAAAAGAATAAATTCAATGATACAAATTGTTGTTAAATGTGGAAAGATATAGTCAATGGATAAATGTGCTTCCAAATATAAATTTCTTTTGTTGATAATCAATAAAGTAAGATATAATAAATTTGAAAACATGCATAGTTGATAGATTCTTTACATATATATAATGTGGTACATAAAAAATGTTTCTTAGAACCTCAATCAATACCTAAATGAAAATTTCAAATTATTATTATTTTTTACTAACACTATTGAAATACAATATATATCTCATAAAAATGAAAATAATAAGTTATTATATTGAAAAACACACCATGAAAATATTTAGTTTAAAAAATCACTAATGAAACATAGAGCACATAGAGGATACTAAATTAGATTATAGATATTGGAGGGTGATTTGTCCTCTTCTCATATAATATGCATCATAATTAAATATTTATTAGTTATAAATAATATTACAATATCCTGGATTAGGTCTTATTGTTCTTGATAATGTGGATAAGTGATTTAAATATAAAACTAGACATAAGTTATTTCGGGACAAACCAATCCTCTTCCATAGATATATGTGAGATATAAGAGTAAATTAATAAAAGGAGTATTATATTATATATTTTAATATAATTGGATATGGTATATAATATATATAATACATATATAAATGAATGAGAATGTAATTCATAATAGATAGAAAGATTTTTTTTGACATTTATTCATCTCAATATCATTTTACCTTAAATATATTAGCATAGTTATTCTACTTCAAATATTTCCAATGAGTTTACTATTAATTTTTTTTACATTTTTATGAATCATCTCTCCAAAAATAACATTCAACATGAATAGTAATTTAATCACTATGATCAAACGAAAAATATGCCTTCCCTGTATGAGCAATGCTTCCCAATTTTTCGAAGTTTCTTCTTAAGGAATCCATTATTTTAAAATCATCCTAAGACCAACACATCTATAATACACTAATAAAACCTATTAAATTCAAAATATATATTTTGGATATATGTACAATTTAATATTGTCTTTTATTTCCCATGATCAATATAGACTCAAATCATTGAGTAGAATCAACAGTAAGCATGTTGGATTAAGATAGATTTATACACATATATATTGGCATGGTCGATCAAACGTTTTTTGAGATCAATGAAATATAAATTGTTGAGTATAAGTATTCATTAATCTGATGAAATGGTTTTAATATATAATACGACTATCTACCATGATTAGTTAGTTCCCTTCATTCATTAAATGTATATTCTCCTCATGAATATAGATATGGTTATCATATGGTCACATAGATTTCTTTTAATGATAACACCAACCATAAAAAAATTCACTTTATTTCTTATTGGGAATTATATGACTCAATGTTGCCCTGCTAATTTTCATGATCACACATATTGTCCATGTGGTCTGTTGGTATAAATTTTCTCACCCACACATCATTTTTTTGAAACATTATTTCATTCATTTGATTCAACATGAAATCATTCTCCCATTAATTTTTTTCTGAGATATCACATATAATTTACATGAATCATTTAAAATTTTATTTCAGATCATTAAATGATGGAATTGCTAGAGTAAACCAATATAATGGTCAATAATACATAACACAAATCCAAAATAACATATGTATTAATATTTATAGAGATATATATTACATACATGACGTTAACAAATAATGTAAAATTAATTAGTAAAATTTATATAACCTGATATAAATCTATGCACTTACCATGTATTTTATGTGTAGTTAATATTTTCTACATATAATAATCAAATAGTAAAAGTAATATTTAATAGATAAACGATAATACATTCTCAATTAAAAGTTTTATATTATAATTAATAAAAAATATATTTTTTAAAAGAAAATTTTTATAATATACTATATTGATATAAATTAGCTAACTTTTGAGAATAATTACATTTGGAAATAATATGAAATTATACTAAGAACATATATTATTTATTAATTTAATTTTGTATTAAATGATTTTATCATTATATTTTATGTAAAAGATAAATTTTCAAATATTATAATATTTTGTTTTTCTTAATTAACATAATTTTTTAACTACACATAAAAATGTTGGATTAATGTTAATATTTATGATTTTTCAAGAAGAATTATTTCTATATTTATAATGGAATGTAAATTTTTTTTCAAATAACATTTATTTTATGAAATTAGTAGTATATACGAGTTAATTGGAAATTAATGTTACATTTTTTATAACCAAATTTTTATTTAATAATTTAATTTATAATTTTCTAAATATAAATTTTAATTTACATACCTTAATTAAAATATTTAATGTGATTTATATTTTCTAAAAAAGTAAATCAACTATACATGTGTTTTTTTAAATTAATTGTCATATATTATAGACAATTGATATAAATAAAAATATATTAAATATTGGGTTATTAAGAATACAATATTTAATATGTTTCCATTTATTATCTTGTATAATTGATAAATATATTTGATAAAATATACATACCTTGATAAATATCAAAAGTTTAAAAAGGATAAAACAATAGTAAAATACAAAAAATAAGTAAGACAAGTTTGTGGGAATGTGAATTTGATGACTTGATATACCTTATCCAATTACTCATCTATTATTTCATAAGTTTGGTGACACTTCCCATTGATTTGACTTACCATTTTTAATATTTTATGGGTATATGAAAAAATGGAACATCTTATCACTTATAAAAGGGGATCTACTATCCGTATAATAAGTCACACTAAAACCTACATTGTTTATTTCAATATCTAACAAAAAATCTTTTAGACACTCATATAAACCTTAAATATGTTTTAATGTTCTCTAATTCATATCCCTCATAGGACTAAACCCATTTTAGAAGAGACGATCCTATAATTGTATTATGAATTTATTACCTCTCCTTTATCATTTATAATTTTTAATTCACATCAATTATTCATAAAATTAAATTTCCCCACCATAAAATTATAACATATTATTCATTAGTATACATTTATTTTATTATTATTTTTGAATAATAATCGATATTTTACATTTTCTATTGATAAACAATAACTCGTTATCTTTTGAGGTGACGAATACTGCCTTTATAAAACAACATGTTTCATATTCTATCACCACTATTAATGTATATTATAAATATGGAATTTAATTTTCAGGTATATAATTTATTACGTATATTATATTATAATTAAGAAACCATATTACTCATTTTACATGTTCTATGGAAAACAAAATCATCTTCCACATGTACATGAAAACTACTACCTCCAAGGAATGTTTTATTTCTATTTTTATATTCATCACCTTCATACCAGGGGGATCAGTATAATGGATTTAAAGGATAAATATGATATATATATATATAATTATATTCCTATAATATGAAATTGTAAAACATAATTTATATTAGTGAAATAATCAATAATTTAAATAAAAAAATCAAAAAGAGAATTCTAAAAGAAAAATTAATTAGTTCATATTATTTAATAAAACATATATATTATTTTCACATTATAATATAATATAGTTATTATATATCAATGTAATAAATGTTAAATAATATCTTTATTCTTTAATAATGATTATAATACACATATATCACTTCATAATCATCAATTATTTTTTGAATTTTCTTATTTGGGTTAGTTTAACAACAAACATGAGGAATATTATAAATATATATCATGAGAGACTATGGGAATTTATTTACCAGTGAAATATTATATAAATAATTAAATAATGGTTTTTTTATTCATTCAATGTAAATATAAAAAAATAATTCATTATTTATGAAAATATCATTTTATTTTTAATGATTATTGAAACTTAATCAATATAAAATTCAACTTAAGGGATCATATCCAAAACCCCCAATAAAATGTAAATATAACATTATAAGTAGTTTTAAATAATTAAGTCATGTACCATTTATGATTTTTGAATATTTTTTATTTATTTTTATTCAGGGATATAGTAATTAATATTGTTATAAAAGTGATGATTATTACTGTTATTCATGTTAAACAAGAGATTATACTGTGGCCAAATAACAAGGAATTCAAGTGAAGTGTTTCTTTTCAGAATTTTAATTTATTGAAAAATAATTATTAGCGTACAACATATAATTTATATAATTTTGAATATTATTCCACTTAAAATTATTTTTATTACTATACTCATATTATTAATTTTTTGTAATTATTACATTGAAATCATATTCATGAATGATTTTTATTTGAATGTGTCTAATTTTATAAGGGATAATTTTTCCCCATTTTAAATCCATGAAACATGTATGGTACTGTTCACCATCTATTATTTCTATATGTTGTAATTGTAAATACCCTTGAATTTCAAGGAAGTTTTTTTCTTAAATTCTTTGGTATTTTACGAGTACACAGTTTCTGACGGCATCTAATTCTGAGGCCTGGTGTCCCCAAAATCAATTTACGAAGTTTAGTTCAGGTACGTTCAGTAAATGAACGAGTAGTTTTTTCTATCTTTTGAACAGGTTCTCAAAACTGAAATCCAAGGGCACTAATGAACTCGTAGCGCCAGTATATGTTTAAGAGGACTTTTACTGTAGATGCATTTTCACAAGAGAAGATGATAAATTTTGGGGTTTAAATAAGAAATAAATAAAATTATGTACAATTTCATTTTATTATCCTTGGATGTTAAACTCTCCCATGGGTAGTTGTTGGTGGGTCCCACAACCACCCATATTCACTTGTGTAGTTATGTGGGAGGTCAAGCCTACACGATCCCCAACTCTTCACATTCCATAACACCTTAACCCCCTCTTAAACTTGTTAACTCCCTTTTAATGGGTAACCCTTCCTCTACCCTCTCTCCCTGTTTAATTCATGCCAACACACACCATAATTAATGGATTGAAACTCTTTCATTTATTAATTGAGTATTTGAATTCATATTTTTGAATTCATGGCAATGTAAAATAAAATAAGGGGAAGCTTATTTTATTTTGGTTAGCTTGTTATGTTGTGAATTGGAGGAGATAGCTCTAGTCCGTTTTGAAGAACAACATTTTCAATGAAGAACACCAACTTTATGACGAAGAACGTCAGCTCGGCGGCCCTGGTTTCTCCATCCTATTCATCCTCTGCGACAAGGGTGGAGACAACAACGATGAGGGAAATGACCCCATCATCCACGGAGCTAGACAACCTCAATGTTTTTTCGAGGTATGGGTGTGTTTTGGATTTAGAAATATTGGTTTTACTTACATGTTGTCATTTATCATAAACAACATGTTATCAGAATAATGCGAAAGGGATCAGACCAAACTACCATGGTCTGATTCCTCCTCCACTATTGTGAATAAGTGGAGAACTTCAACTATTCTTGAGCGGTGAATCATGTTATGTTTTCGGAGCCGATCAGAGGTCTGAAAACATCGTAAACGGCATTAGGGCATTGATGCGACCTAGAAGCAGAAGTTTCGTAGAAATATGATAATTGGAACAAATAATGGATGGTTCGGGAGGTATGCTGGCCAGAGGCGTTGTTTATAGAAAATTAAATAATACACGGTGTGTCCTCCAGAAGCACACATCGTGTAGTAAATGCGTACTGTGGATTCCTTTTCGTGTGACTCTAGACACACGGCGTGTACTCGCCACAAAGTTTGACAGATGAGACATCGATAGACATGGCGTGTAATCTAGGAGATACACAGACATGGGCATAACCACACGACCAAGAGGCACGGTGTGTACTTCCATCACCATGGTAGAAACTGTTTCCTGATGACATGGTGTGTAATTCGGGAGATACATGGTCATGGGCAGAACCACATTGCTAAGAGGCACGACATGTACTTCCTTCACCATGGCAGAAGCGGCTTCGCGATGACATGGAATGTAATCCGGGAGATACACAGACAAGGGAAGAACCACACGACCAAGAGGCACGACATGTACTTCCTTCAACATGGAAGAAGCTGCTTCGTGATGACTCAATGTGTAATATGGGAGATACACGGACATGTGCATAACCACACGGCCAAGAGGCACGACATGTACTTCCTTAACCATGGAAGAAGGGGCTTTGTGATGACTCGGAGTTTATTCCGTGAATACACGGACATGGGGTGGAGTACATGAGCATGTACTCCACCACAGGGCAAGGCATGACCATTGACACAGATCTGACCCCAGAAGTTTAGGCACGACGTGTAACCATACCACATGATGTGTACTTACTTTTTACATGAACAGCCCTTCGACATGGGCTATGGTACACGGGCAGTACACGGTGTCTCTAACAGGACATGTACCTTTTACCTACAAGCCATGTACTTTTAGGGAAATTACTTGGTAATCTTTTTCTCTATGTCATGGACATGTTTTGATTGGTATTTACCCTATGACGTGGGACATAATGTTGGGATAAATCATCTCCAATCTTCATGATGGTTGATGTATCCACCCCTTTGACTCGAGGAGCAGACCCTCCCGGAATCGAGTATGTTGTGTGTGGGAACCCTAGAGTTGGCTTCGACTGCGACGACTACCATGCTTGGTTCCTCCGTGGGTTCGATGATGATGATAATTGTACTTGGATCCTATGTGGGTTCGGCAGTGAGGATGACTGTACTTGGATCCTACATGGGTTCGGCGGCGATGGTTATTTTACTAGGATCCTATGTGGGTTCGGCAGTGATGACTTCGGTACTTGGATCCTACGAGGGTTCGGCATGGGAGTTGAATCAGAAGCTACATCTATCATCTCCAACCCTCTTCATGAGTAGTACACCTGTGTGTTCTGAGTCTTGATTTTACAATCAGTATCATTGAAATGAATGACTTACTTTCTTATGTGGACTGGGTTGTGGTTTCTTGTGTGGACAGGGTTGTAATTGGTCTCTTGAATTAGAGCCAAACTAGAAATGGTTACTTAGGTATATGTATGAGAATATACCTAAGTAAAGTTGATTGATAATTCATGTTTGTATATTTCCTTTGTGGTTTATCCTTTGTGGATTCTGGGAGACCTTCGTGGGTCTCGGGGTCCCTACTGAGTATTGTATACTCACCCCTGCACGGGCTATGCCCACACTACATTGTGTTGGATGCAGACGACGGACAACGTTGATCGTGGGTTAGACTTGTGGATTGGGATGGTACTTGGAGGTGGACCACTTGGCGGGACATACACGGAGCAGACGACAGGACCCGAGGAGCTAAGGAGACCAACTATACCCACCCTTCAGGTGAGATAGTCAGAGGACGACTCAGTGGGTGTTGATTACTTTACTGTTACTGTGCTTTCTTATCAGTTGTACTTTACGTTTAGTTGGGTTTGTATTCTGTCCCATTTACATTCCATCATTTACTTTTGTACTCCATTTAATTAGTGTTTACTTCAGCTTGCGTAATCTGTTGTGTTTGTTTACTTATAAAAAGGAAATTCCTTCCCTTTTTTCAGGATTTTCTCGTTTGGTGCTAGTCTCCAGCCCCTGGCCTATGGAAGGGAGGCTTGGGGTAGTCACGACACGGGCCCTGAGGACGGGTCGTGGTAGTAATTATATACTAATAAATTCTTTTTTAATTAATAAAATTCATTGGGACTTAATCTCTATATATTTTTATTTTATTAAATAGAATTTTAACCAAAATATATAATAAAATTAGGGGTTTTTGTTAACTAAACATAGTTTATTGTGTAGTAATGCGTATCACAAGAAAAATTACATCCATTATTTCTTCCTTAAAAAATATATTTTATTTATGTAATGGGTTTCCACCAATATTGTAAAAATTTATTTATAATGTAACATATAATATAATCATTTATTGAAATTAATTTTTTTCTTGTAAAAATTATTTTTTGATATCATTTTATATTTGGGAACTCATATTTATAATGTATTTATCCAATTATTTATAATAGTTTTCTAAAGTATTTTTACTCATTTAAATTTCAAAAAAAATGAAATAATATATAATTTTCCTATTTTATAGGATTTACTTTAAAATAGAATTTTTGATTATAAAAGGTGTTATAATGGTATATGAATTTATAAAGGCACATTAAATTATTTCGTTACTTCTTAAATAATGTTTTTTACAATATTTATCTATTAAAATAGGTTTTCTATAACACATATTTTTTAAAATATTATTTTTAAATTTTTAATCAAGGCTAGGTATTAAAATTTTAAAATATTAATGGGTATTTCACCATGTTCATAATGGGGAATCACTTAATATAATTTAGGTGATTATCCAAAAATATTTCAATGTTGTATTTTTAATCTATGAACACATAATAAATGATTTTTAGGATACATTGGGGATATTTTAAAGAAACACCCAATATTCAATATTTGTATTTTTTATGAAAATTTTTAAGAAATTATTTTCATGAATGTTGTCTCTTTTTGATGAGGCAACAAATCTATTTTTTTAGTTTGAATATTTTCAAGACATAATAGAACTCTTATATTTGATAAATACGATGACTAGTGGGAACCTATATTTCTCTAAAATATATTTATTAAGATATTGACTATTGAGGAAAAAAATGTACAGGCGATCATTTATACCAACACATGATTAGTGATCCTAGACCCAATAACATGGATCCCATGACCACTATATTACATGGTAATAATATACATGGAATCACATCGTGAATTATTGATCTTTTTAGTAGTCATGGAAGACCTGATACAGATAAGATTCATATGTAACATTTTAATAACCATATTCAAACTTCATTTTCATGATATTACCCTTATTCTTTATAGCGTTTCAATAAAAATTTTTATAGAAAAATTATTGGAATTAGTTAGAAAGGAATAAAAAATAATGATAAGATCCAATTACTGGTAAGGGAGATGTGGAACATAATAAATCATTGTCGAATAATCCTAATCAATATATAAAGTGAAAAAATTGAACACACATTCCATATAAATAACATGAATTTATGAATTGATAAGGAATAATCAATATATAAAAGTAATAAATTGAAAATAAATTCCATTTAATCAATAAATGATAATGAAATGATCCAAGAGAAAATTTCATTGTGGAAATATCCTGGAAAATAATTACTGAAAAATGAATGATGGTTTTGTTTAATTAGTAGATTCTATGTTTCTAGGTACATGATATCTCTATAGTTAAAACATTTCATAAAATGGTATAAATAATAAATTCTGAAAACCCAATTATCTATAGCCATCCCAGTGATATATCCCATTAGACTACCATTGCATCGAGGGGATATCTATTAATAGGCACCAATAATGTCGTACCTATCCAAATAATTCCATATAAAAATAGCTTATTTAATTTATATAAAGTATCAATAATATGATATTTTTACTGAGTAATGAATACAAATTTATTAATTTTTCTCCATATTAAATAATTTTATTGAATAAAAAACACCTTTTTCTAAAATGAATCATGGTTCAATAAATATATAGATATATAATAAATAATATGTATATTAGCATTAAATTTATTACTAATGATCACATAAAAGAGGGTAAGCCAAAGGTAATTCAATGATTAGAAAAATGTTGCATGGAAGTGAATGTCAAAATTATCCTTGGTCAAAACAATAATAAACCTTACATAGGAATAATAAGAATAGTATAAATATAAAATATACCAATTGTATTAATAATAATTTGTTATTTTCATTTAGGAATATAAAGAATGTAAAATGATCTACATATATGTTATGGTGGAACTATATCATATTGAAAAAATTTAAAATCATTTGCATTAAAAAATACATTTTAAAAAAAATTACAATAAAATGAATTGAATAATAGGGAAATGAAATCATAAAATAATTTTATTTCTTGAAGGAGAGTAATTCATTATATTCCATAATTATTTAAATAACATAGACATAATAGTGTAACATGGTTATATGTGTTTTTTGTCCAAAAAAATCAAATGATGATTCCATTGATATTATTGATTAATGATAATCGAGAAATTATTTGAAAATGAAAAAATATTCCTCCAAAACGATTTCTAAAGTGATAAAATTTTTGATAATTTCATTCATTAATTTTTTTATAATTATATAAACAATTTTGAAAACTTTTTTAGAAAGCATAGTCTTAAAAGTAAAACATATTTATTACCAAAGAGAGAAATCCAGTCAGATTATCATTAATATTTTTCTAAATATATTTAAATACAAAATATTTGACTTTATTTTCTATTTAATGAAAATATCATCAATAACATGATGACAATAAAATATAATTGTTTTAATTGAAAAAAATTATGCAATTTCCTTCAAATGAAATTATGTAATAATTAATTTCCATTAAAATGATGTTTTTTGATAGATCCAAAAAATTATCATAAAATCGATGCGATGATTAGTAAATTGACAATTTATATCTATCAACAATAAAAATACATTAAAATTTAAATAAAACAAAACATAATCAGAACTCAATAAAAAATTTACATGGTCTTCAATTAATATGGTTAACTCAATGACTGTGAAATGAGTTAACAAATCCCGTACAAAATGCTTCATTTTGAATGGAAAATTTTTAGCAATATTTATATTTTTTTGAACCTTTTTTTAATGTATAATATAATCATACCACTATTTATAATATCATGTACGATACTTATATAATATCTTATTAATCGTTCATTAATAACATTTCATTTTTTAATAATTTTGGGTGTTTGTTACCTTGTATTTTAATGCAGTTTTTCATCTTGAAGGGTATGTTTATTCTTAATATTATATAGTTCTATGATCAGTTGAATAATTATCGTTAATGAAATTGTCATATTTTTACATCAATAATATTTTTTCAAAACCTATCATGATTAACGGTTATAAAAAATGAAGTATGTTATGATCATGTATATGGTATGTCAGTACTACTATAACAACCCAAGCACGAGCTACCAAACTCAACCCGAATAAATTTAATGTAATTTTTATTAAAAAAGATACATAATAAATATTCAAAATTTATATTACTTATCATGGTATTTTAGTAGCCTATGTTTTGAAGAATAAGAATCCAAGAATTTGTCCATTATCACTCTAAAAAATTTAAAATTTAATAACATGCTATTCTTTAGCTCACTACTTCCACAAAATAAATTCATAACATAAATATTCCCTAACCTATAAAAGTTACTATAATACATCAGGTGATTATTAAATATTCACAATAATGGGGTTTTGAAATGTATATGAAAATATTTTAATGATGATTTTATTCAAATAATCATTTTATTGAATAAATATTTCAATACATAATATTCAATGTAGATCTCTAAATCATTGATAATCCTTATAAATTTTGAAATACAGGTTTCAAAAATAAATTATATATTTATAATCATTTGGGAATTATCCATTGAAAATAATAATCATTCTGTTGATTATTCCCTTTTAAATGGTAGATAATAATTTCAAAAAATAACGTAAGGACAATAGACATAACTCATATGAAAAAACATTAAGTTAATTATAATGGGTTAACTCCACATATTATAGAATTATTTATACTAGTTCCAATTTGTAAAACATTTTATACAGAAATTCCTTTCTCAATTCTTACCCAAAATATTTCTAAATCATATAAATATAAATATTTTCAATTCTAGAAAATAATTTTACATGTAACATGACATGAACGATTCATTATGATAGTTTTCTAAAACCATTTTTGAGATTCTCATTCCTGTAATAACTATTACTATTTGAAAACAATATTTGTATGTATAATGAAATAAGTGCGTGCATGATCTCATACTATGTGCAAGGTGAAATATGAGATAAATGATGGTCATACATATCCATACATTTCATTCTAGGGATGCAGATGCAAATTTTCACTTAAAATAAATGATTGAATTTATATCCAACGTATGATGAAAAGAATTATCAAGGAACACATGTAATCATATTGGAAATAAACTTATAAATAAATTTTAAAACATAACATGATAGATAATGATACAATTTATAACTTCAAAAAATGAATTTGATTATCTATAGTTAAACAAGTTTATCTATTAATATATATGCATGTATATATACACATAAACATATATGAATATATTGTATGAAAACATTTAAAGCCTGAATCCCTTACAATTTTAAGGATTATGAATTATGTTTTTAGTAGAAAACCCCAACATTCATCAATTCCAAACAAACTTGGTCATATATAAATGTTTATATGTATACATATATACACCCACAAACACAAATATATATATATATATATATATAACTTTTTAAAAAGAAAATTACATGAAATTTTTTGGTAATCTCTTAAAATATACGAGTATAAGAAATAATGTTTGAAACAAGAACCCTTAACTTAGATAAAAAGATTATAATTTATATATGTGTATATATTCATATAAATACATTAACATTTGTTAAACCTTATAAATAAATAATAATTTGATGAGCTATGATACACACTAACATGATTTAGTTAAAAAGCGGGGTGTGGGCCTCATGAAGTGCAGAAAAAAACTGAGGATTTGAGAGGAAGAGGGTTAGATTCTTTTTGATTTTGTAATAAATAACAAGATGTTTTAAATCATCATTAGGAAGATGGTTTTTAAAATGAATATTTCGTAGATCAGCATATCCATTCTCATGTGTGAAGTATTTTTTGGTTTCTTTAATAACAAAACATTGTGTTTCATTAAATATTGTTATTATTATGTAATATGATTTTAAATAAATTTTAATTAATTAAAAATATAATATAATATTATAGTTAATATTATATTTTGCTGACATTTTTTATTTATTTCATGAGTCCAATTGGGTTTCATCACATTGCACTTTTTTATATCTATCGATTTCCTATGTTTTTTTTCATGTTTTGTGATGTCAACATAATTATATTAATGATATATTATAAGTATTTAAGAATAATTTCACCCTTCTGGGTATGAAACGCAACTTTTGTTTTTTTTTGTTTTTTTTAATTATTGAATGATTTTATTTTTTCTTAACAAAAGTTACATTTTTAACATCCTAATATATTTTTTCATTTTCAATAAAGAAAATAAAAATAATTTATAATAAATAAATCAAATCATTTAATATATATATATATATATATATATATATATAAACAATACATTTCTTAATACTAATATACTTATATAAATTTTTAATTTATGAAAATTTAAAAAAAACCAGTGTGTTTTGATATATATAAAATATATAATACAAAAATATTAAATTTGAAATATTCACACACCCACACATATCATTTTATATGTGTAAAATTTAATCATTTAATTTCATAACGAAATTTAATTATTTGAATCATATATTTTTAACGAAAATATCAGATTAAAAATATATATATTTACACACTCATTTAAATAAATTAATTCCACATTAAATATTTTTATTAATCATAATATATTCAAAAAATTGAATTTTAAAAAAATATTTTATAAAATTAATATTGTTTAACTTAATAAAAAATAAATTCATTTATTTAAAATAATATTTAATGTAAAGCATATTTTAGTTTAATATATGTTTTTTTAAAAAACATCTTTTAATAAAATAATAATATAAATAATTAATGAAAATAAATTACTATTAAAATTTTTGAGGGTGTTACATTCTTCCTCATTAAGAGAATTTAATTATCACAATTCATTCTTTAGAGTCTAGAAAATAATAAGATTTTTATCAGTAGAATTTTAAAAAATAAGACTCATAAATATATATACTATACTGAAGAAATCAAATCCCAAATATGCCTAGACAATTTATCTGATATCAACTATTATGTCCCTAGCATGAGCTACTAGGGACATTCAGAAAAAAATTATGTTTATTTTTTTCTATAAATGAATCATTATAAATATAAAACAATTGAACTATATATCAGGATATTTTACTAGTGTCTGTTTTGGAGAATTAAAAACAAAAAAAATACACTCAGATATAGCTATAAATATTATAAAATTTGATAAACAATGATTCTTCAGCACACTGCTTATAGAATAATTATTTCCTAGACTCTAAAAGTGATTATAATATGTAGCTTAAACATAAAATATACCCAGAACTGGGGTTTTGAAAACATTTATGCAATACCATCAATGATTATTTTCATGAAATAATTTTTTGTTGAAATGTATTTCAATACATAAAAATCTATATAGAACTCTAAATCATTGAAAATTTAAAAAAATTATGAAATATAGATTTCATAAATTAATTATATTTGTAAATTCATTTTTTAATTATCCTATGAAAATAATAATATATGTGTTGGATTATTAACTGATACTTGGAAGACCATTATTAATACCCATTACATAAGGACAGTGGACATAAATCATTTGGAAAATAGTTGTATTAATTTTTATGGGTTCACTCCCCATATTATATAATTCACCATAATAGTTCAAGTTTGAAAATCATTTTATAGGGATTATCCTTTCTCAGTTATAACCCAAAATATTTGTAAATCAGAAACATATATTTATTTCATTTTCAATAAAATAATTTTACTTTTATCATGAAATAATCATTCCATTAAAATTGTTTTCTAATCCAACATAATAGAATCATTGGCTTTTATTAACTATTACTATTTGGAAACTCGTTTCATATGAAGAATGAAATAAGTGTTTGCATGTTATCATAGTTTGTGGAATGTCACATTTGAGTTAAATGACAACCATAAATATCCATTAATGACTTTTTAGGGGATGAAGAATAAAAAAAATTCACATAATAATAACATCACTAATAATTGCACATAAAATTTTAATAATTATCAAGGAACACAAGTAATGTTAAAAGAAATTCAAATTTACATAAATTTAAATCCTTAATATGATGGATGGAGATACCATTTATAACTTGTGAAAAAAATTAGAATAGATATACATAAACCTATTTCAATATAGGAATATTTATGTATATGAACATATATACATAAATATATATATATATATATATATGAATATATGGATTTGAAAAATTTACAAAAATCCCTTACAACTAGAGGTTTTATGAATTATGTTTTTAATACAAAACTCTAATCTCACTTATTGTAAAAATTGATGTTTATATATATATGTTTATGTATACCTATATTTATACACACAGATAGACAAACACATAAATATATATGTATATAACATTGTTAAATGACAATAATATTATAATATACGATAAGCTATTACAGAACAACTGTTTTAGAAATTACGTTTGAAACAATAATTATTAAGTCATATATATGTACACACACATAAAATAATATGTTATATATTTGTATATGTGCATATATATACAAAAATATATGTAACTCTTTAGAAAACCATCATAATTTGATAAGATAAGATACACGCATACATTATTTAGATCAAAATAGGGGTTGTGGGATTCTATAAATTTTGAGTAGAAAGAAAATAATGCTTTGAGAGGAAGAGGGTCAAGGGTTATTGGGTGCACAATAAATAATAGTGTGTTTTAATGATTACTTAAGAAGAAGTATTTTTTAAGATGAATAATATGTAGATCCAGAAATCCCATCTGATGTGTGCCTGTTTGTTTTGTTCTATTTAATCCAAAACATTGTGTTTTGATTAAATTTTTTATGCTTGTATGTAGAGACCCGTATCTTGACGTACATGGACATTACATTACTTTTGCGGAATACTTAGTACATAAAAAAAACACACACACAAGGATCGTAATAGTTTAGTGTCTTTGGAAACTCGGAACGTAATCTTATAATCGTGGTGAAAGATCTCCAATATCTCCCATAAAGATCTTCCATTTTTTTACCTAAAACCTTTCTTTATATCCTGGGGAAAAGAAAACATAAAAGGGTGAGCTCAAATGCTCAGTAAGGGTAAACAAAAGAAATAAAAATCATATCATATCTTTTTGAAAATCATAACCTGCAAAAGAGATCATAATATCTTAACATGGAATAAATCATAGAAGTGAAAATGAGATCCCCATAATCATAACATGAAACTTGAAACGTTGTGGCATGAACACATAATCATGGAAAAACATTTCTTGTTAGTCATGACTCATTGCCAAGACTATCTTAGTGGACAAAGTCCCTTTCTGAATCGAGTTACCCTCGTTTCAGTCCTGTTTCACTGAACCGGTATAACCTACCGTTCCAGCCCTGTCTATCTTATGAGATATAAAATCTTTACCCAATGAATTGGAGGGAGATATAGGTCCCACCCATCTTATAATGAATCCTTTCTTATGTGTGCCACACAATCATAAAACATACATCATAGCATAACCCATGTAATAAAAATGGGATTCTTAAACGACATGACATCATAAAACAACTCATATAAGATAAAGGAATTCATAAAAATAATTCCATCACAACATGATCAAATCAATTTAATAATAGGGATAAAAACAGAACCCTTTATTATCTTAGATGTAAAATAATTTTGATAAAACACTTGAACTCCATTCTTGAGGAAAATATCCTTTCTTCTTCAAAAACATTTTTCCTTTCATAACATGCCATACAACTTTAAAATAAAAGAAGTTGATTAAAAATAAACTTGAAAACTTGTAAAGGAAGATTCTTGGAAATTTTGTTTTAAAAATCCATTCATGCCATATAAGTTAAAAAAAAAATTCTTCGTACTTTTGTCGGAAAAGTCAAAAAGTATCTCGTACGAAAAACGACAAAGGATTCCTTTTGTACATATTACTAAAAACTCACCGAAGGGTAAAAATGGATTTAAACAATTGTAGGTGGATGGAAATAATATTACATATTGATGAAACATGGATGTGGATGATAAAATACACCCCAGTAAATACTTAGGAATAAACAATCTCGGATAAAAATGAGATTGTGATATTTTCCCTTACCTTAGGTCCGACTTGCTTTGTAAGTGTCCGAACCTCCTCTTCTTTGAAGCGCCTCTTTGAGACCTCCTCTTAGTGCACTAAAATTGGTCTTTGAGGAAGACCAGAACCTCTAGGATTATTCTAGGGAAGTGGAGAAGGGATTTTGGCAGAGGTTGGCCGAGCTTGAGTTCTCAAATTGGTGTGAGGAGAAGGGGGAGGAGGTACCCTTTTATAAGGGAGGAGAGGGGCACCTTAGGAATTCTTAAAAATATTAATTTATAATAAATCTAACCCCACTTAAAAACCTCCATAAATGACTCATATTCGAAGATTAGATGAGATAGGGTTGTAATCTCATCAACCAATCAAATTTAGACATGTTTGGATCTTATTTTAAACCTTATCATTTTTATTTATCCTTATTTAATCTATTTAAGTTTATTTGTGGTAATAAAATTCTAAATTTTAAATTATAACAAATAATTACTTATTTGTTGTGAATTTTCCATAATTGTTTACTTTATAACATTATAGATCATATAAATATAAATTTATAATTTTTAAATATTATTGTGATTTTTAAACAATTTTATAATATGTTATTTTTGTAAAATAACAATAGTGTCAATTTTAACACTATTCATTTATTTGAATTTAAATACAATATATACAGAAGATATGTTCGAACTAAAAGCTTTAATATATTAATAAAAGGTCATATGTATCTATAAAATTATTGTATCACATTAAATAGTTCATATAATATTTATTTTATTATTTTTAAAACCATTTATTTGTTTTATCTCTTAATAAAATAATCACTACATCGTATTTGTATAATTATTTAATATACTTATTTGTTGTATAAAAATTTAAAATAAAATTCTATGATGAATATAAATATATTACCTTTCACAATAATACTTTTACTCGAATTTATCATCTTAAAATCACAATATTTAAATTGTTATATTATTAAATTATGAAGGTGACAACTTTGGCATCATTTAAAATAAAATAATATAAGTGTCATAATCGCTTTTATAAGGCTCCAAATGGTCCAATATTCGACCATTGGATGCTTATGGTTTACATTTACATGGACAATAAGTTTTGGTTAGGTATTTGTGCATTTTATGGTCACTAGTAGTTAAAAACAAAACAATATTCTTTATTTTTCACTAGATAAACAATTTCTGCATCACTATTGTGTCATAATTAATGATAATTATTTAATGCCTAAAAATTATAAATAAATTTATATGATGTAGATAATTTCATTAGATTTCCGGAGACTATTCATGTTCGAAGTTTCATGATGTTTATCACTAAATTAAAATTAATATACTTATAAACTTTAAGAGAGTGACAAGTTGTCACTTTCTTTAGTTTTAATAATAATTAAGTTATTTTCATGGAAAAATGTCCATTAAATGATTCTAATCCGACCCTTAGGTGATATGGGTCGACATTTAGTCATCCAATAGGATTTTGACATTTGTTAGGGTAATTTTAAAATATTATATTTACCCTTAATTACCTGATTTACCTTTAACTATGGTAAATAAAATTTACCGTAGTTACTATTCATAATTCCCAAAAATAAAAAGTAGCCTATTAACATAATTTGGACCCACTGATTCCAAATATGGAATCCATTTTTTAAAATTCAATACACATAAGTTGCAGAAATTAAATTAAAATTAATCCCGTTGTCGAATAAAAATGGGTTTTTGTTTAAAACATTGCAAAAGATTGAATTGATTTAACCTACGAATTCAAGGTAAAATCAATTCTAATGACATACATTATATTAAATGGTAAAAATATATTCTATTTATACTTTAAAACCATTCAATATTATAATTTAACCACATAAGATATTATGATGAAAAAATTTGTTTTTAATTAAAATATAGCGTGTTTTTACTATTCATTAAAATGTGAAAGTTACCAGAATAATATGAAAAATTTATCCAAAGTAAATTTTTATTTCTTGATTCCAAAGAAGAATTTTATTTTGTCAAATTGAACATATAAACATGTCAAAAACTATATTTAAAGTGGTTGCGCCATCAAAAGGCGGTAAAACTGCATTTTTTGAAAAATACTTATTTTACCTGAAAAATTTATTTTGTTCTTATACCATGTTCTAGAAATGTGTAAGATGAATAATAATGTTATAAAATTCAAAATTTAGTTAATACTATTCATAATGTCTTGTTCATGACAATATTATAATAATATAACATTGTTTATTAGAACCCGGTATTGCGTACAACACACGCTATCGAGGAAGGTCGCGATTGCGTGTAATGCAAGCCAAGTCAGGGTTGCGTGTTGTGAAAGAATCCTTCGTTGTTTCATATAACATAATCCAACCATATTTCATTTATACATTTAATATAAATATATATATATACTCAATGTTGCGTAGAATAACTATTATCAAAAGTGTGTGTAACACGGTCCAAGAATAGTGTTGCGTACACTACAAGCTAATACGGTGTTGCGTATAGCGCAGGGTAATCTTGGTGTAGAATACAGCATAAGACATTAATGAAATTAAAATAATATTTTTCATAAAATCTCGGGGTGTTACATTCTACCCCCCTTAAAATGAATTTCGCCCTCGAAATTCGTCGGGGTTATAAATGGTTTACTATTTGAATGTTTCTTTGATAGAAACCCACATCGTAAAAAGGAATACCAAAACTTATCTTTAAAAACAAAAGTATGAAACGTAACGGTTACCCAAATAAACTAATCATTGGGTTTCCACATAGGTGAAAATATGGATATGGAAGAGAAATCTAACCATCATGTTCTGATGGAGAGTGGTAGAGAACATGGCTATGGAAAAGCTAGCAATCACAAAGCCATAAATTTGTGATGATCTAGGGTACCATCTGATTCATCGGGTATAAGGGCACTAGGACAACATTTTTGGTTTTCAAGATCATTTCCCTAAAGTTGAAAATTTGAATTAGAATAAATACTTACTTTATTTTGGTACAATCTCACTGTTGTTCGTGCCTTGAACAATTTCCACTTCATCTCTTAAATAAATGAAGATGAATTTGTTATTCGTGAAGTGTTAGCAGATCATGTGATAGAATGACGGGTCATTCCATCTGTCTCAAACAAAAGGTTAGCAAAAATTATATACATAAGTCGATCTATAGTGAGATTAATCATATATTGTTCCTAAAATGGACTTATACTTCATATATAATACTGCTTAATATAATAAAACTAGTTTCTACTAAACAGGGACTTCCTGTAGGCCAGTGGTAGGCAATAAAGGCCAGTCGCACTTCGGTTGTGGGTTCGATTCCCACAGCCTTGTCCGACGCGATGGGCTGTCGCCCGTCCTGCAGGTTGTCCTTTTTCTAAAACTATATTACTATAACATCCCATCAATAATATCGAAAAAAGAACTTCTATCCTTAAACAATACTAACTTATGTCCAACATAATCCATTGTAATCTTTAGGCTTATCCATAATACTGCAGTCCACTCTCATAATATAGTGAAAACGATTAACAGAGATTTAATACCATCGTTGATCCCCATATATCATAAGATATGTTTTGTTGGTCACATTCCAATCATGTGAATACCTTAATCTTGTATTCTCTTGAAAAATGAATACCCATTGAACCATAGTGAATACATGAATGCAGTTAAAAGTTAACACTTCCCACATACCAAAATCCTCAAAATTCTATATACTCAAACCATGATATCACTTAGTCCTTATATCAATCATGAGCTCATGCATACAATCAAACATATCATTATCGTCTTATCCCTTCATTAAGCGCATATCATCTACTTTCCAAAAATACTTGTACCATTCATCACATACTTTCAAAACTTAAGGAAAGACAACAATGTAACAATCCTTAGATGTCTATTTATCCCATGGTACCATGAGATTACTTATACAACATTACACTTAATAAACATGTAATCATTCCACTACATTCTTTAACCATTGACCGAGCTTCAACAATTCTTTCATCTCACATATCATTTGTAGTCTCATCATCATCAACATAAAAACTACCCATACGACCATACTGATTCTCTTCATGAGACTTTCCCTTAGGGCATTGGTTTGCATAATTCCCGTACATTCCACATTTAAAACATTTAACCATTGTTGATGTCGTAGCAATACCATTATCCTCATCCCTGGTGTTAACTGAACCTTTTCCTTTGCAATTAATGGCTTTGTGTCCTTCTTTTCCACACCCAAAGCATCTTCCAGTTCCTTTGAAACATTCTCCTTGATGCCTCTTCCCACATGATTTACATAGGGGAAATTGAACTTTCTTTCCTCTATGATCATCATAAAACTCCATCTTTCTCTTATTAGCCGAGTCAGGAAACATACCAAATTTTACTTTATTGATCATATTATGAGATTGCTGATTCGGCATAATAATTATGTTTGGACTTCAAAATCCCATTTCATTATGAAGAATATCATTCCATTGTCCATTATATCCTCCATTATCGTGAATCATCTTGTTTCCAGCCATTTTCTAAAACCCAAAAAGAATAGTGTGAGAGGAAAAAATCATGCTAGGGAAAACAACATAATAAAGGGGAAGTACCTTCAATATCTAACATCTTAGGTTTAATTCTATGATCGTTAGTGTAATTCTAGTACTATAACCTATACGTATACTTAACCTTAGGGACATCCCTAGACATACCTTAGAAATATCTCTAGGGATCTCACAAAAGTTCTCGCATCCTAGTTTCCAAAGGTTGACTAAACCTTTCCTCTGATACCAACTGTAGAGACCCGTATCTTGACGTACATGGACATTACATTACTTTTTCAGAATACTTAGTAAATAACAAAAACACACACACAAGGATCGTAATAGTTTAGTGTCTTTGGAAACTCGGAACGTAATCTTCTAATCGTGGTGAAAGATCTCCAATATCTCCCATAATGATCTTCCATTTTTTTTACCTAAAACCTTTCTTTATATCCTGGGGAAAAGAAAACATAAAAGGGTGAGCTCAAATGCTCAGTAAGGTTAAACAAAAGAAATAAAAATCATATCATATCTTTTTGAAAATCATAACCTGCAAAAGAGATCATAATATCTTAACATGGAATAAATCATAGAAGTGAAAATGAGATCCCCATAATCATAACATGAAACTTGAAACTTTGTGGCATGCACACATAATCATGGAAAATCATTTCTTGTTAGTCATGACTCATTGCCAAGACTATCTTAGTGGACAAAGTGCCTTTCTGAATCGAGTAACCCTCGTTTCAGTCCTGTTTCACTGAACCGGTATAACCTACCGTTCCAGCCCTGTCTATCTCATGAGATATAAAATCTTTACCCAATGCATTGGAGGGAGATATAGGTCCCACCCATCTTATAATGAATCCTTTCTTATGTGTGCCACACAATCATAAAACATACATCATAGCATAACCCATGTAATAAAAATGGGGTTCTTAAACGACATGACATCATAAAACAACTCATATAAGATAAAAGAATTCATAAAAATAATTCCATCACAACATGATCAAATCAATTTAATAATAGGGATAAAAATAGAACCCTTTATTATCTTATATGGAAAATAATTTTGATAAAACACTTGAACTCCATTCTTGAGGAAAATATCCTTTCTTCATCAAAAACATTTTTCCTTTCATAACATGCCATACAACTTTAAAATAAAAGAAGTTGATTAAAAATAAACTTGAAAACTTGTAAAGGAAGATTCTTGGAAATTTTGTTTTAAAAATCCATTCATGCCATATAAGTTAAAAAAACATTCTTCGTACTTTTGTCGGAAAAGTCAAAAAGTATCTCGTACGAAAAACGACAAAGGATTCCTTTCGTACATATTACTAAAAACTCACCGAAGGGTAAAAATAGATTTAAACAATTGTAGGTGGATGGAAATAATATTACATATTGATGAAACATGGATGTGGATGATAAAATACACCCCAGTAAATACTTACAAATAAACAATCTCGGATAAAAATGAGATTGTGATATTTTCCCTTACCTTAGGTCTGACTTGCTTTGTAAGTGTCCGAACCTCCTCTTCTTTGAAGCGCCTCTTTGAGACCTCCTCTTAGGGCACTAAAATTGGTCTTTGAGGAAGACCAGAACCTCTAGGATTATTCTAGGGAAGTGGAGAAGGGATTTTGGCAGAGGTTGGCCGAGCTTGAGTGCTCAAATTGGTGTGAGGAGAAGGGGGAGGAGGTACCCTTTTATAAGGGAGGAGAGGGGCACCTTAGGAATTCTTAAAAATATTAATTTATAATAAATCTAAACCCACTTAAAAACCTCCAAAAATGACTCATATTCGAAGATTAGATGAGATAGGGTTTTAATATAATCAACCAATCAAATTTAGACATGTTTGGATCTTATTTTAAACCTTATCATTTTGATTTATCCTTATTTAATCTATTTAAGTTTATTTGTGGTAATAAAATTCTAAATTTTAAATTATAACAAATAATTACTTATTTGTTGTGAATTTTCCATAATTTTTTACTTTAAAACATTATATACCATATAAATATAAATTTATAATTTTTAAATATTTTTGTGATTTTTAAACAATTTTATAATATGTTATTTTTGTAAAATAACAATAGTGTCAATTTTGACACTATTCATTTATTTGAATTTAAATAAAATATATACCAAAGATATGTTCGAACTATAAGCTTTAATATATTAATAAAAGGTCATATGTATCTATAAAATTACTGTATCACATTAAATAGTTCATATAATATTTATTTTATTATTTTTAAAACCATTTATTTGGTTTATCTCTTAATAAAATAATTACTACATCATTTTTGTATAATTATTTAATATACTTATTTGTTGTATAAAAATTTAAAATAAAATTCTATGATGAAGATAAATATATTACCTTTCACAATAATACTTTTACTCTAATTTATCATCTTAAAATCGCAATATTTAAATTGTTATATTATTAAATTATGAAGGTGACAACTTTGGCATCATTTAAAATAAAATAATATAAGTGTCATAATCGCTTTTATAAGGCTCCAAATGGTCAAATATTCGACCATTGGATGCTTATGGTTTACATTTACATGGAAAATAAGTTTTGGTTAGGTATTTGTGCATTTTATGGTCACTAGTAGTTAAAAACAAAACAATATTCTTTATTTTTCACTAGATAAACAATTTCTGCATCACTATTGTGTCATAATTAATGATAATTATTTAATGCCTAAAAATTATAAATAAATTTATATGATGTAGATAATTTCATTAGATTTCTGGAGACTATTCATGTTCGAAGTTTCATGAAGTTTATCACTAAATTAAAATTAATATACTTATAAACTTTAAGAGAGTGACATGTTGTCACTTTCTTTAGTTTTAATAATAATTAAGTTATTTTCATGGACAAATGTCCATTAAATGATTCTAATCCGACCCTTAGGTGATATGGGTCGACTTTTAGTCATCCAATAGGATTTTGACATTTTTTAGGGTAATTTTAAAATATTATATTTACCCTTAATTACCCGATTTACCTTTAACTATGGTAAATAAAATTTACCGTAGTTACTATTCATAATTCCCAAAAATAAAAAGTAGCCTATTAACATTATTTGGACCCACTGATTCCAAATATGGAATAAATTTTTTAAAATTCAATACAAAGAAGTTGCAGAAATTAAATTAAAATTAATCCCGTTGTCGAATAAAAACGGGTTTTTGTTTAAAACATTGCAAAAGATTGAATTGATTTAACCTACGAATTCAAGGTAAAATCAATGCTAATGACATACATTATATTAAATGGTAAAAATATATTCTATTTATACTTTAAAACCATTCAATATTATAATTTAACCACATAAGATATTATGATGAAAAAAGTTGTTTTTAATTAAAATATAGCGTGTTTTTACTATTCATTAAAATGTGAAAGTTACCAGAATAATATGAAAAATTTATCCAAAGTAAATTTTTATTTCTTGATTCCAAAGAAGAATTTTATTTTGTCAAATTGAACATATAAACATGTCAAAAACTATATTTAAAGTGGTTGCGCCATCAAAAGGCGGTAAAACTGCATTTTTTGAAAAATACTTATTTTACCTGAAAAATTTATTTTGTTCTTATACCATGTTCTAGAAATGTGTAAGATGAATAATAATGTTATAAAATTCAAAATTTAGTTAATACTATTCATAATGGCTTGTTCATGACAATATTATAATAATATAACATTGTTTATTAGAACCCGGTATTGCGTACAACACACGCTATCGAGGAAGGTCGCGATTGCGTTAAATGCAAGCCAAGTCAGGGTTGCGTGTTGTGAAAGAATCCTTCGTTGTTTCGTATAACATAATCCAACCATATTTCATTTATACATTTAATATAAATATATATATATACTCAATGTTGCGTAGAATAACTATTATCAAAATTGTGTGTAACACGGTCCAAGAATAGTGTTGCGTACACTGCAAGCTAATACGGTGTTACGTATAGCGCAGGGTAATCTTGGTGTAGAATACAGCATAAAACATTAATGAAATTAAAATAATATTTTTCCTAAAATCTCGGGGTGTTACATTGTATATTATTATTTTAAATTGACCTTATTTCAATCAATGTTTCAAATTATATTTTATTTAATATTATTTTTGTGTTTCCTTTTTTATTTATAGCAGGAGTCCAATTCGGTTTCATCGTGTTGCACATTTTTATATTTATCGATTCCATATCTTTTTATTGTGTTTTGTGAATTATACATAATTATAATAATAATATATTATTATATTTTATATTAATTATCCATTTATGGTTTGACATTCCACCCATGTATTTTTTTCTATTATTAACATTTTGTTTTCTGTAAATTCTCGATTATCTCTCGTGTCATTCTTCAAGAAGGGATACATTTTTTTGAAATTCATTGAGTTTACTCAATGAATTTAATAGATCTAGGGGTTGGACGACTGGAGGATGAAATCAATGGGTTTTGGACACTACCATGTTTTATTCCCATCATAGGAGTTCAATTGTAGGGTGTTGAGAATTGGCAATGTATCATTGAGACCAATATTTATCCGGATTTAGGAATGGGATAAGAATTTTGATCCTGATTATTTAAAGGATACTAATGCTCTGGTATGGATACACATCTAATAATTTCATTGTCTATACTATAATTCTAGAATCTAATGTGACATTTATTCAAAAGTTGGAAATCCCATTCGTATGGTGTACAGACTGAAAACCCTCGATTTGGTCAATTTTATCAAATACATTTTGAGGTTGATATGGCCTCAACATTGTTCGAAGAGGTTTTTTTGATAGCAAAGGATAACTATTTTCATCCCGATATTCAATATGAATGGAATCCAATTTTTTTAAAATTTCAATTTCTTTTTCCACATAGTGTTTGAATGTAAAATAAATAAATTCTATGGATCATACAAGATCAAGGTTAAGAGTAATGCTATTTTTGGGAAGATTATATTAATGGAAAATCATCATGGATTAACTAATGATCCTATTACACATATTATTGAACCATTTATTTGGGATCAAGGCCAGGTTTTTTCTGATTCTATTCTAGGATCTGATGTTGTTATTGAAGATTCCTCTATGAAGATTTCAGAACATGTTGGAAATTCCATCAAGATAAATGAGTGCTCCAATCCCATTGAGCCTATTATACTGGATATAGAGGGCACAAAAGACCCTATAACTGGTTCTGACGTGGCTAATGTAGAGCCATATAAGATTCCCATGGACCATAGTTGTAATGCTATAAATATGAATGATGAATTAAATTCTCAGTCTGCTCAGATTTCTTCTAGTCATGTTGACAATCTTATGCAAATGGATTTACCAAATGTAGGAATGATTGTACAACCTACATTGAATGAGTATGTTGGTATAGAAATTGTTAATGATATTGCCCAAAAATCATCTGATGGTATTATGGATTTTGATGTAAAGGAAAATTTTCTTCAATATGATGCAAATGACTCTTTTTTCAAGTCCCAACATCTAATGTGGTAAGGAAATATTCTATTCAGTTCATTCAGGAACTAGTCTAGTCTATAAATAAGGGTATTCCTCTGAGTGGATCTTACTAGTGTTATGATAAGGAGTACACTCCTTATTATTATAATAGTCAACACTATTATGTTCCAAACTATACTAATTACCCATTAAATGATTCTTCGTAAATTTCTACCTCACATTTATTAGGTATGGGGATGAAGTGTAAGGCTTTGGATAATAATACAGAAGTGAAAATGTGTTGGATTAACACGCCGAATACGAGGTCCAAGACTTTTCTATAATGAATATATTATTTTTTAACTTCTAGGGTATTTAGAATTCATCCATATTCACAACCCTTAGTCATTTTTTGTATCAAAGAAAAATAGACACATTGGTATTGATAAGCCTAGAATTTAATTTATCATGTGTAAGGAACTTAATTGTTTGACCCTTGGTTATTTAATTATTTCTCGTAAAGGTCATTAAATTTATTCTAAGTAGATTTGGGTTTTGAAATATTATAGTATCTTCAATTATATTTCTTTCATGATCAGAAATCGATTTATATTTATGATGTGATGAATGGCTATGCTATGTCCCCTACATTTGTGTATTATTTGAATTTCTATATTAGAAGACATTCTCTCTGGTCGGCTATAGAGAGTATAAAATTGAATATGTGACTAAGGTGGGTAATTATTGGTGAATACATTTCTGTGCATCAAGATAAAGAAAAGATTAGGAGTTTCTTCCATTAGTTGGATGATAATTAGTTATCTTCATGTATTGATTCATGAAACATGATTGTGGTTCTAGTTATGGGGTCTTATTACAACTAGAGTAGACACACTCTCAATTGGATACAAGACATGAAGATCTATATGTGTTTTTGAATTGGATGGGGAATATTAAGATGTTTCCTTGTCTGGTATCACTTTATCATGATTTCATACTAATCATAATCCACATTTAATAGATTTTCATGACATCAACTTGAGATCATATCTACTAACCATTATGTTTAATAATGCCTAGCTGACCATTCCAGGTTGCAGGAAGGTTGTTATTGAGGCATATGATACCACCTATATTGGAAGCCCATTTCACATCATGGTTAGGATGTTAAATAATAGAAAGGAATGTACCAGTGTGTGGTGTAAGCAGTCATTCTATGGCCTTGATCTTGATATTCAATGGGTTGAGGATACTCTCAAGTATTTTCAAAGACATAATGTTGGTCAGTATGTGAATTATATAGATGAGATAATTTCGCTTTCTAATTTTTTTTTGTTTTTATCATTAATGGAAATCCATTATTGGAAGAAATATAACGACAGGTGGATTAAATTTGTTGATATAAATTCATATCATACTCATTTATTTTATAGGGATAATAAGGATAAGTGTACAATTAATTCCCTCGTGATTGATGGAGTTCTTCTTTGGCCTTAAAATGATATATCTAGTGTTGTTTGAATATATTGTTAAAACCATTACAAATAATCAAGGAATGAAAATTGGCACAAAATGTTTAAGAACAAATATCCTATGTTTTAGGCCTCTCATAGTAATATGATCACTCAAACACCTAATGCGGAATATGTTAGGAAGGATATTTTCCCAATGAATGTTTATAGTGTGGAAAGTCTTGATGGTTTCTCTAATAAATTTTTCATGACCTACTATGACATTATTAATCATGAGTTTGTGAATGTTGTTAGAGAATTATTTTATGATTCTTCCATTACCATTGGGAAAAATTCTAGTATCGTTTCTTTAATTCCAAGGAAAGATAATTCTATTGATATATGATTTTTCAGAACTGTGGCCATAGGAAATATGATTCATAATTTGATCATTAAAATAATTTAAAATAGATTATGGAGCATTGATAAAGGATTTGTTTCTACTAATAAATTTCGGTTCATTCCTGGAAGGAATATTAAAAATTTATGAATACCACTTATGAGTGTGTTAATATTATGAGTAAAAAGTTTATGTATGTTAATAAGGCTCTTGAGATTTATATTTCCAAGGCTTCTGATACTATAAATCAGAGTAACATTTTAGTTTTGTAAAGAATGCATGGGTTTTCTAACTGTTGTATCAATTTGATAAGTTGAAGTATTAAGATTCATGTGCTCTATATTCTTATTAATAGATCCCCTAGAAGATTATTTATGTTTCTTAGAGGATGTTGCAAGGAGATCTTCTTTTTGGGATTCTTTTTACTATTTTTGGCGATTAAATAAGTACCTAAAATTTTGATCTTGTGCATGCGTGTTTATATCAAATAATGAAATATGGAAGAGCACGTTTTTCACCTTCACACATCCTATATGCTGATGACCTTCTACTGTTTGGGTAGGGAGATAGAGTCACCATACTATACTTTATTGAACCAATTGATCATATGAGGATGTTTCTCGTCAATTTATCAGTTTTAGGAAATCATATATTTTTCTTGGGAAGGGGATGTTATATCCAAGAAAAATAGAGTTGATCAGAAGCATGTTGTTATGATAGGATGGTTACCTTTTAATTATCTTATAGTTCCACTTTTTTTTGTGGAAAATTATAAGGTGTTATTTGGAAAACATAGATATATTAATTATTAATCAAATGGAAACATGTAAATGGTAAATCTATGTTACCTGAAAATCGTGTTTCCCTTGTAGTTTTGAGATCACATCTATGTGTGTTATGTTTTTTAAATATATAGATGTCGTAGACGTTTTCTCAAAGAGTTATAGTGATTGATTCATAATTTTATTTTGATTTTCCTTGTTAATGAACGAAATATTATTGCATTTTCTGGAGTGTTTTTATTAGTCATGTTGACAAGGGAGGAATGGGACTCAACGACCATAATATCTTTAATTAATCCCTCATTAAAAAGTATTTTGGGTGCCTCTTCACATCTAGTAATTTTTCACCAAAATTTTTGACCAATAGGCTAAGATTCAGTCTTTTAAATGTGTATTCATTATATATCCCCTCTTTTATATTTCACTCTATCAAAAATGAATATTTTGGTCATTTATTATCCTTAATGTGGATTTTATATCAGTATTCCATGTTGAATTGATGGAATACTGTTTGGTGTTCTAATGTTATTACTGAAGATATTGAGATCCCTTCCCCTTTGAGGGAGTTTTCCATTTCTAAATTCAATAGTTATGTCACTGCTACGGGGATGGTTCTAGGTCATCGTAAGATGAAATTGGGTTGTTATAATTATTTTTCTATTTAAAATCTTATCTGGATTCCATGTTTAACAATAATGTTCAAAACATAGGAGGATTATAGGCACATGTGTGATACAACCTTAGTAGTCCCTTCTTGGTTTCATGCATTACATAATGATTTTATTCCACCTTTTCATTATGTGATTATGTGGAGGATATGGAAGTGAATTCAGCCTTTTCAAAGAATGATTTAGTGGGTAGATATTTGACTTTCCCCTTTTTAATTGTTTTTCCATTATGTGCATGTAATTATTAACCATTTCACTACCTACTATAGCTCTATATCTTTTTTTACTGTTTTTTGATGGGGACATTGTCTGTTATTTGAACATGGAGACCTTTTGGTATCTCATGGATTCTATTATTTGGGACATATTCTATATATAGTTAAAGGTACCACTTCTATCTGATTCTTCAAGACTAGTCTCCTTTAAATAATGGGCCCTGAATGCGATGGCCATTGAGAAAAGAACTACACTGCTGCATATTGGCATCTGGGATTTGCATATTGATGTCGTGGATATTGTGGAGGATCTTATTAGTACCTTGTAGAATGATGATTCATATATGTTGGTCTTGGGTCTTCTTTATGTTTCTGGTAGATAAAAGAAGCCTATAATGATGCGGTGTAAATGGTGGATACCTCCGATATCACAATGGAAGAAAATAAATGATGACGGGGTGGATGTAGGTGCACTGGGACATTTGAAATTTTGTGTCATCTTCCAAACTCATAGAGGTTTTTTGAAGGTTGTTTCTACCACATAATTAAAAATGGTGTTTCAATTGAGGCTGAGTTGTAGGCAAGGGATAAAGATGTCTAGAATGCTTCTTAACATGGTTGAAAAATTTTATGAAAGGAATCTAACCCAACTTTGGTAGGTGAAATTATTTTAACACGTTCAAGAAATGTTTCATGGAGGATTTTATCAGATTGTAATGACTGTCTCAAGCTTCGGGATCAACATAGTTTGGTTGTCACCCATGTGTATTGAAGGGTAAATTGGGTTGCTGATACATTTTTAAAGCGAGCTATTAAGAAGTTCAATTTATTGTGGTCCTTTATGAAACCTATATTTTTTGTTGTTTGGTGGATGAGCATGCATGTGCTTTTGTATACATGTTTTTTTGTTATACCCCTTGTTTATCATCTGGTATCTTTTACTTTTATATTAATAATAAAAATTTGGGAGTAGTCTTTCCTACCTTATGAGCCTTATGATTACTAATAATAGGTTTCCTTATAAATTTCTTTAGTTAATTTTTATTGTTATTATTATTATTAACATTAAAATTTGGAAAAATATTATATTTATTTCTAAATAATTGGTATTATTATAATTAGTATAAAAAATATTAATTATGATATATATATTCACACACCAATGCACATATCATTATATATGAGTAAAATGTAATCATTTTCTGTTATGAAAATGTTTAATTATTCGAAAATTATTCATTTTCAAAATAATCATGTAAAATATTTTTATTTAAATAATATTTTAAATAAATTAATTCTTGCATTAAAAAGTATATGTTGTGATTAAATATAATATATTCATGAAATTAAATATTAAAACATACATTTAAATATATAATATATTTTATGTTAGTAAAAGTATACATTTATATATGGTGAATAATATTTCTTGAAAATAATAATTTAGTTTTATAAAATAATTAGTTAAAATGATACATGATAAAAACATATTACAAAATAAATACAGAATTAAAATAAATTACTATTTAAATTCCATGGAGTGTTACACATATGTATGGGTAACATTTTCATTTTAAATGATCATTACGGAAGGAATGTAAGAACTAATTTTCCTTTACATAAATATCATAATATAAAATATTTAAAATTTTATACATATATATGTCATTCATGTGGTTTGGTAATGAAATGAAATTAAAATAGCATCATGAAAGAGGTAGTTTATATGCACACGAACCAAGATATCATCATTATCTGTGTTAAAAAAATAAAATGATATATATGAAATTAATATAATATTAATTCTCTTATATCACATATAATAATTAAATTTATTTTTATCACCATTCATGTTAAGCATTAGTGGGAGTTGGATCGCATCGCATCATGATTTGGTAGCCTTCCATAAACCCGTGCAACATTATAATGCCTCCCATTAAATAGAATATAAATTACATATATTATATTGTAATTAAATATTTATAAATAAGATAAAAATATATTATAAATACATTGGATCAACCATCATACCCATCCATCAAATGTGGAAATGAAAAAATGAACGCCATCATTGCACGAGAGGAAGTAATCCCTCATACACATGAATTATGATTTCATAAAATGTTTTATAAAAGTCAATAAAAATGAAGAATGTAATCTTATTAAAAATAATAATAAATTAACATTTAAGATTAATTTTTTTATATCATAATGTTATTTTAAAAAATTAAGGTGGTGGAGAAATTAGTAAAATAAAGTCAACCATTGTGGAACAATACCTCTTATTTATGTATCCACGTTAGGAGTTCACAAAATCAATCAAAGGTTATACTTCTGTCCAAAATAATCCCTCTAGTCTGATTATATTGGATTTTGGATGTGATTTTGATATGTATTATTCAATAAAAATAATGTTGAATGTGTCAAGAATAGAAGAGAGTTGTAGGCCTTTTATAACTGGAGTGATTGAAACACTTGTAGTTATTTGAATGAGTACATTTCCCCCACATTTTTTCATGTAAAAAGACCCAAATAATTGTTTATTTTTGATACTATATGTGGAATGGTCAAAAAACGTCCACAAAATGGGGTTTTAATATGTTATGGTTCATTTTTACATCCTATATTTAAGAATAATGACTACATAAACTAGTATTCAACACCATTATTGTAAATAATTTTGACATTGTTCACTACAAATTGATGTTCTAAATTAGGTTGAACCATGTATTTGATATAAATATTTTTTTCAAAAGATTCTTAATATATTTTTTCAAATATAACATACAATAGTTGGAGAATTTAAATCAAAATTTTCCCCACAAAGGTGATGAGAAATTAGGTTTTTAATGTAAAAATTTTCAAAAGTTATCAATGTGTTTATATGAAAATTAAATATGATAATTATTACAATAGTCTATTTTTTTTAAATTTGTACAAATGGAATATTTTTAGATTAATACCAATTTAAAATATTATTTTACATTTTATGTTTTTTTCAACAAAATATATTTTTCAACTAAAATCCAATATATCTACCTATTCATGATAAAGTTAATCTTCCCAATAGATTCCCAAAATACACCCTACGTGAATTTTAGTATTATAATTTCAAAACTATAGATTATTTTTTCAAATAAAATTTCTAAATTTGTTACAAATGAATGTTAAATTATATTCTCTAAGTGCTACTAAACCTTTTTTTATAAAAATATAATTCCTCTTAAAAAATATTTTTTCATTTAAATTATTATTATTATTATTCGTAATCAATACATAAATAAAATAGTTTTATAATCAAACTTTTTTATATATTAGTTAATATTATACATACCCACCATTAAAATGTATATCTGATAAGTATCATAAAAAATAATAAATTTAGTAGTACATTTTTATTCGTTAAAACATATAATTTCATGTAACACGTGATATGGATGAAACTTTTTATTACGAATAATAAAATAAAAACTCTATTTTTTGTTATTTGAAATCAATATAATGTAATAATTTTTTTATAAAATTGTAACTATTTTATAAATTCTAAATAAATAATATTACATTGTACACATAGTTTTTTGTGTCATACAAATAATTAAATATGATGTTAATATATTGATATTTCAAGGTGTTACAGTCTCCCCACATTAAATTTTTTTATCCTTTCCTTCTATAATACATATTGGAAATTGAGGGACTGAAATTTGAAAATTGCACTAATTAAGAAAACACATCATAAAATAGTAAATAAAAATCCCGATAATAAGAGAGATATGGATGAACGAATTTCAAATTTAAAAACACAAACCATGGTTTCAATGTATAATAATATTGATTTAATATATATATATATATATATATATATATATTTATATAGAGGAAAATCATAAATATTTATATTGATTTATTTAGGTTATTGGTCATAGGAAAGTAGAAAATAAATATATATTTGAGGGCCTACAAACCGTAAATAAATTATTGTTTAATAGACCATCAGTTTAAAATATATTAGGGTATTTGGATATCATTTTTATTTCACAATCATTTCCCAAGTGCTGAGTAAATATTTTACTATCTATGAATATATTGAAATATATATTCATTATATAATTATACTTCATTAAACAATTTTTTTCTTTTGGTTATTCTATGATTAATTTCAAATTCATCTGATACTATAAATAATGAATTATAAAAATACTATTTTTGTCCATGAAATGATAAAATTATAATTTTATGGATTGTAATATCAATAAAATGTTGAAACATTTTTCCATATAACTATTTTTTACAAAATAACGTTGTTAACATGTCTTATAAAATTTAGTAATCCAAAAAACTCAAATGAAACACAATTGTTCCGTAATTATTATTTATTGTTTCATAAAATAGTTTTACAGAAAACTATGAAATATTGATATGAACATTACGTATGATTGTGGTATTCACTAAACACTTATCCTCATTTAATCATGGGTTCGAACCCCGTGTCCTTTCCCGACATGTCGTGTTCTCATCCCACACACATGCTATCCATTCTCTCATATATAACTATATAATTATTATAAATAACCCAAAAAATAAAATTTATATTTTGGAAGTAAAAATAATCATTTAGTTAATTTTTTTCTAATTTTTTCAATAAAAACATTTTAAAAAAATTATTTTAATATTATTTGAATATCATTATGATGTCATTAATGATCATTTTTACCTTAATCATTATCAATACCCTTATAATTATTTATATAATATTTAATGTCATTATTGAGTAAAAAACATTTTTACTGGATCATAATAAAATCCAATGTGTTTTATTTCAATTAATTTATTCAAACCAATCCTTTATCTTGTGACATTATGGCCTCAGAAAACCTAAAATTGGAGATTTATAAATTTAACATATGATAAGTCTTAAAATTATTAACCCATGATGGTATTAAGGAATATTTTTTTAATGAATGCACACTTTTTTCTAATATTTTGAACAATCAAAATTTATTTTCTTATTCCTATAACATAAATTCCATTGAAAAAAATACATCTATAATTTAATATATAAATGTCAATAAATAAATTATTCATCCATTTTAATTCCAATTATAGCCTTCTATGGTATTTAATTTACCCTTTAGAAGAAGGAATTGAATAATATATTTCATAGGTTCCCCATAATTTAGATAAAAAATTATAAATGTATCATTTTGAAAAGATTTATTTCCTTTCATTATTCTCTTCATATTTCCTTTATATTTTATCTTTTTGGATTTTTTTACCACATATAAATAATTTACCCATTACATTGAGTCTATTTAATCGGTGTATCCTTCCAAAGATATAACATTATGTAATTTTATCCATCTTTACATAGTGGTTTCCATCACTCTATCACATGGTAACTCCATCCTTCTAAAATTTCATCAGATTAGGAGAAAGTGATGGTATACATTGTTGATAATATTTCCATAAATCTAATGAGGTATAATCACCGTAGAATTATCCCATTTCTTTATTCCATCTTTTCTCTTATCCACCAATTTTTTCATTATATACAGTGTTATCACGATATATCTGGTTCTATTAATTAGCTAAATATGAAAGCATAGAGTGAGAAATATTAATAATTGGGAAAATCATGTAAATTTTTTTGGTTTTCTAAATCCCTTATTTTTATATTTAATCTAATATTTCTTATGCATAAACTGTTTAATTCATTATCATTGTCAATTAAAATACATTATAATATAATGTACTAAATATGTCAGTTATCCAATGAATATACCATAGGAGAATCCACGCTAACTATTTAATTAATTATCATTATCAATTAAAATCTATTATTCTATAAATCTTGTTTCAATGTCTTCCACTAAACTTCTCTCATAATAAAAACCAAGACCCCAATCCAAAAATTCATTTTCTAGGGCCTACTTTATTAAATTTTTGTAAGATACAAGGTGTCTCGTACAAAAGGACATATAATTTTTCTGTTTTGTTAAACTAGATACATACCTATGTCTTACATTAAAATTTAATATAAAATATAAAACAAAATTTTTCTTTCAAATATCATTATTATATCTATAATATTCTTCCATATCTATCTTAGTAAACAAAATTGTATTATAGGGAAATGAATAAAAATATGTTTGAGCTCAAACTATCAGTAAGGATTAATTAAGGTGAAATAAATCATCAATCAATAATAATTTTCATCATGGAAGGGTAAATTATTATAAAAAAATTTAAATTTTAATAAAATAATAACATGAATATATAATGAATAAATAATATAGGATGGTTAAAAAATAAACCATATTCAATTAAATCAATTACTAATAATGGATTTCATTAATAGTAAATGTCATAGTGAAAATATCTTGGATTGTAAAAATTGAATAATGAATGAAGGAAATGTTGAATTATTTATCTCCCAAATTCCAATGTACATGAAACCATTAGCATATAGACATTTCGTAGGAAATTTTAAAATATACTTGGAGAAGACCCACACAACAAAGGCTAGCCATGTATCTCACCCATTGAGACTATCGAGAGATTGAGGGGATAAATATAACTGATCCAATACTTTGTAATAAAATTTCAAATAATAACATATATATTAAATAATTAGTTTAATTCATAAATAATGTTCATTATAAAATATCTTTATTGAGTAAAAAATAGAGACATATCAATATTTTCCCCCATAAACTGATGAAATTCAATATAGAACACTATATGTATAAATGACATAGAGGTTAATAAATAATCATTGAAATTATAAATATTATAGATATTTAGGTGATATTTTATTAAAAATTATCACAATATGGTTATTAAATCAAGTGTAATTTAATTTAAACAAGAAATTAATCAAAAAAATGAATTTCAATACTATCCATGGTCAAAACGTTCATAATCAATTCAGATAAATAATAATTATGGAATCAACTTAACAAATATTATTTGGAGTAATAATAATGTGATTTTGTTATTAATGAATACATAAATTGTAAAAATATCACCACTTTTTTTACGGAAAATATCATTTTTATTTTGATAATAATTTTATTTGAAAATAAATTTTAAAGACATATTATTTCCAAATATACCAATAAAATTGAAAAAAAATGATTATATAAACAATGGTATTAATTGAAGGTAATTTTATACATGTGATAACATTTAGAAATAAAATTCCATTTAAAATGTGAAAAAACTAGTATAGTAACTTGTTCATAAAATAATATCAATATTCTCTTAATGTTTTTAGAAAAATCTAAGTGGTATTTATTTTGAAAACAACATTAAATTCCTTTAAATTTTTTTGAAGAGTAAAAAATTGGTTAAATTCAATTTATAAGTATTTTTTAATGGTTATATCATCGCTGATAACATATATATAAAACATGGGTTTTAATAGAAAACTAATTTCTCCCTAAAAATAGAGTTGAAGTTATATTTTTTAAACAACATTATTTTAAAAAATAAATGTACCTGGGAGTGGAAGTATAGTACAATTAGATGAAAATATTTTAAAAATCCTGAGAAGAATAAAATTAAAGGGGTTTATATTGAACTATAAAATAAATTTATTTCAATTAATTTTCAAGAATTAATAGTATCGTTCTAAATGAGATCAGATTTAAATCCTTATAATGAACAAAACGATTATTTGATAATTAATCAATAGATCAATTAAATATAAGAAATATAAATTAAAATAAAAAAATTTGATACAAATATAATAATAAAAAAATTTATTTAACACATAATCATATACTATAATTATCAATGATGTAAATGTTCAACCTAATGATTGGAAGTTGACTTATGAAATCCCTTACCTCACAAATACATTCGATTAAACATTATTTAACATCATGTATACATGTATTATTCATGTTATTTTCTCTAAAAATAATTATGTTAATACATATAATATCATATATTATCCTTCTTTAATATCCCATTATCCGTTAGTCAATAATAATTTATTAGTTTCATTGTTTTGGGAGTTTATTCAATGTTTTTCTTATGAGTGTTTCATTATAAATGATATTATGCATTAAAAATTTATATACTCACAAAATATCATGATAAATAATAATGAAATAATTATAATACTTTTACATCGACTATATATTTTTAATGAAATCATGAACATAGGTTATGATAAAATAAGTATGTTTCAATCATGGAGATTATAGGTTGTATGTACACATGATTCACATTTTAATTTTAAAATGATCATTGTGTAAATGTGTTTTGTAATATTTGAATTTCAAAATGATCATATTATAATCTATAAAATATTTTATACTTATATACAATATTTTTGTGGTGTAGTTATGTAAATAGAAAGACTTCAGTTTGTGAAGGTACAAGGAAACACATAAATGAACAATTTTATTATCCTTACTTGATTGAAAATAAAGGAAATAAAATTTTATGTATAATCATTATATAACTATAAATATTTAATAAATAACTGAATTAATTCAAATATATGACATAAAATTGGTAATTGTGTCTCTATAACCTTTATTAGGAAGCATTAGTGGAAGATGAATCACATCGCTTCGCAAGCCATTAGTCCATAGTAAACATGTGAGAAAACATCCTATCTTTTATAGAATGGAAGGTAAATACAGACACACACAGATATATATATATATATATATATATATATTATACTTAATAAATATATAAAAATAACTTATAAATATTATATATATTCTCTATATCCATCATTACTCCCCTCCAAGAATTTTCGGAATTTACAAAGGAATAACATCACCGCGCGAGGTGATAGTCTATCGTATACACTAACAATGATTTCCAAACCCATTTGAGGGATTTGGGGACTATTTTAGTTCATTAAAATAATTTTACAAAATAATTATATTTAATATTATTATTATACTGTATCGAAATTGTATAATGGAAAATGATAGTGTAGGGGAATGAAGTAAAATAATGAAAATCATTGAATAACAACACATCTTCTTTAGTTGTCCTCCTAATGATTTCGCTAAATAATTTATTGGATAAATTTATGAAAAACTAACTATTATAATAATGCTTGGATGATTTTTTTATTAATAATTTATTTTCATTGAGTAAACATGAGGTTTTTTGTTTTGAAGAAGTGATGATAGGGGAGTCCTTTTATAAATGCACTGAGTGGTACAATTTTAGTTGTTTTAAAAAACTGAATTAATCCCATGGTTTTTCATATATCCTGGCACAAATAATGGGGAATTATAGATCCTAAAATGTATATAGCATAATTATGTCTATAAAATGTTTTCTTTATATGTTTTTTTTCATTTTACACCTTATATTCTATACTGAACCACTAAGTGGACACATTTTTAAAATATTAACGATATTTTTTTAATTTTATTCTATAATAATTATGCTAAAAAATTTGATTCTATATTAGATAAAAAATTAATTTTAATCAATATATGGAATCAACTTTCTTAATTTCATCTCGAGGATTTGGAATTATTTAATTTCAACTTAATTGTTGTAGATGGGATGAAAAAGAAAGTTTTTGATGTGAAAATTTACAAAATTTTAATATGATTTTATATCTAATTTCAATATAAAAATGATTATAATTTTCTATATTGGAAGAATATATTTATAATTTAATATTATATTTAGAAACTAATAATTATATGTTATCATTATTAATTATTTACGTGAAATTTCATTTTTTAGTTAAAATAAAATATTTTTTACTATTCATCAAAAATGATATTTGTCAAAAAATTCCAAAAAATATTTCCCAAAATAAATTTTTTATTCATATTTAAATAATGAATTTTATTTTCCCTATAAATATTCCTAAATCTGTTTAAAATAAATATTAATTTATATTTACCTTGAATAACTAAAAGACCTAATTGTAAAATATTATTTCTCAGAAAAAATTTCATTTTCTTTTTCAGAATTATTATTATTATTTATAATCAATAAATATCATTTTATTTGAAAAATAAATATTTTCATTAGTCATTTTATAGATTTCATACCCAAAATTTTAATATATATTGGATAAATAACATATTAAATAATAATATTGATTTTAAATTATTTTTTAGAAAACATGTTCTTGTGTACAACATAATCCATCGATTAAACATGATTATTGTATATAATGAAATCCAAATTCTGTGATATATTAATTGAAAGAAATATAATGTATTTAATTCATATATATTATTAATTGTATAATAAAGTACATGTATTTTATTTTTCATTGTATGGTTCATGTTGTGTGTCATTACTCTATTGAATAAGATTTCATACTTTAATATTTTAGGATGATACACAACTAAGAACATAGTAGGATATAACTCAAGACAAAATTTACTTCAGAGAATTTTTCACATATACAAGGATATATGAGAGGATTTATCACATGATAATGGCTACTCTGTGTAAATTTCCCCAAATCAATGGGTATAAATGGAGATTTACCTCAAGCCAATGGGGTACATGAGTGATTTTATCCTAATATAAATGGTACATGAGAGGATTAACCCAATCCAAAGATTGGTTATAAGTAATTATACCATGATTACTATTTGATTAATTTCTCATGAGGTATCATTATATATATATTTTATATTCTTATATTTTTTCCACACTCTCATTTCATAATCATGGGCCTATTATTATAATAAATGACTCAAGATTAAGTATTCAACATTACAAACACAGTTTTATCATAGTAAGGTATATAAGATATAATATAAGAAGGTGGGATTATTATTATATATAATACTAAAAACCAAAATTATTTTATATGAAAAATAAGAGTAACATTATATATAACATATTATTAAACTAAAATGAATGAAACTTATGAAAATTGTATTTAATAAATTGGTAAAGCAAACAAAAAATTATAATTTTTTTTATAAAATAAATTATCCAAAATAATATTATGCTAATTATGTTGGATATCAAAATTCAAAAAATTTGTATAATGATGTGTGTAGAACAAACAATATGTATCCTTAATTATAGACATATTATTAAGACATTCATAAAATCCTTAGAAGCCTCCAATTGTCCTTAATGGATAAATCCTTTTCATCAATATGTAATCTATTAAATAAAAAAAATATTATACAAAAGTATGTATCTCTAACCCTAGGATCCCTTGATGAAAAGAATATGACAAACAATTATTACAATTAAACAACATAAAAAAATTACAATTACATTATCTCAATGTATGCTCTACAATATGATATCTAATAAATATAATTTAATTTTCTCTCCATAATGAGGTATTTCATGAAAAATATTTCATGATTCAGACTGAATGGTAGTAATTATATCCATATCAACTAGTTCATGGTCTTATTTATAGACATTTCCAAAAAAACAAGATTTATTTGAATTTCTAACTACTCTAGATCAGTTTCAGCAACATATACCATAACATATTTTCATTTTAAGTGTTCATCATAACATCATGTTTTCATATTATCATCAAGATAATTTTAATTACACTTCTCTATAATATAATTTAATTGTTTTTATAAATAATTATTTATCATGTAAAATAAACATATTAGTTTCAATTTGGTAAATGATATGTTCTCCTTCCGGTGAACTAATTTTTTTCTATCAACCTAATTTTTTGTCAATCTACGAAGATATTATGTATTAATTATGTAAAGTAACTCAAATCCTTCCAATATAATTAAAAATATTTTAACTATTTTAGTTATTTAATGAATTGAAAAATGCAACAAAATGAATTTTAGAAATAAATATATCACAAATATAAATACATTTTTTTAATGTTCGTGTAGAAGTTATATTTAAACAAAATAAAACCCAATGTTCATAAATTCACAACATAGATCACAAGGAGAAACTTTAATAAAATTATATATTTCCTCATTGAAATAAAATGATATTTACTTCTCTACCATTCATACAATTGTGATTTTCTAAAACAAATTAAAATGAAATTATTTTGGTAGTAAAAGGTAAAAGGATAAAAACATTATAGAATCATCTGGGGAAAAAATATGCATAGATGAATTTTTTTCATGAATGAAAATATTCACACATTAATGAAGTGATAATGATGACATAAAATTAATACTAACATGATGGGATGTATAATGAAATCATTCATTCTTACATAGTCTTTTAATGATGTGAACCATCTTTTTTCTGTCTTTTTTTGGGATTCTTAATCATCTCATATTTAGACTCTAGCATTTAAAACCATTTTTCAAGAAAATAAACATTAAAAAATTATTGTATGAGGCCATAATATTTTGCATTTTATAATGTTTTAAAATTATACATATCCTTGGTTTATTTTACCACTTCAAATATTGTACTTTTTAAAAGTTTTGAATATAATTGTCTGTCTCATTTGATTCCATCAATTTAGTGACCCTAATAATTCACTTATAATTATTTTGAGTCATAAAATTGAGAATACAATATAAATATTTTTACTAAATTTAATACTTCACATTAAGTTTTCTCTACTATCCAGATACATGATTACAAGAGTGATAATATTTCTTTATAGAAATTATTCAATATATTTATTTAATATTTCATTTAATACAAATATATATAAAATATATATCAATAATTGTATCAATTAATTCTTAGATTTTTTTTATTTCCAAAAATTATTTGATCACCAATCTATTATTAATAGTTAATTTTTCCAATGGAGTGTTTTTAGAATAATGAGAAACATCGTGATGAAAGGATTCTCTAGCTCAACGAAATTAAGGTTTCTTCTTGTTCAAAAAAGTAGTGTGAGAATTTTCATGAATATATATTTCTTAATTTTAAGAAGAATGATTTAATTCCAATGGTATTTGTTTGTAATAAATCATTCCACTCTCTTATGAATTTCTTTCTGATGATATATGTTGATCAACATCATTTGATGATTAAAATGTAAAAAATTTGAAGGATTCAATATGGATTTTTTATATGGATTCTTAGACTCTAAAAATTTATTTAATGATTTATCTCATCTTTATGTTTTTAAATTTTTTCATTTTAGAACAGTGATGTTTCATTATAAAAGAAAAAATTTGAAAATAAATTTTCTTATTCCCGAAAACTACTTTTACATTTTAGATTCGAACTAAAAGAGAAACTTATTAAACCATTTTTATTATGAACAAGATTTTTTGCTTAGTGTGAATTGTTAAAATTATATTTATATATTTCATGTATGGTATTGGGGTCTAACATTATGAAATATGAGTTCACTATCACTTTATTTTCATCAACAAGTTCCCTCTACCTATTGTCACCTTTATTATTATATATAGTGAATTCTTCCATACAAAACCTAGCTTCAACAATATTAAATCTGAAATATAATAATTTTACATTATATAATTATTTTATAACATATTTTTAAATTTGGATTCATTATATATATCTGTGTATTTATTTTGTAGAATATAATGGAATTTCAAAGAATATTCTACTTTATTTCATCTTATCTGAACTATTTTATTATGAGTCTCAACTCCTACACCTAATGAAAGATTATATTTCTCTTATATAATGTTCATATTAAAATAATATTAATTCATTGAATTTAATATATATATTCATCTATAAATATTTATCCAATGTCTATAACTAGAATTAATTCATTCTTTATCACGTACTCATCTATGAACATTATGAGAACATGGTTTAAAATCATCTAATAATGTATAATATTGACTGTAATATTTTATACTAAATAGATTAAATATAATTCCAAAAGAAATATAGCTATGTTGAACATTCCCATTATGATGAAAATATAATGGATATAAATACACTAAACAACAGTAGTATCACTATATCATGACAATAGACGTAATCATCATTAAATATGGTGATATTTTATTCATGTATATGGTAAAAGATGATTGAAATATGGTTCAATTTTTTCTATACATAAGATATATTCCTCATTAAAAGTTTATAAAAATGATCCTTCTACATTTGGAATATAGTGAGATACAATCAAACCATTTTCTTTTAGATATGATTCTACCAACTCAATCAAGATCATAATAGTCATACTATTGCATATTCACAAAACTGATTAATTCATTTTGATTCCATCAATCTGAATGTATATTGAATTGATATAAAAATAATTAATTATTACAAGAACATATAAATAATACACATCATATTTAGTTCCCATGTTTTATCATCCAAGTTAAGTATCACTAATTTATGTAATGGGGAATACCATTCTACCCATGTTATTCCATAAGAGTTTATTTCATGATATCTATAATAAGAAACACACCACATGGTTTGATAGAGTCTAAATATATATATATATATATACATATATATGAAATTATTTATTTAAAAATGTTTAATTTCATATATGGGTTTTTGAAAACTATTCAATTAACTAGAATGTAGTCATTTTTGTTTAACATAAAATGACATAAAAAATATTTTTTAAAATCCCATTTATAAATGGAATTATAGTGTTATAAGGATATTTAATATATCATATGGAGAAATCATAGAATTACATACTTGATAATGAGTGTATGGTATCAATGTAGCATGAATTCATGTCCCCATGAATGGAAAATTGTTTTATTGAGTTGAAATTTTTGAAAATCATCTTTCTGAAGATATAATGAAATTTCAAACCTCAAAAATATCTATAAAACATTTTATGAATCATATACGAAAACAAAGGTGAAAATAATAATGAAAACATGAATATATATATATGTTCATCTTACTTTATCGAGGATTGTTTATCATTATATTGATAATTATAACAAGATGTAAACTAATGATTGCATTATCTAGAAAATACCTAACATCTATTCAATATTACAAAATCTATTATAATGAATATATTTTGTAAAAATGTTAGATGTTTAGTATTATGTTATAATTAATGAAATAATAATATCTTAATTTTGTGTGTTGAGTGACTCCAAATTAATTTTCTATTATTATAAACCACCTCTTAAGGGATTAGGGGAACCCAACATGACATCACGACTAAGAGAAAAACCAATTTTTCAAAGTATGTTGAAGGGAAAAAATATTAATAACTAAAAACATGGCTTCTCCATATCATCACAACCATGATAACCAGCTTCAACCAACACAACACTTCTTGGAGTGCTCTCTCATGCATGAATTCATGGGCTTCGTAAAGATGGAGATGCCATAACCATTCAATAATACAAATCCTAAATATAAATTCCAAGTGGAATAAATATATTCTTAACCATTTCTAGATAATACCTCAGTAGGTGACCTAGTTGAAAATGCCCTTAAACAAAAACAGTATAACAGAATGCCATCATTTCCTCAAACAGCAATACAAAATGAAAAAAATATTCAAAATCACGTGAGAATCCTGCAGAAAACCAGTACCCATATTTAAAATCCTCCAACTATACAGCCAAACATTCATAGAACCGATCAAAAATAAACATGTATCCTTCACACTCCAGCATTAAAAAATTCACAGAACCCCAGAAAGACATCATTTTTTTCGCTGATACTATGTCGCTGTCGTAATGTTGGAGTAGACCAATGGTATAACACGTACACAGATCCAAACTATGAACTATATTAACATTAAAATGAAACAAACAAAATCTAAAAACATAGACTATTGAACAATAAAAAAATCCAGCAATGAAATATGATCACCTGAACGCCAGATAAATCAATAAGATGACCCACCACAGACCTAAATCACAATCCCACCACCACCTACAAGCCACCACATTGTGACTAGATCCACCCATCACACCCAAAATCAATACAGAAATGTGATGAAAACATCACCACAATATCTAGAGACTCAAACATTGTACCCTCACTATGAATCCATTTGATCCATGCCATTATATATGTGTAGAGTATTAAAAAATTCCCATAGATGTTGAGATTCATAGAGATGTTTGGTCTCAGAGAGTCTAATACACCACCATAGGAAGAGGCACCTGACACAAAATGTTCCAAGTTTTGGCGTTGAGGAGAGGGAATTCGTTCTATTGTGGGGGAGAAGAAGGTAGTGATGAATTGGAAACCCTAGCATGATGCCCCTTATTTGGACATCCAAGGCGTTTTTTTGGTGTGTTATCCAAGAGGAAATTTTTTTCCTATATCTATGAGTTTACATCTAGAGATTTATATCAAAATATTAATAAATATATGGACATGGTTTTCATAGAAAGAATTTTTTGTTTTAGAAAAACTCATATAAACTTTTGTGCATACATGTGGCATCTATAACACCTTAGCATAACAACTTCCAGCCAGTATATATGCATATTTAGAAGTAATATTTTCTTCATAGGTATGTTTATTGAATGAAGAAGATATTAATTATTATCCTTTGAAACCTCATATTCTGAATGAAAATTTTCAATTTAATTTAATTCCACCAATTTGGTATCAAGAATAATTTTATGCCCAAAATCACTTCATGATGTATAATATATTTGTTGATATAAATTCTCTATAAAAAAAAATATAATTGTATTAATATGAGAATAATTTGTATAATATTGAAATGCTTCAAAATGACATATAGAAAAAATTCAATACATTTTTTAGAATCTTTATGAAAAATTAAACATCCTAACTACCCAAAAAATTAATTGATAAATATTTTGCATGATTCGTTGTTATTGTTTTTTTCGATGTTATTCTTGGAATATATAGACTATATAATTATCAAAACTAAATCATTTATGTAATTTTTAAAATTAATTTTTATTGGGATAAAATAGGTTCATCTGATTTCAACATAATTTATAGACCATAGAAAACACATAGTTCACTTTTTAGTTCATTTCAATATCAAATTACATATTTTCTGAAAATTAATCATAAAGATAAAATAAAGTAGAACACATTATAATTTAGTGGAAATAAGTTTGAATAATGATGGAAACAGTAATTATTTTTAATGTGTGGGATCTTTTACTCCCTTCAAAAAATTGATGTAAAAAAAAATTATTATCGTATATACTAGGATCATATATATTATTAGTCTATATTGTGTCATTTAATATTTAAAAAAATCTAGATATATATTTTTTTTCAAAACTATCATTTTATTTTATAAATTGTTTTATGAGTACATGAGTTACAAAATGTGAAAATCATAAACATTTTATAAATACAGCAGTTTAAAAATATTTCAATCTTTAGAAGTATTTGAAAATATTAATATACTTCCACTAGTGCATAATTTTAAACAAAACATTTACCATCTAATTTAATATAAAAAATAGAGAAATTCCGTAGATTATTTATTTGAACAATTTAAAATTAATATTTTTTATCTCAAAATTTCCATTTTATAAAAAATGCATGGTCATCCTTAGGTTGTTATAGAAATGTATAAACACGATTCCGTCCTAATTAAATGTGTCTATCTAGTGTTTCAATTATTCAATCTTTACCACAAAACACATCATCGTATGTTTAGGTACGAGTAAAAATATGAAATCGCATTTCTCATATTAATACCATTTAGATCTATATGTTTTTACTAGTTGATTTCTATCTTCAATTATATTATTTATTGAAAGATTTCAAAATATATATTAATTTTCTAGACAGCTAAAACATTATTCATCATAAATATATTACACATTCTGTATAGGCACAACTTCCATAATTATTTCTTCTACAAATATTCTCTCTGAATTAATTTTCAACATAGAATGAAAATTATTTTAAAAGTAATAAATTGAGGAAAGGAATTTATATATTAAAAAAATATTAATTTAATTAAACATGACATTCAACTTTTCCAATATACTGTTCGTTCATTTTTTACAGAAATGATATTACGTACTAATTATAGATTAGGAAATAAATATTCCATCATTTTTTTATAAAAAATTATAATTTTTATTCCATATTCGGAATGCCTACCATTCATCAAGAAACATTTTCGTAATAATACTTTGGCTTTCTTAAAATAAAAAACTCATAAATTATTTTATTAAAAAATTTTATACATAAAACTAAATTTATTTTATAGCAATCAATAGAAAATGATAAAAAAATATTATAAATTATTGTATTCACTCAACATGATTTTGGTAACGTTAATAAGATTTATTTTTATTCATTCACAGACACCAAAGTTTATAAGGATTTATGTTCTTATATGTTTTATGTAATGAATTTTTTAAAACAAATTAAAAATATTAAATTTAAAACACACCAACATGATTTATTCAAATATTAACCTATGGTTGTTTTTTAGCATTTGGAAAATGATAATGAAAACATTTAAAACAAAAATATCTTACATTCTCTTTGAAAGAATATATACCAAAGTATATATAGTGTAATTGTCCCCCATTATATATAAATATTGTTTCCAAAAAATATTTAATATATTTGTTGGAATGAAAATATCCATTTGCAACAATAATAATGTATCATAAATTTAGATTTCACAAATATATTTATTGGTTGACTTATATTATGAACAATATTAACAGTTATTTTATTCGTTTTGAAAATTAAACTAATGATCTACTAAATATATCAGATTTCATTCTGTATAATCACAACTAATTGTTTGAAAACAATAGTTTCAAAACGGTCTATTCCATTACAATGATTTATATCACATTACACATAAACAAGGATGATCTTGGTTTCAAATAAATAATTTTTTACAGTATAAAAATTCTCATGCCTATCTGTAGAAATAGGGATCATACCATCCAATAATTGAGAAAATACTTATTATTCATGAAATTTATGATGGTAACCATAATCACATGAATGACCAATGAAGATTTTATTATTCTTATGTCCTTACATGTAAAAAAATTTATAAAAAATTACATAAAAATAAATTCATCTTTATTATTTAAAAATATTTCTCACTTATATTTATCAATATTTATTACTTTTCAGTAGTTTAAATTATTACTTTTACAAAATAACTATTTATTCTTACTCATTTTTAACAAACATCTCATCGCTATATACAATATTCTTCTGTTATTTATACACATCCTTTCACCATGATATTTAATGATTATGTATTTTATACCATGTCACAAATATATATATTATTATTTGATATTTTTATTGTAATACATATATATCAAAAATATAATTTGACTAAAATCCATCCACTGACATGATGAATTGATTGAGTAAGATGATTGTTCATGGTGTTCTTATATGATATTTCATGATAGGTGATAGTGACGATTAATTGTATTTGATGACATATCCAGATACATGGTGTTTGGATATGATGACTTTATAGCCCCACCAAAGACTTGTTACCCTTATGGTGGATGTGGAGTGTATATTGAGACCTTATGGTCATGTCTAGTTCATCAATTATTATATGAAAACATTTCTCTAAAGGATCCAAATAATGTACATTTATGTATTTTTTTCATTTTTCTATGCATGAATATATTACATATGAATGTATTTTATTTATTTTGTGTTTTTTTATAATCATATAATACACTTTAATTCTTGTTAAATCATGTTAAAAACTTAAATATTTCCATAATCGGTATATTCTAACACATTTTATGATAATATATTGGTATGTATATAATTCTGGACTAAGGATACATGAATGTGCAAGACTATAGTGACATGGTTTATAAAGATAGAGCATTTTTATTGGAGGTAGTATCGGGAATGTCTACAATGTGATACTGTTATGTTTTATTTACTCACCCTTACTATTCATAATTTTTCTACCATCCACATTTGGTGTATGTATTTTTTTATTATTAATTGAGATATATTTCCTTACATTTTTTCAGTAATTTTATATTTTTTCCACAAATTTATTATTTATACATGTTTATTACAATACATAAGGTATAGTTTCTACACTAACAGCATTCAACCACACACTCATAGTAAAAAACATATTGAGTATTGGGAGGCATGAATGAGGCCACATGAAACAATATATTAGAACAAATTATTCAGATAGTTTAATTTCACGATTTTCATTGGAATGAATTGATAATATTTAAATTTTTCTATATTTACTACATTTTCATCCATTTTAACTTATAAAAGAGGCATTCCAGTTCTCACTATACCTCACAAAAAAAATTCTATTAAAAAAAATTACATTCTAACCCACTACTAAACATCCCTATTTATAATCAATTTGTTTTTTGATTCTGAAAATACCATTTCTGAATGGATAACTCCCCTTTTCAAAGCATGTGTTGAAAAATTGATGTATAAATATATAACAACTAATTTATAATATCCAATAAATTATTTTAATATACCATTCTAAAATTTACTTGAATTTTTAAGTAATAATAATAAGAGTTTCATTATTATGTTGATATATGTTTATAAATATGGTATAACTATAAATAAAATTTCAATTTCTTATTAAGAAAAACGAAAATTTCATTCTTGCATTATGTGGAATACCTCTTATAGGAAACATCTTGATTTGTATCCATTCACTATAATAAATCGATGTTCCCAATTGAACATTCATTATATATGAATTATAATTTTAAAATATTTTATATTATTTAGTTAAATGTGACATTATTAATTTACCACGTTCTATAGAAAACATTGTCATTCTATACGTTTATATGTGGAAAACCGTCACTATGGAACTATCATGTTTTTTTTCAATTACATAAAAAGCATATAATTAAATTGATGTGAAATATTTTAGGGGATAGAATTTGTTATTTTGAAATAATTAAGGTACTGATATGAAAATTTCAGAAACTTATAAAAAATTTGAGCAAAAAATCCCTATGGTAAATACAACAATAAAAAAGATCATTCATTGAATAAAAAATTATTTCTCGATACGATTTAATAAATTTTTAGCTATTAACTATTTTCATATAATAAAATAAAATTACTATATAAGGCACTAATTAAAAAATGACATTATTATGTGTCTGGGATAATGATATTAAAACTAAATCACTTAATAATAATCTATTTATTATTGTTTTTAATTTTTTTCTTAGTTAAAAATCCTAAATTACAAATTCAATAAATATATATATTTTAAGGCTATGAGAATTTAAAAAATGTTAATATATAATATAAAAAATTTATATACTGATTTTATTTTTATATTAGTAATAAAAAATTAAAATAATATTTATGAAAACAACATTTAATTTCATAGAAAAATCAAAACATGATCATAAAAAAATCTTCTTTTAGAATAATAACCAAAACAACCATAGAATGAAATTATAAATTTATAAATTCAAATAAAACCAAACTCCAAAAACATTGCATGATCATTGAATAAAGGAATTTTTGAGGAGAATCATGAATAACCTTGATATTATGAAAATAATTAAAAATAATCATGATTACTCATTACTAATATTGATAATATATAATAATATATATATATATATATGGAATATTTATAAATGTTGTTTTAAGAAGTTATAAACATTAATTATGATATAAAATAGGTAATTAAGATGCTGAAGTATGTTTTACATCATTTTAAATTTTGAAAAAGAGAGTGGGAATTCATGTTTAGTGTCTCATGTTGAAATTTAATTTTCGTTAGACATATTTGTTATTTATAAAATTCATTTATTAAAAAATTTTATCATGTAACCCTTTAATATTTTTCATTATGATACTCAAATTATTCATTGTATTAAGTGTTTTATTTTAAATGATATCGTTTATGGTGGATTTATTAGATTATTTTTATTTTGTGTCAGTTATTTTGAATAATTTTCAAATGCATGAGAAATATCTGGTATTAATAATGGAATTGTATTTTATATCTAGATAATATTTCCAAATCAATTTTATTTTCTAAAATAACGAAATTAATGTGGATTAAATATCTATGTTCCTTTCATTATATAAATATAAATTGACTTTAATGATATGAAATTTTTGTGGGTTTTTTGACTCACCTCTCCTCACTAAGTTATAATTCATCATTATGAATTTAATTCATTGTATTATATTTCCTTATATGGTAGGATTTATCTTCAAGGTAATTTCAATACCATTTAGAGGAAAAAAAATTTAATAATTCATGTAACATCATCTTTTTTAAATATAGAAAAATGGCATCTCAAAGATCATTGATAGTTTAATTCACTGTATAAAAACTATTCTTTTTGAAAATTCCATTATATGATTTTAATTGGTGTTAAAATGATATTAAGAATTAATTATTTTTTATATTAATTGAAATGTTATAATACATTATTGAATTAAAATTTTGATTCGGAATAATTTTACTATATTTTAAAATGGGAAACATTAGATTTTGTTTTAATATCAAACTTTAAATATATTTTTTATAATAATTAAATTAATGTTTATTTTAAATTAACATTATTTATAACATTTATCTTTTAAAAAAGAAATGTTTTTAAAAGATAAAATTTAAATTTATTCTCAAGATAATGTATTAAATTTGAATAAAACAATTTAATAAATTTTAAAGCCATTTAAAATGAGTATTCCATCTTATCATCAATTGACTTATCATAAGATAATAAAAAATAAATTGTTTCAACTATGTGAAATTCAATAATTCACCTTTTTATAAAATGGGGAAAATATTAATCAACAAAACATCTTCTTCCACTGAATATATAATTTATTTTTTTTATAAAATATTTTCTTGTTTTTTTCATTTCTATGGGTATATTATGTTGTGATTTATGTATGAATATATTCATGATATTATGGAAAATATATATATGATTATTATTATAATGGGTTGGATCTTATATACCCCTTCAAATTAAATGGGCTTTGATAGTGTATCATGAGCTTAAATGGGTACATGTGTGGATTTTTCCCAAAACAATGTGTATAGGAGAGTATTTATCAAATCCCAAATGGTACATGAGATTATTTATATCATGAAAATGGGTAATGGGGATGATATATGACAACTAAATGGGTACAAAAGAGGATTTATCACATTCAAAATGTCCAAATAGATGATTTATACAAAGATATAGTGAATATTAGATAATTTATCACATGAAAAAGTGGTTCATGGGTGGTTTTCCCCACACCTAAGGGTAAACAAGTAGATTTTCCCATTTCCATGAATTTACTTGAATGTTTCTTCCAATCCTACTTTTTGATGAATGCTAAGGCTGGTGGAAAAGTCATATGACATATATTCATATTATTATTCCATGCTATTATGTCATAATATATTTGTTATGATTAAGATGAATTATAAATGTTTCATGTATCATGATTACACATAATTTATCCACGGTATATGTTCATTCATTATATATTTCATATTCTTATATTTATAATTATAAAACAATGATGATTATTTCATTCCGTTTAACAATATATTTTTTAATAGTCATGTTTCCTCATATTCTTAAAAAGTAACAGTAGATGGAATATTTATATATTTTAAAAAAAATTCTTTATGTAATTTGATCCATTAAATATTTATAAATATATCATTGGATTTTTAAAAATTTGATTCTGTTTTTTGATTTTGTTTTGACCTCAATTGTAATATATTTAATAAATATATGTATATATATTAAATAATTATCATGCATATTTTTTGAATAAATGTATTTTACATTGGTTAAGACAATATATAAAAAAATTGAGATAATGGTAGTTTAAATAATTCATGGTTTACACTAGGAATGACATAATGTTGATTAGTGTCTGACATTTAGTTGGTGGTGACCATTAGAGAGTATGTTAATTAATGTAAAATAAATAAATTATATAATTTACATAAATTTACAAAAAAAATTCATCTCTATTTATATTTCAAAATGAAGTATTCTCAAGGTTATATGCATAGCTTGTAGAGATTATAGTTGAGATGGAGTTATTCATTTGAATTTGGAAACATGGAATATGGATTAAGGACAATAATTTAGGTAATTATGAAATCTGAGAAAATTAAAATGGGACCATAACCTTCATTATTAGTAGTTTAATTTTTTACCAATGAATGTTCCATTAATTATATATGAATAATAAATTTATGGATTTCTCCCAAATATATTTATTTTATATTCATGACTTTATTAACTATTTTTTTCTGCATGATCTAGATTATTTATATGCACCAAATAATAAATAAAATAATTTAACATGTTCAATTAAATTAGATATTTCTTAATTTATACATTATCCATCTATTTATGATAAATTTGTAGGATTTTATCCTCCAATGTTATTGTCATGATAATTATTTTGATTTTGTTTTAATTTTTCTTCTTGTTCATCATCTTTAGTCTATGGGGACATTGAATCATCATTATCCGACTAGAATCAAGAATTATAAATCACTCAATATCATGTTATTTTAATTCATGACATATCTTTTAGGTGTTTTCATGATTTATTGATATTTATTATTGGTTAAGAGTGGTTTATTTGGTGTTTTGGAACAAAAATTGCATTAAACGAGTCGATGTTTACATATTATGTTTCCAAAATCTGAGTTTCTATGCACCATTGGATGTAAAATGAAAATGAAGGATTAAATAATATTGATTTTGTAGTATTACACTACCTAGATAGTGGAGGAATATGCTATAATCATGGAAGAATTGTCTTTGTGATGTAAATAAATTACCTATATGAATTCATTGACTATACGCCATGTATCATTACGTTCTACATGACATGTTGTTCAGGTCCTCAAAGTGGCTAGGAGTTTTACATGAGATAAATATCACAATTCATTTAACATAGCTTGTCCACATACATAGGTATCCTGAATGTGTACCTAAGTAGCACACATATATCCCTATGTAAGTATCCATGTTATATCCTTATATGGACACTACAAATATATTCACAAGTCAAGTCAAGATGTGTATTTGGATGACATTTTAAGAACCCCAAGTCAATGTTCACTCCATGTGGCCCCATTTACACACCATGAAAAGTCAACATACAATCCATTTTTTTCAATAGTGGAAATGAATTGGTTTTTAGGTAATGTGATATGAAGTGTGACACACTGTTCATCCCATAGAAATTTTCCATAAACATTTACCTTTCATTTCTCTTTTATCAGCACTCAAATTATGTCCCATGTGTAGTTTATCTGGATTAGTTAGTCATGTCAGTCATGATGGTCTCTTGCATTAATTAATTTGAGGAACAACTTGAGGATACATTATCAAGATGTTTATTTATGAATTTTATTCCCTATGGAAGTGATTGGGTGTGATCATAGTTGTGTTACTGGGGTTGTTTTCCCATATAAATATATGGTGTGGGTCCCCAATATTCTCTAATATGGTTCTTAAATAACTCCCCACAGTATATTGTGTGTTGATCATATCAATGTTGAGTAGAAATCCAATGATTTTTACTACAATATCCATATACTTAGAGAGACCCCCATATTTTATATATACATAGAAATAACCCCCCCCCCCCCAAATCAAAAAAACACATTACATAGGGTATTATTAATTTATCAATAGTGTATATCTCATGGGGTTAGTACCCACATCCCAGTAGTATATGGGTCCGCCAAATTATTTATATATATAGATATGTATCTCTTCTATTATATAGGGTATAGTTCATCCATCTATAGAGTCTAATCCAAAAAAATATAACTCTACTGGCATATGTGTCATCGATTGGAGTAGATTTCCCTATTTTATGATATGTAGTGCCAAGGGGTGGGCCCTATTGCCTCATAAATGTGCGGTTTTGTGTGATTCTTGGCTAGTTTCTGCGGAATTTGAGATTAAAGAAAAATCATTTTACAAGATTTTTTTTGAGATAGAGACCCACATAATATATTCAAAAAAATTTATTTGGAGTATATATGATATTTTTTTATTACAATAATTACTTGTAGTTTGATATTACTAATGTTATTTCAATTGCTTCCTATTGGTTTTTAGAGTTTCCACCTGGGAATTTACATACTCACTACATCATAGACAATGATAAAATATTTTATTTCACAAAATAATTAAAATAAGATAAGTAGTGACATTAGATGAATTAGGTTCAATGGAGCAATAGATATTTTTGTGTTGACGCATTTGTTGCTGAACAAGAGATTTGTGAGCCAGCCTATCTTTATATTTTACCATTCATTTTATTCCCTAATATGGATCCACATATCATGTTGGGATTGTATTTTTCATATTACACCATTTGTATATTGTTTTTATACATGAAAATGTTTTACATAATGGTTTTTTCATGCAATTTTAATAATCATGATATTTCAATTTATTCCAATATCTCTACAATGTGGAAAGAAACAAATTCGGTGAGTGTGCATTCATGTACATTTGGGAAAGGCATCCCATTTGAGTCATATGGATAACCAGTGCTAATCACCCCCCAATAAACTATTAATGTCTGGCGTGGGATGTAACACGTGGCTTTCTACCATTCCATGAAGGGACCAAGTTGGTAGGATCATGATAGAGTGGTTTCCAATTTAGCTAGTCCTCTAGTCAGTTTTTAGAGTTATATATTGTTGTGATCATTGGTCTAGGAGCATAGGGTAAATATTTCAATTTAATTTTCGATCAACTCTTATGCATTGAATCCCATGATTATGAGGGTTGAAAACACTATACACAACCTCCCCAAATATATACTTGTTAACATATAATTTGAAATCATAATTTGTGGGAAACAACAATAAATGCATCATATCAGATCTGATCTTTTGAAAAACAATCCTTTATTGAGAATCGACCCTTATTAACATCTAAGAATGAAATTTCTTGTTAAATCTAAGGATGATTATATAATAAACTATTCCTTGGATATAGATATAATTACATAATAATGATTAGTTTTTAGGACACACATTTTTAGTGTTCTATGATTACAAAATCAGAATCAAGTCTATATTATAGGAATGAGTTAATGATTTGGTTTTCCCATATGGATAGTGAGGAATGTTTTTACACATTTTTATTAAGAGGAATCATGGAAATTTTTTTTTCAAATATTTCATTCCATATGAAAAAACCATCACATGTAGTTGATCATGAAAAGTATTCATATAGATTGACAATACAAATTTATTACTATGATTGGGGGAAAATATATTATTGGGTGAGATAGTCCATCTGGGGGAAGAGGCTTGGTTGGGATTTCTAGATCATAATTTTTATATAAACCCCACCTAAATTGTGGATAACTATTGTATCCATAATTTCTATATATATAGAGAGAGGTTATTATAGTTTTCCAACCTAAGCATTTGATGCATATACACTCTAATTTTAAGAGTTATAGCACATGTTCCATAAGGAGTTGTATCCCTATACGATAAAAGTATTTCAAGGAAAAAATATATTTTTATAGGACTAGTTTATGGATAACATTAAATTAATAAAGCATTGGAGATATATTATGGTATATGGACATCATGTAGGTGATACAAATGAATCAACTACTAGGTGTCATTTGTATGTGTCATAATACCAAGGGTGTACTCATGCTCAAACACACATACATAGATCTTCATTGCAGAAATAATGAGGTGGATGAATTATCATGAATTTTAATTTGCTCAATGTTCTTGTAGAAGACTCATACATAACATGAATTTGTGATTATACTCATGAGACTAGCATGGTTATTATTCTAATGATTTCCCAAAACATCATTTTGAAATGAGAGGATAATGATCAAAATCATCCAATCTAGGGACTCCTTAAATGATATGATGTATATTCATTGTCTATTTTCACACTTTTATCATTTCATTTCCATTCATACAAATTCATATATCTATGTTTTATTAGTCAAATGGCTATATAGGATGTCTCTTCGATCGTTAATGTAGTATTTTATTCAATGATATGGAGGAATTATCTTCACTATTAGTGTTCAATTTAGTACTCACATTACTAGAGTCTTGGGAATGTCTTAACTCTTAGTTATATCAACATGACATGGAGATGTTGGTTATAGTTCAAATATATATATATATATATAATTCCTCATGATATAATTCAATCTAATGATGGTCTATGTGGTGAAACATTCTATAGTAATAAATTTAAATATTTTTTATTAGAAGATGTCTCAGAGCTGTTGGAAAAATTATAACCGATCCTAGAGGAGAGGAGTGGCGCATATTAGCATTCGTCAATGGGGGTGACACATATAGTTCTTCACTATGTTAGTGAATGTAAGGCCCCGACCCCAGTTACCCAGAGTCGGTGCATTAATTACATAACATTGGCATGATCACAAGAAAGATCAAATCTCGAAAGATCGATTAGTTTAGTAGCCTTGGAATAACTAGATACATCCATAAATTTTTACATTACATCATAAAAAAACATCTTGCCTTCATATCCCCTCAAACTATCCCTACAGGTCATTCATAAATTACTTCTTCATAATCCTGGGAAAAATAAAACATTGAAAGGGGTGAGCTCAGATGCTCAGTAAGGATAACATTATAGTAGAAGCTTTCATAAATAAGAATAAACACTTAAGGCAGTTTATAACTAAAACAAAATCCATTTAAACATGAACTTCAGCATAAAATGGCAAAGATAAAATAAAATAATGCCATTTACTTACTCACATGGATATTCTACTAGTCGAATAATCCCATGCATTATCAATAAACACTTTTATAATGATGGAATGCATAATGCCAGACTATCATAACCACATAGCCAAGGCCTCGTGCCAAGACTACAAATAAGATTTTTCCAAGGCCTTGTGCCAAGACACTAGTTTGTCTCATGAGACCTACCGATGCATCGAGGAGCTATAGCGGGCTCCACCCGTCACTTATTAATTCTAATGCATTCCTCATATGAACATGTTTAAACATAACATAAACATTCGTATTAAAACTAGCATACGAAATGTCAATACTTTTACCACAAACCATGAATGGTATAAAAACAGCACATCCACAGTCAAACATAACTCATTCGATACAATATGGAAGATTGTATTGTATCACATTAACCTCAATCAAGAGTAATGAAGGATGTTGACATAGATGAAAATAATCATCAAAACTATTTGAGAGAAATATCCCCCTTTTCTTGAAAACTTTTAAAAGTCACACTATTTGTCAAGAAGCCATTTAAAAGTAGATTTTTGAATCAAAGTGTCCCATACCACTTTGAAACATTTTAAAAGGAGTTTTGATTTCTAAACTTTAATGTCCATATAAATAAATCCTTAAAACGATTTTTAAAACATGGACATTAATGAGAAAGGTTTAGATGAATAAGTCTTTAAAACATTTAAAAATGGTATTTTAGTTAGAGATTCTAACCAAAAGAGACACTTGAATACAAATAATTGAGGTAATCAAAACTTTGTAATATCATGAGAATAGAGGGAATCATGATATTCTATGTCAAATTACATTATATACCCCACATAAAAGTGATTTGGTGTATATCATCAAAGAAGTCTCAATGGAATGTAAATTGAGATGAAATCTCTCAAAAAGGTTGTATCCTTAGGTTAAGGATAAATCAATGACATTATTATTTGTGAAAAATATAAATACACTAAATATGATTGGATATTCAGTTTAAAACAATCAAAGTACATTCATACATATTCCTGTAAAAACAATAACAACGAATTGGATGTTTAACTCAACAAATGAAGAATGAGTTAAAATTACTCTTATCAAATTCATATCAATGACTTGAGAATTACCAATGGAGTGATTATGTATATCAAACTTATATCCACAGGAAGGGGAGTGGAAATTATGACATAATCAAATGAATAGTGATTCCACACATAATCTTGGGGTAATATAATCAATGAAATATGCGTAAAGCCAAATGAGTGGAAATTGAAATTTCAAATTCCCTTATCGATTAGGTAACTTACGAAACATACACCCATTAAAGAAGTATCATACCCTGATGATGTAAATACCCATAAATTAAAGTATAATACACAATGAATGCAATCATGGGCAGTACACATACCCCACATGTAATAAATAAGTGGTGAACAATGGGATTCTCACAAAATTAAGAGTGAGATAAGAAACCCCTTACCACATTAATCAACTGAGTCGTATGGCCAAAAGTTAATAAACACCAAATGATTTATAGAACAAAATAAATATAAAGAGAATCATGATAATATATATCAAATGGCCGTACACAATACACCACTTTCAATAATTTAGTTGCGAACAATGGAAATCTCACGGAATTGAAAGTGAGATAAGAGAATCCCTTACTTTGTACTTTTTCCTTGGTCGATGGTAGGATTACCTCCTTTATAATGGTGAAATAATTGTTATTGAATAATACAAGAATAATTTACTTTAATATTATATCATATATGATCTTTTAACATTGATTTGTTAATAATATCTTAGAATTATCGTCATTTCGGGTGTTAACGATTCGTTCTTCTTAAATGTTTGGTTACGTAAGAAATGTTTGTAATGGATAGATTATATCTTATTAATAATAAGAATGATATTAACATTATTTTTAACCCTAAAATGAGAATAATACTTGAATGGATATGATGGAGAATTAATCTCATCGCGTTCGTGGAGATGGTAGTCCGTACGTACGCACGAACGCTACTTCCATTTAATTTTTATTTTAAAAGAATCGAATCCAAATGATACATATGTATATTACTATTCCAGTATAATATAATATTTTATATATGTTACTTAAGTTCATTAACACCATCCTTTATATGTTCTATGTGTGGTATGAACGAGTCATATCATTTTAAGGGTGCGGTAGTCCGCACTTCCTCAAATGAAATTATCGTATGTATATACAACATGAAATGAATAATGGTATGAAATAAAATGGAATTACAGAAGCTTATATATAAAATATATATCATTAATATCATATTTAATTACAGTGCCATCATAATGACCACCATGAGAGGCGGTAAGATGTATTTGAACAATCATCGTTTCGTGAGGCGTTAGTTTGCCATCCACAGAAACATTATGTTCATCATCCATTAGATGGAGTTGTGTGTATGTGTAGTTTGAATCCTTCTTATAAAAACATCCTAGTATATTGTGGATACTGGTGTTGTTAAAAAAGAAAGGAAATAAAAAGAGTTTGGGGGTTGGAGAAGCAAAATAAATGAAAATAATTTAAGAGAAATCGTTACCTTTACTTTAGGTAACTCACTTTGGTTGGAACCAAAGGACTTCTTGAAATGCTTTCTGCCTAAGGGGAAGCTTCAAGGAGGAGAAGAGGGATGTGGGGAGCTTATTTGGGCAGAGTTTGGACGTGCCAAGTGGCTTGAGAGGTGTGAGGAATGAGTAGAAGTGGTCTCCTTTTATAAGGGAGTGGAGGGGCTCTTTAGAAAAGAGTGAAAGTATTACTTTATAATATAATTATATTCGGTTTATAATGGTCCACAAATCATTGAGGTCGAAGATAAGATGACTCATATTCTAAATAACATCAACCAATAAGAATTGGACAGGTTTTAGATAATATTTTAATCATTATAATCTTATTTATTTAAATGATTTATTAATTAGGTAAACATTGAATCATTATTGTGTCATTAATAATTTAAATTATTTGATGTCTAAAAATTATAAATAAAATATCATTATGTAGGAAATCTTTTTATCTTTTTAATGGATATTTATAATCGAAAATCCAACATGTATAACCCTATGTAAAAATTGTTCTTCTAAAATATGTAAGCTTATGCCATTTTTATTTTTATTTTAACTTTATTAATATAATGTGTCCCTACCACATACAAGTGGCTCCAAGGGGTCCCCAAATCGACAAAAAGATGCCCATGGTCGGGTATGTGTCCACCAATAAGGTTAGGACACGTTTTAGGGTAATTTTGTATTATTATAATATTATTTTTTAACCCTTATTTACCGGATTTACCCTTTAACCATGGTAAATAAAATATTTACCGCAGTAATTATTCAAAATGTGTAAAAATAAAAGTTACATATTTACACAATCTGAACATCCTGATTCCAAATATGGAATCCATTTCCCTAAATTCAAAACACAGAAGTGGCAGAAATTAATTTAAAATTAATTCCCTCTGTCAAAATAAAAACCGTGTTTTTAAGAGATAATAACTATCAAAAGATTGACACTTGTTTATGTTCGGTTTAATTATAAAATTATGTCCAATGACCAACATTATAATAAATGGTAAAAATATATTCTAAATATACTTTAAAACCACTCAAATTCATAATTTATCAATATTCATTATTTTGATTAAAAATGTTGTTTTTAATTAAAATTTTGTAATTTTCACTATTCATCAAAATATGAAAGTTATCCGAAAAGTACCAAAATTTCACCTTAGGCTAAATTCGATACTCCGAATCCAAAAATGAAGTCCATTTTGAAATATAAAATATATATAATTTCAAAAAGTAGGTATTACTATTCATAACGGCTAGTTTGATTGGTTGTGGTGTGTTAAAATCTCGAAGTTGCGTACAATGCACGTCATTGCATTATTCGAAAGGAAACATACCGAGGAATCATGGGGTGTTACATTCTCCCCTCCTTCAATAAATTGCGTCCTCGCAATTTTTAAAATTTTGCTTGGGAATATAATGGAAAGTCCCACATCGGAAAAAGAGTCAATAAAACTATCACTTTAAAAGAAAGAAAGAGAGTTATAAGGGTCATCCAAGATAACCCATACTAGGATTCCATGTAAGAAAACATGGATATGGATGATAAACTAAGTGTCATGTTCTGATGTAGAGGGATAGAAATCATGATCAGGAGAACGTTAACAATGAGAAAACCACAAACTTGTGTTGGGACAAACGACCATTAGTCTCCTAGTAGGAAAGTAAAAGGACAACATTTTTTTAAGTTACATTAAATAAGGACGAGGAATTCATTTATGATATTGACTAAGAACATTATGAGATATAATTACATTTTAAGTATATTTTCATTCTTTAATAAATTTCCACCACAAACTCAATTTTTGTTAAACGATGAGTATTCAAGAAGACTTGGTCACACTGGAAGAGCTAGAATAAACTTCTATAGAATCACATGATTCATGTAGGATAAACCATATATTTACATTGTCTTTGAAGATTAATCAAAAGAAAAATGGTTAGTGAATGATCTAATGATCCCCCAAAAGGATATTCATTGAGATAAATATGCACTAATCTTAATTTCTAAAATTAAACCAACAATACCCCAAAGTTATATAAATACCATTCAATAATCAATTGTCCTTAAAATCCTTCCATATAATCCAAAGTAATATTTAAACCCAAAGCATTAAAGAATTTGATTATGTAGTCTCCCATGTTAAATTGTATCTCCAAATGACATAAACTACTCTTAAAGTCACATACTCAAAAGTAATTAACCTAATCACATATTCTCTATTATAGGTTAATCATTTCCATAAATAACCCAAATCACTATAAATCCACAATAAAAAAATAGATTAAAATCTACCATTAATCCTCAAATGAAACCCCATAGTATTCTATTTTCCTTGGGCATATAGTTTTCCCAACAAATCGAACATCTTCCAAAATAATATTTATCACTTAAGCACCAAATCATTTTCCTATACTAAGGGTATTAATTTGATAAGAAATAAGAACCCAAATTAACTTATTATTGATCAATAAAATCATTTAACAAAAAAAATAGTCACACTAACCAGGGACTTCACGTAGTCTAGTGGTAGGCGATAAATCCCAATCGCACTTTGGTTGTGGGTTCGATTCCCACAGCTTTGTCCGACGCGACTGGTTTTCACACGGTCTACGTGTAGTCCTTTTTCAAAAACTATATTAAATTCCTCAAAATAACATAATTTAACCACAAATATTATATCATACCTTGCATTTTCATCCCAAATTATAATAACTTATAATTTCCTCAAACCCAATGATCATATCAGACCAAATGGTTATTTATAACTATATCCGCAACAGAAAAGATAATTCTTCCTCAGATATCATTTTCACATGATAAATTGCAGGTTTACACATACAAGAGAAAATTATTCCAAAGTAATCCCATCAATAAAGAGAAATAACACTTTTAAACATTTCACCATCCATTTATTTCCACATATGTTCTTCATCATATGTTCCTCGGGTTCCCACATTGCCTCTTCCATCTTATGATTTCTCCATAGATCTTTTACCAGACAAGTCATCCGGTTTCTCAACACTTGATCTTTGGTATGAAGAATTCTGATAGGCTCTCTACAATAAGATAGATCGAGTTCCAGTTATAATTCTTCATAGGTGAGTACATGCATTGGGTCAGGAATGTATTTTGTCACTAGAGGTATGTGGATCACAACATGAACTCTGGAGAGACTAGGCGTATTTGCATTTTGGTAGAATGCGTTCATGTGTCACAATGGCACCTCAGGAATTTTTCAAAATCATCTACTTCCTTTACCCAAAACTCCTCATCCATTTTGGATTATATCGATGGAAGCATCGATGCATCATAAAAAATAGGTATTTCTTATATATAATTTTGAGACATCGTATTTAACATGTTTTTTTAGAAAATTTCTCACTGATTCATATTCAAATATTTCAAAATAAGGTTTTGGTAAATCTGTTTTTGTATATCCCAAAAGAAATAAATATATAATTTGATACATATAGGCTACTCGAAGGTCTCCCTCTTCTGCAGCATCTAGAAAATCATTTAGTGCATCGTAATTTTGAGATAAAGTGAATAATTTGAAAAGACCCTGATGGTACTTCCCACGCTTAGCATGGTAAGAAAGTTGAGAGCGCAACATTATCCCATAGTCGGTACTTGATCCTTGAAAGAATCGTGCAATGCTAGAGGTATTGGATGTCTCATAAAGTTGTTTTCATGTAACTTGGACATTTGAAAAAGTTTCAACATCGTCTGCGCATGACTTCTGGATAATAATTGTAAGTAGTTCTTCAGGAAGAGAGAGAAGAGTTGTTCGTGATCTTGCTCCCTCCATGTTTCAACTAAAAAAAGAAAATATAATTAGGGTTTTTGAATACTTATCTAATAAGAATTTAAAAAAATAGACATAATAGGATAATCTTGTAATTGAACAATATATCCTAACTTGGGGTACCCTATGTTAAAATCTAGGTTATCCACTATCTATTTGCCGACATATATTCTTAGGGGCATTTTTTTGTATTCCCTTAATAATGGTTTATACTAATCTTGTGAATTTACCAAAGCATATCCCCCGGGAGTGTCGTAACCAAGAGTGCAGCAAGGCCCGTTGTCGTGCACCAGTTCCCGTTCGAGTCTAGCTCAAAGCGGTGTTTTCGGGTTTTACCCCTAGGTACATTTGTTCCATAGCCGCCTCTACCTGCTCGTATCCAGACAGGGATGTATTGCTCGAAAAACTCACAAAATCTCTACAATTCCAAAATTCTAGGAAGTTCTTCTATACTAATCCTCAAAGTTCATCTTAGGTTTACGTGCTCTAATCAGAGTTTATCTAAATCTAGCTTCCAAGGTTTGTACTAAACTTCCTCTGATACCAACTGTAACGCCCCGACCCCAGTTACCCAGAGTCGGTGCATTAATTACATAACACTGGCATGATCACAAGAAAGATCAAATCTCGAAAGATCGACTAGTTTAGTAGCCTTGGAATAACTAGATACATCCATAGATTTTTACATTACATCATAAAAAAACATCTTGTCTTCATATCCCCTCATACTATCCCTGCAGGTCATTCATAAATTACTTCTTCATAATCCTGGGAAAAATAAAACATTGAAAGGGGTGAGCTCAGATGCTCAGTAAGGATAACATTATAGTAGAAGCTTTCATAAATAAGCATAAACACTTAAGGCAGTTTATAACTAAAACAAAAGCCTTTTAAACTTGAACTTCAGCATAAAATGGAAAAGATAAAATAAAATAATGCCATTTACTTACTCACATGGATATTCTACTAGTCGAATAATCCCATGCATTATCAATAACCACTTTCATAATGATGGAATGCATAATGCCAGACTATCATAACCACATAGCCAAGGCCTCGTGCCAAGACTACAAATAAGATTTTGCCAAGGCTTTGTGCCAAGACACTAGTTTGTCTCATGAGACATACCGATGCATCGAGGAGCTATAGCGGGCTCCAATCGTCACTTATTAAGTCCAATGCATTCCTCATATGAAAATGTTTAAACATAACATAAACATTCATATTAAAACTAGCATACGAAATGTCAATACTTTTACCACAAACCATGAATGGTATAAAAACAGCACATCCACAGTCAAACATAACTCATTCGATACAATATGGAAGATTTTATTTTATCACATTAACCTCAATAAAGAATAATGAAGGATGTTGGCATAGATGAAAATAATCATCAAAACTATTTGAGAGAAATATCCCCCTTTTCTTGAAAACATTAAAAAGTCACACTATTTGCAAGAAGCCATTTAAAAGTAGATTTTTGAATCAAAGTGTCCCATACCACTTTGAAACTTTTTAAAAGGAGTTTTTATTTCTAAACTTTAATGTCCATATAAATAAATCCTTAAAACCATTTTTAAAACATGGACATTAATGAGAAAGGTTTAGATGAATAAGTCTTTAAAACATTTAGAAATGGTATTTTAGTTAGAGATTCTAACCAAAAGAGACACTTGAATACAAATAATTGAGGTAATCAAAACTTTGTAATATCATGAGAAGAGAGGGAATCATGATATTCTATGTCAAAGTACATTATATACACCACATAAAAGTGATTTGGTGTATATCATCAAAGAAGTCTCAATGGAATGTAAATTGAGATGAAATCTCTCATAAAGGTTGTATCCTTAGGTTAAGGATAAATCAATGACATAATTATGTGTGACAAATATAAATACACTAAATATGATTGGATATTCAGTGTAAAACAATCAAAGTACATTCATACATATTCTTGTAAAAACAATACCAACGAATTGGATGTTTAACTCAACAAATGGAGAATGAGTTAAAATTACTCTTATCAAATTCATATCAATGACTTGAGAATTACCAATGGAGTGATTATGTGTATCAAACTTATATCCACAGGACGGGGAGTGGAAATTATGACATAATCAAATGAATAGTGATTCCACACATAATCTTGGGGTAATATAATCAATGAAATATGCGTAAAGCCAAATGAGTGAAAATTGAAATTTCAAATTCCCTTATCGATTAGGTAACTTACGAAACATACACCCATGAAAGAAGTATCATACCCTGATGATGTAAATACCCATAAATTAAAGTATAATACACAATGAATTCAATCATGGGAAGTACACATACCCCACATGCAATAAATAAGTGGTGAACAATGGGATTCTCACAAAATTAAGAGTGAGATAAGAAACCCCTTACCACATTAATCAACTGAGTCGTATGGCCAAAAGTTAATAACCACCAAATTATTTACAGAACAAAATGAATATAAAGAGAATCATGATAATATATATCAAATGGACGTACACAATACACCACTTTCAATAATTTAGTGGCGAACAATGGAAATCTCACGGAATTGAAAGTGAGATAAGAGAATCCCTTACTTTGTACTTTTTCCTTGGTCGATGGTAGGTTTACCTCCTGTATAATGGTTAAATAATTGTTATTGAATAATACATGAATCATTTACTTTAATATTATATCATATATGATCTTTTAACATTGATTTGTTAATAATATCTTAGAATTATCGTCATTTCGGGTGTTAACGATTCGTTCTTCTTAAATGTTTGGTTACGTAAGACATGTTTGTAATGGATAGATTATATCTTATTCATAATCAGAATGATATTAACATTATTTTTAAACCTAAAATGAGAATAAGACTTGAATGGATACGATGGAGAATGAATCTCATCGCGTTCGTGGAGACGGTAGTCCGTACGTACGCACGAACGCTACTTCCATTTAATTTTTATTTTAAAAGAATCGAATCCAAATGATACATAGGTATATTACTATTCCAGTATAATATAATATTTTATATATGTTACTTAAGTTCATTAACACCATCCTTTATACGTTCCATGTGTGGTATGAACGAGTCATATCATTTTAAGGGGGCGGTAGTCGGCACTTCCTCAAATGAAATTATCGTATGTATATACAACATGAAACGAATAATGGTATGAAATAAAATGGAATTACAGAAGCTTATATATAAAATATATATCATTAATATCATATTTAATTACAGTTCCATCATAATGACCACCATGAGAGGCGGTAAGATGTATTTGAACAATCATCGTTTCGTGAGGCGTTAGTTTGCCATCCACAGAAACATTATGTTCATCATCCATTAGATGGAGTTGTGTGTATGTGTAGTTTGAATCCTTCTTATAACAACATCCTAGTATATTTTGGATACTGGTGTTGTTACAAAAGAAAAGAAATAAAAAGAGTTTGGGGGGTGGAGAAGAAAAATAAATGAAAATAATTTAAGAGAAATTGTTACCTTTAATTTAGGTAACTCACTTTGGTTGGAACCAAAGGACTTCTTGAAATGCTTTCTGCCTAAGGGGAAGCTTCAAGGAGGAGGAGAGGGATGTGGGGAGCTTATTTGGGAAGAGTTTGGACCAGCCAAGTGGCTTGAGAGGTATGAGGAATGAGTAGAAGTGGTCTCCTTTTATAAGGGAGAGGAGGGGATCTTTAGGAAAGAGTGAAAGTATTACTTTATAATATAATTATATTCGGTTTATAATGGTCCAAAAATCATTGAGGTCGAAGATAAGATGACTCATATTCTAAAATCCAACATGTATAACCCTATGTAAAAATTGTTCTTCTAAAAGATGTAAGCTTATGCCATTTTTATTTTTATTTTAACTTTATTAATATAATGTGTCCCTACCACATACAAGTGGCTCCAAGGGGTCCCCAAATCGACCCAAGGATGCCCATGGTCGGGTATGTGTCCACCAATAAGGTTAGGACACGTTTTAGGGTAATTTTGTATTATTATAATATTATTTTTTAACCCTTATTTACCAGATTTACCCTTTAACCATGGTAAATAAAATATTTACCGCAGTAATTATTCAAAATGTGTAAAAATAAAAGTTACCTATTTACACAATCTGAACATCCGGATTCCAAATATGGAATCCATTTTTCTAAATTCGAAACACAGAAGTGGCAGAAATTAATTTAAAATTAATTCCCGCTGTCAAAACAAAAAGCGTGTTTTAAGAGATAATAACTATCAAAAGATTGACACTTGTTTATGTTCGGTTTAATTGTAAAATTATGTCCAATGACCAACATTATAATAAATGGTAAAAATATATTCTAAATATACTTTAAAACCACTCAAATTCATAATTTATCAATATTAATTATTTTGATTAAAAAAGTTGTTTTTAATTAAAATTTAGTAATTTTCACTATTCATCAAAATATGAAAGTTATCCGAAAAGTACCAAAATTTCACCTTAGGCTAAATTCGATACTCTGAATCCAAAAATGAAGTCCATTTTGAAATATAAAATATATATAATTTCAAAAAGTAGGTAGTACTATTCATAACGGCTAGTTTGATTGGTTGCGGTGTGTTAAAATCTCGAAGTTGTGTACAATGCACGTCATTGCATTATTCGAAAAGAAACATACCGAGGAAGCTTGGGGTGTTACAGTGAAGATAAATTTAGAGATGTAAAATCTATGGTTTTCCTTTACCAAAAATCATTATGTGATACAATAAATATTTTTTGTAAATGAAGGGATCAAGACTTAATTTTTAGAGGATGGATTATAGTTTTTCTTATATTGTATGAAGAGGTATTATGGGAGTGAAATAAATCTCCCTTCCCTTTACATCTATATTTTGTAAATATGTACATACGACATTATTAGCCATTTTTAAGGGCTAGAATGTGGCATATCATTTCTGAATTTGATTAAAAGTTCATCAAATATCATCCAAATAAAGATAATAATAATGTTTAGTAGGTTTAAGTCATCATAGATAGAATCTTGAATAAATGTGGGATAGAATAATGATATATTTTTTGAGATAGATTATAAGAACCTTAAGAGTATATGATGGCATCAGGGTGATTTTTGGATAATATAAAAATTCATGGAACATTATTTATGTCAAAAAAATGATATTTTGCGGCTGTTTTACTTGTGTATGATTGTTCAGATACATGTCACACTGATGAATATTGTCTCTAATCATGATTCATGGTTTATATCAATGATTTGGTTGATTTTGTAAGATTATTTTGATTCATATACATGAATTAGTACAACATTTATCCACTAAATTGAAGAATATACTCAGTATTACATTAAGGATTTTGAGAAATTTTTTATATTTGTCTTTTTGGACTTCCACCATAGAATGGAGGATCACTTTTCATAGTTGTATTTCACATATATTTAAATATGTAACTCTATTAATGGCATTGATACATTCAAGGAACAATATATAATTCCATATAGGTCACCCCTATGATTACCTGAGGCCTATGATAAATAATTTTTCGGGGTTGAAATGTTGAGTATAATGATTTAGTTTGTCCTATTAATCCATTATCATATAAGGATGGATCATAGTAATCCAAAATATTATATATAATTATTTCAGAGGGCCATATAACTCATGAATGGGGCCATGTCTTATTGAGACAATCCACACGATGAGTCTTATTAATATTTTTCCATGTTTGTAAAAAATCATAGAGGATCAATGGACTATTTTAGATAATTTTGATGATTGAGGAGGTTTCATACAACTTGAAGTTACACTCTTAGTTTGAATGAGTGCATTGGATCATTCATGTGTCACAACTAATGTGATATGTGCATGACCCATCACACATTATTGATAAGATAAGGGTCATCATCATGGTAGCAGTCACCTTCTTAGAGATATCATTGGTGACATATGTTTAGAATAAGAGGATCTTATATATATTAACCAATTAACTAATTTGAGTTCATTAGTGTCTTGATAGAATTTAAGGGAGATCCATGGAATGTGATTTCCATATGCAAGCTTAGTACCCTATACCCCTATCATTTTTTGTAGATGTTTTCTTTGATGAAAATACATGAAGGGAGGAAAAATTTAATGAATCTTATTTCTGTTGTTTTTTTCATTAAATATATATATATATATATATATATATATTATTTTTGCATGAAATTTCAATTTTATATCGTGTGTCATAGGAACATGGAATATGTATTATAAGAATATAAATATTTATTTAATCAAACATGCAAATATTTTAAGAATAAAATGGTCTCCTAATGATTGAGACATCATATTCAAAAACCATGACCATGGTTGTTTCAGAAACAAGGGGTTAACCCTAGTAATGACATATTGAGTGTTGATACATGGTATTCTGATAAAGGTGAATATTGACGTGTATATTAATTAAGTTAAATAAATAATTTAATAAATTTTAATATATACATAGATTTTATATTTCCACAAAATTTAGATTTTTATGAAAAATTCTCAAGGTTATGGACATATTCTTTTGATATTTGATAAGTATATTTATGGTCAAATAAAATAATGTGTAAAAATATGAAATGAACTATATATGAATTAATTAAAAAAATTTATAAATCCTTCAAAAATTAATATTTTTTATATTATTGAATTGAATCGATTTTCATTTTTGTGGTATTTTTGGTTAATATAGTTGATATGTGATGAAGTGACAGTTTCGTTAACATTGAATGATTTATTAAAAAAATATAATTTTATTTAGATTGTTTCTTATACCTCAGTAGAACTTTTTTAATTTCAGTTAAATTATGAAACAAATAAATACCTACTGAATTTACGTAATAATATTTTCATAGATGGTTCCCCTGAAAATTAATTTTGTTTTATAATAATTATTTAGAAATGATTATATGGTGAGTTGAATATATAATTGAATGTACATCATATATATTAAAATATTTGAAGATGATAGCTAATGTTTTAGTAATAAATTGTTGTGGTTGGTTTGAGAAAGGTATGTGTTACCGCAATAATTACTATATTGTTTTAGAGAGAATATGATTTGGAATAACATTAAATGAATGCCAATAAAAGGTGTAATTCATTATTAAAACCTTACATGATTGAAATAATTTTTTTTAAATACCATGGAATTTCGTGTTCTATTTAGGAAATCAATATCATTATGCATTATTCATTATGGAAATTTTTTAGCCGATGCATCATAGAGTGTAAAATAAAAAATAATGATAAATTATAAAAGCTATATATTACGTAATGATTAATGCTCATAATTCTAGAATAGATTCACAATGCACAAGGGAGAAATAGAATAAATATTAATTAATGATTAGGACAAGTTGGAAAAATTATGTTTATATTTCATAACAAAATGATTAATCCATTAATGAGGTAAGGAATGTTTTTTTTGTATTCATTCTATTTATTATTAAAATTTGTAAACATAAATTGGTAATATTATTTGATTATCTATGATCTATGTTCATAACATGTGTAAAATATTAAATTGTGTTCATGAACATATTTTATCTAATCTGATACTCTGTTATTTCCCCCTTTTATTTCATTAATTTATGATCATTTTCCATGATTTCATCAACCAATGATTATCTTAACATCTTTCTTTTATTTTATCAAAAATATTATGTGCTTTTATCATTTCTGTCTTATGGGTACAATGATTCGACATTGTTAGGTTGGGTTTTAGTGAAATAAAACTTATGAGTTCTTGTTTTTTAAATTTATTAAATAGATATTGGTTTTATTGTATGGATATAGGTATATTTCATGTTATAGGTAATGGTTTCATGTATTAGGACACCGAATAATGGTATATGATTCTATTGATATCGATTGTGTAAGAAGAATCTTATTTTGCAGAGATCATAGACTATGATATGATGATCAGAGATGAAACTCATTATTTTCATCCATTTTCATTGAGCCAAATGGTGGAGGAACATGTATGAAAAACTAATCCTGAATACTCATCAAGAATGGTGTTAATTGTTTATGAAATTTATGACTACACGTTCTATATCTTGGAGAAATAAATTTTATGTAGCTTGGGTTCATGCAACAAGTCGGAGTTTTGCCCATGTTAAATATGAAATGTTATGTATCCTATCCACGATTCAATGTGGAACTACCCTTGAGTTTACAATGTGTTCTATATCCACAATCCAAAGGCCATGGGAATTTATTCACAATGAGTCCCCATAGGTAGAGAGTAGTTTAAAGAATGTTGTTAAAAAATAATTATTTGAGCACATTCCCATGAAAACAGGTTAACATACACACCATAAGATCTCATGTAATTGGAATATAGAGCACATGGATTCTTAATTCATTTTTATTAGTAGAAATTACTAGGATTCAATGAGAAGTCACACACTATTTCATAAAATGCACATTCCATATACATTCCCTAGATACAGTTACCCTACACTAGTCATCCATTATGACTCGAATTTTGTACTATGAGTATCCTATATTGAGTAATATTATGTATGAGAAGGGATTTTGTCCTTTGTTATGGAATTAGGTTTATTATGTGAGATTATGTTATTCAAATTCTTTTTTTAATAAATAATTATCCAGTATGAATTTATGGGTGTGATATATATGGGTTATCATAATCGTTACTACCCTTTATCTATAGGTATTGGGTCCCTCATGTACTTTATATAATGTTGATATTAAAATAATCCATATCATATTGGATGTAGGTCCATTATCTTCCATGTAAATATTCTAATGTCGGTACTCCATTATCTCTCCATGTGATGGGTTTCTATACCATTTAATATAGGTATATATTGAATTCCCCCATATTATAGAGGGTGTAGATCCTATATCTATTGAGTATAACTCTCAAGGTGTGCATTACCCTATCAACTGAGGTTGAGGATCCCAGATATCCTTTAATTTTATGGATATAGGACTCCTCCACATCACATATGGATTCATTCTTCAATATATGGAATGTGCACCACATCATTTATACAAGGCATTATTCTGGTCCATAATTAGAGTATTCCTCTCTCACATTTTCCACACAATATAATATTGCGGGTCTGTTGTACTAATTTTTTATGGGATACATGTATTTCGTGGCTACTAAGTGGGAATTTGGAGATGTATGATGACTATTCATTCTTAAATTTTTGTGGAAATAGAGATCCATTTTATATCATCACATGGGATCCTTTTGTCCATATATAATGTTTGGTTTTCATACCTCATTATTTATTTGTTTAACATAATATTTTATTTCAATTTATATCTCTTGTGTTTAAGTGGATCCTACAAGATTTGTTTATAGTAACTATTTAATGGTCTATACTAGAATATGTTATGTCATATGAATATGACAAGTTGATCAGTTGTGAAATTGGTGGATTTGGTTTCAGTTGATCATAAAGGTTCTGTGTTCTAAGAATATTTGGAGGATAACCTCGGATACATGAGCATGTATCTCTTTATTTTTCACCATTCACAATAGTTTTCAGTTTGGGATATAATTATTTTTATGACCATTTTCCACATTAAAAAATTTCTATTTCCTTTATACGAAATTATGTATTTTTCATAGAGGTTTTTGAATTTATAGTGCATAATCTAGATGTTTCTATTTATTCTAAAATATTTGTACTGATTTATATATCTGGTTGTGTGCATGAATACAGGTACATGAATGAAAATCCTATATTTTCAATGATATTCCTACACGAGACATTTCACACACCTCTAGCCTATAGAAGGAGGTTTGGATGTGTCCCACATGGCTTATTTCTAGCCCTATTGGGTTCTCGTTGTGACAAGTATTAAAAGTTTTTAATATTGATGGAATTAGACCTAAATCCGTTCAAATTATTCCCTCCCGATTTCATGAAGTGGAATTTACGTTCTAATATTTTTTCAATGGAGTTCATTATTGTTTATATGGACGAAATTTTAACACGAGTTTCTTATGTAGATATTCCATAAAAATAATATACCTCATATTATCTACATTGTATTAATATTTTTTTTTTCTGAAAATGTAATTCATGTAAAATAATTAAATAAATATTTAAATTTATAATTGGTCCTAACAATATATACCTTTAGTAGTAATAAATTTTTCTATTTTACCATCAACACACATATAACACTCAAAAAAACACCCAAGAATGAAATCATATATATGGACAGCTATTATTTGGATATATATTCAAGTCCTAATAATAACATAAATATAAGGGTATAACTTATCAAGTATACCATGCTTCAAAATGATATTGGATAATTCCAATTTCTTATTTACAACCACACAAATATAGTCATTATCATTTTTATCCCTCTCACCTCGATTCTCTTAGGAGAACACAAAATTTAAAATTCCAATTCAAATTGTACAAGTTGAGTCTTGCGTATAATTGACCATAATACTTTTTGAAATGTTTTGAAATTTCATATAAGGATATATGTCATGTATTTTTAGAGAAACTACATCAATAGGTTATATATTCATATTTTAATTTCTTATATATTGTTCATTAGAAATGAATTATCTAGTATAACCACACACACTATATAGATCATACAATTAGGGATTTTTCTTTAATGGGAATGTTTCATGGATCTTGATTTTACTTTTATGATAACCTAATACATACAAGATAATCTTTTAATTTACCTGAATTAATGTTACTCCTATATAAGAATGATCAAAATAAAAATCCTTACTTACATGTTTGTTATCAATCTTAAATATTAGTACATATTTATTGGAGGGCCTCTCATGATAATAAAAATCAGATGAGTAGACTGTATACATAGGATTTTAAAGAGAGATTGTTGTTATATAGTTTCATAACCTAAATGGAAATACCTATTATCATGTAGAATATCATGATTTTAAAACAATAGGACCAAACCAATATTAAATAGATTTAGAAACCACATCATCATTATGCATTGAGGAAGAAACATTTACTTGATGAAAACACTGCCAAAGAAAATACAAACCTATCCTTTTAGATATATTATTTTTTAGTATAGAAGTAGAACCACGCCCTGTAAAACCCTATATCCTTGAATTTTATAAATTTAGAGGACCTTAATATTTTCCAAAGTGATTTCCTACAACATTACCACTGTTCCACATGGTATTACAAGATGCATTAGTTCCCATGTCTTCCAAAAATGGAAATTAACGAATATATTATAAAAAATTCACAAAACTGGAGATTTCTTTATGACGGTTCAACAAGAAAAAATATTATGCAACCTCTATTATATAAATATACTAATCATTTCCAATGATCATTCAATATATTAAAAATTGAGGTATTTTCTAAACTAAAAACATAATATCAATTATTCATATTGAGTTAATAAGAAATATATATCAATCCAATCATTATAAAATTATCTTTATTTACCTATTGATCATAGTGAAAAATATAGGAAATTTAAGATTCATTAACCATTGTAATGTGGGAAGTTATGGATTATGAGTAATCATGGATAGGTCCAATATATTAGTGAACAAAATCAATTAATACTCCAGAACCCAAATATATGTTGAAGGTTAGATCACCATATATGGATTGAACATTGAATCCAATTACATTAATCAAGGTAATTCCTCTAGAAAGGAACCACTAAGATGTATTAACACTTACAATTTAATCTCCTCCACATTGAAAAGTACTTGACTAATTTCCCTTCCCACTAATACATATTTAGAAATTTTCAAAACCAAGCTTTCAGATAAGTTGGTAAGTAGCCCCAAAATCCTCCATGAAATTTTTTGAGTCAATAAGTTTACTTATTAAATTTCCATTCCAATATGTTTCTAAAATCACAAAAAACATTATTAAAGAAAATTATAATTCTCTAAGAATTATTTTCATACGAAAAAGTTTCTTTCACTAATAATAGTTCTATTCATACCCTCAGTATTCGAAGTCATATTTAGTGTTTTACTAAAAAATGTGTAATAAATTTTTTCATAAAATTGAAAATTGGATCCTTACCTCAATCAAATTATTAATGTTCATTAGAATCATAAATCATTAGAATTTAGACTCTAAATTCTATAGTATTCAGACTCTGGTTTCATTAGAATTCAGACTCTGAATTCATCAAAAATCATACTCCCTATTTATATGAATTGTGACTCTAAATTCATCAGAATTGATATTCTAAATTAATCAGAATACCGAATCCAAATTCTATGAAATTCAGACTCTAAAATCTCTGAAATTCATACTCTGAATTTTTTTAAATTCATACTTCTAATTCTCTAAAATTCAGATTTGAATTCTATGAAATTCAGACATCGAATTCTATGAAATTCAGATTCTGAATTCTCTAAAATTCCAAAACTGAATTCTATGAAATTTCTACACTTAATTAACTCAAATTAAGTTTCTGATTTCATTAAAAATCAGATTCCAAATTCTCATTTTTCCAGACTCCAAATAATCATAATTTTAGACAATGATTTCTAATCACCCTAGCATATGATTATACATAATTGTTATTATTAACTTTATATTATTAATATATTGTTCTAGGTTTATCTAATACCAGTTTAAATAAGTTTCATAATATTGAGAATATTTTTTTCTAACATATTATTTTTTCCTAATCATTTTATTATTTCCCATATATACATACATGGAACGATGATGTACAGTCTATTTCAAACTAACCGCTGGCTGAGTGACATTTGTCTATGTCCCTTTGAAAATCAAGGAAAAATATTACCATTGGAGGTGGAGATAAATATTGTAATTTATTCCTATAAATAACTCATCCATTTTATGAGTTCAATACACATATGCATAATCTCGAGAAGAGATGAATGTAATAATTTCTATAGAGAGAATCAATAATTCATGGTGTGATCTATGAACATATTTTTTAGCCATAAACAACCTGTCTAGCCAACCAAGTTTGATTCTGATTAGTTGATCATCGAGTTATTACAGGGAATACAAAATATAGGTTCCATATACATTAATTTAAGAGGACTTCTGGGTATAGAATGAAATAGGCACTGACTACCTTGTAGTTTCAGGGCTTATGGGGATAGCAAGACACCTTCTCATATTATTAGCAAGGGACTACCCTATCCTTGGTTAGGTAATCTTACTTGAAAATAATAATCAAAGTGCCTTTATCCAATGTTTTTTTTATTTCCATATCTTTTGGAAAAAATATTTTCAACCTGTTTACTTTTTCATGATACGAGTTTTTATTTCCACTACAATTTGGTTATAAAAAGAAATTATAACATTTTTATAACTTACTATATTTGTATACTTTTCTAAGTTATATTCTATATGCTTTAAAATAGAATACTTATATTTTTAAACTTGTCTTATGTTTTCTTTTTCAGATCCATATTTCCAGATCCAAAATAATATAGTTTCATACTTAAGAACTAAAGAGGGTTTTTGAATCCATATTTTGTAACATGGTTAAACCTAGATTTCCTTCTATGGATAAAAATTAATGCTTTAAACCTACAATTCACCTCTCCTAGTGTAATTTAGAATCTTTGTCTATATTTATATCCTACAACATTGACATCCTCTAAGTTATTGGAATTATCAAAATATAAATATTTTTTCATAATTATTAATAATACATCACAATTTAAATTTTTTTCATTCTATCATGTGATTTTCTTCTCTAAAAATTATCAATTTGGGATATTAGGTGCTTTTAAAAAGGGGGATTATATCTATTCTACAATAAAGTATTGGTTAAAGGGAACCCATTACTATATATTTTTATCACAAAAAATGTTTCCCCTTTATCATGCTTTCTTAGCGTTGATATAATCTATACCCTTAAAAACATGAAAAAAACATTGTTAAAGGTTAAAATAAATAATCTATTTTATATATACCTACATTAATATATATTTCACAATAAGATATATTTTATAGTTGGAATAAATATATATATATATATATATATATATATATATATATATCTGTGTGAATATGTGTGAGAATGTAATATATAAATATGATTTATATGAAATTTAACAAAAATTTGTTTACATAAATTATTTTCATAATTTTATATAAAAAAATAAAGAAATTTTCATTACCAAAAATGAATTTGTAACAGTGGTTTTATGTAAATTAATTAAAAAATTATATATTTAATATAATATGAAATATTAATTTTTTATTAAAATTTTTTTATTTAAAAGTTTATATGAATATATTTTTATAATCGTATATGTGATCCAGATTTTTATTAATATATTTAAATTAATATTAAGTAATTTAATAAAAATGTACATGTATTTTTTTCTAGATGTATTCATGTTTTTGAAAGATGTTGTTTGTGTATTTATGTATAAATAAATGTCTGTATGTGTATGCTTATGTTTTGATCTGTCTATATATGTGTTTAGTGTATGTGAATGTTTATGACTTTACATGTATGTTTGTATGTGTGAAAATGAATATGTGTGAATTATTTTTCATATATGTGTGTGTTTAGATTTGGATGTACCATCTTGTATGTGTAATTTATATATATATATATATATGTGTATGTATGCATATGACAAGTGCATATGTGTATGTATGTTTATGTGGAATATGTATGATTATATTTCATGTGTATGTATGAATATGTATGTGTGTGTATACCCATGTATAGTAAATTGTATGGATGTGTTTGTGTGTACATGTGTGTCCAAGTTCATGTATGCATATGTATAATCATGTATTTGCATGTATTTTTTGGTATGTTTATATATGAGTATTTAAATATATTTATATGTATATGTAAATATATGGGTATGTTTTTGTGCATGTATTTATACATATATATGTTTATGCATATATATATGTATGTGTATGTGTTTATGGATGTGTACATACACGAATGTGTAACTACATGTATTATTATTTTGTATGTGTTCATGTGTGTCTATGATTATATATGTGTGTATATGTATGTGAAGTTTTATGTATTTGTGTATTTTTATTAATGATTACATATTTTGTATATATATTCATATGTATATATGTGTATAAATTTGCAATTACAAACATGTAATTATATGTATATGTTTGTGTATATATACCTGTATGGGTAAAAATAAGTATATGTATACATATATTCAAATGGTTGTGTGTATGTGTCTTTGTTTATATATATACATGAATGTGTTTGTATTTTTACATATGCATGTCTATGCATATGTATGGGTATATGTGTTTGTGTACATATATTTGTATGTGTATGTTTATGTGGATGTGTTTTTGTATGTGTATGTGTATGTATATGTGAATGTGAATATGTATATGTATGTTTATTTTTATATCAATGTGTTTGTGTATGTCTAATTGTATGTGTTTGTGTACGGGTATGTGTATGTGTATGTGTATGTGTATTGTATATGTATGTGTACGTGTATGTGTATGTGTATGTGTATGTGTATGTGTATATGTATGTGTATGTGTATGTTTATGTGTATGTGTATGTGTATGTGTATGTTTATGTGTATGTGTATGTGTATATGTATGTGTTTGTGTATCTGTATGTGTACATGCATGTGAATGTGTACGTGTACGTGTATGTGTATGTGCATATGTATGTGTATGTGTATGTGTATGTGTATCTGCATCTGTATGTCTGCGTATGTGTATGTTTATGCGTATGTGTAAGTGTATGTGGTTGTTTCTGAGTATGTGTATGTGTATGTGTATATGTACGTGTATGTGTATGTGTATGTTTATTATATGTGTATTTATACATATATGTGCATGTTCTTGTGTATGTGTGTCTGTATAGGTTTATGTTTATGCATATGCGTATGTGTATGTGTATTTTTATATAAGTATGTCTTTATAAATATGTGTATGTGTATGTGTATATTTATTATATTTGTATTTACACATGTATGTGTATGTTCTTTTGCATGTGTGTCTGTATAGGTTTATGTTTATGAATATTTGTTTGTGTATGTGTGTGTATTATTATATAAGTATGTCTCTATATATATGTGTATGTCTATGTCTATGTATGGGAATATGTATGTATATGTTATGATATGAGGGTCTGTTTATGGCTATGTATATGTATTCTTATGTAATATGACTGTAATTGTATATGTAGGTATATGGCTATACAAGAAGAATTATGTATATGCATATTTATCATTACTCATATTTATTTGTTTATGCATGTGAATGTTTATGTGTATGTGTATATGTGTGTGATTGTGCATTTGTTTGTGTACGTACCCATACATATATGTCATTGATTATATATTTGGGTACATGTTTGTTTTATTATTTATTATTTATTAATTGTTCATTGTCAATATTATATTTGTTTAGTATTTTTTAAAATTAAATCCATTAATTTAGTCATTCGTTTTTAACATATTTCATTTTAATATTTTTCAATTATATACAATTTTTATAGTACTGTTAATTTTTTTAAATATTTATATATTTTACAATAAAATAATATTAATAAATATTCTGAGAAATTATAATCGTTAATAGATATTTATTTCATTTATATATAATCAATTTAGTGCAAACATAATTTACTTTAAAAAATATTAACATTTATATATTCATTATTATGTGAATCCAATTCCTGTATTTTTTATAATAAACATCATATATTAACATGTAATTAAATATGGTAATTAAATAAACTAAATACCTTAATATATTTTTTAAAATTTTGTCAAAATAAATGTTTGAATTAAAATATAAACTACATATTTTTAATATATATATTTTTATAAAATGATTAAAATAAATACATTTTTGTGAAATCTGAAAAAAAATTAAACATATGTTCCAAAAGGAAGAAGCAATTGTAATAAATGATAAAAACATTAATTAATTATATAAATAACAGTAACTAAAAGGAGAAAAACATAAAAAATACGAATAATATGTTAAACGACATAACATTATGGCATACCTTAACAAAAATGTAACCTGAAAACCATAACATATTTTTTTATCCTTATGTAATTTTTCATTACTCCTACAAAATGTTTTCAAAATTATAAGTACTTAGTTTAACATTTCATAACATTAATTTACATATACTTGAGTGCTAAATGATTGTATTAACACATACATAACATTATTTTACCCTTACATGACTTCGATATACATTTACATAAATTTAGATTGACATTTCATAACCTTTTATACCGCTATCAAACATATGATTACATTTACATTAATTTAAAATAACATTATATATCTTTTCCACACACAATGAATATTATTTTAAACATACATAACCAGATAATTTTTTACACTAACATATATTATGTTTAGCCTTTCATAATTGTTTACCATAAAATAACATTTTTGCCCATATATAAGATAATTTTTCCATTACATAACATTAGTGGATCTTTATATAAATTTGTTAACCCATAATTAAGACCATTTTACCCTTATTGAACCTGAACACTTTTATGTTTACCCTTACATAACATTTTTTTATCCAATCATAAAAATTGTTTATCATTTCGAAACATTATTTTAACCCTATGTAACATTGCTTTACCATTAAATTATTTTTTTCATTTAATAACTTTAATTTAACATTATATAAATTGTTTCACTTTCGAAACTCTGTTTTACTAATAATTAACTAGTAAATGTTTATCCATACAATATCATAACTCTAGTGTAAATTTATCTAACATAAATTTACCCAAGAAAATTATTTGACAATTATATATCATTTTTTACTCATATATATAATCATTGTTTTTGTACCAGGATTGGGGGATGGTGATTTTGGTAGATTGATGGTTTTTTTATTTAAAGTGATTTATTTTTTTGTAAAAGTGGAATGAAATAAGATCAATTATTTAAATTCATTTATAACTTGAATAACCATAGTATTAAGAAGATCTAAATAAAAAATTTCAGAAATTTCATCAGATGGAAAATAATGTTTCAGAAAGAAAAGGATAATTAGAATAACATTGGTTCCAAACTAATGTCCTTATTGTAACGAGGAAGGGAATAAGATTCTGAATGACTTAAATGGAAAAATAATGTAACATTTCTAGTATCCAATTAAGTTAAAAAATATGATATCTGAATAAATATGATTCAATCCTTTTGAGATAAAGGGGAGAACAATTGATTTAAGTAATATTGAGGCATGGTTCAGAAAAAAAGAATATACTTTAAAGGATGGAATTTTTCAATATTCCCCAATTAATGTCAAATGATGCTACAAAAATTGTAAAATTATTTATTTTTTTGATGATGTCATAATACAAGAAGAAGTTATTTGTATAAGAAAACAATAAAATTTGGGACCCCGTTCATTGATATGACATTACAAGACGTAGTTTAGTTTGAAGGTAGTGATGGATGATCATATCATAAGAATACAAAGGTGTTGGTTTTTTTGTGACACCACTAAGGAACAAGATACAACTAATAGAGTGAAATAGTTTACTTGAATCATAATTAGAAAATGAATTTTTTTGGAAGTTTTTGCTACAAACACTTGTTCATCAGACATGTTGTCCCATCTAGTATCAATGTAACAATTAAAATGATCATCATATGTTGTGATAGATAAAAATATTAATTAACAGAATTATTATATCCATTTTACAATGTTAGTACCATTGAAATGTGAAGAAGTTTTTGAGGCCAATGAAAAATGAGATCATAATTCCTTCATCAATGTAGTAAACCATTATCAATAGGATAAAATAATTTTCTATCTAGATAAAGAGAAAATAAGACTCTGATTTGTTTTTAAATGGTTATAGAAGAACAAAAGTCTTACGTCCCTTATAATTGGGTTATGATTCATTGGAATGACATGGACATAAATTATTATAGTGATATATAGATTTATTCATCTTACATTGTCTGACACTGGTAAAAGTCATCAGACATAAGATCATAGGAATTTGGAAAATAATAAAGTATATAATATCATAAAGTTAACAAAACATGTTGTCAAGGGTGTCTTGATATGTGATAAGAATATATAATTTCTTTTCTAATGAAAGCTGAAGCTGATGATGAAGTGATATTGAGGATGTAGTAAAAATTTTAGAAGTCGTGACTTCATTAATGGAAGAATATATTTTAAAATAATTATAGTTAATACTGAGCAATGTAATGAGAATCCAACTATTATAGATTATTTTTAATTTGGAGAATAAAATCTGAATGAACTTATTTCTCCTTGTAAATGAGAAAATTTGACTTAATATTACAATTGGACTCAAGAATGATTACAAATTTTAAATAAATATAAATTCTTGAGATGATTGTAGAGTTTCTAGGAATAATTGGAAAAATATGAGGTGTGTAGAAGAAGAAAATGATGTATTCGAAATTTAAGGGGAATTGAATTTTTGGATATTTGGTTAAGTGGGGAATTTTTTATAAGTCTTACATTAACAATATATAGATAAACTATATATATTGGTAGTACATTTTTACTATATGTAGGTGATTTATTATTATAGAGGGAAGGTGTATGAAATAAAAATTTCTGAGAAGGAGTTTATGGATCATGATTTCTTGAGGTAATTTTCACAAAAAAAAACTGAAAATGGGAAGGGAGAATACTATATTTAGATAATCATTATAGCAGGCTGAAATATCAGAATAAGAATCACATAAGGATTTCCAAACTGAGTAAGAAACAAATCATAATCATTTCAAGGGGTGTACAAGAAATATTAATATTATTAGACCTGTAAATCAGAATGAGTATATTATACTTGGAGATTAGATTTATTATCTTCACAAGTCCAAGAAGTTCATATAAGAAGATGGTTAGGAATGTGAGGAATTTTTATGAAGTTTATATTTATGATAGATGACAAGGAAGGATAAAAAATTGTTTCGATGAAATTGGTTGATGATTCTTAACTTGTAACAAAAAATTTATTATTTCATTTTATGCACTTGAGTTAGAATAATTTTTGTTATGAACATATTGCGACACAAGTGTAAAGGAAAATACATCCCATTTTATCCAATCAATATAATTTTTTCGGTCTAATTATGTTTTACTGGATTGTTTCCAAACCCTATTAAGGATGTATATTATTTTTTTGAGTAGTGAACCTTGTTAATTCTTGTTTTCATGTGGATGTCTAATTGTCTTTTTTTCAATAAGATTACAACCGCTTAACTGAAGTAGATGTTTTTTGTTAATTAATGAAACATAAAAGAAAATGATAGCACTAATTCACCCCTGCCGATCCTAGTGATACATAGATACTAGTTGGCAAATTCAGGTGGTATCATATAAAATTCAACATTAATTTACTCATTTCTATAGATTTGAAGAAGAAATTTTGATGAAGAATATGAATATTGTGAAGATTAAAAATATTTTGTTCTTTAATGGAAAGAACTATCATAACTAGAATGATTTAATATTTTCACATTTTTCCTCTTGTGTATGATATAACTGTATATGCAATGGTTGGATTTCTTAAAATATACAAATATGATCCTCTTAAAAATGAATAATAGAAGATTATCGAGGGAAATAGAAGGGATAATACCGAATTACTCTCATAACATTCTGAATGTGAGTATATAATAATGAAATGTGTTTCCACTATTCAAGGTAAATGGGATATGTTGATGAACATTTAAAAAATAAATACAAAAGTGAACAAAGGCCAAGTAAAAAACATAGAGGATAAAGTATGAATATATATTGATTGGTGTGTTTGAATATAATATTGAATTTTTTATCATTGTGAATGAAAATTTCATCCTTATTATATATCATAGAGAAATTAAATGTGATTCTCTTATTTTTTTAAATATCTCCTAAATTATTCATGTCATGAAATATTCCAATTATTCTTTATTAGAAGATATTGATTCAGAAAAATTATTGTTTGGTGATTTTCATAGTACTGTCATCTCATATGAAATTGTAATGGAAAAGGATTTGAAAGTAAAATCAAGATTTTAACGATAAATTTCATTCAAATATAATATGAAAGTCTATAATAATAAGGTTCTTGAAAAAGATTAAGTTGTTGAAATGGATCTTGAAAACGATCTATATAAAATTTTGGATGAACATTTATCCTTAGTTTTTTAATATCAATATAGGTATATGTAAATATAAGGGAAAACATTGCTTGATATTTTTTTAATGTAGGGCCATTAAGGACATTGCAACTAATTTCATTCAAATAAATAAATAATCAGATAATGATAAAGAGGATAAAAGCTAGTGAATAACAGGAAATAAACCTGTTGATAAGGCTAAATCTTCATCCAAAGCGAAAGATAAAAAATTATTCCCATCCTCAAGAAGATTATTTTTCCACAATATATGGAAAAATAAGATGTTGATGATAATTCTTAATAATATACAAGGATTTCAAGAGAGAATATAATAATTACATTAATTTACAATGAATAAATTTGGAATAAGATTCTCTATATAAGAATATGATTAATAAAAATTTCATCTAAAATAATAATTGAAAGAATGTATGAGAACCATTGGAATTCATGAGAATTAAATTAGGAAATTTAAAAAATATAATTCTTAAACAAATATCAGTCTTTGATGATAATTTTATGATATAAGGAGATATTGATAGATGAAGTCATCTATTGAGAATGAAAACAATCATAATAATCATCTAGAATTAATTTTCAAGGCAAAATAAGAAGAGTTGGAACTTTTCCAAATAAAACATTTTAAATCATGACAAGTGTTAAAGAATCTAGTAATATATTTATAAAGTCATTTAATGTTCTGGATAGTATAAAGATGATATGGATGAAATTCTACCTCCAAAATTTTATAATAAAGATAAATTTCTTTCCAGGAATAAAAAATATGTAAAAGTTATGTTTGTGTGCAAAACCAAAGAAGTAGATAAGTTAGAATTATAATAATATGATGTTTCCAAAAAAATATTTATTACTTATTCTTATAATATGGATGAAAATAAACTTAGCTACGATATGAGATTCTATAAAATAATATAATGTTCACTGTTCAAAAAAATATTAAATATACGGTGGTTGTTTAGAAACATTCTAACAAATATTCTCAGAATGGAATTTTCAACTGGAAATATTCTTTCTATGGATACTAATGCTTTTGTGGTGGATTCATGAATTCTGTAAAAAAAATATTTTAATTATTATAATTTATAACATTCCAAATATATAATATGAAAATATTTTAGTGGGGTTCATTCCAATGAATACAATTAGTATGAGAATGACTTTTTTAGGAAACATGAGAATGTTGGACTAATAGTTGAAAACAAGTTCCAACTTCTGGAAAATATTTGTGAAAGATGATAAATCCTTGGGGATATTGAAAAAGGATGTCCTATTTTTTTCCATAAAAATAACCAATTTTCAACCATTTTAAGAAGAAGTATTGTAGTATAGATAAAGGATTATAAAAAGATCATGTTTTTGTAAGACACACTTCATAATAAAAAATGATGATGACCTTGGATCCTTGATAGTGGGTAATTTTCACATATTATATGATATTACATATATTGGATGAACTTAAATGGATTCAAAGAGAATCACATAATAATTACAATGATGATTCCCTCAGAATCTACGGTATTAAAAAAATATTTGTGGAAGAAAATAAAAAATATAATAATTACATGGTTTTTGATGGGGTGAAACAAAACATTGTTACTGTTTCATATCATTTTGACGATGGAAAAATTTTCTTCAAATATGATGGGTTTTTATGAATAGTGTGGAAGAATGAAAAATCGTTACAAGAGGGAAAAAATAAAACTAAAAATATTTCTTATTTGTGAGGCTCAAAACTCTTGTTACATATGCATGGTGGAAGACAATCGGTTGACAAATAAAAGATAGAGACACATGTTTTATAGGACCATGAGAATGCTATAAAATTGAGATACTATGTGGGGTATTCCTGAATTTACAGAAAGGATATTTTTGTGTTTCATGATTATTTTTAAAGGAAAGATATAAAAATATATTCATTAGATTATTTATATTTTTTTCAAATCTCCCTTATAACATATTCATTGTAAAATATGTGGTCTAATGTTAAATCAATCAAAAAATAATGATATGTAATTCATTACATTAATTAAGTATTTTAGTCACTTTACTAATGTTAGGTATAAGAAGTATATTGAAGATTCATTAAAATTGATTAAATTTTTTAGGAGTAAATCTAAGAATGAATTCAAGTATTCGGTAATGTTTTTGGGAATGGATACTGGTGGTGAATAATAAATGAAGAGTTTGAATTTTTTCCTAAGATTCATGTAATTATGAATGAATTTAGTACACCATAAAATCATCAACAAAATGGTGTTGCTGGATGGGAGAAAATAAGTTTTATTGAAATAGGATGTATTGTGTTACATGAACATGTTATCTCTCGATACATTTGGTGTAATTCCATGAAAAAATTAGTGTATATTGAAAAACATTCTTTCTATTTACCGTGTTTATATATGACACCCTAGGAAATGGTTTAGGATAAAAATCCAATTCTGAATCATTTATGTGTTTTACAGAGACCGTGCATCCTAAGAAAATTGGTGGAAACCATAGAATTTTTGAACAGAGAGGTGAATATAGATATTTAAAAAGTGTTTCCTAAAATGGAAGATTATATAGATTAATTCACAAATATTTATAATTATTACTTAACTTTCATGATTATAATGTTATTGAAAAAGTTGAGGAAGATAAACTGACTCATCTAGATAAAGAAGATGAGTATGAGGAAATAATTTATAATAATGATTCTTATAAGGATGAAAAAAATTATAATCCTAATAAAGAAGAATCATAGTTAGTTATTTCTAGTTATGATGATGAATCTGGAAATTCTCATCCCTGATTGAGGAATAAAGTGTAATATCAAAATATTTTTGGTGGTCAACATCAATAGGATCAAAAAATAAAAATATAAAAAATAAATGAACAACTTTTTTTGTATTAAAATTTTTATTAGAAATATGTGAATGAATCTTTAGAGCATCTATGATGGGTTTAAGACATGTATATGGATTTATATAATATTAAAAAGACTGATACTTGGGAACACATTTTGAATCCAAATCAAATTTTTTTAATCAATATTAATTGGGTTTTCCAAAACAATATACCAAAAAATGATTAAGTGATATTTAATAAATCAATATTAGTGTGTAAAAGATATTATTCTATTGAAGTAATTGATCTTGAGGAATATTGTTTATTCTGGTGGAAGGGTTCTAAAAATGATAATTTTTTATTTTATTTCTTTATAATGAAGTTCAAAAATTCTATCATATAGATGAAACATCAACATTTTTGAATTGAAATATTGATGATAATATTTACATTGAGAAACCATGAGGATTATTTCTTGGGAAAGATGAATGTAATGTGTACATGTAAAATAAATCCTTCTATGGGATAAAATATGTCTAGACGGAATGATATTCCAAATTGGATAACATTTTATGAATGATGAGTTTTACAGAGGGAACAACGACAGAAATAATTACATTAACGAATGTCAGGAGTTTTATCTCATTGTAATTGTTTTTGTCGATTACCTTAACATTACTAGAAATGATGAAATGATTTTAAAATTACTTTATGAAGAGATAAAAATTTTCTGAATTGTCCATGCTGGGGTGAAAAGAAATACTTTCTTGGGATTCAAATATAACAAGAAAATAAAAACAAATTTTCTCTCTTGAAATAATTTATAAGAGACCTGTTAATATATTTCTCATTAAAAATTAAAAATATGTTTCCACACTGATTTTATTAGAAACATTGTATTCTAAAGATAAAAATGCAAAGGAAGTAAACTCTAACGAGTTTCATAGTCTGGTTACACTTTTTTTATATTTTATTACATCAAGACCTAACATTATTTATGGTATTACCTTATAATTAATATTTTATAGTGCTCTAAAAAAATTACTTTTAAATTATTAGAAAAATTAATTCTTAGTTATATCAAATTCATAATATATTTTCAAATCAATTATAATATTTTGGAATGTATTTAATTATTTTTGTATTATAAAGCAGGTTTGGAAGGAAATTACGATTACAGAACAACCACATTTAGTGTAAATTTATTGTAGGAAAAAATTGGTGTTAGTTAGAATACAAATAAGAAAAATTTACAATCTCACAGAGTGACTAAAATATGTATGTTTCTTCACTCAAGCTACAAATCACCTAAACTTGATAAATAATTAGTAGAATGATTTACTTGTTAATGTAATGTAACCCTTTGTCTTGGGTTGTGATATTCAGTGTGGCATCAACCATATCTAATATTTATTAAACATTCTCATTTAATACATATTCTTATCAAATATCATTTAATAAAATAGCATGAGGATAAAATTGAGTTGGAGTTAGATTATGTTCCTAAATTAGAACAGTTTATTGAAATTAATAGACAATATTTAATAGCATATATTTTTTATAAACTAATTTTGGAGATGGGATTCCATCCTTTTTTCATCAGGGTTGAAATATCTTTTTCCCGTCTCTTGTCATGTTATTTTATACCTTTCCAAATGGGTATTATTGTTTGATAAATATATCCATTGTTATATGCTAATCCATTTAATGAAGCATAAAAATAAGGGGATATTTTATTAATTTGTATACCCTAAAATTAAATATGTCAACAATTATTACTATTTTTTGGAGTAGTTATACGATAAATTTGTTAACAATATTGTTGAATATGTGGAGAATGCCACCGGTGTTTCATGAGTCACTATTTTTGGACAAAGTCATTTTCCTATTTATAATTATTATTTATAATAATCAGTTACTTTATATTGGAATAAATTTATTGATAATTAATTTATATCTTGAGGTTACAAAGTTCAATAATGTAACAATCATAATTGATAATAATATCCATCAGGATATATTGCTGGGACATAATTAAGTGGAAGCTGTTTTAAGAAGTTAAAAGTCTGTATTTATTGAATGTGTTGTCTTTTTTTCAATTAATAAATAGATAAATTAAATATTTAATGATATTTTCATTTATAATACCATAATATTCAGATGATTAGACACAAAATTATTAATAAATCTAATCAGAGTGAGCGGGTGTTTTCTTCCTAAAAGGTTCATCAGACTCACTAAGGGTCTAGAATGATGATTTCCTCATAATCAAGATGATAATCAGAGTCCGAATGACTCAGATGGTAATCTAAGATGCTTTAATATTTTAAAATTCATAAAAATCATACGTTTTTTGAAAACATGTGATGCATTCCTTTTGAAATAATGGTGAGAACAAGTAATCCCAATCATATTAACGTGTGGTTGATAATAAAGAAGATGATATAAATTAGGGGAAGCCAAATTAATTCCTAATGAATGTTAGGTTATTCTAAAAGAATAATAAATTTATTCAAATCATGATGAAGATATGAAATAAGATAATGTATATGGTAGACAATATCAAGACTTTATGGTCTCAGTAAATCAGTATGAGATTACCGAAGGCATATTTATTTGAAGGAAGAGAAGGTTGATCCTATCATATGAAGATGATGATTTTGGATTTTAGTCAGACAAATACGCCATAAGATAAAAATATTTAGGGGAGTATGTTGATATAAATCATAATTAAAAAAGAAAATATAATTTTGATGTTGAATCTAAGGAAATCAGTGAATCAAATATGGTAATGCCCTGGGTAAAAAATTTTCAATGAAATTGTTCATCAGATGCAGTGATGGTTGAAGAATGGAATCAGTGGCAGAATTATATTAATTGGATGTTGGTGGGACCAATGAAAATGTATTATGTTTTTCAGTTAAATTTAAAATGGAATTAAAGTTATTTCAATATCTTAATTATCCATTATCACCAGTTCAAACGGATTTATCATTGGGTTCTATAAAAAATTGATATTATATAAAATGTTTCAAGAGTAAAATATGTATAAATTACATAATAATTGGGACAAGAGTCATAATAATTGAACTAACATTGATTAATAGTGCGTGTAATAGACTGATTCATCATTTGTAGGCCGATGCCAATAAAAATCATAGTATATAAGACCATTAGTGTGAGGAAAATAAAAAAATAATGAACTTATTAGGGAAATTACAATAGTGTTCTCCAAGAAAATTATTATTTGTAAATAGAATTGATAAATTCTAGTTTCAATAATTTTGAAGTCAAAGATGAATTCATTCTAAGGTTGCAATGAAATATTAAAAATTTACACATATGAATATGGAAAAACTAGTTTTCACTTATATATAGTTGATATTGAGAATCGTAATGAAGAGTCATCATTTTGAAATTATTTTCATGAACTTCATGATAATCAGAGTGGTTTTATGTTTGCATGATAATGTGAAAATCACAGTGAAAATTTTAATTAGACTATATAATTTTTATAAAGACTCTATTGATATTTGTCCATGACATGATTATTTATGGTTCAAGAAGAAATTAGAAGAGTTTGAGAAGCATTCATGAATTCAAATATATTTCCAAAATTAAAGGGGAATTGTTTTTTTGGGAAATTTATTATGTGTAACATAAATTCCAATTCCCACATAAACTGTATTTTTATCACCTATAAATATTTTATGTACATCGTACATTATAAAATGGATGTAATGTTCAAGGGAGTGGGTGGGGTGTAGAGAATTTTATAAAGAATGTGTGTCCTGATCATGATTTCTTATCTAATTTTGCATCACATAAAAGGAAATGGAGAAGAGAGATGATCATATTCAGCTGAAAATCATTTTGGGCTGGAACATGAGACGAATATTAGTATTATGAATACATGACTGGCAGAGAACCTATTCAAAAAATTTATCAGTGGGATTCTGCAATGTTATATTATCAAATCGATAAATAAGAATTAGTATATCGGAATGGGATATCTGACTGTGTTTCATTATGATTCCCAGTGAGTACATACATGTTACTGGGTTGTAATGCTAAGAATATTTTGGAAGATAATATTTGTGAAAGTCAATAAGGGAGAATAATAAAATGTTTTCCAAAATCATTTACATGTTTATAAACATTTTACACAAATTTTATTACATCATTTTATTCTACTTGAATAACATTGAACCCTATATTTAACATATTCTTATATGAGTGTAAGGTAATATACTACTTATTTTATCCATAGAAAGGGATTTTATTCTTCTGGATTGTTTGGTATTTAATTGATTAAATCCCTACTAAGGACATATCTTGTCTTATAGATCAGTAAACCTTTTAAATTATTTTATTCTTATGAATGTGTTATTATTTTGTTTTCTACATGGTTATAACTCATTATGTGGAGGAAAGAGTTTTTTTCAAAATAAATGTATAATAATAGAGAAACATATCCCTAATTCACCCCTCCCCTTACAGGGATATACAATAACTAGATGTGCACCTTCATTGTTTAACTATACATAACAATGGTTTACCCTAACATAACCATTATTCACTTATTAAATATTATTTTATAGTTACATTACCATTATATGTTTTTTACCATTATATAATTTTGTTACCACTACATAATGTTATTCAACCCTAACATAACATCCTATTACCCATAAATAACATTCATTTACCATTTTTATATGATGTTTACCATTATATTAAATTACAGTTCCACTATGTAGAACTTTATTAACATTACATATCATCATTTTACCCAAGTGTAACATGTATACGCTTATATTTATTCTTACATAACGTTGTTGTCTCCATACATACCATTATTTACACATTCATGACATTAATTTCCCCTAAAAACATTATTTAAACATAACATAACTTTTGTTCTATAATGAATAATTTTTTTAATATCACATTTCTTTTGATTACCCATACCTAACATTATATAACTATTTAATTAACTATAAAAGTCTCCATTTCAATATACATAACATTGATTTACCATTATATAACTTATTTTTACTCGAAAATTACATTTTTCCCACATATATACCAATTGATTACCCTTACATACCATATTCTTACTCTTACACAACCTTATTTTACCATGGAAGAGTTTTGTTTCAAACAATCATATATTTAGTTTACACATAATTTACTTGAAGATATTTCTATTCACCTTTAAATCTCAACTTTTAACACTTACATAACATTTATTTATACATTCATAATATTATATGAGAATTACATAATTTTTTATCAATAAATATCTTTTTGTTACCAATATATAACATTAGTTTTCCCAAACATAATTGTTTTAATAATAATTTTGTTTTTTACAATTACAAAACATTTCGTAACATTTACAAAACCATTTTTTCTATTAAATAACTTTATTTTACCCTTATCTAACCTAAATGTGTTTTTTACCATCACATAACATTTTTTACACTTACATAACATTAGTTTTCCAATATATATCTTTTTTACCATTAATAATTATGTTAATGATGACATAACATTAGTTTACTATTACGTAACATGGGCATGTTTTTTTACCCTATCATAGATTTTTTTGACACATTAATTCTTTGAACCCTTACATTAATTTAATACACACTAAAAAAATCATTTCCATCATTAAACATTAGATTTTAATTATATTACATGTGTGTGTTTTTACAGTTAGTTAACATTGTTTTACACTTAGATAACAATTTTTTTGAATGTAAATAAATATTTTTGTAATTTATTGTTATTATAATTTCTATTTTTAAATAAAAGTTTTTTATTGAAATAAATTTAAAATTATTAAACAATGTTATTATGTTTTATTAAATTTAAACATTAATTATTTATATAGATAATAATTTTATTATGTTACATTTATTTGTTAATATATGAAAATTTAATTTAAATTAATTAATTTTTTAATTTTTTACTAAATTAATCATAAAATTTAATCTTATGTATTTATTCATAAAAATTATGTTTGATAATCTATATAATCTAATTTTAATTAATTATGTACTGATAAATTATTAATCAATATAATTTATTTTTAATTCATCCACTATATATAAAATTCATAATATATATTCATTTAATAAAATTTAATATTTAGTTGATTTTTTAAATCAATTAATTTACGCTTTATATTCACTTTAATATATTTTTAATAAAATATTGATTATTAAATCAAATTGATTATTCATTCAGTTAATTTTATTTATTAAATTTTAAAATATATTGATCTTATTGAAATTTTAATACCTATTTATATATAATTGTTTACAAAGTTCTGTTTTTTAAAATATATTATGAAATTTTATTATTAATATGTAATCATTTTTCATTATTATTTTGTGATAAATTTTAATTTATTGAAATATAATAATTTTATTAATTCACAATTTTTTTAATATAACCATCCTTTTTTATATTCTTTACAATTTTCTAAAAAAATTTGTGAAGAATATTTTGATATTTTTAACGTATATATTAAATTTTACTTAATCATTGCTAAAACAATTCAGTTATTTTTTATCCATTTTTAATAATAAATATTTTTTCTATTGATTTTAAATTAACCACTTTATAATATTTATATATAATTATTTATTTAATATTATTTAATATTTATATGTGTTTTTTATTTTAAATTGGAAACATTAATTATGTTATAGTAGTGTTTTTAAAAATTAAATATGTTTTGTATTTTATATAGTTTTTAATAAATTTTTATTACTTTTTATTTGTTTTTCCATATTTCTATTTTTTCATCATTTATTTAGTACATATAGAATGTATATTAATTTTGGTAAATTCAATGAAATGATTAATCAGTATTGTCATCATTTTTTTTTGGGTTGAGGTGATAGAATGTATATTATTTTTATAAAAAAATCCATATATTACATCATCCAAGCACCACATAGAATTTTATATGGAACATGAGTTATACTACAGTAGAATTATATAATTATGGATATAGCAAGCCTCAAATGAGATTTTATGATGCCTTGAAATTGATCATTAATTATGTGAATGTACCTTATGGTTGGTAATGGTATTCCCATACACACCTCCTAGTCTTTGCTTTGATGACGCCCTTGTACATTCCGACTCCTACTTACCAATACATGTATCCACACACCACAGGGTTCCTAACACTTTTTTTGGTTTTAAAAATATCTGATATTATATTACATTCACCTAGCTATAGGTAGATAAATTATTCAAGTGAAAAGTAACCCTTTTCTATAATAGTCAATGCAAGGATTAAATTGGAATATTTATTCTGTTAATGAAATATGGAAAACATTATATTTTATGGGTATGAATTTTACTTGAAATATTATAAGATTTTTTCAATTATTTAGATGAAAACCATTTAAAATACAAATATATTCATTAATATTCTCTATAATAAAATCATTCTCCTTCAATTGATCATCTAAATTCTATTAGGGATATGTAATTTCTATTTTTTTTGAAAACATTACTTATTATTTAGACTATACATTTTACGTAGATATTTGGGGTCTTTTTATTATTCCATTTCCATTCCTAAATTTTACATCGTGAAAAAGTTATTCATTTTTATCCTTATCTTCATTAACATTCAGATTCATTCTTACAACAATATCATTGGAATCCTTGTCTTCCTCAATCTATGTTTTCTTATATTCTTTTAACACACAATATATGTAAATCCTCTTTATCCTATAGAAATTGTGTATCAAAAGGTTACTTTTCAACACTATATTTGACTCTTTTTTGTGACATAAAAGAACTCCTTATTTCGGAAATGATTTTATTTTAGGTTTTCTACCATCTCCCTCCAATAATTATTGTTAATATATTATATACGTCAATAATTAATTTATTTTAAAAAATTTAATATTAAAATATAATTATATATACACAAATAAATATCCACATGTAGATATCAATGGGTTTCCATGGAACATTAATAGTGATATAGAGTGATTTATCTCCATTTATTCATCCAATAAAGAAAGAAAAATTTATGACATGTTACTTATTATAATATAATATTACATTTATAATGGTTTATATTAAGAAAAATCTATATTTATATAATATAATTTTTAATTGAGTAAATTACACTTTATATAAAATATTAAACCTATATGTTTTTATATATAATGAATTGGATTTTTGGGGTTATAAGATCATCATTTCAGTATATTTATATATTATGGTGAATGTGAACATAATTGAATGAAATCACGATTTTTGAAATAGAGTATTCAAATAACCATTATCAAATCTTGTTTTAGTGTTTGTGCTATTTCTATGGAAGTCATATAAGTCTAAATGGTTTACTTGAACACATTATCTGTCACATAGTAGACCAAAGTAATAAGTTTTGGATTAAATATAGAGAATAACGGATTAAATCAAGTGACTTTTTGAATGGTTTGTTTACTCGATCATCTGATATGGTAACATGTTTTAATAATGTTGAATGTTATATTGGAGATATGATTAAATATGTAAATGATGATGAAGGTTATATTTAGAAAAAGGAAATTAAAATTTAAGATTAACATCATGATTGTCCAAAACTATTTCAACAATATTAAGGTTATAAAAAGAAGTCATTTTATAATTTTCGTACTAAATATTAATCATTTTCCAGCCATAATAAAGATATATAATGAATTAGGTGGTATAGATTGTGTAAAACCAACATTATGTAACTACATTCTCTCTTGAAGTTTATGATAATAGAAGACAATAAGCATCCATAAAAAAATATGACATGAAATATTTAATATGTTCAACAGATATGATGTATAAAATAATAAATTACTTTAGAAATGACACTATACAATTTCACAAGGACTATTAAACACATAAAATTTACCAATGTCATGCGTCTTGATATATGGAAGAAGATTCATGCCCTTCAAATTTTGTATGGTACATTATGATCATTCGATGGTTATTAGGAATATATAGTGGTTATGGGACTTCATCAAAATTTATGTTCCACGCATATACAATAAATATATTTGGGAAACACAATCACCTAGTAGACACTCCCTAATGGATGAAAATTAATAATGAGTATCTTGAATTTGGAAAGAAGAAGAAAAACCATCATCATTCCCTATCCAAATATGGTGTGAATATTTTTTAATGTGACAACACTCATTCTTCATGGATTGTTGTATTTTTAAATGATAACATTCCAATGTGGTTAAACATTATTCAAAAATACATTAGTTTTATCATCTTATATCATGATCAAAAAAACTTGGTGATGATATTAATATATATTTTAATATATTAATTAGTGATTTGAAATTAGAATGGATTTTTGTACTGAGATTGATGAAAATATTGGAAATGAAAATTATACAGTGATAGCCATTTTTTATAGGACTATAAATGATTTTATATCTTATAAAAATATTTTTTGAAAACGAATTTTTGGAATCCCTGGGTATTAAGTTTGTCTGAAAAATTTCTTGAAGACTATGTTTATAAGACATCTCATATTTTTCTTTGATGAGTTCAATTCACATATTTGATGAAATGATATAATGGTAGTCAAATGAAGTTACATTATCATCTCCACTAAAAGTTGATCAGCTATCTAAGAAATTAAAAGATATATAAACATATTTTTCTGAAACATATTCAAGAAACCATATGTTAAATAGTTAAAAAAATATTTTTATATTATTGTTCTAAAACATGTTACACATCATTAATTTTAATGATGAAATATATGTTGGTAAAATTATTGTGATAGTGTATTCAACAAATTACCAACTGAACATGTAAAATAAATGGATTAATGTACCTCTATGATGAAAAAAAAGACATGGGGATCTAGGGAGATTTTGAGGAACTGAATGGTCAAATAAAAAATTTTCTTCTTATAGCTAATTAAAATCAGTATAAGAAATATATATGTTACTTTGGAAGATTATTGAATAATGTAACCTTTCTACAATTTTATTTATCATATACTAAGAACATCACTTCAATTATTGATTAAATTTTAAATTATTTAAATGAAAATGTATTCGTGTTATGATACAAGATTCAAACTTATCGTTTTTCAATTCATTTTTCCTGAGAATATTATTTATACATTGTTTACGTTATTTTTATTTTAAAAATTATATAAAGTAATGGTATAGACCTTTCCAAATGTCTAACTATGGAAGATAATATTATGTTCATATTGTTTGAATTTGTGATGTTTCATTTCCCACGTTAATTCATATAATGGTTTACCTTGTTAAACCAATCATGTTCTATCATCGTATAAATTATTGAATGATGTATCCCATTGAATGGTATGTGGTGATTTTGAATGGGTATAATAAAAATTTCATTCAACTAAATAGTTTTATTAATATGAGATATATTGTATTGAATGTCAATGAATTCAATACCAATTACAAATCTAATGTGTAAGGTATTTTAATTTGAAAATCATTTCACATAATAGGCATTATGGTTGTTATAAATTTTAAAGAATGTGTTTTCATAACAACTATTACAATGAGGTTGGAATATCACCATTAAATTTTACATTATTGTATTAGGTTCTGAAATATACTGATACCCACAATATGAAAATTATGAATTTGGATCCATTAAGGGATAGAATATAGATATCAAATACACATAATTTAAAATTTATAGGATGATATCATGTCAATATTTTAACATGTCAACTACAAATCAGAAATCATTTTAATTATGACTTTGATGGACACACAATGGACTATGGGAACTTGTATTGTATAATAATGGATATAGAATTATTGGCTATACAATCTATATTCAAGAAATTATAATCACTGTACCCTCCTAAACTGCAGAGTTATACTAGTGGCTATAGAGAGGCAGATATCTTGTGATAATGATATAAATAAAATTTATAAAAATATTTAATACATTGGAATCATTAAAAAATATGGTAGTTGGATCCTAAAAAAATCCACGTACCTATTAATAAATTCATGTTTTTGACCAAATTATTTAACATAATGTTTATGAATATTGATTTTGAATTTGGATCTCATCAAGGTGTGGTACAATAATGGTCATTATATAATTGAATAACAACAATATATATATTCTATATTTTCGATCATGTAAACCAAAAGTGGTCATTTCTTTGTCCTCTACCAAAGTCATAGAAGGTTTATATATCAATTTACTTAGTGAAGAACTTTTATTAGGATATCTATAAGGCCCCAGCCTTAAACCTTACTTAATCTTGAGTTATTACAAGATTACACATTGAGGATCTTTTCGGGTTTAGAGTTTTAGAGAATTAGATCATAAAACATTCATTACATTCCACATATAAACAAAGTGGTTACATAAAGATAGTATTCTTCATTCCCATCAATGGAAACACATTTTAAATAAAACATGGATTATTTCTTGACACATCCTTGACTCTATCATCTTATCATGTACCTTTCCCTTGACCTGTAAAAAACATTTCAAAAACTTGGGATGAGCATAAAAACTCAGTATGGGTTATAAAAAAACATGGAAAGGAAACATGAGTTCATATATACATAAGAATGAAATCATACTTTACCCATAAAACATAGGCACTTTAACATACCTCATAAAATCATGAATAAATCATAGAAATCATAAGACATAAAGGTAACTTGAGGCATTCATAACATTTTTACGTAGGGAGTAACCCTCTTGGTTACGTTTGGAATACCCATCACAGTATATTCCCTAAATCTCTTCGGAGAAACCTTAACGTTTCACTCTTTCGCGTTACCCAATGCATTCTAGAGCTATAACGGGCTCACCCGCCCTTAGTTTATCACGAAACCACCCGTCTTCATAACAATGCCCAAGAACCATAACATAATCATATCACATAAAACATGCATAAAGGAAACATAAAATTTCCACATTTCAATCATGAGATATCAATACAACACATTGATATAAAAACATTATGAAAACCATTTTCAATACCAAAATAACCAAAAAGTAAAACATGGTATTTATTTTTCTTTTAAAAAGAAGGTATGGCTTGTAGAGGAAGCCGAAACTCAAATAACGGTCACGACGACAGAGAAGTTGTTGTCACCGCATACGTACGACAAAAACATTACCTTTTTTCATTTAGTAAACGCTTCGTATAAAAAAGATTCCTTTTGAATAAACGTAAAATTCAAAGGGGTTTATACACCGTATAAAAGAAAGTTGTGTATAAAATAAAATATGCCTCAACGAAAGGAGATTGAGATGAAGTCCCATACCTCGTATCCGACTTGACCCGACCGTTCTTTAATCTCCTGAATAATAAACTTGAGTTAATCTCTACTTTCTTAAGAATCTTTTTTCAAGTTCATTATTCCTTTTATACCATGTTATGAACATCATGTAATCATTTCAGTTAATAATGTTCATTTTGTCGGTATTTGGTTCTTAAGTCAAAAATAGACTTTTACACTTACTTGTTGTTAATTTGGTCAAAGGTTCATTTTATCCAGAATGATATTAATGATTTGGATAACATATATATCATATATATTCATCATATACATGTATTTATAATATTACATCACATTTAGAGGTAAGAAATGAAATTCACTGTTCATGGAGACGGTAAGCCGTACGTACGCATGAACGCTACTTCCATTTCTATTTCGTATTTCTGGAATGGAATCATAATGATATAAGAGTATATTGTAATTCCAGTATAATAACATATATAATATCATAGTTCCATCATTTATATGTCCCACATATGGTATTTTACGAATCAAATCACTTTCAGGGGGCAGTAGTCCGCACTTCCTAAAATGAAGATATCGTGTTTACCCATAATGGAAACCATAAAGGTATGCCCAAAATGAAAATAAAACATCAGATTAAGGAAAAAATAAACATATCATATATCATATATAAAAATAGTGACATCATAATGGCCACCATTGAAGGTGTTAAATGAGTATTGAACAATCATCGTTTCGGGAGGCAGAATTTCGCCATCCACGGAAACCATATGTTCTTTAACCATTTGATGTAGTTGTGTGAGAGTGTAGCTCAAATAAATCTTATAACAACATCCTAGTATATTTAATATACTGTTGTTGTTACAAAAGGATTAAATAAAAAGAGTTTAGGGGGTTGGAGAAGCAAAATAAAACAAATGAACATGAGAGAATGAATTACCTTTAAAAGTGTAACTCCTTTTGATTTGAGTCTAAAGGCTTCATTTGAAAGAATTCTGCCCAAATGGAATCCTCTAGGATGAGGAGAGGGAAGTGGAGAGAGTAAATGGGTAGGGGTTGGCCGATCCAAAGGCTTGACTAGTGTGTGAAATGAGGTAGAGGTGGGGGCCTTTTATAAGAGGAGAGGAGAGGCACTTTTGGAAAGTAAAGGAATATTACTTTATTTGAAAATGTTTTTCGGTTTTAAAAGATCCCACATTGATATAATTCGTGGATAAGGTGATAAGGGTTCGAAATCCACTCTTCCAATTGGTTATGGCCATGTGTAGTTCATATATCTTACATTGTCTTTCCATTTTATTTAAATCGTCAAATAATGATGTCATCGCTGCATCATTATTATGTCATAAATAATTTAATTTATTTAATGTCTAAAAATCATAACAAAATACAATTATGTAGGAAAGATTTTTATATTTCCAATGACGATTTATAATCAAATATCTGATCTTTATAACCCCATGTAAAAATTGTTTTCGTAAAACATATTATGTTTGTGTCATTTTTTAATTTTACATTAAATAAAAAGTTATTTATGTCATTTCCCAACCATAATGTCTACATGGGGTCCCCAAGTTGACCCATGGCTTTTCTAAGTCGGAAATGAAACAACCAATAAGGTTGCGACATGTTTCTAGGTCATTTCATATTATTAAAGCATTATTTATACCTTAAACTACACTAATTACCACTAATCGCGATTAAAAACTTAATAAGTTACTATTCACCAAAAATTTATTTTAATCTCATTGGACCACATATTAATTCTTAATGACAACCATGTATGTAGGATTTTCAAAATTCAATAAACATTAGTGGTAAACTTTCATTTTACTGAAACATCAGTTTGCTTGATTACCACTTAGTGGTTTCACTATTCATCAAAAATTGAAGTTTTTCAGAAAATTACCAAAAATTCACCCTAAGATATATTTGATATTCCGAATTCAAAAATGAAGTCTATTTTACAAAATTCAAATAATATAAGTCACATTAATTAATTTAATAATTAATTCCCGCTGCCAGAGCAAAAAGCGTGTTTTTACAAAACAATAAGTATCAAAAGATTGACACCAGTTTAAGTCTAATTTCAATGTGAAATTGATTCCAATGACCACCATTGGATAAAATGGTAAAAATATATTCTAATTTCACTTCAAAACCAATTCAAAACATAATATAATCATATAAATAAATTAGATTAAAAAGCAGTTTTGATGTAAAATGCAGTATTTTCACTATTCATTAAAAAATAAACATTGTCAGAAAAATACCAAAAATTCACACAAGGTAAATTTTGATGTCACAATCATAAAGAATAAGTTTATTTTGACAAAAATAGTTTATAAAATTTTCAAAATATAGATTCAAAAATGGTTTTCCATCAAAAGGCACTAAAACAATCTTTTAAGAATATTAGTGTATTCCATGCACAAGATTGTATTTATTTTCTTTTTAAGCCTCTATAACACTATCTTAATCATTAATAGACATAGATAAAAATATCTATTATTCATTACTTACTTGGGATGTTACATCCTTCCCCCCTTTAGAAAATTGCGTCCCCGCAATTTATTTACTTATCGAATAAATGGGGGTACTTATCCCTCATTGCATTTTCAGATTCCCATGTTGCCTCTTCAATCATGTGGTTTTTTCAAAAAACCTTTACCTGATGAATCACCTTATTCCGTAACACTTGCTCCCTGTGGTCGAGAATCTGGACCGGTTGTTCCTCATAAGATAGGTTCTCTTCCAGCTGAACTACCTCTGGACTCAAAATATGAGATGGATCTGGCATATACTTTCTCAACATCGAAATGTGAAAAACATTGTGTACCTGAGATAAACTCGGAGGTAAAGCCACTCGGTATGCAACTGATCCAACTCTCTCCAGAATTTTGTATGGTCCAATGAACCTTGGACTCAACTTTCCTTTCTTACCAAATCTCATCACACTTTTCCAAGGAGAAACCTAGAGAAAAACATGATCACGTACCTCCAAAGATAGATCCTTCCTCCGGTTATCCGCATAACTCTTCTGCCTTCTCTGAGCTGTTCTCATGTGTTTCTAAATCAGCTAAACTTTTTCTGCCATCTATTCTACCAATTCTGGTCCCATCAACTTTCTTTCACCCACTTCATCCCAGAAAGCTGGAGTTCGTCACCACTTCCCATATAATGCCTGAAATGGTGTCATCTGTATACTGGAATGAAAACTGTTATTATATGAAAACTCAACCAAAGAAAGATGTTGGTCCCAACTTCCCTGATAATCCATAGAACAAGCTCGTAGCATATCCTCCAATGTCTGAATTGTTCGTTCTGACTGCCCATCTGATTGAAGATGAAAAGCTGTAATAAAATTTAATTCAGTACCCAACGACTTCTGAAGGCCTTTCCAAAAGTTAGAAGTAAACCTGGGATCACGATCCGATACAATGGAGAGAGGAACTCCATGTAACCTGACTATCTTTTTTAGATACAAACGGGAAAGTTGATCAAGAGAGAAAGTAGCTCGTATAGCAAGGAAATGAGCAGATTTGGTCAAGTGATCAACAATAACCCAGATTGCATTCTTACCTCAGGATGTCTTCGGTAATCCAACAACAATGTCCATGGATATATTCTCCCATTTCCACTCTGGCACTGGTAAAGGCTGAAGCATCCCTTTCGGTAACTGCCGCTCTGCTTTAACCTGCTGACAAGTCAAACACTTCATAATAAAATCAGCAATATCTCTTTTCATTCCATCCCACAAGTAATACTCCCACAGATCTCTATACATCTTAGTACTGCCTGGATGAATTGAAAACGGAGAACTATGAGCTTCACATAACAACTCTCTATTCAACTGTGAATCACAAGGCACACACAATCTCTTCCCAAATCTCAAAACGCAATAATTATCAATGTTGAATTCAGGCAACTTACCTTTCTGAACCACCTCTACCTTTTTCTGCAACTCACTATCTTGCTTCTGTGCTTGCTTGATTCTATCTGATAGAGATGATCTCACTGATACCAGAAACAAAAAAGAAGGACTTCCTGCATCAACAACTTCTATTCCAAAGTTCATCAAATCCTTAACCAAAGGATCACGTTCCAAACACAACATTGTTAATGAAGCATTACTTTTTCGACTCAAAGCATCAGCCATTTTATTTGCTTTTCCCGGATGGTAATGAATTGTACAATCATAATCCTGGATTAATTCCAGCCATCTCCTTTGTCTCATGTTTAACTCTTTTTGAATGAATATATACTTTAAACATTTGTGATCGGTATATATTTCACACTTTACTCCATACAAATGATGCCTCTAAATATTTAAAGCAAAAACAACAGCAGCTAATTCCAAATCATGTGTAGGGTAATTTACCTCATGAGTTTTCAACTGTCGTGAAGCATAAAAAATTACCTGATCATTCTGCATTAGGACACAACCAAGTCCTTTCAATGAAGCATCACTGTATATAACAAACTCACCATTCCTGGAAGGTAGTGCCAAAACTAGAGCATTCACCAATCTTCTTTTCAATTCCTGAAAACAATCATCACATTCTTTTGTCCAGATAAACTTAACACCCTTCCGAGTTAGCTTAGTCATTGGACTAGATAACCGTGAAAAATTTCTAACAAACCTTCGGTAATAGCCCGCCAAACCAAGGAAGCTACGAATCTCGGTTACATTTGTGGGTCTTGTCCATTCTTCCACAACTTTTGTTTTTGTAGGATCAACAGTTATTCCATCTTTAGAAACAATGTGACCAAGGAAAGAGATTTGTTGCAACCAAAACTAACACTTGCTGAATTTCCCATACAGTTTCTTTTCTTTTAAGGTTTGCAAGATAACCCTTAAATGTTTTTCATGCTCCTCTTTACTTTTAGAAAACACCAAAATATCATCAATGAAAACCACCACAAACTTATCCAAGAACACATGGAAAATTATATTCATTAAGTCCATGAATACAGCAGGTGCATTGGTTATCTCAAAAGGCATTACTACAAATTCATAATGGCCATATCTCATACGGAACGCGGTCTTCGGCATATCTGCCTCCTTTACCTTCAGCTGATGGTACCCCGATCTCAAGTCAATCTTTGAAAAAAAATGAGCTCCCTGGAGCTGATCAAACAAATCATCGATATGAGGCAAAGGATATTTGTTCTTAACAGTGATATTATTCAAGGCTCTATAATCAATGCAAAGTCTCATAGAACCATCTTTATTTTTAACAAATAAAACAGGAGCACCCCATGGTGATGTGCTCGGTCTAATGAAACCTTTCTCTATTAAATCTTGCAATTCCTCGTTCAACTCTAAAAGTTCAATTTGTTCCATTCGATAAGGGGGTTTTGAAATTGGCTTAGTATCAGGAACTAAGTCAACAGTAAACTCAACTTCCCGATATGGTATTATTCCAGGCAACTCATCAGGAAAAACATCAGGATACTAATTTACCACTGGCACATCATTAATCTGAATAGTTCCTTTATTTTCAACGACGTGTGCAAGGTAACATTCATTTTCATCTTTTACAAGTTTCTCGGCCTCTTGATATGTTATCAAAAGTAAGGGTTCATTCTTGTAAACAAACTGAAAGTCTTTCTGAAAAGAAACTTCTTTAGCTCTAAATTCAATCTTAGCATGGTAAATAGAGAGCCAATCCATACCTAGGATAACATCAAACTCTACTAGAGGTAGAACAATAAGGATTGCAAGTAGGTTCTTTCCACAGATAAGGATAGGAAGATTCTTATAAATTCTTTTTGCCTCGACACTTCCCCCAGGTGTTTTTACCAAAAGTTCAGGAGTCATTTCTTGAGATGGTACTCCAATTTTACTAGAAAAGGTTTCAGAGATGAAAGAATGTGTAGACCCCGAATCAAACAACACACTGGCATAATCTGAAAAAACAAACAATGTACCTGATACAACTTCATTTGATTGCCTGACATCTGCTGAAGTAGTTGCAAAGAATTTCACCACCCCTTTCTGCTTGTAGTCTAACTGCTTCCCATCACTCAAGCTCCTTGTCGGACACTCGTTTTCATAGTGACCCATCTCATTGCACTTATAACATTTCACTAACTGTAAATCAAATTTGTTCTTACCTTCACCTTGATCCTTTTCAGTGCAATCACGAGCCTTATGTCCCATCTTACCACATCAGTAGCACTTCCCAGAATTCAAAAGACATTCCCCAATATGCCTTTGCCACATTTATCACAAACTAGAAACTTAGTTCTCTTACCATCAGAATTTTTTGAAGAATTCTTACCTTTCTCATGCCACCTCGGTCTCTTCTTCTGCTGGTTGTTATAGAAAACTTGGTCATCGGCAAACTCCATTTTCACCTTCTCAGCACATCAAACAAGCTTTTCATAACTTTTAAACTCACGAGAAGCTAATTCCCTTCGATACTTTGGCTTTAATCCTGAGTAGAAAAGATTCATTTTACTATCAAGGTCTCGGATAAAATTTGGAGCATACCTTGCCAATCGAGTGAACCTTTCTTCATAGGCAGCCACTGAGTCTTCCTCTTGCCTCAATTACAAGAATTTCTTTTCCATCCTAAGTCGAACAGCCTTAGGAAAATACTTCTCAAGAAACATACATTTGAATTCATCCCAGTCAAAAGCATCAATCTCATCGATGTCCCTGATATTTTTAAACATAGACCACCACTAATCTGCTTCACCCTCCAAAGGGTAAATAGCAAGACTAACCTTTTGATTGTCTGAACACCCCATGACATCAAAAATATATTCTTCAGTGCTTTAATCCACCCTTCAGCTAGCACAGGGTCAGATGATCCTCTGAATGATGGTGGATGTTGCCTCATGAAATGTTCCACCACTGACATGTTCCTCTGCGGTTGTTCTTGCTGATTTGTGCATGGATACCACCGCCATTTATCGCTTGAGTCAACTGCGCCATTACTGCAACAAACTATTCAGTTCCAATTCTGACTATTTCTAGATACTGATTCGGAAGGTTATTTCCTTCTGTATGCCTTCCTAGCACTGCTTCCCTGTTTCCTCTGCGGAAAACCATTCTGAACAAACATGTCTTAGATGAAGCAACATGGTAATCTTTAAATGCTATATCATTTCGAAAAAAAATTATTTTTGGATAATCATTTAATAGATTTCTAACTCCTAATGTTATCTAAACCGACCTTTGATACCAACTATAAGGCCCCAGCCTTAAACCTTACTTAATCTTGAGTTAATACAAGATTACACATTGATGATCTTTTCGGTTTTAGAGTTTTAGAGAATTAGATCATAAAACTTTCATTACATTCCACATATAAACAAAGTGGTTACATAAAGATAGTATTCTTCATTTCCATCAATGGAAACACATTTAAAATAAAACATGGATTATTTCATGACACATCCTTGACTCTATCATCTTATCATGTACATTTCCCTTGACCTGTGAAAAACATTTCAAAAAATTGGGATGAGCATAAAAACTCAGTACAGGCTATAAAAAAAACATGGAAAGGAAACATGAGTTCATATATACATAAGAATGAAATCATACTTTACCCATAAAACATAGGCACTTTAACATAGCTCATAAAATCATAAATAAATCATAGAAATCATAAGACATAAAGGTAACTTGAGGCATTCATAACATTCTTACGTAGGGAGTAACCCTCTTGGTTACGTTTGGAATACCCATCACAGTATATTCCCTAAATCTCTTCGGAGAAACCTTAACGTTTCACTCCTTCGCGTTACCCAATGCATTGGAGAGCTATAACGGGCTCACCCGCCCTTAGTTTATCACGGAACCACCCATCTTCATAATAATGCCCAAGAACCATAACATAATCATATCACATAAAACATGCATAAAGGAAACATAAAATTTCCACATTTCAATCACGAGATATCAATACAACACATTGATATAAAAACATTATGAAAACCATTTTTAATACCAAAATAACAGAAAAGTAAAACATGGTATTTATTTTCCTTTTAAAAAGAAGGTATGGCTTGTAGAGGAAGCCGAAACTCAAATAACGGTCATGACGGCGGAGAAGCCGTTGTCGCCGCATATGTACGACAAAAACATTCCCTTTTGTCATTTAGTAAATGCTTCGTATAAAAAAGATTCCTTTTGAATAAACGTAAAAGTCAAAGGGGTTTATACACAGTATAAAAGAAAGTTGTGTATAAAATAAAATATGCCTCAACGAAAGGAGATTGAGACGAAGTCCCATACCTCGTATCCGACTTGACCCGACCGTTCTTTAATCTCCTGAATAATAAACTTGAGTTAATCTCTACTTGCATAAGAATCTTTTTTCAAGTTCATTATTCCTTTTATACCATGTTATGAACATCATGTAATCATTTAAGTTAATAATTTTCATTTTGTCGGTATTTGGTTCTTAAGTCAAAAATAGACTTCTTACACTTACATGTTGTTAATTTGGTCAAAGTTTCATTATATCCAGAATGATATTAATGATTTGGATAACATATATATCATATATATTCATCATATACATGTATTTATAATATTACATCACATTTAGAGGTAAGAAATGAAATGCACCGTTCATGGAGACGGTAAGCCGTACGTACGCATGAACGCTACTTCCATTTCTATTTCGTATTTCTGGAATGGAATCATAATGATATAAGAGTATATTGTAATTCCAGTATAATAACATATATAATATCATAGTTCCATCCTTTATATGTCCCACATATGGTATTTAACGAATCAAATCATTTCAGGGGGCGGTAGTCCGCACTTCCTAAAATGAAGATATCGTGTTTACCCATAATGGAAACCATAAAGGTATTCCCAAAATAAAAAAAACAGCAGCTTAAGGAAAACATAAACATATCATATATCATATATAAAAATAGTGACATCATAATGGCCACCATTGAAGGTGTTAAATGAGTATTGAACAATCATCGTTTCGGGAGGCAGAATTTCGCCATCCACGGAAACCGTATGTTATTTAACCATTTGATGTAGTTGTGTGAGAGTGTAGCTCAAATAAATCTTATAAAAACATCATAGTATATTGTATATACTGTTTTTTTTACAAAAGAAGTAAATAAAAAGAGTTTAGGGGGTTGGAGAAGCAAAATAAAACAAATGAACATGAGAGAATGAATTACCTTTAAAAGTGTAACTCCTTTTGATTTGAGTCTAAAGGCTTCCTTTGAAAGGATTCTGCCCAAATGGAATCCTCTAGGATGAGGAGATGGAAGTGGAGATAGTAAATGGGCAGGGGTTGGCCGAGCCAAAGGCTTGAGTAGTGTGTGAAATGAGGTAGAGGTGGGGGCCTTTTATAAGAGGAGAGGAGGGGCACTTTTGGAAAGTAAATAAATATTACTTTATTTGAAAATGTTTTTCGGTTTTAAAAGATCCCACATTGATATAATTCGTGGATAAGGTGATAAGGGTTCAAAATCCACTCATCCAATTGGTTTTGGCCATGTGTAGTTCATAGATTTTACATTGTCTTTCCATTTTATTTAAATCGTCAAATAATGATGTCATCGCTGCATCATTATTATGTCATACATAATTTAATTTATTTAATGTCTAAAAATCATAAAAAAAATACTATGATGTAGGAAATATTTTTATATTTCCAATGAATATTTATAATCAAATATCTGATCTTTATAACCCCATGTAAATTTTTTTTTCGTAAAACATATTATGTTTGTGTCATTTTTACTTTTACATTAAATAAAAAGTTACTTATGTCATTTCCCAACCAATATGTCTCCATGGGGTCCCCAAGTTGACCCATGGCTTGTCTTGGTCGGCCATGACACAACCAATAAGTTTGGGACATGTGTCTAGGTCATTTCATATTATTAAAGCATTATTTATACCTTAAACTACACTAATTACCACTAATCGCGATTAAAAACTTAATAAGTTACTATTCACCAAAAAATTATTTTAATCTCATTGAACCACATTTTACTTCTTAATGACAACCATGTATGTCGGATTTTCAAAATTCAATACACATTAGTGGTAAACTTTCATTTAACTGAAAAATCAGTTTGCTTGATTACCACTTAGTGGTTTCACTATTCATCAAAAATTGAAGTTTTTCAGAAAATTACCAAAAATTCACCCTAAGCTATATTTGATATTCCGAATTCAAAAATGAAGTCTATTTTACAAAATTCAAATCATATAAGTCACATTAATTAATTTAATAATTAATTCCCGCTGCCAGAGCAAAAAGCGTGTTTTTACAAAACAATAAGTATCAAAAGATTGACACCAGTTTAAGTCTAATTTCAAAGTGAAATTGATTCCAATGACCACCATTGGATAAAATGGTAAAAATATATTATAATTTCACTTCAAAACCAATTCAAAACATAATATAATCATATAAATAAATTAGATTAAAAAGCAGTTTTGATGTAAAATGCAGTATTTTTCAATATTCATTAAAAAATGAACATTGTCAGAAAAATACCAAAAATTCACACAAGGTAAATTTTGATGTCCCAATCATAAATAATAAATTTATTTTGACAAACATAGTTTATAAAATTGTCAAAATATAGATTCAAAAATGGTTTGCCATCAAAAGGCACTAAAACAATCTTTTAAGAATATTAGTGTATTCCATGCATAAGATTGTATTTATTTTCTTTTTAAGCCTCTATAACACTATCTTAATCATTAATAGACATAGATAAAAATATCTATTATTCATTACCTACTTGGGATGTTACAATATCATAATCAATTCAGGGAATCCTAAATGTAGATTGTGTAATTCATGATAGATGATACCATAATTTTGAGATTTTTATATAGAATATAGGGTTCAAATACAATCACTAATTAAAGAAAACATAGTTTTAAATAAAAAATATATATGTCATTATAATATAAATTTTGTTAAATTATATTTTTATATAGAAACTATTAAACAAACATAATCTAAATGATATGTTCAACCCAAATTGCAAATAAGAACATTGAAACATGTAGATACTCCCACTATTTAGGAATAAAAGTTTTCTTAATATGTTAATGATCCCAATATAGATATATAACCAAATAATTCATATTCAAATGTTGTAAATCAAAATGGAAAATATATTGAAAAAGTATATTCCAAGGAAATGGAAAGTGGTGGAAAAAAGTCCTTGAAAATGTTATATCACTATTGTGTTATGGTGTAAAAAAATAATTAATGCCAGATGTGGAGCTAGAAAAATCTATGATGTATTGTATCGACAATGAAAACATGTTCATAACAAAAATTCCTTTTTCATTATTCAAATTAGGTAGAAAACTCAAATGCATGTTCTTATTCATGCATAAATGTATCATAATGTTTATCAATAGGTATGGAATTAATTATAGTGAAGAATATAGAAAATAATGATGTACTATCATTATTTAAGTAAAATAAAAATATTGAAATATTGATAACTCTTATTCATGCCTTAAAGTGTGTATCTATACAAGAGTAGGAATGAGTGAAATCATTATTTATATCAATTATAATGACTCATAGGGTATTTCATGTAATTTTGTTACGTAGATTTTCAAGGTTGTTCATGGTAATGTAACACCCCAAGATTTCATATTACGTTATTTCTCCAATGTAATTAAATAACATGCGCTACACGCAACACTGGGTTCAAGCACACCACGAAATACCAAACTAGCCGTTCAAAAGTAGTTATGAATATTATTAACTTAATTTTGAACTTTCTAGAATCCTTATAATTTTAATATCCATATTATGAGTTTCTTAGACATAATGTAAGAAAAAATTCATTTTTTCAGATAAATGGAGTATTTTTTAAAAATGAAATTTTACATACTTTTAATAGAGAATCCTTTTTAAATAGGATATTTTAAACTTTTATAAATTAAATTTGACAAAAAAACATCTTCTTTAGAATTGGGACATAAATATTATGTATTAATAAATTTTTGGTGTTTTTATGATAACCTCCATATTTTGGTGAATAGTTAAAACTACTATATTTTAACTGATAACAACTTTTTTAATCCAAATAATTTCTAGTGTTAAATTATAAATTTTAATCGCTGGATATATAAATAGATTATATTTTTACCATTTAATCCAATGTTATTCATTGAAATAATTTCACTTTGATATTGAACATAAACAAGTATCGATCTTTTGTTAGTTGTTATTTCTTAAATACTCTCGTTTTGGTTTTGACAACATCAATTAATATTAAATTATTAAATGAAACTTCAATGTTTTTAATTTGTTAAAATATAAATAATTTATTAATTTAGAATATCAAACTTCGCTTATGGTAGAATTTTTATATTTTTTAAAAACATTCAATTTTTGATGAATAGTGAAAAACAATGAGTTATTGTTTAAAATAGAATTTTTATATAAATAATTATTTATTTTATTTAAATTTATTATATTATACACATATATGTTCAATATAATTCATTAGAGTAATTTTATATATTTTTAGATATATAAAAATTTTATTGAACTTTTTACTGTCTTTTACCCACCTCCTAGGATAATTTGAAAATTTTCATAAAACATAATTTTTCCCTTTCTATTAGTTGAATTTCAAAAATCCAGGAGACATGGTTATCCTCAGAAATTAAAATTTGGTTCAATAAGATGAAAATAATTTTTGGTGAATTGTTAATTTTGACTTTTATTTACCGCTGTTAAACGTAAATAAGGTAATTCAAGGTAAAACGAATATTATAACATTACAACAATTACCTTAAAAATTTTCCAAAACTTATTGGATGAGTCATGGATGAACACGGCCATAAGTTGGTCGATTTTCGAACCCCATGGAGCCACTTATGAATGATAATGAAACTTTATTTTAATTAACTTAAAGTAAATGAAAAAATTACATAAACAAATATATTTTAGAAAATAATTTTTTAGATGGGGATATATAAGTAATTATTTTGACTATAAATATTAATTTCAAAGATAAAATAATTTCATACATAATGGTATTTTATTTATATTTTTCTATATTAAATAATTTAATTTATTTATGACACAATGATGATGCAGTAATTACCATATTAATCAAATATTAAAATAATTGATATTTTGAATATCCAAATAAATGTAATTTGAGACATTTTATGAATTAATATAATTTTAAAGGGAAATATGACATATTAGGGTTGGTTGGATGAATTTTCTTCTAAGTATTAATGATTTCATGAATTTAGAAAAAACAAAATACCAAATAGTGTCAAAATTGACATAAAAGAGTTTCTAAAACAAATATTATATTATTAATTGATATTATATTCCTAAAAAGATAAGCTTCTTCCAGAAGTCTTATATAATTATATTTGACTCATTAAATAACCACTTGGGGTTCTCATGAAAGTATATATTATGTTTGTTATCCATATAATATAAAATACAAAGAGACATGGTAAATGTCAAACTATTAAACTAAGAGATAAATCTAAAAGATAATGTTATTATAGTAACCCAAACAAGTTTAAATCCTATTAGTTGAGTTATTTTCAACCCATCTCTGCATTATCCATTAAATAAGTCATTTTTGATCCATTATAACAATAAAATTATTTTGTTATAAAATAATAATTCTAGCTTTTCCTAAGGTGCCAATCACCCCACTTATAAAGAAAACTGACCCTTCTCTCTAGTTCACACCTTCAAAGCCATTTGGCTTTGCCAAACCCTAACCAAATACCCTCTAAACTATGATCTCTTAATCCTAGAGGCCTTTATCTTGTCATAAATACAACCTAAGGTGCAATTTTGATCAAATCAAAAGGAAGAACTTGAAGAAGAGGTAAATATTTCATCACCTCTTTCATGTTCATTTCTACTTCCATATCCTCTTTCTTTGTTATTTCAATTATAAAATAAAAAATATGGTATCTTCTATATACTTTTATGTTATTATAAATATGGTAAAATCATATTCATTATTCTATCCATCCTTTGAATGACATGTCACAATACGTGCATACGTTCGGATTACCGTCTCAACGTCGTGGTGTAATTGTTGTTCAATATATTATTATCTGCATGGGTATAATAATTATGCGTAATAGATTTAAATACTAAATATAACCTGATAATTATTATTTAAATATAATATACCATCCAATTATATATTATTTTAATTTCAAAATAATGATATTGTCGCTTGTGAGTAAGTACGGATTACCGTCTCCACGACGTGATGAGATTCATTTCCACATTCACCATTCAACGATGATAAGAAAATATATATAAAAAATAAGTATGTAATATATGACATAGTAATTATACTGGCTATATATATATATATATGTACATATATCTTATTCACATGGTTTTATTCAATACGATATGAAAACGGAAACAACGTTTATGCGTATGTACGGACTACCGTCTCCATAAACGGTGTTTTCCATTTCATATATATGTATATTATACATATTTATATTCAAAATATATATGATATATAAATCATGTTTTATATTCTACATGTATTAAAATCTTGATCTATGTGATACAATCAAGAGTAACAAGTTAAAACACGTACGATAAAGAAAGCGATTATTACCCGAAAAGTTAATTTAACATGGAAATTTTTGTTAAATGGGTAGTATAAAGTCATAAATGAATCATGTATGATATCATGAATATTAATATGGTTCTTGTTATAATGTAATAACACACTAAAATCTTCATATAGTAAGGTAAACATACCCTCGACTAAGGGAAAGTGCAAGGTAATGGTTAATTTCACAATTTCATTATTATCTGAGGTTGTTTTTATGTAAGTATCTACTCGAACATATTTATTATCAATGTCTATGTTTCAAAAAATTGTTTTCAAAGGGAATATTTTAAATAATTTTTTTACTAAAACATCATTTTAAATGTTTTAAATATATATTCTTCTAAATTTTTCTCATTAATGTCCATGTTTTCAAATTAGTTTTTAAGGATTTATTTATATGGACATGAATGTTTTTAAAATTAAAATTATTTTTGAAAAGTTTCAAAGTGGTATGGGACACTTTGATTCAAAAATTTCTCTAAATGTCTTCCTTTTTATGTTTTGTGGCATATAAAATATTTGATGTGAAATTGAGATCTATCTCAAAGAGTTTTACAAATCATTTTAATCAATTTCAACATCTGTTGATGTATTTTAAACATGTTTTTAGTTGATTTATTATGATACAAATAATCCATATTGTATTGAAGGTTTTGTGAAATTTTTTACTATGGATGTGTTATTTTTATACCATTAATGGTTTATAGATAATGTATTAAAATATTGTATGATAGTTTTAATATATATTTTTGTGTTATGTTTAATCCTTTTCAAATGAGGAATGCATTGGACTTATTAAGTGATGGGTGGAGCCTGATATAGCTCCTCAATGCATCGGTAGGTCTCCGGAGAAAAACTAGTGTCTTGGCATAAGGCCATGACAAAATTTTAATTGTAGTCTTGGCACAAGGCCATGACTATGTGGTTTTGGAGTCTATCATTATGCATTCCGTCATTATGAAAGTGGCTATTGATATTTGATGTGATTATTCGACTAGTAGAATATCCATGTGAGTAAGTAAATGGAATTATTTTGATTTTATCTTTTTTGTATTACTCTAAACATCAAGTTTAAAATTCTTTTGTTTTAGTCTTATACATTTCTTTAAATGTTTCTTATTATTTATGAACGCTTCCGCTATATGTTTATCTTTACTAAGCATCTGGGCTCAAACCATTCTTATATTTTATTTTCCCAGGATCCCAAGAAGTGTTTTATGTTTGAGATGCAGGGTTAAGCTAAGGGAACAATGACATTCTAAAAGGATTATTTGTTTCGTTATATTTTAGAAAGTGTAATGTAACATCCATTTATGTAATATATTTTCCATTTTGGATAAACTGATTGGTCTTTCAGGACATGATTTCTTGTAATCGTGACAATGTATTAAAATAATTCAACGACTCTTGGAATCTATGGTCAGGTGTTACAGTTGGTATCAGAAAAAGTCTATAAAAAACCTTGGAAATAGATTTAATTAAACTTATATTATAGAACATTACCCTAAGTTAGAATTTGAGGATTAGTATAGAAGAACTTCTTAGAATTTTGGTAATTTAGAGATTTTGTGATTTTTCCAAGAAATACATCCCTTCCTCGATATGAGAAGGTAGAAGCAGCTCTGGAACAGATGTACCTAGAGGTAAAACATGAAAACAGCACATTGAGCTTGACTCGAAAGAGAACTAGTGCACAAAAACAGGCCTTGCTGCCCTCTTGGTTACGAAACTCCGGGGGGATATGCTTAAGATTATTCACATTTCTATTACAAGCCATTATAAATTATTTAGAGTAAATAATTTCTCAAAGAATTATTATTATTATTATGGATTATATCCATAAACTGTTCAATTTACGTTAGGTATTATACATGTTTTGAATTATTCATTTTGATTCATAAATTGACCTATTGTATTCCATTGTATAGAAATGGTTCCCCTTAGAAAGAATGAAAATTCTAGAAATACATATGATCCAAAGAGTTAGATAGTCCATATCATTCATGGTATTAATCCAACATATTCAATAGAAATAGTCTCCCATGTATTCTCAACATATAATGAAACAATATCATGTCTTAATAAGATAAGTATATAATTCTCTGAGTGATATGGATTTTAAGGGAAATAAGAGACGAAAAGGATGGTAGAGAGATTGATGGATATATAAAAGTGGGGAAAGAAGGATTTTCCCATATATAATAAATGTGGAAAAAATCACCTTGGTAAATTCTTGAAGGGAATGGGAGTTTTTTATAAGTGTGGAGAAACAGAACACCAAGTACATGAATTCAAGGGTAAGAAAAAGGATTCAAATGTAAAATGATTCTTTTGCAAGGCACTAAGACACTATGCGAATCAATGTCCCAGTCATCAGAGTATACTGAAAATGATGCTATTGGATAATAATCATGTTATGATACTACCTCAAATGAAGCGGAATGGCTACTGTTCTTACATTTTTATTTTAGAATCATATCATTTGAGTTCTGTATCAACAATATACTAATTGTATGAATTATGGAGATAAATAAGGATTGTATTGATGTACTATTTTAATGAAGATTCTGGAATATATGGTTCTAGGAAAAGTGACTTAACAACAAGATACACATTTTGGGAAACACATGGTTGAAGGAAAGGTAAACCATAATTTGATTCAGATACATAGGTTGTGATTTTGGAATAAGATATGATGGATTTGGATAAATTATGTAGAATATTTTTGATTACCTTGAAACAGATTAATGATTTTTATATTCCATCATTTTTGCAATTTAGAATATTTTCAGATATAAGGAGTATATCCATTATACTATAAGCAATAATGGAGAATTAATATAATCAATAATGTTATATTATAATTTAGGTTGTTACCGAGTTTTAAAAGAATACATGATGATGGTATTCCAATGTTATTACGTGGTAAAAAAGATCTTCATTGTGTTTACATTCCTTATAAATTTTGGACTGTGAGTTTGGATAGAAGTATTTTGGAAATGTCTAATGGTTGGAATATAATAAATTTGACATTGGATAGTATTGTTAAGGTTAAATAATTTCATGAGATTATTATTTGGGGTTTTCAAAAAAAGTACAACCCGGAGGTTCTGAGAAAACTCGTCGCATCCGGCAAGGCCTTGATACGTGAACCCGCAACCGAAGGGCGACCAAGATGCATCACTTACCACTGGCCTACGTGATGCCCTTTTTTGTATAATGTAGTTATTTTTAAATAGTCTGACAAATCAATATAAAATTATTTTTAACCCTATACGATTAAGATAAATAGAATATTTTTAAATTTTATTATCATTTTGAGTGAATGATGAGTTTGTGGTAGGAATTAGTTCATGGAGGGAACTCTACATGTCAAGTATATATTTTTTCTTCTCTTATTCAATGAAGAAATTAATTCTTAAACATTAGGTAGGGTATCTTAAAACTAAAAATGTGTTATCCTAATACCTTACATTTTTTTGAAAGATCATATTTTAAATCATCATAGATTGATGGCTTTGAGGCCCTCAATTATACAATTATTTTTTACCGATGACCTCAATCACACCCTATAAATATTTACATTTTTTGACAAATTATGTGTCTCTAATTTCCAGCAATTTTCTTCTAATCGAGATCATAATTTGGTGGTGACCTTTTCATTCCCCTTTTCCTCATATTTAGACTAAATTTTATTAACCCAATTTCCGATGTGGGTTTTCCCACAAAGGTATTTTCTATTTTAATCCTTTTATTTTTGAAGAACAATTTCAAATTGCGAGGACACAATTTATTAAAGGAGAGAATAATGTAACACCCAATGAATTCATAGTACGTTATTTTTTTCAAAGTAATTCAATAACATTCATTACACGCAACACAGAGTTCAAGCGCACCACGACATACCAAACTAGCCATTCAAAAGCGGTTATGAATTTTATTAACTGATTTTTTAACATTATCCAATCCTTATAATTTTTGAATCCGTATTATGAGTTTCTTAGACATAATGTAAGATAAAATTCATTTTTTTTATATACAAGGAGTTTTTTTAAATGCAATTTTACTGCCTTTTAATGGAGAAACATTTTTAAATATAATATTTGAAACTTTTATTTATGAAATTTTCAAAATAATCACTTTCTTTAGAATTAGGAAAAAATAATGTAGATTTAATAATTTATTTTTTTTTATAACCTTCATATATGGGTGAATAGTGAAAAATACTATATTTTAACTGAAAACAAATTTTTTAATCAAAATAATTTATATTTATAAATTATTTATATTAATTGTTTCAAAGTATAAATACATTATATTTTTACCATTTAATAAAATTTTATTCCTTAGAAATAATTTCACTTGGAAATTGAACAGAAGCAAGTATCATTCTTTTGTTATTTATTATTTCATAAAAACACGCATTTTGGTTTTGACAACAGAAATTAATTTTAAATGAATAAATGCTACTTTAATGTTTTTAATTTGTTAAAATAGTCTTTATTTTTTAATTCATAATATCAAAATTATCTTAGAGTGAAATTTTGGTATTTTTCTAAAAACATTCAATTTTTTTGAATAGTGAAAATACTGAGTTATTGGTTATAGTCAACATTCTATATAAATAATTATTTCTTTAATTTAAATTTATTTTAGGTAAAAATAGATATATAATACTTATATATGTTCTATATAATTCATTAGAGTCAATTTATAATAAATTTAGATACATAAAAATTTTATTGAACTTTTTACCGTCATTTACCGACCTCCTAGGAGAATTTTCAAATTTGTATAAATCATAATTTTACCACTTCTATGAATTTATTTTCAAAAATCCGAGAGACAAGGTTAACCTCAGTAAGTAAATTTTGTTCAATAAGATGAAAATATTTTTTGATGAATAATATGTTTTGACTTTTATTTACCCCGGCTAAAGGTAAATAGTGTAATTCTAGGTAAAATATATTTTTATAATAATACAAAATTAATATAAAACTTTTCCTAACCTTATTTTATGAGTCATGTTTGACTATGGGCATCCTTGGGAAGATTTTGGGACCCCATTGAGCCACTTAAAAATGATAATGACACTTTATATTAATTAACTTAATGTAAATGGAAAAATGACATAAACAAATATCATTTAGTAAATCAATTTTTACAAGGGGTTATATAAGTCATCATTTTGACTATAATTATTCATTATAAATATTAAAATATTTTCTAAATTTTGGTATTTTAGTTATATTTTTTATTCAATAAATAATATAATTTATTTATGACATAATTATGAAGTAGTAATTATCTTATTAATTAAATATTAAAATAATTGATATTCTAAATCGTTAAATAAACCTAAGTTTAGTATTTTTATGAATTAAACTACTTTTATACGTTAATATGACATTTTAGGGTTGGTTGGATTAATTGTTTTATAAATAATAATGTTGTTATGAATTTATAAAAAAAAATAAGAAATAGTGTCAAAATTGGCATAAAAGTGTTTTTAAAACAAACAATATATTATTAGTTGAAATTATATTCCTAAAATTATGATGTATGACCAAAATACTTATAAAATTATATGTGTAACATTAATGAACCGCTTAGGTTTATCTTAGACGTATATAGTATGTTTATTAAACATATAATATAAAAATACAAAGAGACATGGTAAATGTAAAACTATTTAACTAATAGTTATATCTAAAAGATAATGTAAATATAGTATCCCAAACTAGTATAAAACCCATATTTTTAGTGGTTTTAGTCCCATACCCACCTTATCATTTAAATCATTTATTTTTTATCCATTAGAAACCGAAAATTATTTTATTACAAAAAAATATTTATTTCTTTTCCTAAGGTTCCCCTCACCCCTCTTATAAAAGGGCACTCCCCCTTCTCAAGATTTAACAACTTCATAGCCATTTAGCTCTACCAAAACATACCTAAATACCCTCTCAACTATCCTCCCATAATCTTAGAGGCCTTTATTTAGTCATAATGCCACCCTAAAGAGTTCTTTTGAGCAAATCAAAACAAAGAACCCGATGAAAAGGTATATATGTTATCACATCTTTCATGTTCCTTTCTTCTTCCACATCCTCTTTTTTTTATTTCCATTATAAATTAATATATACAGTATCTCTATATAATGTGATGTTATTATAAATATGTTACAACCATATTCATTATTATATCCATCCTTTGAATGACATGTCACCATACGTGTTTACATACGGCTTACTGTCTCCACGTTGTGGTGTAATTGTTATTCAATAAATTATTATTTGGGTGGTTATAATAATGTTGTATATTTGATGTAAATAATAAATATAAGAGGAAAATGATTCTTTATATATGATATACCATCCAATTATATATTATTTTAATATCATAAATATTATATTTTTTCTCGTGTGTAGGTACGGATTACCATCTCCACGACGTGATTAGATTCATTTCCATGTTCACAATTCAACGATGATTATAAAATATATATATCATTAATAATTATGTAATGTATGACATAATAATGATAAAGTAGATATATATATATATATGTACATACTTTTATCTTATTCACTTAGTTCCATTCAATACGATATTAGAACGGAAACAGAGTTTATGCGTACCTACGGACTGTCGTCTCCATAAACAATGTTTTCCATTTCATATATATGTCTATAATACATATTTATTTTCTAAATTTATATGATATATAAATCATGTTTTAAATTCTGGATTTATTTAAATCTTGATCTATGTGATACAATACAGAGTAACAAGTTAAAACATGTACGATAAATAAAGCGATTATTACCCGAAATGTTAATTTAACATGGAAATTTTAATTAAATGGGTAGAATAAAGTAATAAATGAATCATTTATGATATCATAATTATTAATATGGTTCTGTTATAATTTTATAACATACTACAGTCTTCATACAGTTGGTTAAACATACACTCGATTAAAGTAAAGTGCAATGTAAGCGTTAATTTTACAATCTCTTTGTTATCCAAGGTTGTTTTTACATTAGTATCTACTGGGACATATTTATTACCCATGTCAATGTTATATAAAATAGTATTCAAAGGGATTTTTATTAAGTTACTTTTCTACTAAAACATCACTTTAAATGTATTAAATATTTTTTCTTCAAATTCGTTCTCATTAATGTATATGTTTTAAAAATGGTTTTTAAGAATTTATTTTTATGGACATGAATTTTTTTAAATGTTAATTCCATTGAAAAATATCAAAGTGGCATGTGACACTTTGGTTTAAAAATGTCTTTAAATTTAATCATTTTTAAATTGTGTGACTTTTAAATGTTTTCATGAAAAACAGATACCTCTATTAAAAGTTTTACAAATCATTCTCATCTTTGTCAACATCCTTTGATAGATTTTAAACTTGTTTGAACTTGATTTATTATTATGAAAATAATCCATATTGTATTGAAGGTTTTTTGATATTTTTTATTATGGATGTGTTATTTTTATACCATTAATGGTTTCTGGATAATGTATTGACATTTCATATGCTAGTTTTAATATGAATGTTTGTGTAATGTTTAATCCTTTTATTATGAGGAATTCATTGGACTTAGTAAGTAATGTGTGGAGCATGCTATATCACCTTGATGAATCAGTATATCTAATGAGACAAAATAGTGACTTGGCACAAGGCCATGACAAAATCTTATTTGTAGTCTTGGAAAAAGTTCATGACTATGTGGGTATAAATTCAGGCATTATGCATTCCATCATTAGGAATGTGGATATTGATATTGCATGTGATTATTAAACTAGAAGAATATCCATGATAGTAAGTAAATGGAATTATACTGATTTTATTTTTTCCATATTATGCTGAAGATATTGTTTAAAAGGCTTTTGTTTTAGTCTTATACATTGGCTTTAATGTTTATGCTCATTTATTAAAGATTACACTATATTGTTATCCTTACTGAGCATTTGAGCTCACCCCTTTCATCTGTTTTATTTTTCTAGGATCCCAAGAAGTGTTTTATATTTGATATTTAGGGTTAATCTAAGGGAACAATGAAATTATAAAAGGATTTTTTTTATGTCAGAAAGTGTAAGGTAACATTCATGTATGTTATATATTTTCCAAGACTACTAAAATGATCGGCCATTTAGGACATGATTCCTAGTAATAATTCCAATTTATTAAAATATTGAACCGAATCTAGGAATCTAGGTTCGGGGAATTACAGCTAATTTAAACATTAACCATCTATAGATTCATGAACACATGATACACCAAGAAACAAAGAATTAATTTTGTAGTTTTTTTAAGATGAACTATTTAAGGTAGAGTCATATTGGTCAAAATGAGATAAAAATACTCACATTAATCACATTAATTATGAATTTTTAATTTTTTTGAAAAGAAAATTACTTAAGAAAATTTGTAGTGATTATATAAACCCACATATCTTTACCAAACAACAAGGATGGGTAGTGAAACATATTAATAAATGAAATGTATTCTAAATCTACAATATTATATTTATTATTCATTGAACAAAAATTTAATTATATTTCATTTAATATATACAAACTAATGAATCAAAATCCAAAGTACCATACATGCAGCATTATATGCTATGGAATGTAGATTGTGTAAATAAGGACTTCATACTAATAAATCAAAACCCATAAAATATCAGAAGGATATGAATGTATGTCATAATAGAATTAATTTATTCATTAAATCAGTACTACATTACAACATTTACGTATTCTCTTATATTTTTTCTAGTATTAGACACATGGATCATTATCCACACTAATTGATCAAATAATTATATTAGTGGACATTATGTAGCATTAATAAAATTTCCTTTTCAATGGTATAGTTTGTGCAGTGTATCTAAAATATTTATTAGAGAAATTAAATGCATAGGATGATAAAAAAGGAAGAGATATAGACAGAAAATTAATATCTAGATGAAAACATTATTTGTGTCTTCATTTTTATGATATTATTATGGGATGTCATCTAAGATAAGAAACAATAAAATCTACACTGAAAAATTTAAAATCCCCCCTTGTATATGAGGAAATAAATTCCTTCGAATATCTTAGATAAAAGAGATTGTAATTTTTTCCATTTCTATTTCATTAAAATATTAATCATGAAAACACAAATATCACTCCTAGGGTGATATTTAAAACTATAAAAAATATATGAATTATACCTATTAGAAACCACACGTCAAATTGTTTTGAGAGTATGAAATAATATATACATGGAGATATTATACTAAATTAATATATTTCTAATGTTAATGTGTAAGTGAGAATTCACATTTCTAACGAGCTATGAATCAAGCTACCTATTCAAATTTTTATTTAGATTCTCACATGGTTGATCATTGTACAAAATCATTTATATAAATATCATTCGATCTTCTAGAAATAAATGTATAGAAGATCATATTCCATTAGTTATTTATAGAAAAACCAAAAAAAATTAATTAAAAAAATGAATTTATGATTTCTATTATTAATGGAGAAATATAATGGGTGTTTAAGGGTTAATTAAAATAATTTAAATGATAAAATAATGTATTGAAAATACTGTCAGAAAGTACCATTTCCCTTGTAGTTTAACTTTCACAATTACTAATATTACAATATAATTTGGATATAATGTTAATAAATATTGATAAATCATCCTATTTTCAGAACATGTTTATAGAGATTCCATTCCATAATTTCATATTCTATAGGTTATAGATTAAATCCTCACTCATTTATATGTAGAATTCATAATTTTAAATTTAATTATTAGGTGTGTTTTCATAATTATTTTATCCAAAAGCTGCTATAATATTATAATTAGAGTAATATATTATTCATATTATTTTTAGTTGTGTATATAATTATTATTAAAATATGAAACCCTATTAAAATATATAGTAAATCATCGGTCCCCACATCACATCTACAAAAAGGTGGTCATGAGAAGAAGAGGAATATTAACTAATTGCGGATAAACTATCAGAACGGTTTGAAACAAATTACATAGGATAAAATATTATAAATAACCATGATGTAGGGGTACAACTATAATTTAATTTATATGAATTATATTTTTTCCTTTCATTATTTATTCAATTTTTTCAATGGATAATCACTTTCTTAAAACAATAAATGTGTATACTTAAATGTTTTCTTGTATTAAATAAATGGATACCAAACTAATCAACAATACCTAATGATAATTCCCAATTTTAAATATACTTAATCAAAAAAAGGAAAATAAAATTCATGTTTTGAATTTTATATTATGTTTTAAATAATTCATCTTAATTATAGGGAAGTGTTTAAATACCATCGAAATAAAGGCATTTGGATAATTTATGAGCAAAATAAGAAAATAAAATTCTATAAAGGGATATGTATTAGGAATATATATTAATATTCACTAGAAAATAAACACACACACATATATATAAATAATTATTTCTCTTAGTGTTCATATATTTTAAGAAAAACTAATAGAAATGAATGTTGTTATTATATTTTAAATTTTTTAAAAAAAATATTGTATTACATTAATAAACTAACATCTGTAAAAGGTAATTTAGGATTATAAATAATTTTTCATTAAAAAAATAATTACTAATTAATGTATATATATGATTTAATCACTATCAAGTCAATAAATATTCATCACATTCAAAAAAATTAATTGATTTATTAGAATTGATGTTGAAGAATACATGGTGATATTATGTTTGAAAACATCATGAATAAGTGACATCCGAAAAAAAGATTTTATTAATTTTATAAAAACAATAACTTATATGTATTACTTAATCTATTTTTAATTTTTATATGCTATATATATTTATTAAATATTGAAGGAAATCTGATGAAATTACTTCATATTATTTTTGTGAGCATTTTCTGATCAATTAGGTGATAAAATTTATTGGAGAAAAAAATTCTGAAAAACTTATTCCAAATGGATGATGCAATAAAGTACCATTTGTTCACCCAATAAAGATATAAATAATTCATTTAATTTAATTATATTCATTACTCTGTGGTTTTAGTATACTAATGACTCAAAATTTATATTTTTAGTTAAAATTGACATTTTAGTTAAAAAAAACTAGAGACCCCCTCAAAAATGAGCAAGACTAGTTTTATTATTTTGATAAATTAAAAAAATGACCATAAAAAATTTATGAAATGTAATAATAAATATTTATTCAATATAAAAAAAGATTTTACTGATATTACTCAAATTTATTATTTTTATTATGGAAATAAAATTTTATTTTAAAACTTGTGTCTCAAATTGAAAAATAAAAACAAAAACATGGATTTTATTGATACTTTAGAAAAATGATAATTAATAAATTAGTGTATTTTATGAATCAACTAAAAAATAATCTAATTCATGGGGATAATGGTATGACTCATGGATTAAGTTTCAATAATAAAATGTCATCTTTTCAAAAGATGCATGACATAATTAAAAACAGGAATACAAAATCAAGGTTTTTTTTAGACATTAAGATAATTTTTGATATGTAATTTTGGATATTTTAGAATTAGAAACACATAAAAATAATATATAGTGTGCCTAATATAGAAAAAATTGTGTTATTTTATATTAGAAATGGCATTTTTGTAAATAAAATTTATGTCATAATATAAAATATGAATACACATTCATTTGGTTTTGGTACATTTAGAAAATGACCCAAAATTCATTCAAAAAGTTTAGGAATTAGTTGTTACTGAACCAAATAAATAGTGTGAGTGTTATGATGTTAAATGAGTGTTTTCAGTTTAAAAATGATATTCTAATTAGAAATATGTTTCACTAAGATAAAACATGGAAATATTGATTTCACATTCTTGATATTTTAAGGAAATACAACATAACTCAATTTTGAACCATAAGAATCCACCACATATCAATTTGTAGCACTATTTGATCAGAATGATTCATTGTCTATTTTTCTAGTATAAAATTTCATTTTAGTTCAAAATACCCATGAATAATAATTATGAGAAAATAAATTTTTTAAAATTTTGGAATATGATACCATACTATTTTGAAACATGTAAGCATTATTTGACCCTTAATTCGATACAAAATGTCACTGATATGATTCAAAAAACGTGTTCTAAATAAAAATTGACATTTTATTAGAAAATACATGTGATTAACTCAGAACTTGTAAAACACGATCTTATTATTTTTATTTATTTGTAAAATGTTTTATAAGTAATTTTATTCATATAATAATAATTATTACCACAATCTAAAAAATTGTTCGACATTTAGAAGTCATAATGTGTGTTTCTAGTCTAAAAATTACATTTTGTTAATTAATTGGGTCAGTCAATAAAAAATAGGAAAACGCACAAGGATTTTGATATGAGCTTCTGAATACACTTTTGATACGTATGGATCAACTTCTTTTGAATCCATTAAATGGTGTGAAATATGTAACAATAGGTATGTGTTTATAGTTTAAAATGAATTTTTAGTAACAAACAAGTATCACACAATGTATACTATTGGTCAGAGTAGAGTTCTAAAGTGGGGGTGAATTTAGTATCAATTTTTTTATAAAAAAGTATTCTTAAAATGATTCCCTACTAAATTTAAACACAGACCAGTTAATCAAAGTTGTACAGTTATGAATGTTTGACTCTTTAAATAACATCTATGAAGATTTCTTAATTCTCAGTAATCTTCATATTAGTTTTTAAAATTTATTTTGAATCAATTCTAATAAGGAAAAACTGTTATAACTTCTTTCCAATATTAAATATCTATGTAATTTTAGTGATTTTGGATTTATATAGTGAAAAATTGAATACTAAATTAAATAGCACAAAAGATATAAAACAAGTTGTTCAGTCTCAAGTTGAGACTTAATCCATTCCACTTAGTGATCACCTACCACCATGAAGTTTATATAAATAAACATGATCCACACCCTGGATTGGTGTTAACAATAGTACACAAGACTTTCTAGGTCACACAACCACTTCAATGGTTCTTCGTGGGTTTTATCATCATCATGTCACACATGGACCACTTCCACATTTATCTATGGGAATACACAAGTGTAAAAATATCTATGAGGAAGGATATCATGTATTCTTTAGTTTGATGTAGGAGACATTTCGTTTTTTTATATAGATTCACACACTGATCAAAAGATAGAAATAATACACAATAGAGAAAAAGTAATGAGATAAGGTTATAAGTGCTTTGAGTGTTAGGCTATGTAGCTCTGGTCATCTAGGAAAAATTAGATGCAGAAATCTATTCCTCTTGTGGAAAATAGTGTATCGTAAGTCAACTTGATCTGGCTTATGATCTTCATGGTGTTGATAGTGTGGAAAAAATATCGACTCTAGGATTCGAGTATGCTTCATGTGTTCTTCATAAGTGTCGATTTGCATGTGTCAATTATTCTTTCAAGAATGATTGTTCTTCTTCATTGTGATTCCCACACTTGGTTCTCTATTTCCAATACTATCACCAACTTTTCATCAGGCAACATTGCTCGTTTTAGTCATAGAATACATGTGTTGGAGTTGAAAAAATGAAATTATTCTACACCTCGTACCTCGTACTTTCAGGTGAAATGTCTATAGAGAAACATTAATTATATAAGTGTATTTAAATACATCAAGTATGAACATTTGAAATTAAATTATAAGACAAAAAATAGATTAAAAAATAGTTTCATAATCTGTCTGGAAAAGGTGTCTCCATGAAATGCTGTCTCATTGAAATGATGTCTCCCTCCTTGCCTTTGAGCGGTGAGACATTTATGTTGTCATAGTTGAATAGAGATCAGGGACTAGTAGCACATATGCAGTGATTGATCATGGTGTTTTGATGGTCACAGTGTGTGTATGGTCACATTGTCTCAATGGTCATAGTTTCTGGATGGTCATGATGTCTAGGTCAGTGTGTCGAGTCACGGTGTCTGGTCATGTTGGCTGGGTCACGGTGTCTGGATCATGGTTTCTGGGTCCATTTCCTAAAAAACATAGTTGGGGGTAGACTCATGGTCTTGAATACATTTCCAAATATTTTTATATAGACATAAACAATATATTTCATATAATGGATTAGACTGAAACTTTTTTCAAGGAAATCAATTACTACACTAAGTCAATATAGATTACAACCATTAAACATAAAATGTTAGATGTTGGTTTGGTATATTTAAAGAATAAATAAACTAATAATTTTTACACATGATTTTTGATAGATTAAACTGGATTAGCAAGATTTATAGAATGTATATGATTTGTGATCATTAAAAAATGATTAACACATGAGGAGTCCAAAAATATCTACCTTTTTAATGATCACAAATCATGTGTGTGAGATATTTATTCTATAGTAATGTGTCTCTTAATTATTGTTCATATAGAATTCATAGTTATCCACCTTTGGGAATTATCAAAAAGGGTAAATAAGAAATAGACAATAAAATATCACAATTCATTAGTTGGATAAAAAGTGTCATGAAAAATATTATGTAACAAGAATACAGAAATCAACCCTATCAAAAGATATTAGTAACTGTTCTTCATCATTGACTTGTCTTCTATTTCCCTTGCCATCAATATCAAAAGATGAAGCCCATGGAGTAGAGGTAGAAGTTGATGAAGGGAGTGAATCAGTGGACCGAGAAGGTAAATGATGTCCTTCAAAAATAGAAGTTCCAAGGTAGGTGTAGTGGAAGATTGAGGTAAATTTTGATCAAGGATAACATGACTGATCTAACTCAGATCCTAAGAGATAGACATAGATGTAGAGACAAGGGAAGATGATGAGAAGGTAGGAAAACCAGATCTCAAGGGTGCAGTAGAAGGAGCGACAATGGAGGTACTCTAGACCAGATGATAAGGCCTCAACATTTTGATGAATTCAGCAATGATCTCACCACCAAACTGCCTGGATTTCTCAATGTCATCATTGTTATCTATAAACATATCAAACATTTGAGTGAAATTATTGGGCTTTTGGACTTGAGTTTTGAAATCATGAGTAATAGGAGGGATTCTCATATTCGCTACTAGGTACTTGAAATGGTTGGTAATGTCACTCTTAGAGAGGATCTGATTGATGTATAAATCCAGATTCATAGAAATTTTTTGCATAGCATGATTTTAAATATTGGAATGAATTCTCCCCAAATCAATATCTCGGTCAATATTCCTTACCACTTCATACAGAGATTCCTTTTCAAAGTCACTGAGAACATATTGAAGTTCTTCTTTGACAATTGTTCTAGGAAGATCATTATTTAAGAGGTTTGATATGGTTGCCCATAAGTACACGACGATGTAACAGCCTATGTAAGGGATTTCAGTTGATTTAAAACATTTTTGAGATAAACCTTATACTCATAAGTTTAGTTGTTAATACTAATAACAAGCTCGAACGACTATTGAAGAATCTGCATGTTTCATTCATCCAACTAGTCAGCTAAGGAAGTGATATTAGGATAAACTAGGGAGGCTACTTCATGTGGAATCTGACTAACATCGTATTTAGTAGTATAAAAATAGGTTATGGTTTTGTGTTCATCACTCTCTGCATTTCTTCATCTATAACTCTCAGAGTATTTACTTCATCACTTAACTATTTGTTCTCAACTCTCACCTATTAAATATGATAAAGCATCATGGATTGAATCTGCAATATGATATTTTCCAACAACAAGGTAGTGTCTCTCTAGCTCAAGTAGGTTAAAAGTGTTGTTTGGGTTGTAATGTGTTTTTGAACTCGCGGAGGTTCTCGTAAAGGTTTAAGGATAGAAGTTGAGAAATTATCCAGATCATTGTTAGAGATAGCTTCAGATTCAGATTCTAGTATCAGTAGAAACATAGTAGACAGATCAATTATTTTAACTGAGACTTCATGGGAATCATTAACATCAAAATAAATAATGAATTTATAACATTTATCCACTGAGCCTGGATTAATCGGATTAGGTACTTTAGCCCCTTCTTAGACTCGGAGGCTGCTCCCCCTCACCAGGTGCATCTTTCTCAGGACTGAGAAATTTATATCCCTGATCTTCTTCCAAAATTTCATCTCTAATGTCCTCATCCATTTCATTTCAATCCATATGAAAGGCTTGCTCCATTCTCTCTACAGCAGATGGAATAATTTTAGGAATAACTTGTTCCTCTAGGTGTTCCTAATGAGAATATTCTTTCACAACAAAAGGATCTTATTCTATATTCTCATCTACAAAATCATGTTCTTTTACCTAAGCAATAGATTCTTCTTCAGTTGCAGGTTTTTATTCTAAATCAGAAACATCTTCAGGAAGAAGTATTTCGTTCTCAATAAAGACTTTAAGAGAAGATTCACTATCTTAATCAACCAGAACAGTTTCTCTAGTAGGTGAAGAAACCTCTTTCCCTTTTTCCGGACAAGGATATTCGACCTATTATCTTGTCCTAAAATAGGATCACAAATTTTCTACGACCTTGAGGAGTGTTCCACTTGATTAAACCTTCCATAAACCAGGTCATTTTCTTCCACCAATGCTACTCTCCATGGATTCCAACTGATTTTAATTATCTTTATTGTAACATTCTGAAAAAACTCAAAATATTTAATAGATTCTTCATCTGTCCCAAACAGACCTTTTTCAAGAAGCATTGATGAGATAAGACTTTAATAGAATATGGAGGCTGACTTAGAGGTTGTTTGATCAAATCACACATATGGTGTATAAAATATTTTCATAGGTTGATCTTATTTGTATTTTTCATGATATGTATTAAAAATACATCATGATACTTGGGTGTATAGAAATACCCTTTTGGGGCTAATCCGATTCTGAAAAAACTTAAACAGAAGTCTGGTTTCACCATCTATCTTAGAAGCTATGACTCTTTACATTGTTTCATTACTAGTTAAGCTTCTCAAGGCTTCATCCAATACAAATTAGTCACATGGAGGTGGTGTACCTCTATTTTTCCTTATAAATACACTCATGAGGTATCCTAAGGCATGTAGAACATAACCTCAAAGAAAAGGTAAAACTCTAGCCATTGATACAACTTTCCACAACATAGACATTTTTTGAATCAAAATAGAATCGAAGATACTGGTAAAACTGTGAAACTAGTTTAGGGTAATTTAGTATATCCTCCTTTGTGAACAAATCCAACCATCCGTTCTCTCTATGTAATTTTAATACCAAATGAAAACGTGAAAAGATCCACTTAGGGGATATCCTCATTTCAGGTACCACTCTTCTGTCTACAATATTTAGATTCTGAGGACCTTCAGGTGCTATCTTATGGGCTATTTTCAACTTCTTCTTCGAACAATGATTCCCAGAGTTGTTGATGATGGGAGTTTCTTCTTGTGCTTTCAAAAACAATTTGAGAGAGATAGAGAGAGAAAAAATAACATAAGGGTTGAGAGTGGGGTTATTGTACCAGAGAAGAGATCTCGATTGAAGAAAGAGTGTAACATATTTAGTTTTTATCATTTAGGGATATCAAGTGTCACAAAAAAATGTGAGTTAAAGTAAAAGAACAAAAAAATTAATTACCGCCACATGGGTTATAATGTATAAATTAAACAATAAAGCTTCATTATGGTGATATTGTAATCAAATTTCACAGTGAGACCATAACGGGCTTTCATGGTGAGACCATAAATGGCTTTCACAGTGAGACCGTAACATTGTGATTTCTAAACCATGCGACAATATTTTGTGATTTCTAAATTGTGCAACTGTATTGTTTGAGACAATAAGTTCTAGAAAGTAATAGAGAGTGCGGGAGAATAATTATGAGACCATAAACAAGAAAAAATATTTTCTGAATCTTTATATTTACTATTTACTATTTTTCATTCCCAATTCATGTATGATGTAATCTATTATTTCAAAATATAATGGTTTGTTGAATATATCAAAAAATTGATATTTAGTTCTAATGAATTCCAATGTGATTTCCCCTTTTTTATAGTGATCTCTCAAAAAGTGATGACTTACATTAATGTATTTCGTCCTAGAGTGTGAAACTATATTTCTTGAGATGTTAATAGGATTTGTATTGTCACAATTTATAGGTAAATTTCAGAATTGATATCCATAATCTAGTAATGTTTGTTCATTTACAAATTTTTGAACAATAGGTACCATTAACTATGTATTTAGCTTCAATATTAGATAATGAATTATATTTTTGTTTCTTATCATACCATGATACTAGTGACTTGCCTAAAAAGTAGCATGTTCCATAGGTATTATATATTTCTAACTTACAACCACTGAAGTTAGCATCAGAATAACTCACTAAATCTAATGATTTTTCTCTTTGGTAGAATAGTCCTATATAGGGTGTATGCATTTGGTAATTAAAGATTATTTTAAAAGAATTTAAATGAGATTCCATAGGATTTTCTTGAAAACAAGAACACATAAACACACTAAACATAATGTGAGGTCTTATTGTAGTTAAGTAGAGTATGCTCCCAATCATTCCTCTGTAAGTGGTTTGATGAACTAAATTACCATTTTCATCAAGATCCATCGTAAAATTAGTATTCATTGGAGTGTCACTACTTTTATTTCAATCAAAAACAAAACATTTTAGATGATCTAATGTATATTTTCTTCAATTTGAAATGATACCATCATTATTTTGAAATATTTGAAATCCATTAAATAATCGTTGTTCACCCATTAAACTCATTTCGAATTATTTTTTCATTATTATTGAAAATTCAATACATAATGACTATTTTGATGATCCAAAGATAATTACATCTAAAAAATTTTGAACAACTAAAACATCATTGGACATTCATTTTATAAGGGTATGAATAGCTATTACTTTTGAAAAAAATGTTGTATACCAGAAAAGTACTCAGTCATTCATACAACGTTCTTGGAGCATGTTTTAAACTATATAAATATTTTTGTAATTGAAAAATATGATTTGGAAAATGAGTATTTTTAAAACCAAGTGGTTGCTCAACAATGAAATCCTCAACTATATACCCATTTATAAATGCACTTTTGACATCAATTTGGTATTGTTTGAAATTCAAATGTGCAGCATAATCAAGAATATTTCTGATGGATCCATGTCTAAATACTGGTGAAAAGGTATCTACATATTTATTTCCATCTTCTTGAATATATACTTGTGCAACCAATCTATCCTTGTTTCTAACTATATTATCAGCTTAATTTACCTTATTTATAAACACCCATTTACTGCATATAGGGAATGTGTCGTTGGGTCTGTCAACCTATTTACAAACATATTTCTCTTCAAAATAATTATATTCTTCATACATAGCCATCACCCAAAATTCATCATTGATAGCATCATCAGTGTCTTTAGGTTCAAGTTGTGACATGAATACATGATGTTCATCTTGATTTCTAAGAGAAGTTCTAGTTCGATTTACTTTATCTATATCACCAATTATAACATCTCTAATATGGTTCTTAAGAGTACTGGTAGCTCAAGAAAAATAAGTATGGTTGATTTTAGGTTCTTCAATAGGGTTAGTTTCATTGTGACCTGAATCTAAAGAATTTCCAAAATAGGATGTTTTCCCATATTCCTTTATAGGATGGTCAGAGGATTTTTAATTAATGTATAGATCATCTTTCTGGTTCTCTTGAGTGGTCTTTGGCTCATGTGGATCTGCTAAATTAAATTTGACATTGAATGATTCTTCCACACTTTTAGTTCTTTTATTAAATACTATATATGCTTTTATAGATATTGAATATCCTAAAAAGATTCCTTCATCACCATTGGATGCTATTATTTCCAGATTATCCTTACTATTAAGGATATTGACTTTTCATCCAAAAGAATTAATGTAGCTAACTCTTGGGTTTTTATTGTTTTACATCTCATATGAAGTTACATTATAAATGGGTCTAATCCACACTCTATAGATTATATAACATGTGGTATGTACAACTTCAGCCCAAAAATAAATAGGCATGTCAAATTCACTATGCTTGGTTCTAGAAATTTCTCTTAGGGTTCTATTTCATCTTTATACAACCCCATTATGTTGAGGTGTTCTAGGGGTAGATAAATTATGAATATATCCATTTTTTGAGCAATAGGATTTAAAATATTGATTTTCAAAATCACATACAAGATCACATCTTAAGTATTTATTTCTAAGTCCACTATGATTATCTACAGTTTTGGCATATTTTGTAAAATGAGACAAGGATTCACTTTTTTGAGCCAAAAAGAATGTCCAAGTATATCTAGAAAAGTCATCTACAGAAATATAAACATAGTTCTTCCCTTTTAAAAAAGAAACTCTAGAGGTCCAATCAAATCCATGTGAACCAGTTCGAGAGGTTGATAAGTAGACACTTAAATCTTTGGTTTAATGGAAATGTTGTGTTTCTTTCCCTTTTGACAAGGATTACACACATTATCATTTGGAAACTGAAGTTTGGTTAGGTCTTTGACAAAGATATTTCTAGTTAACTTTATAAGGGATTGAATATTATAGTGTCCCATTTTCTAATTCCAATTCCATGATTCATTGAGAAATATACAAAAACATGAAGCATTTTGAGAATCTAAAGAATTTATGTTAACAAAATATACATTTACATTTTTTAAAACTGAAAATACTAATTAATTTTTATAATTAAAAACATTGCAAGAATCATTTTCAAAATTTACATGAAATCCGTCATCATATAGAAGTGAAATACTAAGAAGATTATATTTCAATCTATCAACAAATAGTAAATTAGAAATAAAAACTAAGTTAGTGTTAATAATTTTGCGAAGGCCATTAATCATTCCTTTGGTAGTCTCACAAAAGCTAAAATGCACTCCAAAATTTATTAATACATTCTTGAAGCATGAATTGTCTCTAGTCTTGTGTCTTAAACACCCGCTGTCCAAGTACCATAAGCATTTATAGGTGCTCTTTAAGAATCATTCCTACATAATAGTTAGATAAAATCAATTTTGGTACCCATACATGTTTGGGTCCATAAATATTATTTACTAGTGGTTTAGGAACACATATCTACCATATAGGTTTCAAATAAGCTTTATGTAAATTAATTGAAAAATAAACTCTATTTGGTCCAGAAAAGCATGGAATAGTATAGAGGGTATAATTACATGAACTAGATGAATGTTTTCTAGAGCTATGAGTAATGTTGTATGTCTTATAATTAGAAGAAAAATAAGTTCTTCCAAAATTTCTTTTACCTGGTTGATTGCCAATTACAGTAGTATATTTAGGAAAAATCTATTTACCTATAATTTGTACCAAGGTATATTTACCATTAGTAAACATTTCAAGATCCTTTTTAAATTTCTCCTAAGATAGATTTAGTTAATTTTTCCCTTTATATAATGGATCAATTTTATCCGATTCAACTATATGTTCAGTTTTAATAGTTGAGGTAAGAGTATGATGTTTCCTTAAAGACTTGTATTTATCTTTTAGTTCATTGCATGTCTCATCAAGAATATTACAGTACTCAAATATTTCTCTATTAGTTAAGTTTTTTGAGTCACACCCATCTCTAGAATAATAAAAATGTCTAAATTATATTCCATTAATGCCTCAGATTTGTTTGCATAAAACACATATTGGATTTTTATAATGTTTATCATGTGAAGATTCCAAGTCACATGAATTGTCCAAAGAAGCACTCCATGTTGCTTCACTTACTTTTTATACATTCAATCATTGTCCTTATATTTCTTTTGGTATTTGAGAATCAGATAGTCATCCATGATATGTTTCTTCTTCTTATATTCATAGCAGACAATCTCATCAGACTTGTCACTTATTTTACAATATTTCTTCCAACTTTTAGTTTGATCAAATATTCCCTTAATGATATGATTTCAGAAAAAGTTATTCTTCTTGTAATGTCTCTTAAAACTTTTGGTTAATTGACCCATCTCCTCATCACTGTCTGTTGATGATTTTTCACTCCTAGAACATTCTAAATAATATCCAATTTTCCAATTCATTTGGTTTTTAGAGGTTGTTGTCTTGAACACAACTCAGTTTATTTTTGTTTCATCCTCCTCTACCTAGTTTACATTCAGCTCCTCTTCATACACCATCAGTTTTACAAAGATTTATTTTATATGTATCTTTATAATGTATCATAAAAATATAATAGAGACAGAGGTTCTTCTCCATCTATCAGATAGGCATCTGAGAATCCACATGATTTTTTCATTGGGAGCGACTTCTCTTCCAAGGGATATATTGGTTTCGAAAATTTCTTTTAACCTGAGATACATGTCAGAAATTGGCTCATAAGTTCTCATTTTAAGGTTATAATATTTAATATTATAATTATTTAGTCTCATTTATTTCACACTAGAAGTTACTTCTTGTGAAAAATATATTGTATCCCAAATTTGATGGGTAGTTTTATGTGATGAAATTATCTTATATTCATCATCAACTAAAGAGTAATATAAAAAAATTATGGCTTTGTAATTATTATTGTATAAAGTCTTGGAAGGTTCATTCCAAGTGAATATATCAGAATCATTAATCATATACTCATCTATAATTGAAAAACATATTTCAATAATTCGACATTCTAAATGCATTTTTATTTTAATTTTCCATTGAGAATAATTGGTTCCATTAAAGAATGGTAGTATGACTGTTTTTGAACCCTCCAGTATATTATAGATAATAAAAAAATACTATAAAAGATAATGAAATTTATAAATAACAGAAATTTACAAATCATTAAAGTACAACTATAATCGTAGTTGAATAAGTTGCAAAACAGAGTCCTAATAAATAAACATTTGATACCAAATGTTGGTCATTGTAGAAGAGATGGGGTGAATTGAGTATCTAAAAAAATTTGGGTTTAAAAAGTATTCATAAAATGGTTCCCCAATAAATTTAAATATAACATAGTTAGTTAATGTAATACGGTGATGAATGTTTAACTATTTAAATAACTTCTCAGAAGATTGATTAATTATCATAATCATAATACTAGTTATTAAAATTAATTTTTAAGATATTCTCATAAGGAAATAAAATTATAACTTCTTTCCAATATTTACTATCAAAGTAAATTTAGTGAATTCGGATTTATACAGTAAAACAAAGAAAATTAAATTAAACAGCACAACAGATATAAAACAAGTTGTTCAGTCTCATCTTGATATCTAATCCACTCCACTTGGTGATCACCTACCCCCATGCATTATAGATAAATAAACATGATCCACACCCTAGAATGGGGTTTAAAACTATACAGAAGACTATCTAGGATAAATAACCTCTTCTATAGTTCATCGTGGGTATGAACATTGTCAGTTCACACAAGGACCTCTTCCACACTTATTAGTGGGAATACGCATGTGTAAAATGATGTATGAAAGTAGATATCTTATATCCTTCAGTTTAATGTCAGAGACATTTCATGTTTTTATATAGATACACACACATTACTAGAAAGATAATAATAATATTCAATAGAGAAAAATTATGAGATAAGGTTACAAGTTCTCTTAGGGATAGTCAACACAGCTCTGGAATTCTAGGATGAAGCAGACACAGAAATGGAGCCCCCTTGAGGAAATAGAGTATCACAAGTTAGCTAGATCTGGATCATGTTCTTTATGGTGTTGATAGTGCTAAAAATGTTATCGACTCTAGGAATCGAGTATGCTTCGTGGGTTATTTAATATAGTTTTGTTGTATGTGTTGGTTATTCTTTTAAGAATGCTCGTGCTTCTTCGTTATCGTGCACAAACTTGTTTCTATTTTGTCACCTCTGTCGCCATATTTTATTCTAGAAACATTGTTCTGTTTATTCTTATAATTAAATTGATGGAGAAAACATAATGCATGTATTATGAACCTTGTACATCCTACTGTCAGGTTAAATGTCTACAATTAAACATTAATAATTTTATTGATTTTAGAAACATCAAATATGACCGTTAGAAACTCAATTGAAAAACGACAAAACATATTAAGAAATTGTGTCACTGTCTGTCTAGAAATGATGTCTTCATAAAACAGTGTCCCCTTGAAATGGTGTCTCCTTATTCTCTTTTGATTACTGAGACAGGTATGATAACATAGTTGTATAGAGATCAGGAACTGGTAGCACATATATGGTGTTTGAGCACAATGTCTAACCATGGACTTTTGATGGTCACGGTGTATGGATGGTCACAATGTCGGAATCACATTGTTCATTCACAGTTTCTAGTCATGATGTATAGGTCATGGTGTCAGGGTCACGGTGTCTATGTCCTTTTCCAGAAAAACAAAACTAGTGGTGGTCTCATGGTTTTTTAGACTAAGACAAATATGTACATATAAAAACATAAAAAGTGGAATCCATTGAATAGATTAGACATAATCATTTATCAAAGAAATATATTTTTATACAAACTCAAAATAGTTTTCAATCATTAAAAATACAACAAATAATCTTTTATAGGATTATTTAAAGCGTAAAGAAACTAATCATATGTAAATATGATTTTATATATATGAAACAGGAATAGAATTCTTTACAGAATGTATAGAATTTGTGATTATTAAAACATTATTAACACATGAGGAGTCCTACAAAAACCTAGAATCAATTTTTATAATTTGAGGAAACACTATTAAAACCATAATTATATCTTTTTTAATGTAAAATAATCAACCACACAATTATAAGATTCATGGGGTAGCTAGTATGACTTAGAGTGTGTGTTTTTATTTAAAATATAAATTTAATTTGAAACCCCACCAAGAATAATCAAAACTAAGGAAACCCATTTTAATTTTATAGTACATATCGACAATGATACATAATTAGTTTTAAATTATTACAAATTATCCCTATGTCAGTCTGACATATAGTGATGATAATATGACTTGGGATGATCTTATTAATTTTAAAAACAACATTTAATTAAAAATATTTTTTCCATAATAATTATAGATATAAAACATTATTATTATTTCTATATATTATGATATAGATCCATATGGTATTTTGGACTTTTAGGAAACATCTACAGCTAAATATGATTCAGGATGTGAGTCATATTAATTGAAAATAATTATTTCATTTAAAATATATATTTTTGTTATAAAAAGTGTTTCACTAACTGAAAAACACACATGAGATATTTTATTATCATGGTACATCATAGAATATATCCATAAGTAATTTATGATGTGTAGTAATCAAACTCATTTCAATATGAATGTGGTTTAATAATTACTGATAAAAGATATTGTTTTCAATTTAAAAATAATTTGGTTGTCATAGATGTCTATCACTCATAGAAAACCTATAAAAACAATTATATTACCTTGAAAATGTGTGACAATGATCCTTAATTCACTTATTACCTATATGAATCAACCACATGTTTTAAAAAAATAGTGTGGTCAATATAGATCAATGTTTATGTATTTATTTTTAATTGAAAATTTATATAAAATGAAATGTAAAATACTATGAATAGAGAAAACCCTACTTAGATTGTTTTGATAATTATGTAAAATGATTCATAAGTCATTTTTGATGTTCCAGAGTCATAGAAACCTCAATCAGATACATGATCTTACTTCTATGACTCAAATTTTATGGTTCATTTTAAAAGAATGATATTTTCGTTAAAAATATGCATTTCGTGACAAAATAAATGAAAATTAATTCATATTGTCTATATACATTATGAACATGATCGGTATATGTTTTTTGATGTTTACTAATCCGTTTTACCATAATATGATACACAATTTGAGAGGAATGAATCGTACTGTTTGAATTGCATTTTAAAAAATAACATTTTAGTTAAAAAATGTGTTGCTAACCAACATATGAGAAATTATTATCGATTTTTCTTGAAAATTTATTAAATAAATCCTTGTTTTATTTATAATGTGTAATAATTGGAATCACAACGATATGAACCACATTTTTATTATCATGGCTCAATTTGAATCAATTAAATTAGAAAAATTATTTAAAAACACGTTCTAATCACTAATAAAATAGAAAACACACATTTATTATCTTATTTCATTATGATATCCTTTATTTATTTAATTTAATCATTTTATAATCAACAAAATTTTAATTCATCACACCGTCTTACCATTATGGCTCAATGTTTTTTTTTATTTTGGATTAAAATTTCTTTAAAAAAAATATTTCACATAATAAAATCTATGAAAATGTCCATGGAATATCTTAACACATTACAAAATGATAAAAAATAATTTAACACATATATAAATAACTATACATTATTATGAAACATTTTCTTGAGTATATTTCAAAAATATATTTTCGTATTTTAAAATTTACACATTAGAACAAAACTCATGTCACTAGATAAAGACTAAAAATACAACACTCTTATTTTCATGATAATGTTTTAAAAATATCCACAAATCATTACTAATGTAAAGAAAATAAGCAAATATTAATTTAACAACGGTTGTTCCCAATATGAATTCATGTATATATTATCAATTTAAATGTTACATTTATTAATTTAATATTATATAAGTATGTTATATTTTTCCCTTCTAGTATTAGTATGAAATGAATTTTTTTATATAGGTGCACTATTTTTATCCAGCTTAGGTGGTTTTCTTGGGATTGAGTAAATTGATTATGAACATTTCAGATGTGTTCTTGGGAAATGAAAATTTCAAATATTGGTTTTTTTTTTTATTAGTTTTTTAGATATTATATTTACAAATGTAATTATAAAAAAAATTCAATATCATAAATAATTCGTTTTGTAAATAATTAATTATGTATGATTAATTTAAACTAAATTATGTTTGTTCTCCTGTAATGTGCAATAGTTTTAGTTGAAAACTACTATATAAAGTATATTATAAGGATTACTTATATAATTGATGAAACTGACTTTCATCGATGCAAAAAACACACTACTCCAGGGGGTACATAATCATAGTCTTAATAGCATTGATTAAATTCCAATTCCTCTATTCTATTTATATCACTTATTAACCTCATAAAAAATAAACCTATTATTAAAAAATGAGAACCATTTAGCACTGATGAGGGATATTTATAGTGTGGTTAATGCATATATCTACAGTATCCAATCATCTCACATTAAATTGATAATTTATTCATTCTTGTAAAAATTGTACAAAAAAATATAATCTAAATAATACATTCATGCAATCATAAAATAATTTAATTTAAATAATAAAATTAATGATTCCATATATAATTAATATAATAAATATAATAAATATTTAAAATATACATTTATAATTAATTGAGACAGAAATTGTAAATTTAACAAATAAAAATAATTTTATAATATCTTCCCTTCAAAACATATGGATGGGAGAATGAAATATTAGATAATGGAGTTGCACTATTACATTGTTAATGTAGGAATCATGAACCATGTTCAATCCTCCATTAAAAGGATATAATATTTAACATAGATCTTATATTATTATTCATTTTATAATAACTTTTATAAAATTAATAATATATGAAATATTTTTCCTTTTAAACCATTTAAAAAACTCTACATCAAACAAGTATCTCTTAAAATAACACAATCCAAAAAACCAAATCTTTATAAAATTGCGAGCCCATGAGAATTATTGGAACTATTGGATCTAAAACAGAGTGTATATTAATGATGTCATTGTGAAAACTAGTCAACTAAAATAATTAGATCTATTAATTAGTTTTATAAATAAGATATATTAAACATTGAACCATATATTTATACAAAATTTATCCTTAGATGATGTAGAGCCACACATAATTGAAGAAAATCAAGATCCTTTGATTACACCTGTAATATTCCAAGTATTTACAGAAATATACATTTTCTAATTTAATAATATTTATGAAAAATATATGAATTTAAGGTAAAATATGTCACATTTTCTGATAGTGTACTCGACATGAAACAACTGGTTTCATCAAAATCTTACGTTGCAAACAACATTGAGTTATACGAAAGAATAATATTATTTCATTATTTTTATTTTAAATTGATGTTAATGCCTTGTTGTTGTAATAGTTTTAATGATTATAACTAACTAATATATCTTTAAAATGGTCTGTTAAATGTTTTTAATGTTATTTTATAAATTTTAGAGGCGTAAAAATAGAATAAATCAAATTTTATGTATAAAATACTCAAATATTTTTAGAGGTCATTTTAAATCCTTTTTTAACATCCCATGTTAATTAGGAATAAGATATATTTATACATATTATTATTTTTGAATTAAATATTAAATTTACTTTAAAAGGGTTTCTATGTTCAATAGCGTACCTGATACGCAACGACGGGTTTCTTTGGAATCTTATGTTGCACACTAATAATATAATATTATTATTTTAAATGGTAGTTAAATCATTTCCTTTGTATTGGTGGGAATAAAACAAACCAACTAAAATATTATTATACATGTTTATTAAATGTATTTACATTTATCCATAAAAGTTAGAGGCTGAAAATGTGAATGAAACTAATTTTAAGCGTTATTTATATTAAAAGGCCGATTTATTGACTGTAAGTGGAGAACCTTCTTTAAATATAGTTTTTGTTACATTAATACATTCTATATGACCAAATAAAATCCTTATTTATAATTGGGACATCAAAATTAACTTTGTGTAATTTTTTGGAATTTTTCAGATAAAGTTCATTTTTAATGAATAGTGAAAAATATTGTATTTTAATTCAAAAGAGACTTTTAATATAAATTATTTATATGTCTAGATTATCTTTTTAATTGGTTTTAAAGTGAAATTAAAATATGTTTTTTACCATTTAATCCAATGATGGTCATTGAAATTAATTTTACTTTGAAATTGGACATACACAAGTATCAATCTGTTGATATTTATTCTCTATTAAAAACATGCTATTTGTTTGGATAATTGGAATTTATTTTAAAATTAATTAATTCCAATTCTATGTTTTGAATTTTTCAAAAAAGAAATAATTTTTTAATTCGGAATATCCAATAAATCTTAGGCTGAATTTTTGGTATTTTTCTGAAAACATCGATTTCTAATGAATATTGAAACCACTTAGTGGTAGCTAAAAAACTGAATTTTTCATTTAAATGAAATTTTACCACTTCATTGAATTGAATTTTAAAAATATAAAATACATGGTTGTTATAAAAAAGTAAAATGTGGATCATTAATATGAAAATAATTTTTTGGGAATAGTAACTTTTGACATTTATTTACCGCTGTTAAATGTAAATATTTTAATTAAAGTTAAAAAAATACTATTATAATTAAAAATTAACTTAGCACTTGTCCAAACCATATTGGTTGAGTAATTAATGACCATGGTCATCTTTGGATTGATTTTGGGACCCAATTGAACCACTTTGGAGTGAAAATGAAAATTTAGATTAACTAATTTAATGTGAAGAAAAAATTGACAATAACAAGATTATTTTTGTAATTAATTTTTATATGGTGTTATATATGTCCTATTTTCGATGACAAATATTTTTGGAAATATAAAAATATTTCTTACATCATGGTAAATTTTTATAATTTTTAGACATAAAATAAATTAAATTATTTATGACACAATAATGATGTAGTATTGCCTCATTAATAAATTATTTAAATAAATAAGATTATAATGTTTAAATTATTATCCAAAACTTGTCCAATTCTGATTACATGATTTTATTTCGAATATGGGTCATCATATCTTCGTCTTGAATGGTTTTTGGACCATTAGAAACCGAATATCACTATATAATAAAATAATGTTTTCACACTTTTCAAAAGAGCACCTCCTATCCCTTATAAAAGGAGACCATTTCTATCCAATTAATAAAACATCTCAAGCCATTTGGCTCGTCCAAACTCTGCCCAATTAAGCTCCATACATCCCTTTCCTCCTCCTATAAGCCTTACCTTAGGCAGAAGGCACTTTAGGAAGTCCTTTTTTTCAAACCAGAGGGAGTTACCCAAATTAAATGTAACAGTTTCTCTTAAATTGTTTTCATTTATTTTACATATCCAACCCCTAAACTCTTTTTATACCTTTATTTTGTTACAACACCAGTATCCTCAATATACTAGGATGTTTTTATGAGAAGGATTCGAACTACACTTACACACACCTCCATCTAATGGATGAATAACATTCTGTTTTTGTGGATGTAAAACTAACGCCTCATGAAACGATGATTGTTCAATTACATATTACCACCTATCATGGTGTCCATTATGATGGAACTGTATTTATATATGATATATATTATTTTTATAATTTCCTTATGCTTCTTTACTTTCCAATTATGTCAATCTTTTATGGTTTCCATAGTGGGTAAATACGATAATCTCATTTGTGGAAGTGCGGACTACATCCCACTTAAAGTGATGTAACTCGTTAATGCCTTATATAAGATTTATAAAGGATAGAGTTAATGATATTATATATGATATTATACTATAATTATAATATACCTATGTATCAATATGTATTAATTCAATTAAAATATGAAATAGAAATTAAAGTACCGTTCATGCATACATATGACTTACCATCTCAATAAACGGTGTATTTCATTTCTTACCTCCATGTACTATTATAAATAAATGTATATTATATATATATATGATATGTATGATATATATATCATGAATATAATACTAGATATAATTAACCTTTGACCACTTGAACAACATGTAATTATAAGAAGTCCATTTTTGACTCAAGTACCAAATATCGACAAAACCAACATTATTAACTTAAATGGTTACATAATGATTATAACATGGTAATAAGTGATATAAAAGGAATAATAAAATGAAAAAGGTTCTTAAGCAAGTATAAATTAACTTTAGTTAATTTTTTAGGAGATTAAAGAATGATCGAGTCATGTCAGACACAAGGAAAGGGACTTCGTCTCAATCCCCATTCGTTGAGGAATAATTTCATTTATACACAACTTTATTTTATACAGTGTAAAAACCCCTTTGAAATTTACTTTTCTTCAAAAGGAATATTTTTCTATGAAGCGTTTTACTATAAAACAAAAAAGAATGTTCTTTTCAACGTAAGTGGTGACAATATCCTTTTCTGCCGCCGCGAGTATTATTTGATCTTTGGCTTCCTCAACAAGATGTAATGTTTTTAAATGAAAATAAATTCCATATACTCTTTTATGTATTTTGCTATTGAAAATATTTTTGATTATGGATTTTTTATGTCAATATATTTAAGTGATATATTTTGATTGAAAGTTTGAAATTTTTTCTCTCCTTTATATGTTTTTTCATTATTATGATTTTATAATGGTACATGGACATTTGACAGGTGGTTACGTGATGAACCAAATGATAGGTGGTGTCATGAATACCAGGAAGGGTGGTTACGTTTTAACCTCAAATGCATTGGGTATGGAAGTCGGTCGTATGGCTATTCCATTTAGTGATATGTGTGGAGGTCAACGGTATGGTTATTCCATTTAAGTATTTTTATGTCCCAAGATACCTTTATAATTTATGTCTTCCTTATATGGGTTTTATGGTAATATTTTGGCTATAAAAAGGTATTTAATGATCTTTTATTCAGTGAAGAGTATTTACTACTTCATAAAGTAGAAGAGTATTACATATGTTAAAGTATTCATGGTTTACATGTTTTTTTGAAAAACTAACAGTTTTCCTTCTTTGTGTATCCCTTACAGAGCTTTTCATGCTCATCCCATGTTTTTGAAATGTTTTTCACATGACATAATGTGGAATAGGGTTAAGGATGGGATCATGGAAATGTCATGTTGTCTTAAACATGGAACAAGACATGTCTCTTTTTTTCAAGAGTGTATGTTTTTTAAAAAATGGAATCTATGTAGAAGTGTCTACATTGTAATCTTTTGAGAGGTAATAGTTATGTCATAATTCACTAAAACTCTAAACCTGAAAAGATACTCAATTTGAATTATTAATTTAATTCAATATTATGTAATGTTTAAGGTTGGGTCCTTATAGTTGGTATCAGAGGTCGGTTTTGAAAACATTAGGAGTTTGGGTATTGTTAAATTAATATCCATAAATTAATTTATGTTAATATTGAAATCATATATCATTTACAGATTACCATGTTGCTTTTCTTAAGATATTTATGTGTTCAGAATGGTTTTCCACAGAGGAAACAAGGCAGCTATGTTGGGATGACAACATGAGAAAGATAAACTTCCAAATCAGCAACCTAAGATGGTCAGAATCAGAATTGAATAGTTTTTTGCAGTGATAGCATAGTTAACTCAGGCTTTAAATGTTGGTGGTATCCATGTATGAGATTACCCAGATCAACCGCAGAGGAACATGTCAGTAGTAGAGCATTTCATGAGGCAAAATCCCCCATCATTTAGGGTATCATTTGACCATGTTCTATATGAAGAGTGGATTAATGAAAATGATAATATTTTTGATTCCATGGGTCATTAATAACATCAAAGGATTAGTCTTTATGTTTACCTTATTGAAGGTGAAGCTGATCAGTGGTGGTCGATGGTGAAAAATATCAGGGATAGCAAGGAGATTGGTGCTCTTTATTGGGATGAATTCAACGGTATGTTTATTGAGAAATATTATCCTAAGGTGGTTCGCCATAGGATAGAAAAACAATTCATAGAATTGAGATAGGGGGAATAGTCACTGGCTACTTATGAATCAAAATTCACTTGAATGGCATGGTATGGTCCAAATTTCATCTGAGATCTTAATAGTAAGATAAATTGATTTTACTCAGGACTGAAACCATGATATCAAAGAGAATTATCCTCTCGTGTGTTCTTGGATAATTTTATGGTTATGTTTATTGATGATATTTTGATTTATTCATGAAGTAAAGAGGGTCGTGAAATTCATAAGGGTTTTCCTACAAACCTTACATGAAATGAAACTTTATGGGAAATTTAACATGTGTGAGTTTTGGTTACAATTTTTTTTTCCTTGGTCACATTTTTTAAAAAAATGTCATAAATGATGATCCTGATAAAACCAAAGTTGTTGAAGAATGGCCAAGACCCAAAAATATAACCAAGATTTGTAGTTTTATTGGTTTGTCAGGTTATTACTGAAGGATTGTTAAAAAATATTCCCGGTTATCTAGTCCAATGACTAAGTTAACTTGATAAGGTGTTACGTTCATCTGGACAAAATAATGTGATGATTGTTTTTAGGAATTGAAAAGATTATTGGTGAATGCTCACTTATGGCACTACCAACTAGAAATGGTTAGTTTTTTATCTACAGTGATGTTTCTTTTAAAAGATAGTTTTGTGTCCTAATACAGAATGATCTGGTAATTGCTTATGCTTCATGTTATTTAAAACCACACGAGTTAAATTACCCGAATCATGATTTGGAATTAGCTGCTATTGTTATTGCTTTAAAAATTTAGGGTCATCATTTTTGTGGAGTAAAATTTGAAATATATACTGACCACAGATGATTAAAGTATATATTCACTCAAAAAGAATTGAACATGAGACATAGGAGATGGTTAGAATTAATCAAGGATTATGGCTGCATGATCCATTACCATCCGGGAAAATAAAATAAGGTGGTCGCTTATTTGAGTCGAAAATGTAAGACTTCATTAACCATGTTACGTTTGGAATATGATCATTTGGTTTTTCATTTGATGATCTTTGGCATAAAATTTATTGGTGTAGGAAATTCTTCTGTTTTGTATCAGGTGTCAGTGAGATCATCTCTATCAAACAGAATAAAGCAAGTGCAGAAATAAGACAATGAGTTACAGAAAAAGGTAGAGTTGGTTCAAATAGGTAAGTTACCTGAATTTAACATTGATAATCATTGTGTTTTGAGGATTGGAATGATATTATGTGTTACTTGTGATTCAATGTTGAAGAATTAGTTGTTATATGAAACTCATAGTTCTCCGTTTTCAGTTTATCCTAGCGGTACTAAGATGTACAGAGATCTTCGAGAGTATTACTGGTGGGATGGAAGGAAAAGATTTATTGTTGATTTTAATATGAAGTGTTTGAATTGTCAGCAGATTAAAGAAGAGTGACAATTAGGAAAAGGAATGCTTCAGTCCTTACCAGTTCTAGAATAGAAACAGGAAAATATATCAATGGACTTTGTTGTGGGATTACAAAAGACATATCAAGGTAATAATGCAATATGGGTTGTAGTTGATCGATTGACTAAATATGCTCATTTCCTTCCAATTTTAGATACATTGTCTCTAGATCAACTTTCACTGTTTTATGTTAAAAATATAGTTAGGGTGTATGGAGTTCCCCTTTATATTGTATCTGATTGTGATCCCAGGTTTACGTATAACTTTTGGAAAGGCCTTCATAAGCCATTGGGTACAGAATTAAATTTTTGTACAGCTTTTCATCCTCAATCAGATGGTCAATCAGAATGAATAATTAAGACCTTGTAGGATATGTTATGTGCTTGATTAATATATTACCAAGGAAGTTTGTACCAATATCTTTCTTGGGTTGATTTTTTCTATAATAACAGCTTTCATTCCAGTATACAGATGGCTCTATTTGAGGAATTATATGGAAAGCATTGTTGAACTCTAGCATTCTGGGATGAAGTAGGTGAAAGGTAGCTGATGGGACCAGAATTGGTAGAAGAGATGGTAGAGAATGTTCAGTTGATTCAGAAGCACATGAGAATTGCTTAGAACAAACAGAAATGTTATGCAGATAACCGAATGAAGGATCATTTCTTTTAGGTAGGTTATCATGTCTTTCTCAAAGTTTTCCATGGAAAAGTGTGATGCGTTTTGGTAAGAAAGGAATGTTGAGTCATAGGTTCATTAAACCTTATGAAAATAAGGATAAATTTTGATCAGTTGTGTACTGAGTAGATTTACCATCATTTTTATCCCAGGTACACAAATGTTTTCATGTTTCGATGTTGAGAAAGTATATGCCAGATTCATCTCATGTTTTGAGTCTAGATGTACTTTAGTTAGAAGAGAATCTCTCTTATAAAGAACAACTAGTACAAATTCTTGACCGTAGAGAGAAAGTGTTGTGGAATAACGTAATTTTACAGTTTATGGTTTTGTGGAAAAACCATATGGTTGAAGAGGCAACGTGAGAACCTGAATATGCTATAAGGGATAAATACCCCAACGTATTTTGATAAGTGAGTAAAATTTGCGAGGACACAATTTCAAAAGGGTGGAAGGATGTAACATTCCAAGTAAATTAAGAATAAGATATTTTTATACTTATTAATATTTTTGAATTCAATATTAATTTTACTTTAAAGGGGTTTCTTTGTTCGATAGCGTACTCGATAAGCAACAACGGATTTCATTGGAATCTTAAATTGCACACTAATAATATAATATTATTATTTAAATTGGTAGTTAACTCCTAGCCATTTTATTGGAGGGAATGAACTAAACTAACTACAATATGATTATACATGTTTGTTAAATGTTTTTTAATTTATCCAATAAAATTTAGAGGCTTAAAATGTTAATGAAACTTATTTTAAGCATAATGTATATAAAAGGTCGATTTATCACATGTTAGTGGAGAACCCTTTTTAAATATAGTTTTAGAGACTCTAATAAATTCTATATGACCAAATAAAATCCTTCTTTAGAATTGGGACAACAAAATTTACTTTGTGTAAATTTTTGAAATTTTTCAGATAAAGTTCATTTTTTAATGAATAGTGAAAAATATTGTATTTTAATTCAAAAGTGTCTTTTAGTCTAATTTATTTATATGGTTATATTTTCTTTTTAATTGGTTTTATAGTGAAATTAAAATATATTTTCACCATTTAAAACAATTTTGTTCATTGGAATTAATTTCACATTGAAATTGGACATAATCAAGTATCAATCTTTTAATAGTTATTATTTCTTAAAAACAAGCTACTTGTTTTGATAACATGAATTAATTATTAAATTAATTAATTCCACTTCTATGTTTTTAATTTGGAAAAATAGAAATCATTTTTGAATTCATAATATCAAATATAGCTTTGGCTGAATTTTTGGTATTTTACTAAAAAAAATCAATTTTTGATGAATAGTGAAACCACTTAGTGGTAGTTAAAAAACTTACTTTATCACTTAAATGAAATTTTACCACTTATGTGACTTTAATTTAAAAAATCAGACATACATGGTTGTTATTGAGAAGTAAAATGTGCTTCATTAAGGTGAAAATAATGTTTGATGAATAGTAACTGTTGACTTTTATTTACCGCGGTTAAAGGTAAATAGGTTAATTCAAGGTAAATAGAATATTATAATAATTCACAATTACCTTAACACTTGTCCAAACTCTATTTGTTGTGTCATTAACGACCATGGGCATCATTGGGTCGATTTTTGGACCCCATTGAGCATCTTGGGAGTGAAAATGACAATATAGATTAATTAGTTTAATGTGAAGACAAAATTGACATTAATAAGAATCTTTTAGTAATTAATTTCTATATGGTGTCATATAAGTCCTATTTTCCACTAAAAATATTCTTTTGAAAAATAAAAATATTTCGTACATCATGGTATTTTTGTTATAATTTTTAGACATCAAATAAATTATATTATTTATTACACAATAATGATGCAGTATTTACCTCATTAATAAATGACCTAAAAAAATAAAATTATATTGTTTTCACACTATCCTAAAGAGCCCCTCCTCTCCCTTATAAAATGATACCTTTTCTATCCAATTCCTCACACCTCTAAAGCGATTTGTCTCATCCAAACTCTACCCAATTAAGCTCCCTCCATCCCTCTCCTCCTCCTAGAAGCCATACCTTGGGCAGAAAGCACTTCAAAACATCCTTTGGTTCAAACCAAAGGGAGTTACCCAAATTAAAGGTAACAATTTCTCTTAAATTTTTTTCTTTTATTTTACTTCTCCTGCCCCTAAACTCTATTAATTCATTTCTTTTGTAAAAACACCAGTATCTTAAATATACTAGGATTTTTTTATGAGATGGATTCTAACTACACTTACACACACCTTCATCTAATGTATGATGAACATCATGTTTCTATGGATGGGAAACTAACGCCTCATGAAACGATGATTGTTCAATTACATCTTACGGCCTCTCATGGTGGTCATTATGATGGAAATGTATGCATATATGATATATATTATGTTTATTATTTCCTTATGCTTCTATACTTTACAATTATATCAATCCTTTATGGTTTCCATAGTGGGTAAATAAGATAATCTCATTTGAGGAATTGGGGACTACCGCCCCTTAAAGTGATGTGACTCGTTAATGCCATATTTGGGATGTATAAAAGATAGAGTAAATGATATTATATATGATTACATAATGAATTATAATATAACTATGTATCATTATGTATTAATTTCATTAAAATAAGTAATAGATATGAAAGTAGCGTTCATGCGTACGTACGACATATCGTCTTCAGGAACGGGGCATTTCTTTTCATACCTCCATATACAATTATAAATACATGTATATGCTAGATATATATAATATATATGATATATAAATCATGAATATCATTATGGATATAATGAAAATTTGACCGCATGAACAACATGTAATTATAAGATGTTTGTTTTTTACTCAAGTACCAAATATCGACAAAATGAACATTATTAACCTAAATGGTTACATAATGTTTATAACGTTGTAATAAGAGATATAAAAGGAATAATAACCATGAAAAAGGTTCTTAAGAAATTATAAATTAAATTTAGTTTATTATTCAGGAGATTAATGAACGATCGATTCGAGTCGAATACGAGGTAAGGGACTTCGTCTCAATCTCCTTTCATTGAGGAATACTTTCATTTATACACAACTTTCTTTTATACGGTGAAAAATCCCCTTTTCCTTTAACATTTATTCAAAAAGAATATTTTTGTAAGAATAATTTTACTAAAGCACAAAAAAGAATGTTCATTTTAACGTAAGTGATGACTACGACCTTTTCCACCACCGCGAGTATTATTTGATCTTTGGCTTTCTCAACAATCCCTAATGTTTTTAAAATAAAATAAATACCATAAAATATTTTATTTATTTTGGTATTTAAAATAGTTTTGATAATCGATTTTTTATGTCAATATATTTAAGTCATATATTGTGATTGAAATGTGGAAATTTTTTAATTCCTTTATATTTGTTTTCATTCTTATAATTTTATAATGGTACTTGGACATTTGACAAATGGTTTCGTGATAAACCAAATGATGGGTGGTGCTGTGAATACCAAGACGGGTGGTTACGTTATAACCTCCAATGCATTGGGTATGGAATTCAGTCATATGGCTATTCCATTTAGTGATATGTGTTGAAGTCAACCGTATGGTTATTCCATTTAAGTATGTTTCTGTCCCAAGGTACCATTTTATGTTATGTTTTCTTTATATGGGTTTTATGGAAATCTTTTTGTAACAAAAGGGTACTTAATGATCTTTTATTCAGTGAAGAGTATTTACTACTTCATAAAGGTGAAAAGTATTACTTTTTTTAAGTATTCATGGTTTACTTGTTGTTTTGAAATACTAACAGTTTTCTTTCTTTATGTATCCCTTATTGAGATTTTTATTATCATCCAATGTTTTTGAAATGTTTTTCATAGGGCATAATGTTGAATAGGGTCAAGGATGGGATCAAGGAAAAGTATTGTTGTCTTAAACATGGAACTAGACATGACTATTTTTTTTTCAAGAGTTGATGTTTTGTAAAAATAAAATTGAAACTGTGTACAAGTGTCTACTTTGTAATATTTTCAGATGTAATAGTTATGTACTAATTCTCTAAAACTCTAAACCTGAAAATATCCTTAATGTGAATCATTAATTTAATTCAATATGATGTACGGTTTAATGCCGGGTCCTTATAATTTTAATGGAGAACCCTTATTAAATCTAGTTTTTCTTAATCTTATATGTTAAATTTGATAATAAAACATCTTCTTTATATTTGGGACATCAGAAGTAACATTGGTGTAAATTTTTTATTTTTTGTGATAAAATCCATATTTTAATGAATTGGGAAACATACTATATTGTAATTCAAAGATGCATTTTATACTAATTTATTTATATTGTTTAGTTATCCTTATATTTGTTTTTAAATTGTTAATTGATTATGTTTTATAATTTAATCAACTCTTGGTAATTTGATATAATTTCTCACTAAAATTGGAAATAAACACAATTCAATATTTTGATAGTTGTTATTTCTCAAAAACCTACATACTAATTTTGAAAATGGGAATTAATTATAAATTTATTTATTCTGACTATAAGGTGTGAATTTTGAAAAAGTAATTCCATATTTTGAATCATATGGTCTAAATTATTTGAATAATTACCTTTTTGGGCATTATGAATATTAACTTCTGTAATTATTTTCATTAACCATTATTAGATATATATTATGTAAATAAAGGTAAAAATAACATTATAATACAATAGAAAACCCTAAAATGTTCATAAATCCTATTGGATGAGATATGGTCGACCATTTGAATCCTTTTGTATATTTGAAGTCCCCATGTATAAAAATTGGTGTGATAAAGACTTGTTATAATAATTAATTTAACGTATAGAGAAATAAAACAAAAATATGAATATTCTTAATAAAACAATTTTAATATGAAGTTATATAGCTGATATATTTGAATATAAATAGTTATTACAAATCTAAAAATATTTCATACATAATTTTATTTTATTTATAATTTGTAGATTTTAAGTAAATAAATTTATTTACGACACAATGATGATGCAAATATTATCTTATTAGTGAATGATTCTAATAAATGTTATTATACATAATAATTTAAATGATATTTTTCACATTATGATTTCATGCATGAATTTTATAGATTATTGTGACATGTTATTTTTGATATAATTATGTTTTTTAATGAATCAATTTGTAATGAAATTAACAAAAATCTATTTCAAAATAGTGTCACAATTGGAATAAATGGTTTTTTAAAACAATTATTATTTTATGAAATGATAAAATTGTCAAAAAATATTATATTTATCCAAAATAAAAAGATAATATTCTAAATTTAATAAATTATTCACTTTTACTGAACATTTCTTTTTATTGTAATAATACTAACCAACTAGATAAAAAATATAAGAAGACTTGGAAAGAAATAATTTATCTAACTAAGTTTTAAATCCAAATGAGAAGGTTATATTTGGGTCCTAAAATTTTCTAAAATATTTTTTTGAGAGGATTTAGACCAATAATAATCGTATCATAAAAATATATCTCTTTCTATTTATTTTAATTCTTAATTGAATATATTATAAAATAATATTTCAAGACATTTCTAAAGTGACCATCCTACCTATTATAAAAGGCCACCACCTCTACCCACTTACTCACTCCTCTCATGCCCCTTGGATTGAAAAAAATATATTAAAATAAAATCCTAAAATACATCCCTTTTTCATATATGACATATCAGGTCCCTAAGGAAATTCATGAAAGCGTTTTTTCTCAATTCAACAGGAGTTACCTGATTTTGAGGTAGTGTCTTCTCTAATATTTTGTTCCTTTATTTTAAATATTCACTCCATATGATATTATTATTATATTATTACTAACTAACCATTATCATTAATATACTTGTATTTTTTTATAATATTTATTCAAACCACACTTACACGCACCCCCAACTAATGGATACAAACATATTGTTTCTGTGTACGGCGAACTACTGCCTCACAAAAAAATGATTGTTCAATTTTCCCCTATGACCTATCTTGGTGGCCATTATGATGGAAATATATTTTTATATGGAATATATTATATTAATATTTCCTCAATTCTTATATTATTTTTATTTAAAACATACCTTTATTCTTTCCAAAATGTGTAAATACGATAATTTCATTTGAGGAAGTGAGGACTACGACCCCCTCAATGTGATATGACACATGTATGCCGCACATGGAACATATAAAGGATGGAGATAATTAAATTGGATAAAATATATAACATATATATTATACAAGAATTATAATATACATATGTGTCATTTATTTTTCATTCCATTAATATGACAAAGAAATGAATGTCGTCATCATGCTTACGTACAACCTACCATCTCCCTGAAAAGTGCATTTCATTTCCAATATCCATATATTATGGAATACACTAAATACATATATAGTAGATATATATGATATTTAAATCATGAATAATATTCATAATTTGATAGACTATTCACAACATAGAATATTTACATCAAAAAAGCTTCAATTTCACCTCAAGTACCAAATATCGACAAAATGACAAATATTAACATAAATATTTATTTTATTTTTATAACATGATAATAAGTGATATAAAATAAATAAATAAATTGAAAAAGGATCAGATTTGAGTATAAAAAGACTTATGTTAATTATTTAGGAAATTAGTTAATGCATGAGAGAATTTGGACTCAATGTAAGGGAATTTCATAACCCAATTTACATTCTTTGAGTTGATATTCTACTTCATGGATATGTGATGCTATGATTATGTGATAAATGAATTTTGAATTTTTTTCTTGTTTTTATACTTTCCTTATTGGGAATTTTAGTGAATACACATAATTGATCTACTTGATTAACAAAGTGGTCATTGTATGGGAAATATTAACTCAATATCAATTAATTGAGTTAAATATCCATGTCATTTGGTTTGTTTTTACAAGAGTATTTTTTAATAAACATTGAATTTTTCACACTAAATACCCAATTGTTTATGGTATATTTATATTTTTACACATAATTATGTCATTGATTTATCTTTAATTTAATTATACTATATTTGTAAGGGATTTAGTCTCAATTTACATTATATTGAGAATTATTTTTTATGAAGATATTTAATATTATATGGTGTATTAACTTCCATTCAACATATTATATCATGAATATCCTTTTTATCATGATATTATAATTTTCGCTTATTGTAATTGATTTATTATTTTTGTTCATGTATTTCTCAAGTGGTATAGTATTCTTTGTCTAAAACATAATTTTAAATGTTTTAAAGATTTATTCAATAAATTATTTATCTTTCATGTCCTTATTTTGAAAATGATTTGAATGAGTTATTTATATGGGATTGAATGTTTTTATGCGTAAGTTATTTTCATAATTTTCAATGTGGTATGGGGCAATTTTATTCAAAAACAATCTTTTATAATGATTATGTTTTAAAATCAGATTGATTATATCAAAAAAAATTAATGTTATATATATATATTCCATGAATGAAATTTCATCTTTTATGCCATTATTATGTATTGATATTTACATTAATTTTTTACAATTTAATTTTAAAATATTTTTTTCTCATTTATGGGTTTGTTTCATGTAAATATAAAATATGATTTCAATGTGAAATGTTATTTTTTCCTTTTTTCCTTGTTTATGTGTTAGTATTATTTTATTTTTCTTGGTCATTTCATAAGTATACATGTGGTTATGTGATAAACCAAGGGCGGGTGAGCCCGTGATAGCCCTCGAAGTCACTAGTTATTGTGATAGAGGTAAATGTTAAGGTTCCTCCTAAATTATTTTGGGAATATATTGTGATGGGTATTCAGAACGCAACCATAAAGGTTATTCCCCATCTAGATTTTAAAGATACATTGTATGTATGATATGGATGCCACATGTTATCATTATGTTTTAGGAATTCTATTATGTTTTTATGAATATTTTGATTACATGATGTACACTATGTAGTTAATGTGTTATTGGTGAAATTTATAGTTATGTGAAATTGATTTCATCGGTTTTAAATATTCATGGACTAATGGATTTATTATATATTTTATATACCATACTGAACTTCCTATCCCCATCCCAATTTTTTTAAATTTTTTCCATGGGATATGAGGATGGATAAGAGAAAGGAAGAAGTCAAAAATATTTTTATGAAGAAAAATAAATAATGATTTATAAAGGGGTTCATTTTGTGGATAAAGTTGAAATTGAGTGTGACAGACGACATGTATTGTGTGGGTATATAATGTAAATGTTATGGCCTAACTTTCAAAAACAATAAACTGTAAAAGATCTTCAATGTAAATTCTTGACTTAACTTGAGATTATGTAATTGATAAGGATAGGTCCTTATTTTACATTATTAATCCATTGTTACTCTCTTTGAATAGATTCGATGGTCCTCCAACATAAGAACTATCAAGTGTTTCAATCCAGTGAAACTCTACTATAGAAATTGAGATAATAAAACTAAAATTTATCTTATACATCTAAAGTATGTTGATAAATGGCTCCTTTATCAATTTTTTAGTCTTTATAACTGATAAATAAACACATATATTAGCACTTTATATGAAAATGTAATGTCTTAAAGATAACATTTAGCAAAAAAATTGAATTTATCCCAGCTAGTAAGTGGTGAAAAAAATGTATAATTATAATAAATCAATTAAACATATTATTTTAATATCTTAATGTATTTATATATATAATTAACTATAATATATATAATTACATATTATTAATATATATTAATATATATATATTTAAAATTGATATATATTTTATCTATGAAAATTGATAATCTCTTGATCTACATGGTGCCAAAAGAACCTATAGGGGACATTGAGAAACAATTTGTCTAATTCATTTGGGAGGCCTACACAGATGGAAGTTGTCATTGGGACTCATGGTAGATATTATTCAAAACATTGTTCGATGGTTTTATCAACATGTAGTATATTTCTGGAAGGATTTATCATCATTAAGGAATGATGGCATGGAAGGTTATTGAGGGCTATACTCTTTATTGAATGCTTATAATTATGATCTATGTAAATGACTTGAGTAACCCAAAGAGGAAGGTATCTAGTTATTCGATAATTCATCATGAGAAAATTCTCATTCTCATGGAAAATTATAACTCTATTATTGGTTGCAGGGAGATCATCTTAGTGGTCCACAATTAGGTAGGTATTGTTCAGAGGTTTCTGGGTCCCCGACACCCAAAATTTCTAATAAAATAGCCATCAGCTACAATTCATTCAATGATGCACTGCTAAACCATCAATAACATTATTTTATCCATATAATTCATATTTAAATATAACATGATATATATATTTTTCAAGAGTACTACCCTATGGTTTTCCTAGTGAAGGCCATCAATAAAGATTTTCATTGTTAGTTGGTGCATGATTCATTGGTTAATATTTTCCGTGGAAAGATAACCCCTATAAATAAAAAAATAAATTTTTGGGGGGTCTAGAATCATTCTCTACCTGTGAATAATGTGATCAAATATAATGTTTTTCATACTACCCTCCCAGTTCTTATGTTTCATGGATCGAAAAAAACTACTCCCCTTCACTAATTCGAAGGTGATTGGGCATTGTACGTATAGTGTGCCCTCAAGGAGTGCATGGGAATTAAAGAAAATGGCTCCATCATAGGTTAGTTTATTAATATATAAATTGATAGAGTTTTAGTTAATAACATTGATATCATAGAGTGTGACATTAATTTTTTTTTGGTTGTTGGTTCATTTGTAGAGCAACATACAAGACCCACCTTGATGGAATTGGACGATTGAATCATCTTTGGGTGGATATTGATAATTGTCTCATGGATAACATAGGACCTTTCCATAAATATTGGGAGTATTATAAATCTCTATGGAACATTTTAAATCTATATGTTCATTCCCCCTCAAGGAAGTGACCATATTCATAGGGAAAATATTGAAGTTAGATTCCTCCCCTTAATAGATTCACGGTTAATGTTGTTGGGTTGTACAACTCTAGTATTATGAGTGGCGGTGGTTTTATCCTTGACACTTATGGATCTATGATCTTATCCATTTTTGGTACCAATGTATAGGGTTATTCTATTATGGGGGAGCCTCATATCATGCACAATGGGCAAGAACTCAATAGTAGGAATAATATTGTCATGTTTGTGGTCAAGACAAATTCATTGTTCATCCATAATGATCTCGAAGACCAGATTGCAACACCGATGTAAATTATCTATATTACCCATAGAAGAAAATATCCTATCAATGATCATACTACCCTATTTCACACATGGAATTAGGGGAATCATGCAGAAGATTTATTGGGTTTATGAGTTAATTTTCTGGGTTCTTGTACTATTTTCCCCTATTTAGTCTACTTGACTCTTAGTAGTCGGGGATTTATAAGGGGTGAGTCTCTCTCATTTCCTCTCATATGGATTCCCATATCTTGTTTCTTTTTCTCTATAACATATTCAAACTACTTAATAAAAATAATACTACTAATGGGGGAGGACTCCGAAAAATTAAAAAAAATATAAGAAAAAAATTTTCTATGTTTTATTTTATTTATAAGAATTATAATTTCTGTATAGAATATATGGAAGAAAAACTAATACACACACACACAAACACACACACACACACATATATATATATATATATATATTATTTTTAAATTATATAATTATTAATTTCCTTATAAAATTAATTATCAAAATAAATTATTTATTTTCATTTTTTATATGTTTATAATTTTTTTAGTTTTATTCATTATTAGAATTTATTTTATATTTAATGAATAATATTTAAATTTTCTCAGTATGTTTTAATTGTAAATAATTAAATTGTGTTTCATTACTATCCCAAAAAAATGTTCTAATAGAAAATGACACAAAAAACATTTTTTATCCATATTTATATTCATTTTATAACTTTTAAAAAAATGAAATATTCAAAATATATTATTTTATTAATAAATAAATTTTTGTAACATCCTTGACCTGGGTGCCACTAAATTGGTTCCTTTATCTGTGTCATCAGATGACCTCAAGCTCTCCCTCCCATGTACTAGAGGCTGTCGACTGGTAGTGAGGGTCTAAAAGGTCTCGTGGGCAGACTATACCCACTTTACTAGTGTAACCCATCGAAGAACACAAAATAAATAGTATAAAAAATAGGACCAAAAAATAACATGCATATTCATCCATTTTCCAAACTGGGTAAAAACCACAAGTAATAGTAAATAATTTATTCCATGATATAGTTCCAGCAGAATAAAACTCAAAATATAGATATTATGTGGAATCTCGAAAATATTCTTTACTCCAAGTCCAAAACATCATCCACGCATTACCTTATCCTATATCAACTCCATAGAACCATGCCATTCCCCTCATCCAAACATTCAAAAATTAATTCTTCTCAGGTATCTATGGAAGACCTTAGTAGGGTGTGAGTAAAACTCAGTAGGCCACCACCAAGGGTGTCCATAATGTATTTTAGTCTAGAATATAGTTCACGAAAATATGAAGTAAATTTTTTGATGAAAAAAAGGATATATCTTATTCCATTAGATAATTGAAATACTGTTACACCATTTCTATCATTATGATCTTTTTCATCATTCATTCCATCTTCATTACTCAATCCCTTATTACTATGTATTCCATGGGTTGATTATATTCATATTTTACACATAGGTCTAAGGTCATCGAAAACTATGAATAATGGAATAAATAAATTCCCTATGCCACTAAAGAATAAAATTTCAAAATCAATAGATTTGACCTACAATAGAGCCTCAGTGCAGCTAGTTTCATCAAATCCAACCACTAGGGAATAAAATATTAATTTCACATATTCCCTATTATTCACTATGGAAACATGTTGACACACATGGAGCTGTAGTCTTAGTGTCCAACATGGATCTGGTACACCATGTCTAACCATCCCCTCACCTAGGTCATAAGTCCAATATTATATAGAAACGTTCCTTGAATCCAACATGGATTAATAATTCCATGCACAACTATCCCAACCTCAATATGGAATTCCATGTTTGTAACCGTGGGATCAGGGGGATCATTCCATCCCCTGAAAACTATGGGGCACTAGGGAATGGACTAACAATACATCCTCCCAAATATATTATGAAACATTACCATATCACAACCAATTCAACTGGAAATCACATTCCATCACTATCATGATGGGAATTAACATTACTCTATAATCCAGTAACATATTTAACATTTACATTACATATACAATAATCTTGAGTTCCATTTTTTGTGCTTTATCACATTACGTATATTCAAAATTCTGATACATCATTCAATTTCACAAATTAACATAAGTTAGTGAATTTATTCCCATTTATTATTTCACTATATTTTTTCCCACTTATTCATTCCAAGTACAATTATTATATCATAAAGAACAACCACTTTATTACATTCAACTACTTGGGTATAAAACCAAATACCCATTTATTTACCCATTCATAATAATTATTAATTCCCATTTTCAAACCCCTTTTTACATGTTATAAATTAAAAGTCCATTTCAAATTAAACAACTCATCATCTCATATATACTACTTCATTAAGTCATCCCAACATAATTTATTACCTCAATGACCTAATATTGTTTATCCCTTGTCACCCATTATTATGACATGAAAACAACCCCTTAGTCCATTATCAATCCTCAAAACAAATCTAAATATTCCATCCTCAACCCACATAATAATTTTAATATCTCTAATAAGGGATATATATTATTACGCATCAATCCCACAATTGACTTTGTCAATTCCTAGTTTCAGGAATGCAGACACACCCATTGGGTGGCCCCAAATTGGTCAACTCATCCTTGATAAATCCCACATGAATCATTATGGTTTAATATCATTCTTTATATTTTCATTTATGAAATACCTTTAAAATGATTTATAGCATAACATGATGGAATAAATAACACATACTTATAGACAAAAATATACTTAAAAACTATGGGATACCATGTGTAGACCACTTACCTCGAATCTGAAGATAAACAAACTCTCTAAAAACAACCTTAACTACAGATTCAACCACCCCTTGAGGCACCATACTAGATTAGTTCAGGAATAATGGTTTTAGGGATTAGGAAAAAGATGGTAGAAACTAAAAACCATAATACAATAATGTGAATCAATAGGGATGTTAGGCATACCTGATGCATCGATCCGCATCCAACAAAATCCCAAAATGGTTGACAATTGAAGGAAAACGTCCCTTGGGAGGATTGGGTAATCCAAGACCATCAATATGATTTAAATAGGATAAATGGAAGATAAAATTGATTTAGGGTTAAGAATCAATGAGTGGAAATTTTTAGATATATCAACATTATTGAGCTGCAGAGTTTTCCAAATTGTTCCTAAACCGTATGAGAGAAACTATCCCAAAATAACCCCTTTCACATGGTTTATTAGGAATTATGAATGGAGTTCTTAACCATGTGATAACCGTGTGAAACCATTTATCCAAGTCTTTATGGTTACCAAGTGTGATTTGAACTATTTTCACTTATAGTATAGAAACTGTGCAACATGCCTATAAACTCATTTTTCCGCTTTTTCCCTAAACCCATATAACGCACCGAACTCATCCCACGAACGTGGTGAAAAACTTATTTAACAAATATATGGGACATAAACTGAAAACATAACAAAAACCTACATTACTGAGAACTGGAGATCTTACAACCACCCCACCTAATAATTGCTCATTCTCAAGACACTCTATCTAAACATCACCGATCTTTTTAAACAAGGGATCATGCCACTAGGCCTGTCTATACATCCCATTTTCTAGATGATTCACATTAAACTCAATAAATCCACCATGAAAGGTAAACCAAGGCACCGTCTTAACCTGCAAGACTTTCTCACCACAACCCATCACAAGAATTGAACTCTCCTTAAGAGTGCATCAAATAAACCATAACCAACCACTAGTTGTTTTTGGAAAACAGAGGAAACAACACCAAACTCACAAAACATGGAAACATAAGTTATGTATTATCATCATTTAGGAACCAATTGAAAAACCATCATCCCAACCCTCTGCAGAACTCAGGACCAAATCACTTGGCGTAATTTTTCTCTATTCTCTAACATCTAATAGTTACCAAAACCTGAATTACATTGATCCCCCTTGCATATCTTAGTGATTTCATTCCATAAATATACATTGGATAAAATCCAAAACTCATATAGATCCCAGCCTTTTGAATTCGTTCCATTTCTCCCCATCAGGGTCGCTTACCCGAATAGAGATCACTCTAGTTCCTTTATCTTAGAAACATCAATTATATCATCAACCAAAAACTTATCCCTATATTTTCTCTCCACCATATTCTATTTTTTCACCCAAACCATTGAATAAAAACCACTATAATATCAACACACCTTTCTAATCACATGACATGTCAAAACCCACCTCACCTGAGCACGCATAAGGAAATTACACTACATTGGCATCCAGCCTCAAATTTTTAAAAAATTTAAGAGTACATTCCTACACCATAAATTCAAGGACTAAGATAAAACTTTCCTCACTCATGTTCAACCCAGTTCAACATGGCTCTTACAATTATAACATAAAATTAGAGGTTGGTCACTCTAACCATACCCACTCTCGTTCACTATAATGTGTTGATAATCACCCAACTGGATGGCCCCACGGCACTAATGATGCATATACAGGTCTACTCCCAATCATTGTTTGATCATAGAACCCAACATTATTTTCCATGTCTATTTCCATGTCATTCAACCCCCATCTATGTCTTAACACAATATTATTGAATTCATTTTGAACTACCTTGTTCCCAATGCCACTACTTGGCACAATCATCTATCATTATTATAGCTCATTTGGCCTCCCTAAGAGACCCTAATTACACCTATTTGGTTTCACATCGACCTCCTGTAGACACTACATTAATTCAACATTATACTTTCCATATATATTATTGATTTATCACTCCACACAATAATAGTGTTGTTAATATCTCTCCAGAATGGATTCCAACCACCATGGCTCATACTCAATCACAAGACAGACCCAAATACATTGACTTAGATTTCTAGATTATTTAGGAACCAGATAATTAATGTCACATAAGGCATGTTCCCAGTAACCGTGAATGACACCCAATGTATTCATTATCATACAGTCCACCCCAATGACCACACCTAAAACAATCTAGGGTGTACATGACATTATCAGGTTCTAAAAATAATGATACCACGATTATGGAATCCATGATGTACCTAAACCAACCAAAACAACTTCATGTGTCTTGTTTTAAATACGGAGGCTCTCAATGTACCTGAGATGAATTTAATATGTAGGGAAGGATCTTCACTAGATGAGGAATGAGAAAAAGTTGTCAAAGAACACAAGTTCCATCATATGTAATAAAAATTTCACCTTCCACTATAGGACACTATGGCCATCCTATATCTCGGGACTCCCAACCACACACATATCAACACATCCCACCAATATATTACCATAAAATCTCAAGCATGATTTCCGACCAAGACATTATACTTCTACAAAACCATACTCTAAGCTTCCATGAACCAATATTAATTAAATATTACTAAAACCATGTCACATAATCATTAATGGAATAAACTTGACATGAATCACCAAGAAGAATGATAGAAACGAGCAACCAAACCAATAGTCTCTCACATATCCTTGCATCCCACAATGGTTCTACAGATAACATAAGACGATCATCCTGATAGAAGTAATTCCATACCAACACATACCCACATCTGGACCTCATTAGGTCTTTCAAGATAATACTTTCTTGTGGACACACTTAAAAGAATTTAGTCCCAACATGTCACCATCACAGAAGCATAGCCTGATGAACGCTAAATTATCCACACCATGCCTCTTGGTCATTGATTCTTCTCAGCCCCAATACATTCTAAAAAAATCACCCAGTAACCAAAACATTCACATAACAATATTAATCATGTGACCAACCTCACTTAGGTGTCATATTTGGAATAGAAGCATCTAAATACACTTTACTAAACCTTGAACCTTCCACTGATAAAACCATCGAGACATTGATAAATAATAGTATAAATATATGGTAAAGAATTCATATGATAAAACCCTTCAAAAATTCCAAAGAATCCACTACTAGATATCTAGTGCCCCTGTGAAGGACAATGGTAAAAGAATATCATTCACCATAGGAGGATGGTATCAATTATCCTTTGATCCCTCCTCTAAATCATCTCCCAATATTTAAATTTTAGTGTACCTACACCACTAGGCTAGCCTCCCATGATGTTTCCCATGATTTCCCAAAACATTAAAAGTATAACAACAACTCGAGTCACACCACCTACTAAAAATCCTATAACTAGCCCATCAGGAAATACCCACACTAGATGATATCATCCACATTCCTCTGTCAACTTCCAAAAATACTCCAGCATGAAATGCACCCAAATGTACTAGAAATACCATCTCACCTCCCTTATAGGTCACCTTAGAGGTCGTATTATATTACCTTCCCAAATGAAGTCATGATAAGAAAAATCCATTCGTCCTCTATCCAATCATATACATTTAGATATAAACCAATAAAATTCTCATGAATGGAACTCTAATCCCTTTTATAATATGCACTTTACCTAGTGCATCAAACACCATTTACTTTTGGTCATGTATATATATATTGATACTACAAGATAAAAACCCTCTCTTGGATTCAAAACATATCATGCAAGGTACCTATTGAAAAGTTCACCAAATCCCAAGCACCATCATTATTTTATGTCCTACACTCTATAAGTTCACGACCCATAAGAGTTTCCACACTCACATTAACGAATAATGCCTCTAGACCCAAATGACACAACCTACAGAGGGTCCCACAATCATAAATCATATTCCACATCATAACCAACAAGACCTCATAACTCATAACCAAGGTCTCAATCTAGGGAACTATCACTAAAAAACCCACCATTACAAATGACTATATTGACAAGATAAGGAATACCTGATACCTAATTCACAAAAAAGATCCACCATTACACATCCATCATAACTAACATCACCATTTATGATGTCAAACTTTAAAAAATTTATACTCATTTTTCTACAACATGACACAATCATCGTTTAATCACATTTACACATTTCATATGAAAAATTTTCTTAATCATTTTACTATCACTATGAAAATTATTCTCTCTTAAGCACTATTCAGTTTTTCACAATTTATCACCACCTAGAATTTTAGTATGTGCATACCAATTATTTTTACGGACTATATCTTACTATTTATTTATATTCCATTCATTTCCCAATTACATCACCATTTTTAAACACCATTTTTTTTAAAATTTCATGGAAATAAAAAGCTTTTTACCCTCTATATATATTACACCCATATCATCTATGCATATCATGATGCATGTCACATATATACGTTGGTGACTAGAATGATGCATGAATGATAAATCGTGTTCTATTACAACCAAAAGAATAATATCTCAAAACATTCAAATCACACCACATGTGCATCTCCCAATAGTGAAATACCATCTAATGTAACAACACAAAACCAGAATAAGAATTCATACCCATTATGACATGGGTTTTCCATCGTACATGGGTTAGATACTGATAGGCATGAGATCATTACCAAGTCCAACCATTGTCCTAATTTATTTTCTTCAATACCAAAATAATAATAAAGGTAATATAACTCATCTGATACCACATTGTAACATCCCTAACTCGATTTCCACTCAATCGATGCCCAGAAATGGGTTGTCACATGACCTCATACACGCCTTCTTATACACCAGAGGTTGTTGACTAGCAGGGAGGCTCTAAAAGTTCATAAGGGAGACTATACCCTTTTTACCAAAGGAATTCACATAAGAAAACAAGATAAATAACCTAAAAAATTTATATCAACCAATAACATGTGTAGTCAATCATTTACCATACTCGGTACAAACCACATGCAATAGTATATAGGTCATGCAATGATACAATGCCATGTGAATAAAGCCCAAAATATATAAAAATAGTGGAATCCCCTAAATGGTTATGAATCCATGTTTGGAACATCATACATGAATAACCAATGATCGTATCAACTCCCTAAATCCAGGCCCTTTCCCTCATATGATCCTTCAATAATGAGGTATACTAGGGTACCAAACAGCCTCCTGATCAGGGTGTGAGTGAGACTCAATATGAAACCACTAATGGTGTCTAAAAATTATGTAGTTCAGTAGATAGTGAATTAAAATAAGAATTAAATTTTATGATAAACAAATGGATAACTCTAGCACCATTAGATAACCAAAATAGAGTTACACCATTTCTATCTTTATGGCCATTTTCATCACTAACTATACAATTTTTACATAATAACTTTTTATCAGTTGTTTTATGGATAGAGTGCATACAGGTACTACACATGGGACTAAGGAGGTCAAATATTATGTGTAAGGAAATAAAACAAGTTTTATATCCCATTAAGGAATAAAATTTCACATTCAACAGATCTCATTTTACTTGGATCCTCAATCTAGGTAGTTTCATCAATTGCAACCATTGGGGCATAAACCATCAATCTTACATGTTCAATATAATACACAATGGTCACTGGACAACTCAAAAGGATCCCCAATCCAAGTGTCCATCCTGGATCTGGAATTCCATTTTAGGCGATCCAAAGAATTAGGTCACAAGTTATAAGACATGGATCGTCGTCCCTTGAATCAAATAGGGATTTATAATTCCATGTTCGACCAGCCCACCCTAGTCATGGAACACTGTGTCCAATCCCTTGAGTTTAGGAGCATCATAATTTCCGTGAAAACCTGGGTGCACAAGGGAGCGGAGCATCAGAACAACCTCCCAAAATAATTAATCACACATTACAATATCACAAAAAAATTAAATCACATTTCATAACACTAAAAAATAGGACTAAACATTTGTTAATAATTCATTAACATAATTACCAATTACATTACATATCTACTTATGTCGATTATAATTTCTTATTCCTCATCCAATTTATTATATTCACAATTCTCATACATTATTTAATGGTAGCACATTAAAATAGATTTGTGAAATTATGCCATTTATCAATTCAGAATAATTTTTCTCACTCATGAATTCAGAGTGAAATTCTTTTATCATATAGTACCACAAATTTATTACATTATACCAATTACATATACACTAAAATTCTCATGTATTTCCCATCCATAAAAATAATCAATTCCATTTTTAAATCCTCTATTTACATGTCTTCAATTAAGTAGACATTTATTATTTAAAATTATCATCATCTCATATATACTACTTCATTTGGGCATCCCAACATAATTTATAACATCTTTTACCCAATATTGTTAAGCCTGATTAACCAATTACAATGCTATGAAAATAACCCTAAATCCGTTATCCAATTCCATAAAAACTCTAAATATTCAATCCTCAACCCATCTAGCCATATTAACATGCCCAACAAGGGTGATATGATCATACTCATCAAATCTATACTTGAGAATGTCAATTCCTAAGTCTGGGAACGTAGACACACCCCATGGGTGGCCCCAAATTGGCCCACTCATACTAGACACATACCAAGAGAATCGTGAGGGTTTAAAATCATTATTGAGATGTTCAATTTATAAAAAATATCCAAAGAAATTAAATCATAACACGAGTAAATAAATATCACATACAAATATCCCTAAATACAACAAAAAAAATGTGATATCATGTTTCAAACACCTACCTAGAATCTGATAATGAACACACTCTTAATCGTATCATTAGATTCAAATTCAACAACCCTTTGAGGCCCAAACTAGATTCCATAGAAGAAAAAGGGTTTTGGTGATTCAGAAGATGTTCGGAGAAACTACAAACCCTAATTTAGAAGAGAGAAGAAAGATGTGTATTAGAAAAACTCGGGGACTTGATCCACAACCAAAAGTGTTTGAAACTACGGAGAAATAGAGGAGAAACGTCATTGGGAAGACTAGGTCACCCAAAATATTCACTAGGGTTTCAATGAGAGAAATGGAAGAGAACCCAGAGTTATTTTTAAAATCGTAGATTTGAAATTTTCTAATTTTCTCAACATTATTAGGTTGCAATGTTTACTCACACAGTTTTCCAATCCATACACAAACCATTAGAGATACCATGTCCCAAAATACACTAATTCAAACTGTTTTCTGGGTATTCAACATAGTGTTCATAACATAGTGATTGTCGTAGGCAAGACTCTATCTAAGGGAGCATGGTTACCATGAATGATCCACATTGTTTTCATTAACCCCGCATAAACCGTGTAACATGTCCAGGAACTCGTTTTTCCTCCTTTTTTGTGTCCTGAACCCCCAGAACACCACTCAAGTCTCCCCATAAACATGGAAAAACACTTATTTAACAAAAATAATGGATATTAAATGAAACAAAAACAAAAAACATACCTTAAAGAGAATCTAGGTTCTTCCAATTTTATTCATTTTTTGTATTTTCATTCAATATATACAATTTAATACTTTTTAATAATTTTTTAAAATTATTCCTTTTTTTATTATTTATTCAATAATAATGTTAATTATATGTTAATAATTTTCTAATTTGTTCATTTTAAATTTCTATTTTCACTACTTATTTAATTATATACATTTTATTTTTTAATTTATAAATTTTTATTTATTAACAATTAATATTTGGAATGTGATATAAATTTATATAATTTATAAATATTAATTTTCATTTTAACATTTATTCATTATAAATTTTAATTAATAAATATAATAAATTACACCTTTTCATTTGATTATTTATTCATTTTTGTTATTACATAATTAATTAAAAATAATATATATATTTTTTATTTTTTATTTTATTTTAATTTGTTAAATAGTATTGTAAATTAATCCGTTCTGCATGTTTAAATACACATATTTAATGGTTAGAATTTAATATTTTTAATAAATTCATAATTTTAAATAATTATATATATTTTTATTTTATTTTTAAGAAATCATTTTTAATTCAATTAAATTAAATGTTCTTAATAACTCTTATTCATTATTTGAATATATTTTCAATAAATTCATTTATTAATTTTATTTCATTAATTTACAAAATTTAATCATTTATTATTATTTATTCATTAGTAATTTTCCATGTTTATTTGCTTTTTAAATATAATCATTTATAATATTTACTTGTTTAATAATATTACAATAATTAATTATTAAATTTTATTTTATATATGTAATTATTCAGATATATATATATATATATTGTTTTTATATTGAAATATATTTATGTTGATATATATATATATATATTATATATGTATATATATATTATATATATGTATATATATATTATGCATCCTTAAATGTAATTTATCGACACAATATGTATATTAATTTATTAATACATATATCAATTAAAATTGTTTATCATAAAAATTAATATTAATTAAAAATATTTTCTAATTATTAGTGAGTAATGGATGATATGAATTATATAATGCTATTATTTTATTGTTGAATTTATCAGATATCAATAAAATTTATATGTTTGTAAAGTAATTTTACACGCACATAAATGTAATTAAAAAATATATATAAAAACACACTCACATAATATTATGTTAATTTATTGAATTATTTATATTAATTTTATAATTGAAACAAGTAACAAAAAATATTTAATATCTAATTTTTTAAAATAGGTAAAATTTATTCACTTTTTATAAAATTTTAATAAATAAAATTTGTTATTATTAAATATATTCTTTGTAATTTATTAATTTTTGTATATTATTTATTAATTAAAAATATTATTTATTTAATATTATATCAATTTATTCATTGTTCGTAAATTTTCCTTTTCATTCATTACCATTTAATTTTTTTATGTTTTCTACAGTGTTTCTAATTAATATATATTCATTTTCATTATCAAATGTAGTCATTTGGTTTTTTTAATATAGAATATAATAAATAACACTTAATAATTATATTGATAATATTTTAATTTACCGATTTATTTAATTTATTAATAACACAAATTAATTCTCTAGATAATCATTCAATATTTTGAATTTTTTTATTAATAAATTTTCGTCTTTTAACTATCCTTCAATTACTATTATTATTTTATTTTTTTTCTTAATTATTGTATACTTCAATTTAATGTGTTTATTTTTGTTATTAATTTATATGTATTAATTCATTAACATATAATTTTTTTAATATGTATTCATATTTCTTTTAATATGTATTAGTATTTTTAATTATTTTTTATTCAAAAAATCATCTATATATTAATATAGTTGAAGTTTATTCTTATTTAATTATTCATTTTATATCATCTTTATCATTCATGAATTTATTATTATATTATAATTAATAATGATAATTAAATTTCATATTAAAAAAAGCATTATTTTATATTATACATTCTTTAAAAATATTTTTGTTTCATGAGAAATATTTTTTTTCAAAAAATAATAAAATGTGATTTTAATGATGTGTTTCAGTATAACCACTAAATAAAAATCTCCTAAAACCCATCATTATCTGTGATTTATTGAATGAACAAATAATTCCCATCTGAATCTCACAAATTCAACCCTAATAGAACATACATCTTCACATAGTTTAAGCATTCATGAATGATATCCTCTTCCCAAACTCTAATTCACACATTCCAGATGAATCGACCAACTCAAAATCTATGGTTCATGTATATTTCTTCTCCAATATAGTTAATCTTGAATTGCTGCCACATCATTATGATGCAGATTCCACTGATTACCTATCTTTGTTATCCGTCCTTGCATTTACTATGTCATGTTCATTAATGCAGTACTAACCCAAAGCTTATAATCCCCAATGACCACATACATGTTAGATATATAGTATTTTCACTCATCTAATTTTAAATAAATATTATTTCTAGTTTTATCTAGATCACACATTCCTTCAACATTGTATAATCAATCGGGAAGTGTCTAAATAAAAATTATTAACCATAATATTCCTCATGATTCCTTGAATATATAGGAGGGAATCATTTGGAAGAAATTTTTTTCAAAGAGTTATTTTAAAAAAACTAAAAATGATTTTGGTATTATAACAGCCTTTTAAATGTGAAACCTTATCATATGTAGTCTTACATTGAAAATTAGATAACATAAACTATTATTATCATTACACATTTTTTTTAATTTCACCATTGTGTATTCAATCTATATATGAATTATTTCACAAAAATTATTCAAACTCCATATATGTTTCTCTACCTTTCTAATTTAATAATGAAAAACCAATGAGTAATTATTTTTTTATTGTAAGAATAATTATTTTTTTACCCAACCAGATGGATATGAGTGAAGAAGGGTTCAACATTTTTTCAAAAGAGAATAGATACAACACATCTAAAATCTTATGTCTATATTTACATTGATGTAATTAAAGAAAAAATAATCAATTAGAATGGGTATAAACTATTTGGAAATATAATAGGTGAAACCAATAAATATTGAACTAAACATTGGGAGAAAGTATATTTTCATACTAATTGGGATGATATTATGATATTTGAATCATTTTATATAAATACATGAAGAAATGATGAAGGGAATCATATGAAACAAATGATAATGTAAATTGAATTTGGAATCCAAGATTTCCCATTTTTGTTAGAGATGTTAAAAATAAGTGAATAAAAATTCATTGCATTTTGGTTATATTAAATATGTATCATATACAGTTGTATTATGGTTATATAATTCAAAAACTATCAGTAGATGGATGGAAAAGAGTTTTTCCCAATAAGATTGTATATTAAATTATATGGTCATATAAGAAACAATGAGTTTTTTTAAAATATGATCATCAATTAATTATACCATAAATTTGTATGATGTTTAAAAAATAAATTCATCTCTAAATTATTGTAATCCATTTCATGCGGGATATGAATATCGTAGAAAATGTGAAAATTGTGGGGTATATAAAACAATATTATCAAATAATGTCATTTTAATTGTTAATAGAAATTTCTAAGGAATACAATAATTATAAGACAATAATGATATAGGGAAACAACTAATCCAGTTACATGGAATACAGATACATGAATTTACAATAAGAAACTACATCAGCTAGTATATTATCATCATTGTAATAGAAATTATAATGATTATCATATATATTAATATAATCCATGAAAAATCTATTTGGTATTACTGAAAGATAAAATAAATTCATTTGGTCTATAGAGAATTAGTCATTGTATATTTATTTTTAGGTTCGTTAATTTTTTTGTGGCATCATGGTTGTACATAATGGGAAACTACGTAATGTTATCTCTTTTTATATTGGGACCAAAATAGCCCAATAATGATATTGATGCAAAACTGTAAAAAATGGTCATTTAACTAAAAAGATGTTGGATACATGAGTTACATATAAGGATGCCAATAAATGTTTTGTATTAATATTGTAATCAATTTATTACATTAGAATGAATGAATTTCATCATTATTAAAAAATTTCAGGCTATAAAATTAACTGGACATTGGGGAGTCCCATTTCGCAATATTTCATACAGTATGTTAGGATGAAATAATGTGTAAAGGCTATCTTTTTAGGACAATATATATTTTCAAAAAATACATAAATAAAAATCAATTGTGAGCTAATTTTATGGAAATAAATAACATGTCACAACACAAAATCCATCAAAGTGTGATCATCTATTTGATATGTTAAAACATATTGAAAATATTTTCGATACACCTTATTCCTAAAACCATACAATATAAAGTTGTAAGAAGATATAAATTTTCATTCATTCATCTTTAATTTTTTTTATCAAATAGAAATTCATCTTGATGTGATGCATGTGAAAAATTGAAGTGATAATGTTATTGAATGATTTATAAATGTACCAAAAAATAATATAACATTAAGGATTAGATGGACCTTATTAACAGGAAGATTAAGGATTTATTTGAATTGGTGATGTGTAATATATGAGCTTTTCATTCCCAAGAAACCTAAACTATATCTAGAAATGAAAATAAGATAATATTCAACATCATTTATAGTGTAAATGTTTAAGAGTTGTATTCTTCAAATTAAATACTATCATTCCAAAAAGTAATCTGAAAATACAGGGACTAAAGTGACATAAAATCAATTATTTGTAAAATAATTTGATGCATGTTTCTTTATATTTCATTCTATATAGTAAATAATGGTATACACTTGCTATATTTTTATTTTATTCATGTCAATATATAGAAAATTTATATACCCGATTAGTTTTCCAAACATGAATAAGGATATTGTTATCAAATTTTGTGATTTTTAGATTTTTTCCCACAATAATTAATTGATATAATATTCAACCATAATGTTCATATTACAAGAGATATTAAACTATGTGGAACTATCAAATATAGATGCATGTAATAAAATTAATCGTATATAAGATTTTTGTATAGTTAGATCAAGAATCAATACACGTAAGGCAGTTATATTGGAGAGTGATATATTGTCGAAGATATTGTTTAATTATGTAATGATTACCCATTATATGATGACAAAACTTTTCTCCAAATAACTTATCAAAACCAAATTCTAATGGGTGTTCGGTTTTCAATAAATATGTTATCAAAATTACCATAATAGATTGGGAGAATTATCAAATTTACATTTTATATAATGTTATAAAGGGTTCTATATATGATTAATCCTAGATAGCAATTCATCAAATTTTGAATGCAACATGTATTGATTGATGTAAAATAAATAACAATAACTACTAGTTTATAGTTTGGTTTCGATATATTATCTATAAAATTTTTTCTATAAAATAGAAATCAATTGATGACAAACCCCGATGGTGTGTCTGGTCAAAAATTGTAAATTATTTTTATTTTAAATGTATTTTAATTAAAATTTACACTTGTTTTGGAAATTAATAATATGAAATATGTATGGTATAAAATAGTCGTGTTATGATTGTGGAAGAATAGATGCTCATTTTTAGTTCAACATTATGAAATCCAATGTATATAAATATGAAATATTTAAGCCTCAACCAATAGATAAAAAAGTTGTATTATTAAATATTTATTTTTCATTTTCCACATTATTTTGTGGTTAAAAATATATTTGTTGTAAAATTACATGAATTGAAAATTTTATATGGTCAATTTTATTGTATGTAGTTATAAGGAATAGTTGTTCAAAATGAAATCCCATGAGTTGAATTTATTTTATATCCTAGATACATCAATCATGAATTTGTGTTTTATTTTTTTGGTGGATAAAAAATAGTGTGGTGTCATTTGAAAATTCAATAGAGGACATTCCTTTTATTAGGGTACCATAATCATTTCATGGATTTTTTTGAGGTGTAAATTTTTAATATATGTGGGGATTATAAGTAATATATTTTGATTCCTGGTATAGTAGCCAAATTCCATTACCCATTTCTAAAAAAATAAATTTTAGTGAATAGGATAACTTTTTAATATACTATGATTTTCGTCATAATATTAGGTGTTTTCTACTACAACTATTTAATATTAATTAAATATTAAATCACTAATTTCAATAATGAATTCCTTACTAAACTATGTTACCAATATTGAGTAATAACATAACATCAATGAGAATAGTAAAAATGTATAAGCATGCTAAAACATAAAGATGTGGAAAAAATGAAGTGAGGCATAGAGTCACAATGTTATGTAAATTTATCAAGGAATAAATATAATTTATAATATTTTTTGTTGTATTGAATCAACTTTACCATCCATTTGTACTGAAAAATTCAATCATAGTTATATAAATTGGTTTTACTAACCAAATGTGTCGGGATATTCTCATATATACGTGGCATAATACCATGAATGCATTGATCCATTTCATAAAATAACCAACTACAGACAACTGAGCCTGAGGTTAACTATGTTTCACACCATATTCCATTGTACAAGAGTATAGGGGCTAATGATAGGTTCCATGTAGGCATATCAATCACATGGGATTCCATATCCCAATGTACCAAGATATTGGCACATATATAATTTCTCACATAAAAAAAATAATTGAATGATATATTAGACACCAATTTGAATGCATAAAATCTAACAAAAATATGATTCTAAAAAATTTATTAAAAACGATCCAAAAAACCCCACAAAAAATGTGAAATTCAATAGCCTACTATAATAGAAGGGACTAATGTCAAATAAAACCCCTAGAACCAACCATATTCTATCATTTTCAAATATTTTAAACCTACTAATTGTCATCCTAAGACTTCTTCCTGTACTGTTTTTTTCTACAAAATTAAAAAATTTGTTGTAAGATCCCCTGAAGGGGTTAATATATACAAACCTGGTAGAACACGTTGAATTATTTAAACATAATGCATAAATATAATAGTTAACTCATCATCATGAATATATTTCAATATCAATATGATATATAAAAATATTAATAACTATAAACCTGGTATATGGAAGATAGATTTTATTTCTCAATTTGTGATCACAACAAAACAATCATCGTAGGATTCCACATGGCGATTTAATGTAATTATCATATAGGGAACACACACCATTGATCCCAAAAACATTGATGGTGCTCATTTTACAGCCCATTCTCATTGGGGCTCTCCATGAGGAACTATTTATGGAACTCAAAATATTTGTATACACTAATAGGGGATCACACCTAGGTCCAAATGGGTATAACTAACACTATAGAGAATAATAGTCAAAATTTTGGATTAAATTCTGAAAAATATTGCTCACTTGATTTCCTATCCTAAATATGAATAATGAAAATGAAATAGTATCACAATTTTTGTAACAGATAAAGATTCCTAAAACTCATTAATACTGATCCAACAGAGGTTGTCATATACTATATCATGACTCCTCACAAAATATCATAGTGATGGATGAATGGAATTCACCCTATAGATACTTGTGTGCAAAATAATTATTGAGGGAATAAACATACACTGGAAAAGTACAAGGTGTATACTATAAGCCCCTGGCATGTCCTGTTATGTCTGATCCTTCCTCTCTCCAATCCCATGTTCATCAGTCTATAATCATGTAATATGGTTGTATCCATGTAAAATAGAAATGTCCATTTATGTGGTTGTATATTAGTACTTGGTTATTCTTTATTACTCTAGTACTTCCTGTTTACTATGGGCTTTCCATTATTCATAATGATTCCCATTCCCATGTATACATATAGTATACACAGATCTTACAGAACTGGGATACAATTCATGTTGTATGTGCTCACATAGTGTGTGATATTATATTCTTCATGTAAATTATATGGTCAATGAAAATTGTAATACATAGATCCCATTACCCAATGTACACAATTCATATGTCTTGATATTCAAAAACCAATTAGCCTATACAAGGATCCACTCACTATTCCACCTCCTTTGTTCTATCCATGAATCCTAAACCTATAAAAAGTGATTTGATAGATCTATGATCATTGATTGAAGACATATTCCATCGCAAAATATTTTCCTGAATCATCATTGTAAAACCACATAATTTTACATTTGTATCCCATAAAACAACAATATCCAATAATATTTCAAATCAGACATCATCATCACACCCCGCAAATATGATATCAATCTCAAAAATGAATACATGGAAATGATCTATTATTAAAAATGTTTACTTCACATCAATCGTTTACCATGTATTTTTCAAACCACCAGACAAGGTAAAAAATTATGGTGAACACTTGATGAATAAGGGGAAATCAAAAATATGTTAAATAATCATGTCCAATTATTTAAATTGGCTATATCCTTTGATGATTCATTTAACAAATGGAAATAAATTGTGATCAATAAACTATATTTTTATTTATATAAAGAAATAAACTGTATATCAACATTCAAACGGAAAATAGTTTTTTTATGTTAAATCATTCATGTTCGTCATTAATGGAATGATATATAGTATAAAAAATATAAAATAAAATTTCCCACACCGATTTATGAATGTTGACTAAAAAATAATTGTTCTATGTCACAATAATTTTTTAGATTCTAAAAATAATCTATATATATTTTTTGTATTCAACTCATGACCACTCATCTTCCACACACTTGATGCACACATAAATTATTTCACACCTAGGGTAAAAATTTCACTCTAAAATTTAATTGTGGTCTCATATTTTCCATGTAATATAATCTATTTTTAGTGACTAGAAAATTACATTGGAATGAGGTCATGTAGTTTAGTGGGTAGACGATACCAAAATTATGGATTCTTCGTTATATTTCTATTAATTGAAACACTATATGGTTTTATAGAAGGGTGTTAATCTCCATAAGGTGACCGAAGTTTTGTAAGAATATCAAGAACATCAATCATTGGATACATAATTATGTTACACCCATCATTAGGCACACAGTTGGAGAATAGTTATTGATAAATGTTTTTCCAAACAGTATGGATCAATAGTTCATGTTCACATTTAGTTTCAACCATGATGTGTTATCATTTATGTATGTGTTTTTGTATATAGGGGTAGAGGGATTGAAATGGTTGGAACACATTTTTTCTATAGATTTATTAAAATCATGATTTGTGGAATGTCCTTGAGATAACATCTAAACACATTTGTCAAATAGTTTTATAGAACGTGTGGCCAAACCATGTAGCCCAATAATGGGGATCAAATGCCCAATTTTCAACTCTTTCTCATTAACCATTCATCAAGATTATTTTACCTTCATTTTTATGAATATACCCTCATTGGAGAACCCCCTTCAATATCAAGTATGCCTTGAGTTTACCCCCAAGTTTCCTTGAATTCAAGTGTCATTAGTCATGTAGGATTCTTATTTTTTAGTCTCTAATTTATATCACCCCTTGTAACACTTTCTCATTTCACATGGAATGTTATTTCAATGAAATATCATATAAAATATTTTTAAGGATTCTCTCTTATTTCTTATTTAATTTATATTTACCTCAAAGAACAGGTCCATCATCAATGATCGGACATCTAAATGTATAAATTTAGTGGTGAATATATTTCTATTAATGTGTTAATGTGTTAATGTAATAGATAATAAATAATATATAGTGGGGTGGTGTGGGTGTGAACATTTTTATATTATATTTTAATTTTTACTAGATTATTTTTATGGGATGTATTATCACAACCACCTCCCCACAAAGTGTACCCCTCCTGGTCCGGTAATCTGAGAAGGGAGATAGTAACCCCTTAGTCCCGCCTTCAGTAGGCCCCGAGATGGTGACTAGAACAGAGGGTATAGTAAATACGAAAATGGGAGGAATTACCCTCTAAGAGAATGCATGCGAAAGAGAGAGATAAGATAGACACCAACCAACTCCAACTCCGAACAGAAATATAAAATAAAACCCAAGTGCACAAATGTAATTTCATGAAAATATACTACAACTGAAGGGGAAAAACTGCAAGTACCGAAAAGAATATAAAAAACAATAGCATCCACAATCCTGAACATCTCCAGCAACCCCAAGCTAGTAGATACCATCTTGATCTCCAAAATCCACTAATTGACCTAAAAACAATTTATATATACTTAGGTTGAGTATAAAAGTATACACTGTAGGATCCTCCCCAAAGCCTCTGGTGCAAAAGTAACGGAAGCATGCTAAAGCACAATAAACAACAAGTGAAACTAACTCGTCCCCTAAACAGGTATACTAAGTTCCCAACCTCACTATGGATACTCTCACCATGTAACGTATACAAGAGTATATAATAAAATAAATAATATCAAGGGTACCCTGCTACTAAATTCCCAATGGATTGCCGCTTTCCCCCAACATCACACGACCTAAGCATCTCTCTCAATATAGGGTTTCTCGTAGACTCCTATGTGAATCCCCACAATATGCACCTCAGGCAAAAAAAAACAACCACCTCTTCGGAAGAAAGTAACTAGGTAGTTTCCAGGAGCCATTACAGCTCACATAATGTGTATCATATGTTGGTTATTATAAATAAAGCCATTACATCCCATACACCAAGTAAGGATCCTCAAGCCATCACAACCTATCTATATTAGACATATAGTAGTCCATATGAAACTATATATAGATTAAATGTGTGTGAATAAAAACAAGCCATTAGATCCCTCTACACACATATAAGGGGAAACCTAACCACTGTGACTACCAGCACAAGTATCTACCTAGAGAAGAAAGTGGGGCCAAAGGGGGTAGAAAGCCTTCCATCCTCCCACTAGAATGTTGGGGAAAAACCCCACCCAGGGCTCATAATCCCCAGGGTGTTAGTTTCCCTTATTTACAAGGTGGAGTAGCATATAGAAACAAAAAAAGTACAGAATATATTATATCTCCCAACCACACAATTAGTATAACCTAGTCTTAGACTCAACTACAGCTAACATCTCTCAATCTCCGGGCTTCCACTTCTATGATTAGGTATCCTATAATCACACAATAATTTAAAGGGATTTATTATATTACTTCATTCTATTTTTATCAGTTACAATTTACAATAATTAATTATTTAAACAGTAATTATCCATTTACAATTCCACATTAATCTTCATTAGCATCACACCCAAAGTCAAATGTCCCATTAAAAATACAACCTCATCATTATGTTCTGGCAACTCCAACCCCAAGGGTTATCATCATTTATTCAATTATTCATTAATGGATTACTTTCCCATATTCCCAGGCATTCTAGAAAAACATTATATGCTACTAAACACAAGGGGATTAACACGATGAGTAGATATTCTCTCTGTCGAGTCTTTTCCGCCAATATCAAGAGAAAGACACATCCTCCCTTGAGAATCTTAACAATGAAATCACATGGCATACCCCACACAACATTCCTCTTTCAGATGAAGGGTAAGAAAGACCAGCTTCCTTGAGAATTGGGTAAAAGTATAGAAGATAATCAACAAATAAGAATCAGCAAGCATCCAACAATCACATCCATCCAATTTCATCATTCCCAGTGTCCTCCCCGACACGCACATGCACAAACCGATGCATCTAGCCACTCTAAGAATCATCTGATATCACAACCAAAGGTCACCATGCCTCCAGATTCCACAACAGCCATCCATGATCACATCACAACACAAGCAGCAGGAAAACAAACATCTTAAAAATTGGGCTCCTCTCCCTTTAACAGTGAAGAGGGAAACTCAGGACCCTTCACGGAATTATCAATCAATTGATTCTTCAATCCATCTTGAAATAGCTGATTTATTAATCGTAGGTTCTAAATTTAGAAATCATAGTCAGTAACCAATCAAAAATAATAGAACATTCTTACTACTCGAATTTGATTAACATCAAATTACAATAAATAGAACTAGACTCATTTACTTGCCTTATTATCTAAATCCAATCCATTATCAGTTAATTCCAGCTTTATGTTCTTTACCAATTTCTATCCTGAATGAAATGCTAAGCACAACAAACATTGAAATAAGACTATCTACAAAAACAAGAGGCAATAACATAGGACCTATAGAAATTTGTTTATCCAGTTGAAATATTTATATGGTAAATTCCACTGTGATCCAGTTGGATAAATCATTCCTACAATACAGTTTCACATAATATAAGAGAGAAGCAATGAATTCCTTCCCTCAAACAGTTCTTGGCGTTCTTTATAACACAACGGTTCACAATCGCCTCCTCTCGTGACAACAACATCCACTCGAGGATACCACGATATGACCTCACCAATCGAAATCAATGAAAACTCAATTAGAATCACGGAGATCACAATCTATAATATGGAAAGGAGAAAAAGGATAAGATGAACCCCAATAGAAAAAAATTAAAACTTACCTTATATTGAAGATTAATCGATACATCTTGGTTTCATCAAAATAGAGCGGAACCAATCTGAGGAGGAAAGTTTTATTGTGCAACTCCTATGATAAGGAATTGGATGTTCGAGCATCTCTCCCCCAAAAACTAGGAGAAAGAATTTGGGAGGATGATATCACATCCCATTAGAAGATTTAATGGAATGATTGTTTAGATATTCTTAATTTACCATTAATAGTGGATCACATTAAACCATGCAGATTAACCATGTATAAACATCCCAAGCCATAAGGATAATTAATATATGATTTATTTACTCTGAATATGCCTTAGAGTCCTTATAATGAGTCCTTAGATGCATTTTACGTCAAAGGAATTGTTAACGGGGAGAAACTGTTGGAAGCTAGAAACAACATTTCTAAACCTCACTGTTTTGGAAACACTGTTCATGAACCTCACCATTGGAACCTCAGCATTGGAACCTCACAATTTTGGAAAAAAAATTCATAATCCTCACCATTGGAACCTCACCGTTCTGGAAACACTGTTCACGAACCTCACCATTCAGGAAACACTATTCATAAACCTCACCGTTGGAACCTCACCGTTCTCGAAACAATGTTCATGAACCCTACTAGTGGAACCTTGCCATTGGAACCTCACCGTTCTAGAAACACTTTTCATGAACCTCACCGTTAGAACCTCACCATTCTAGAAACACTTTTCAACTAATGTTATCATTGCAATGTTCACAATGGTAAACTATTGGAACTATTCATAGTAGGTCACCATTGCACTGTTTAAAATGGTCTACCCTTGGAACTGTTCACCTAAGGATACTATTGCACTGTTCACAGAAGGTTAATGTTGACACTGTTCCCCTAAGGTTACCGTTGCACTGTTTTTAATGGTCTACCATTGGAAATGTTCATAGAAAGTCACTGTTGCATTGTTCACAATGGTCTACCTTTTTAACTATTCACCTATGGTTACCGATGCATTGTTCACAACTGTCTACCATTGGAACTGTTCACCGAAATAGAAATTTGTAAAATTGTTAGGGATAAGTCACCTTGACCTCCCGGATCACCTCAAAGACAATATTTTCCCAATGGAATGGACCCGAGATGTTCGGTCCACTGCATCAGATACCTCTCAAAACATTATCGTCCTCAAGAATTCAAAAGCCACATAAAGGGAAATCAAAACATGGTTTGAACAACCACCCATCGAGATACCTCTCAAAATATAGAAAGATACAAGAAGTAATAAAACAAAACCATATTATAAACATGGAATGTCTATCCAAAAAGGGGACATCGTTACATGAAAGGAGTTAAACATCAAACAACTCTGGGTACTGAGCATGTATTTGTGACACACGTTCCTAGGTGCTCTCCTCAATGCCACTCGGTCGCCACAAGACACAAACCAAGGGAATAGAACTCCCATGCAACACCTTCTCCAGGCAGTCTTGGATCTCCAAAGGTCTCTCCTCAAAGGTCGCATCAACATCAACATAGACCTCTCCCAAATCGATGTTGTGAGTGTCATTATGAAGAAAATGACAGAGCTGTGGTACATGGAAAGCATCATTTATCTGACTCAGCTTCTAGGTAAGTGCTACTTGATACGCCACAACTCAAACACGAGCTAACACCTTGAAAGGCCCAACAAATCATGGCGAAACCTTACTCTCATGTCCAAACCTTCACTGTCTACGAAGGGGAGTCACCTTTAGAAACATGTGATCCTCAACATTAAACGCAAAGGGTCTCCTTATTTGATGAGCATATCGTTTCTAATGATCTTGTGCAGTCTTCATCCTCTAACGAATCACCTGTACCATATCTGTTGTATTATTAAATAGATCCGGTCTGAGAAATGATGACTCTCTAACCCCAGTCCAGCACAACAGAGAATAGATAGGTTAGCCATACAAGGATTAAAATGGTTCCATATCGATGGTGGAGTGAAAACTGTTATTCTATATGAACTCCACCATGGGAATGTGCCTCATCCATGAACATCCAAAAACCAAGACACAAGAGCACAACATGTCTTCAAGAGTCTGGATGGTTCGCTTTGTCTGACCCAATGTATGTTGATGAAAATATATGATAAGGCATAGCTAAGAACCAAAAGCATGTTGGAGACCTCTCCACTCCAATGATGTAAAACAATGATATTGATCAGAAATGATTGTCCTTGGGACTCCATGATGTCTCACCACCTCCTCCAAATACAGCCTCGACAAAACTTCCACTGAGAACGACTACTTGATTGCCATAAAGTGGGATAATTTTGTTAAGTGATCCACTACCTCCCAAATAGCATCAGGTCCTCCTGGAGGATGAGGTAAACTAGAAAAAAATTCCAATTATATTTTCTCCCACATCCACTCGGGAACCTCTAATGGCAGGAGAAGACCATTTGGAATGTGGTGTTCAGCCTTCACATTCTGGCAGATCAAACATCGAGACTCAAAATCCACAACAGCACGCTTCAGCCCTGGCCCCCAAAACAGGCTCCTCAAGGCTCAGTAAATCGTTGTCATGCTAGGATTCACCGCTAAATTCAAACTATGAAAATCTTTGAGAACCATCTCACTTATCATCAAATGAACAAAAATCCTTACGTGATACAACACTCGTTGTTGTTCATCCTCTGACCAACCATCTTAGCCTCGCCACAAAAAACTCGGTCACTCCATACCTCCACCTCTAGATCCCCCAACTAGGACCCCTCAAACTTCTTCATTAGCGATGAATGTACGACCATATGAAAAGGACAACCTCTACCCATATCTTCTCCCATATCAAGATGTAATGTTGACTTCACTACCATTACTCTTCAGGAATAACCAGATTCATGTACAACATCACTACGTGACTTTCGACTCAGCGCATTAGCTACAACATTCCCCTATCCAGGTGTATACAATATTTCGATGCCATATTCCAATAATAACTCCATCCAGCAACATTGTCATAAGTTCATGTCACACTGGGAGATAACATACCTCAAACTCTTATGATTGGTGAAAAAAAAAGTGCTTTCTATTGAGGTAGTGTCTCCACTAATTCATAGAAAACACCACAGATGCCAACTAGATGACATGGGTGTCATAGTTACTTTCATGGGGACGCAACTGTAGAGACCCGTAAGAAACAACTTAACTCTACTGCATGAGAACACATCCAAACCCCAGATGTGAAACGTCACATAAAACATCAAACTGAACTCTCTCACCAAGTAGACAATGAACTAGAGCACTTACTAACATCTCTTTTCGATACTCGAAATCTACATGATACTGATAAATCCATTTGAATGTATGATCCTTCCTAGTCGATGCTATTAGAGGAGTCACAACTCATGATAAATTAGCTACGAACGTCCTGTAGTAGCCTGCGAGATCGAGGAAACTTCATACCACATACACTGTATTGGGGGATTACCAAGACCTAGCTGATTCAATCTTCAATGGATCTAAAAATACTCACTATTGGGACACAACAATCCCCATGAAACATACTTCTCGAGCCTAGAACTCGCTCTTCGATAACTTCCCAAATAGCTGATGTTGTCGAAGAACTCCCAAAATAGTGTGTAGATGCTCAGCATGCTCCTCATAAGATGTGGATTACACAAGGATGTATTCATTGAAAACCACCACAAACCAGTACAAGAACTCACAGAACACAGCGTTCATCAATCCCATGAATATAGATAGATCATTCATCAATCTGAATGACATTACATCAAACTCATAATGCCCATGATGACAACAGAAAGCAGTATTCAGGATATCCTCATCCTTCACACGCATCTGTTGATATGCTGACCGAATGTCGATCATTGATAATAGACTTGCACCTTTAAGTTGATCGAATAAATCATCAGTACATTAAAGAGGATAGTGATTCATTATTGTACCTTTTTTTAAGTGACGATAATCGACACACAACCGCAAACTGCTGTTATCCTTATTCAAGAACAAAACTATTGAACCCCACAGTGACACACTTGGCCGAAAAAAAACCACACTATAACATAACATCAAGCTGTATATGTAGCTCTCGTAACTCTGAAGGGGCCATCCTATATGGAGAAATAGAGATAATAGACACTCTTGGTTGTTGTTCGATCCCAAACTTGATCTACCGTTGAGGGGGGAAATGCTACAACCTCTTCTCAAATGACATCTGGGTACTCTTCTACAACCCTAGGAAATGCCAACAGATGAATCTCTGATGAACTCAACACCATATCATCCATCATTAATGAGAAGGATGGAACACACCTATGAACCATATGAGGGTCTTTCTCACCAATGAACACCATCGTCTCTTCATCTGCATAAAAAACACAACCTGTATCCGAAAGTAATTTATAATAGCATGCATAGAATACAACCAATCCATGCAATGGATTTCATCATATAGTTGTATCCGTAAACATAGGAAATCCAACCAATAGTGGTGTTTCCCCAACACGAGCTCATAGTTTTTACATACATCAAACAAGTCAGCTTGACCTCTAACTAGTGTTGTCAACAACAAGGGCACGGGATGCCTCAGTACCTCAAGTCCCAAATCTTGGACAAATGTAGGTTATATGAAGAAGTGTGTCGCTCCTGAATCAAACAAGGCATAAAACAAGGTAGAAAACTAGAAAAGGGTAACTCGGATGATGTCTGGCTCCCCTGGAGCTGGAAATGATAGAGCATAAAGCTGACCACGACCTACTCCATTACCTCTCTGACCTTGATGAAAACCACCACCATATTCATGCTCTACTCTTTGAGGATGGGGAGATTAATGGGGTAGTACTCTGACTGCACCATCTACCCACTGCTGATATAAGGTTGGTGAAACCTTCTACTACTGCCTTGGCTGGAAATGCCTCAATGGAGGAACCTATAGCTTAGCACCTGGTGAACGATGACATCTCTGATAGGTCAGAAAGTCCCGTTGACGATGACCACGACCACCACAAGAAAACAAGTGCATGATCCCTTGGCTTAGGATTGAGAGTTTCTACCTCTAGAGAAATGAGATATGAAGGGATGGGACCTACCCCAGGATGAGCATAAACTCTTCTGCCCTGATAAGTAGGATCCTTAGAAAACAGCTCTACTTTATTAGAAATCATGACTATTCCCCTATCCTGATGATCATGCCTTGGGAAATTTCCTCTCGACAAACTCGTCCCTAGCCATCACATAAAGATTTGTTTTCAACCTAAATAGGGTGATATGGCACAATATCTATAGATGAAAAGCATTCTCAAAATGCATCGCTCTGGCCTCCTCAACTGGTATCAGGTCCGAAACATATCATAAAAAGTTCCTGAAACAAATTCCAAACTCTCGAACACTGGACCTCCATTTTAGAAGGGTAAGAATCTCTAGGAGACAGGATGCCTTCACAGACAAATAATTAAACTCAAATGTAAACATTTCTTGGAACTCCTCCCACGTTATCACTGAATCCTCATGATCCCCAAGGAACAAGAACCACCACTGCCTCATTGTTCCCAGCAGCATCGTCACAACCAAGAACACCCAGTGATCCTTCCGAGCATGAATCGAACTGAAGCCTATGTCGACCTCCTCCAACCCGTCTTCTATGACTGCATCTGAAATGGATCCCTCATATGTATATAGACTCTGGTGCTAAAACTCTTATAATGTCTTCCTCCACGTGTCGTCGTTGTCACCCTCTACCCTACGACGATTTGCTGGAATAACCTACTGGACATCTTCTGCACAAACCTGACGAAGACATCGACCTAGATCCATACCTGTAAAATTAAAAAACATTAGAGCTAATAAACCTGGATTATGGAAGACTCAACATTAATTAATAAATTGTTTTCATTCAATTCATTTTTTATTAATGTATCACATGATTTACCCATTCAAACATAGGCACAATGAATAATGTTTCATGATAATTTCCTAGATCTCTACCCTACAACTTGTATCACCTCATTCAGTAGTCATTTTAAATGTAAGGGTTGATACATCAGTTCATAGGGGGACCTAATCACTTATGTCTCAGCCGGTCTCTAATGTTTACATCATGTGCTGAACAAGAATTACATTATTTCCCTTCCAACCAATCCAACATCACCTCTTCCAAACTACAAACTCTATCCTATCCCTCATAGATAACACATGCGAAAGTGAGAGAGAAGATATAAACCAACCAAATCCAACTCTGAACTGAAATATAAAATACATCCCAAGTGCACATATTTAATGTAATGCAAAATTACTAAAAATGGAAGGGAAAAATAGCAAGTACCCAAAGGAAAGTAAAAACAGAAGCAACCAGAATCTCGAAAAACTCCTGTAACCCCAAGATATTAAAAACCATCATGATCTCCAAACTGTTCCAAGTGACCAAAAAAAAAGTTTACATATACATAGGATGAATATTACAGTTTACTCAGTAGGATCCTCACTAAACCCTCTCGTGGAAAAGTAAAGGAAGCATGATAAAGCACAACAAACAACAATTGAAACTAACTCGCCACCTAAATAGGTATACTATGTTCCTAGCCTCGCCCTGGTTACTCTCACCAAGTGACGCATACAAGAGTATATAATATAATAAATATTTTCATGGGAACATGGCTACTACTTCCCCACTGGTTTTCCATTTTCCCTAACATCGCACGTCCAATGCATCACTCTCCAAAAAGGCTTGCACGCAGACACCTGGATGAAGCACTATAATATACACATCATGTAAAAAACAACCACGACTACATTTGAATGTGACCAGGTAGTTTCGTTGAGCCACCACACAATGAAAAACATGTATCATATGTCGTGTAATATACCTTAATCCATTACAGCTCATTCACCGTGTAAGGATCCTCAACCCATCGCAGCCTATATACGTTACACCTATAGTAGTCCATAGGATACTATATCCAGAATATATGTGTGTGAATAACCACAAGCCATTAAAAACCTCTACACACATATATGGGTAAAACTAACCACTATGCCTACCACCACAAGTATCTACCCAGAGAATAGATCAGGGCCAAAGGGGGTAGTCAACCATCCATCCTCCCACTAGAATGTTAGGGAAAACACCCCTCCTAGTGCTCAGAATCCCTGGGGTGTCAGTTTCCCTTACTGACAGGGTAGAGTAGCATATAGAAGCACAAAAAGTACAGAAAACAAAATATCTCATAACCACACTTCGGGAATAACCTAGTCTTAGACCCAACTGTAGATAACGTCTCTCAGACTCAATGCTTCCACATCTAAGACATGGTATCCTATAGGAACACAACCATTTAAAGAGAATTATTAGATTACTTCATTCCATTTTTATTAGTTCCACATTATGTTATTTAATTATTTAAACATTAATTAACAATATACAATTGAACAATAATCTTCTTTAGCATCACACCCAATGTCACCTGTCCCATTAGAATTACTACCTCATCATTATCTTCCAGCAACTCCAAACCAAAGGGTTAACATAATTAATTCAATTATTCATTATAGAATTACATTCCCAAATTTCTAAGCATTCACTAAAAAAATTTCTATGCTACTAACCACAAGGGGTTCAACACAGTGAGTATATATACTACTCGTTGAGTCTTTTCTGCTTATAGGAAGAGCGTAGACCCATCCTCCCTTGAGAGGCTTAACACAGAAAACATGTGGCATACCCCGTGCGTCATCACCTCTTTCGGAAGAAGGGTAAGCAAGACCAGCTGCCTTGAGAATTGGGGAAAGGTAATGCAGATAATCAACCAATAAGAATCACCAAGCATCCAACAATCAAATACATCCCATTCTATTATCCATGGTGTCCGCCCTGACACCCACAGGCATAAACTGATGCATCTCACCACTCTAGATATCATCTGATGCCATAACCAAAGGCCCATGTGCCCCCACATACCACAACAGCCATCTAGGCTCACATCACAACATAAGAAGTAAGAAAACAGACATATTAAAAATTGGTCTCTTGGTCCTTTAACAATCAAGAGGGTTACTCATAACCCTTAATGGAATTATCAAATAATCAATTCATTAATCCATCTTGAATTAACCAATTTATTATTCATAGTTTCCAAATTAGAGAAACCTAATCAGTAAGTTATCAAAAATAATTGAACATGATTACTCTCCCAATTTTATTAACATCAAATTACAATAAGGAAAACTAGATTCAAGTACATTCCTCTTTATCTTTATAAAAACCACTATCATTTTATTCCGGCTTTATTTTCCTTACCAATTTCTTCAATAATAAAATGGTAAGAACAAAAAGCATTGATATCATACTATCTAGAAAAAAATGAGGCAATAACATACGACATATATAAATTTGTTTATACGGTTAAAATATTTATTAGGTTAATTACATTGTGATTAAATGGGATAAATCATGCCAACAATACAGTTGCTTGTAAAATAATAGTGAAGCACTGGATCCCTTAACTTAATTGGTTCTAAATGTTTTTTATACCAAAATGGTACACGGTTGCCTCCACACGTGATAACTATATACACTCGTGGATTCCATGGTATGACCACACCAACAGAAATCCATGAAAAACCCATTATAATCATCGAGATAACATTCTATAATATGGAAAAGAGAAACATGAGAAGATGAACCCCAAAATAATAACGATAAAATATACCCTGTATCGATGATTGATCGATACATCTTGGTTGCATTAAAACAGAGCTGAACCAGTCCGAGGAGGAATGTTTGATTGTGAAACTCCTATGAGAAGGAATTGGATGTTCAATCGTCTCTCAACCAAGAACAAGGAGAAATAATTATGGAGGAATATATTCCATCCCTTTAGATGATTTAATAGAGCGACAGTTTAAGATACAATTAATTTCCCATTAAAAGAGGATCACATTAAACCACATGGTTTCAACATGTAAAAACATACCGAGCCTTAGGGATAATTAATATAAGAGTTATGTCATTTTAATCGGCCTTAGAGTCTTTAAAATGAGGCTTTAAATGCATTTTACATCAATGGAAATGTTAAAGGGGAGAAACTATTAGAAGTTGGAAACACCATTTATGAACATCAACATTCTAGAAACACTATTCTTGAACCTCACCGTTGGAACCTCAGCATTCGAGAAACATTGTTCATAAACCTCACCACTAGAAACTCTCCATTCTTGAAACATTGTTCATGAACCTTACCAATATGAAAGCATTGTTCATTAACCTCACCATTGGATCCTCACCATTCTGGAAACACAGTTCATGAACCTCACTGTTTGAACATCACCGTTCTGGAAACATTGTTCATGAACCTCATTGTTGGAACCTTACCATTGTAACCTCAGCGTTATGGAAACATTATTCACTTATGGTTACCATTTCAATGTTCACAAAAGTCTAGCATTGGAACTGTTCACAGAAGGTCACCGTTGGGCTGTTCACAACGGTCTACCATTGGAACTATTCACCTAAGTTTATCGGTGCATTGTTCACAGCAGATTAATATTGGCACTATTCATCTAAGGTTTCCATTTCACTATTCACAATAGTCAACCATTTGAACTATTCACAGAAGGTCACCGTTGCACTGTTCACAATGGTCTACCATTAGAACTATTCAACTGTGGTTACCAATGCACTATTCACAAATGTCTACCATTGGAATTGTTCAACGAAAAGAAAATTTGGAAAACTGTAGGGGATAAGTCACCATGACCTCCCGGAACACCTCATACAATATATTTTCAGAATGGAATGGACCAGAGAGTTTAGGTCATTATAAGTATTGTTTCTATTTATTATTTTGGATTCAGGTATAGCATCAATGTGGGGAAAACAAGTTATTTATTGGATATTAATATTATTTAAAATTATATAATTTATTTAAACTGAGAAAATAAATTTTTGTGTTCAAGGGGAACATATTGTTAATGACCAATTAGACTTAAGTGATATTTATAATTAGAGATAATGTGACATGGTTCATCATCTTGAGGTAGTTTCTAATGTACAGTTCCGTATGTGAGAGACCTATCTTTTTTATGAGATTAGAGAAAAATTAGATTTTTATATTTTGATGCTATTGATTTACACTAAACATGGTAAGATTATTATTCAATTTGTTTGATTTTTATATATGATAAGGGACCGATGTGGTGGTTGTGACAACCTGTTTTGGGTGTAGTCCTTTTTTTTCTAAGAGACACGTGGAATTTTGATGACTATAGGAATATAATATGTTTCACAATATACTTACACATATGAAAGAGTTTTAGACCATCATATTGGGTATTATGCATACCATGATACAAGGGATGGTGGTCCATGACTATGAATGCATGGATATTAACATGCCCTGGGATGTTGAGATGATTTGCAGACAATGAATTAACAAATTAATGACAAATGGTTTTTTATATTATTATATTTAGTTTGAATAGATATCATATATAATCCCCATATTTTATACATGGATATTCATGTAATGTGAAATTTTGGGTATGGAAATTAATTGTATACTGGGGTTTTTTTGTATGACAGGTGAAAGTTTCATTATTGAATTCTAGAATTGGATGATGTATATAATTTCTCCCTTATGGATATTAGGATCATGTAAAGCTGGTTGTTTGATCAATGAGTAGTTTTTATTTATCTATATATGTTACACACATGTATATGTATGGATGTATAATAGGCACATGCTGATGGTGGATTAATGTGATCATAATCAAAACCGACAGAGGCCCCACGAGATTTGTGTTGTAATTATTGATTTGAGAATAATAATGTGATCACGTTCTTAGACTAGAAAATTGTGAGTTAGTATGTGGAAATGTGTAAATGATTGTCGGAATGGGTTTGGATGATATACCAAGTAATACCATTATCCCGAACTACAGCTTCATTTTTAAGATTTTCATAGATTCATATATGATCTAATATCTTGGGATCTTACATGTTTTTGAATGAATTAGATATACTGTATACATCATATGTTATGTATAAAATCATTCATTTGGGATTGTTATTAATTTTGAATTTTTTCTTATCATATATATGTATGATTAATTCTATAGGGAATATAATAATACCATTATTATTATTATTATCCTGGACGATATAGTATCCACTCCAATACTAAATATATCCTCACTTCTTGTCAATAGGCTTTTTTATGTCGGGATATGCACCTGAGTCCTCTTTTAATTCAGCAAGAGTTAACATATAGTGCCTCTTCATACAGTTCAAGACAATGTGGTTTCAGAACAAAAATTGATTCATGTGTTATCAAAGGTATGCACTGTCTCAAAATGGAATAATCATTTAGATGGATGTCAATATATATAAACATAAGTTCTTTGAAATGGTATGTTTCTTGGTATTAGGTATATTAGAGCCAATAAATATGTCCAAACATGTGATAGAGGTTATATTGTGTGTCTAGCTAACACATCTATAAAGTGTAGTACATGATGAATACATAAAGGGAAAATTATTCTTATATATTATGGTTATAGTTTAAGTATTTAGTTTTGATGAATTTTTATTATATATTTCGTTGTTTTTAATCATGACCAAATAGGAATATTGACAGAATTCATTCATCACGATGGGCAATTAAGATCACAAAACATATTTTCTTTATTTTAGTTATTTCAAAGATATTTTATGAATGGTTTTTTTGAGTATTTTAAATTTTCAAAATTATGATAAACAATGTTTTTCTATGTAGTCTATCAGTATCATATTTCATAGCAATCAATGGTATTTGGTTCATTTGGTGATTTGTATGTCATCCTATGTATGTATAGATTATGTAAAACTTGAATATGATATGAGTGTGAGAAATTGATGAATAATGTGGTGAAATGTTTAATGTTTGAAAAAATATTTAAATATAATTGTCCAATAGAGCCCCATGGTGGAATTCCACTCCTCAATCCCAAGAATATGATTACATGTGTGTATTTTTTTTAATTATACATATACTTGTTATATGTGATACATGAATTTGATATTATTAGGTTGGGGGCCATTATCCTAGATGATAAATATTATGGATGTGTTATAGACATGTAAGGGTGATTAAATGTGATAGATTTAATATATTTCCATATTTGTTATATATTAACAATTATCATTGTTATTGTACATGGATCTTGGTTATTAGTCTGATGAAATTTCAATGGGATCTAATGGATCATCTAGAGTGTAGTAGTGGGGCATCACTAATGATTTTACAAAATGGGCCTATGAGTTAGGTTGTGATAAAGAGACACATCTGGAGGATTCGATTCATGTAGGGGTATCCATGACTACTAGCTAGGTTTGGGCCATGGCTAGATGTGTAGCTTAGTGAGATCTTGGTATATATTGTTTAGAAATTTGACTATGTAGATCAGGGTCATAATTAATCCATGGATTAATATGTGATAGTGTATTATTCACATCACCTACTTTATTTTTGGGTGAGGGATGAATGTAGGATTTAAGGTGATGTATGTACTTCATTCTATCTATTATTATTATAAATGAGAAACCTCTAGTGTGGAGGATGAATATTTGGAAACTTATATAATATTGGTACTAGTGAAGTTATAATGAGACATATGTGTACATGGAAAAAATCGTGGGAGGATGTATTTGGAGGACTTCAAGACTAGGTTATTTGAAAGCTTTATCATACAGATGTTAGTGGTAGACTGGGATTGTCTTTGTATAAACATTATAAAGGGATCCATATCAGTCATGGAATCTGTTGGTAGGTTTATTATCTTATGAATTTTTTATATCGTAAATGGAATGACATGAAATAAATAGGGTAAGAAGGATAAATTATTGTTTTTGAGATTACATAATTTTATATGATAACATATTTATGTTGAAAATGTTTTGATAGTTTTTCAATAAGGTTCAAATTCATTGAAATAATACATTGGATATGATATTACAGATTTGGATAATGGTTTTCTGTGATCTTGGTAGTGTTTCTTTGGGTAGCTATAAGCGAGGGAGATTGGTGAATTATAAGGGTACTCAAGTCAGAGACTCAGAGAGGCTATAAATAGGTAGACCATTAATGGAATAAATACATTATGATCGGATAATTGACATTTTTATTAAGTAAAAGAGACAAACAATTGGGTGATGTACATGTCGGTCAATTATTCTTTTATACCAATTTTTCAAAAATTATTCTCAAACAACACATAATAAATGACCTTATAATATATAGGGATCTAAGGTATGATCTGAATCACAACATGGAGTGTTTAACTTTGACATGAATTCATGTTTAGTTAATGAAAGGTAATCAGATACCCAGTATTAGTGGATGTTCCCAATTGGGCCTATAGAACTATAGGGATGAAAACCATCATCCATTCGACCATTAGGAAAGATAGATGTTATTGAGATGAAAGGATTTAAGAAGGCCTAGAAACTAAATACATTTAGAGTTACACCATGAAAGAATCCCCATTATTCATTATATTGAATTATCGACACTCGTGCATGAGGTGGATGAGTGAATGATGAATTAAACATGTAATTTCAATATTTCATCATCATATTGACACATGATTACTAAGGGATGTATTGGAATCATGGATCAAGTGGTAATTTTTACATAAATGTAATTTTAGGCACCAAACATGATAAATGACCTTATGTGCATCACATGTGATTATGGAATGATATTGTAATATGATGAAAAGTATGTGTTATGGTATGTGAATTTTTGGATTTATGTGTTTGGGGGAATGATTATTTGGGGCTTATTAAATTTTTGGATTTGGTTCTGGAAGTCACTAGGTATGCAATTCATATAGAAAATAAACTAAAAAGAGATTCATCTTATGTTAAATATATAATTTTTGGATATTGAAAATAATATAGATATATTATGTACACTCTCAATGTGTAGAAAATAGGAGAGTGTGATTCTCAGAATGAGTATAACTTAGGGTCAACATATGAACATATATCTTCAGGATGATCAAATGTAAATTAGGGATGTTTTAATATCCTATATTTTGAGTGTGTAACTAATTATATAATATTTTATATCATTATTATGGTTTCCAAATAAAATCACAATTTATTATTATGGATGGATTCATTATTGTTGGAACACTCAATTTTTTTATTTTTATACATGAATTAAGGCCTGAGAGGTGTCTTATGTGATTGATTGAGTTTCTAAAGAATATAGATTCAAAAACCCGAATTTAGGAGACACATTATTGGGAACATGGATGGAACATTGTCATTGATAACTATGAATTCCATTTATACTAATTCATGGTCAGTTTTAATGATGTAGTGTGATTACTAAACCATGAGATTCAGTGTAGAGGGGTGGAGGAATATACAGGGCCGGACCACTATTTGTCTAACTGTGTGAAGTAACAATTAAAATAGGAGTTTCCCTGAGATATGTATTCCGTATGGTTGGTACACGGTTTTAAAAATAAATTGGTAAACCAATAAAATAATTAAAATAAGTGAAATTACCAAATTGTCCATCATATCTATAAGTATTCATACTCATAATTTTTTCCTCATTATGTATTGTTTCCTATCATGGGAGATCCAATTACCCTCACCCATTATATTTTAGGGTTCTACCTCTTTCATTTTAAGATTCATTTTTTTGTCAATGAAGTGAGATTACACATGGTTATTCTTTCATTATTCAAGTATCTTCAAATCGTTTCTCTTCCCATTTGAAATTAAATTTCCATTAAAGCATATAAACTATATTTTAAGGGATATATTGAGTCCAATTTTTTTTTATTTTATCTCAAATATTATTTCAATCCTCTATGGAATTTCATCTATTGTAAATGGTTGTTGGGGGCATATCATTCTCCTAATATATAAGTGTGATTATGTAATACATGATAATTATGATTGGGTGGGGTGTTCATCTTTCGAATATATTTTTACTAATTTATTTTTAAATAATTAATTGGAAAATGTCAAAGTGCATTATTCTATCTACAAATTTATATATGAGAATGTCTTGGAATGGAATGTGTGAAAAAATTCTTGTGTTTGTAAGGTATGTTATTTATTGTTAAGTAATTTATTTTAAGTCTTCTTATAGCTATGCTGTTAATATTGGAATGTATTGGGAAAGGACAATGATACCATGGGTGATGTTGATCACTATAATGGAGAAAATGTTGGTATTTTGGCTATGGAAATTGGGTATAGCTAGTACCATATTTGGGAGACATGGTACACATATAGAAAACGAGGTTTATTGTAATTGAAGATTAGGATTACATTGAATTATGATCAATAGGGTTGGTCAATATCACATTTGGAATTATGTGTACATAATATATAACCCGATATATTTTTTATGACCACTCTATGTGGGTGTAGCATTCCATGTAATTAGAGACATAGGGGATGGTGATTATCAATATAAAGGAGGTGGTTCTCACTATTGAAATCAATGATTAATGGTGGGTGAAACAATTAAATGGTGTATGAGGCTCAACATGATTCTAGATATGGTGTGTTGGGGCTATAGTATTATGGATTTCACCATTCATATGGATGATTGGATTCCAAGATGATAGTGATTTAAAACATTGATGTAAAATGTACTTTTGTTATATTTATCGTCATGTAGAAGGGATGTCAGATTTACTTGACATATTATATATGTTATAATGGTTTTAATATGATTCCATATATTATGTAAATTGATTACATAGTGGGGTTTATTCTGATAAGACTAATCATCAACACATTGTTCAACTCTATCATTTTAAAAAGTAGGTAATCATAACATTGTTGTTATTGAACAAAATATAATTGTGTTATTTTATGTGGGACTAGATTTTATTTATTTATCTTTGAAAAATAATAGGTTTTGTATGGATGTTAGGCAGTAACACATTGGTACGGGCCTATTGAGATTATACTCACATCTTATATGGGCCCCTTGGGATACATAAAGACATTACAACATTGAGTGTTAAAAAATAATCAGGCTCATGGTTTAAATAGTAGTAATTTTATATGGGTCGAGGTATGGCTTGGTTTTCAAATAGGGAGTATTTGGTTCTACTATACAGATATGTAGTTTTTTAGTGGGGTGATCATGTAGTAATATGATAAAACCTCTATAAATATTTTATTATTATATATGATTGTCCTTCAAATTATTAACTATCATGAATTTACAAATTCTTTTCTTTTGTATTTTTACTACACATGTATTTTGTTTCTTATGTTACAGTTGGTTGATATCGTCTAGGATAAGGTTATTTTTACCTTCATTATAACCACTAATGCATTGTGTAAGGTAGTCGACCATATAGTTATCCAATTAAGTGATGTGTTTGAAAGTTTATGGTATGGTTATTTCATTTAATTATGTTTATATACCACATTGACATTATATTTTATGTGTTTATTTCAAGGGAATTTATGCTAATATTTTAAATACAAAATGGGTATTCAATGAGAATATAATCAGTGAAGTTTATTTAATTATTCTTAAAGGTGAAAGTTATTACATTATGATAATGTATTCATGTGTTTCATGTTATCCCAAGACAAATAGTTTTCATTATATGTGTATCAGGTTTTGTTCTTTTTATACTCATACCATGTTTTGAAATGTTCTTTATAGGACATAAAGAAGAATAGAGTCCATTATAGGATCATGAAAAATTTATGCTAAAAATACATGAAACAATGTCATGTTTATTTTTCAAAACACCACAGTAGTTGTACATCAAAACAATAAATGTTTATAGGGATAAATTCGTAATTTTTATTATATATTTTTATTTTCACATTCTAGATAGATTTAGATTAATTTTTTTGAAAAAATAAAACAATAGATCCTTGATGTTTTCTTACAGAAATTTCTTATATTCGTGGAACAATTAACCTTAGTTATGATACCTAGTAGATAAATCACCCTAGTTATTGGAGGATGATGTTTCATTTTGGAATAGATAAATCTGGGATGCCAGGATCCTAATTTTAAAATAGGAATAATTTAATGACCCAATATAAGATCTCAAGAGGAGCATCGAGGAATCAGTGGTTGAAGTATTTTATTGGGATCTAATTGAATCCTAAAAATATATCACATAATAATAACAATATAAGTAAAATACTCAAGAATAATGATCCTCATTCCCTCAAAATGGTTTTTTGAAAATGTTCCCTTAGAATAAATTGAGTTGGAATTGAAAACACACATAATAAAATTTGATATCAAAGAGCATGATGAAAAGGTGGAGGTTATCAAATGAAATATGGATTTAATAAATACATATTTCTAAGCATCTTCATTTGACCATGAACCTGATTCTGATCTTCAACCAACTGACAAGACACGTAAATTATCTATTGATGCAAAAAAGGAAGAATTTCTTGGTAAGATACAAATAGAAGATAAACAATAATTGGGTGAACATTGGAATGAATGTGAAGAACACTTTGATCTACACAAACATCTCAAAGTTGATGATGTGTCCTTAGTAAAGGAACATACCACCAAAGTCATGAAATTTGAAGTGAAAATATTGAATCCTAATCAATTACACCATTCTTTGATATCATACTCCAAGTGGAACAAAGAATCAAGTTAACGATTGAACCTGAACCAATCAAGGGAGATAAAATTATCCTAAACTCTATATATCCATTTGACTTTTATCTAACTAAATGGTGCATAAATTATTTTTTTTTTAAATTTCAGATTTATACAATTATTATTATGCTTTGTATGAAGTTTATGAAACAGGAATTGCACCTAGTGAGGAACACATGGATCTCCCTATTTTCAGTGAACATGGTTTTGAGGATCACCATAAGGATATCTAGGTAGCTATGTGGGAGTAAATAAAAAATTATTCTTCTATTATTAAAGGGGATACAATACATATTATAAAATCACATTTAATAAACGTAAACTACCTATTTATAACCCCTTGTATTATAGAGGTCTTGAAACATATATGATGTCGGCAGTAGATGATAAAGTGGTTTAAAAATTAGCAACCCAGAAAAATGATTGTTTAGACTTCATCACACCCTCCATGAAAGATTAACATAATGGTAAAGGGGGTGGATTTGATTTACTATATCAATAGATCGTTCCTAATGAACAAGGATAAAGAACATGTAGGTAAATTCCACATGATGTTTTTCAAATCAAAGAATATTCATCCACAACATAATTTTGTATAAATTCTATTATTACACTATGGAGGTAGTAAAAATCTATAGCTCGATTTGGGGATCATACCAAGACGTATCCCTTTCATCTTATTTTAGGTAATTTGGATTCTAAATTTCATTTCATTGGATGTTGTCCATCTGGCATCCCTAGTCATTATTTCTTTTTGAAAATTAATTTCAGTAACTTTGTTTATATTAAATAATTTTCCTAAATTGTTTCATAATGTGGAAAGTCATCCCTTAATGAAGAAAAAGGAAAGGGGACCAATAATTAATGGGAATGGGAGTTCAATTTTTATGTTTTTGTTTTAAAATCTATATATTTTTTCTATCAAGAGTATTTTGACAATTTTTTATGATATTTCATGGACACACTTTAATTCATGTTTTACATGAGTAATGTAGGATTCATTAGATTCTGGGGAATGTTGTGATTCTATATTTTAGATTTCAATGTCAATGTTATGGAATGAGTTAAAATAGTAATTGAATTATTAAAATAAATCATTAACAATAAAATTATTAACCATTATTTTAAGGAACTGACTGGTTCATGTGAACCAAATTTTCCATTCATTGAATTTATGAAAATTTTGTGAATTCGTCGATTATTATTAATAAATTCATAATTTAATTTACATAATTATATTTTAATTCTCAGGGGTATTTCTTGATTATGTACTTCTTATTTTATAAGGGCATATTTCTTGAGATCTCTTGCGATATGCACCCTTTTAGAACATTCATTTGACCTTTTCAAATCTATGCCTATAGAAAATAGATTTAAAATGTGTGAGGAAACATATTATGGAAATATTACCTTTATGTCAACCAAATTTTGACACATAGAGACCATGATGGATCTTTATAAGGATGATCAATTTTTTCATTCTATATTTTCCATTTCAAAACTACTCTTTGTATTTTATTGATATATATAAGTTAAGTGTGGGGGTGATGAGTGTTTAAATTTAATGGGTGAAATTAATTACAAGGATGAAGTGTTGTGTTCTTCTTATGGAAATAAAGAATGGCTTTTTAATTGATTAACTATACATAACTGGATCACCCTATTTAAAAAATTGATAAATAATGAATCAATGGTTATGTAGAAGAATAAAAAGTTTTTATAACTAGACCAATGATTTTTATAATATGTGGTTTGATAGTGGATGTGAGGTTTATTATAATAATAACATTATAAAAAATAGAAATATATATAAAATAAATACATTGAATAAGAAGAAATTTTCTTAAGGTGGAGAAAAATTCAATAAGGTTCATATCATTCATTATGCTTTCAATGTTCTAGACCATTACATTGATGGTTTAGGGGAAATGGGAGTTTCTTATTTGAATATTTTGATTTCATTATACAATAATTTTTTTCATCATTAAATATACATACTATATTTTTCGCCCCATTAATCATCAATTTGGAAAAATCATTTCCAAAAAACCTTTTTTCATAGAGTCATTCGAACAATTAATGAAAATCGTCATGATTTTATGTGTCGTTTTTAATTATAATGTGGAGAAAGTAGTTCTGTTAAAATAATATTTTAGAATAACATGTATTTATAGAATACTAATTTTTCATGTACATTAATTTTTATGAAGATGATATTAATTTTAAAATTAAATAGGATACTTTTTCTGATAGAAATTTCTACACGCATCAATAGGTTTATCCAAAATCTTACGTTGCACAAAAAATTTAGTTATATCACAAAATAATAAAATATTATTATTATTAATTTAAATCGTAGTTAATTCTAAGACATTGTAATGGCGAGATTGAACAATATTATCTATCATATAACTATCTTTGTCTGTAATATCTTTTTACCTTTATCAAATAATTTTTAAAGGCTTAAAATGAAATGACTCAAATTATAAGCATAAAATAATCTAATATTTTTAAATTCTAGTTTTACCAAATTTTGGTGGAGAAGCCTTTTTAAATATAGTTTTCCACTCTTATATGTTCCATTTGAAAAAATATATTTCTTATTTAGAAGAAGATCATAAAATTTTAATTTACATTTAATTTCGGTATATTTATAATAAAATTCATATTTTTATGAAAAGTAAAAAATGCTACATTTTTATTCAAAATTGTCTTTTCATCTAATTTATTTATATAATATAATTATTTATTTAATTGGTTTTAAAATGTAATTGAATTATATTTTTATCATTTATTCTATTTTTAGAAATTAGATGTAATTTTTAATATAAATTGTTCACAATCACATGTCAATATTTTGATAGTTATTACTTCTTAATAACCAGCATTCTAGTTTTGAAAATCGGATTTAATTTTAAAATAATTTATGCTAATTTTTTTAGGAAAAATGTATTCCTCATTTGGAATCAGGAGGTCCAAATAATGTTAATAGTTACTATAAGTCCACAACCTTAAACATTACATAATCGTGAACTATGTTAAGAATTCACATTGAGGATCTTCATGGGTTTACAGTTTTAGAGAATTGGGATATAACTATTAGATTACATGTCAAATATTACAATGTAGACACTAATAATCAATTCATTTTTTTCATAAATTAAAAAAATCCTTTAATAAAATAATATTTCTTTTATTAATATAAATATTCTCAAATACTTATTTTCTCTTACCCTTCCTTATAACCTATAAAAAATATTTCATAAAATTGGGATGAGCATAAAAATCTCAGAAATTGTTATAAAATAATGAATGAAATTATTATTCCATTAATATATATAAATCAATGAAATCATATATTTCAATCATAAAACACAATATTTTTAACACACAACACAAAATAAAAATATTTAGCAATAAGACAAAGAAATAAAAATACATAAAGGTAACTTGTGGCATCCATATCATAGTTACATTGTAGCTTTCACAACTACATAAGGAGTTATGTTTGGAATACCCATTAAAGAATATTCCATAAATCTCTTAGGAGAATAATTAACATTTTACTCCACCACGTTAACCAATGAGTTAGAGAGCTATCACGGGCTCACCTACCATTGTTTTATCATGGAACCACCAATATAATTAAACAATTCCCATGATTCATAACATAAAATAACACATGAAACAAGAATAAAGGGAGGATAACATTTCCAAATTCCATTCACAATATGATATTTCAATATATTGAAATAACAAATACATTATCAAAACAATGTTTATTAAAAAATTACATGAAATTGGTATTTGGTATTTATTTTATTTTTAAAAACATTATTCATTGTTAATGAATCCAAATATCAAAGAATTCTCATTGTGGAGGAAAGGTAATTGTCACTGCATACATTAAAAATAAATATTCCATTTCTCCTTTTGAAAAATGATTAATAAAACAAAATATTCCATTTGAAAACCATTTGAATTAAATTAAAAGACAAATTGTATAATTATACACTATATAAATTAAATTAGTGTATAAACCAAAATATTAATCAATGAATGGAGATTGATACAGAGTCCCTTAACAAAATATGACATCCTAACGACGTCACATAACAAATTCATAAAATGATTTTATGACAGGGAAATGGGTGTATCATCACATGGAAATAAAATTTACTGAAATAAGGATTATGAAAAACACATCTAATAATATGAAAATGGATATTAAAATACGTAACATAAAGAATTTATTGACTAAAAGAGGAGGGTGAAAGGTTCCCTTACAAATATCATTTTGTTAATATAATATATCGATTCTGTTTTTCACAATATGAATGAATAAATCATATATAAATACAAGATAAGATATCAAAATTCGTTTCCCACATAATTATAGCATGACAAGAAGTAAAAATCATCCCAAATAATGAAAATCGGGATAAGAAGTTCCCTTAACTTTTGTCTGACTTGACTCATACTTTTTTTAATTTCTAGAATAATAGACATAAATTAATTTATAATTTCTCCAGAACCTTTTTCATGTTTATTATTCTTTTTATATCACTTAATATCACGTTATAAAAAATACATAATTATTTATGTTAATATTAGTCATTTTGTCGATATTGGGTTCTTGAGTTGAAAATGAACTTGTTATAATTAAAAAATTTCCATGCGGTAAATATTAAATTATCTCTAAAATGATATTAATGATTTAGATATAATATATTTTATATATATCAACTATATATTTGTTTAGAATATTTCATATCATTTAGACATAAGAAATTAAATACAACCATTCATGTAGATAGTAAGCCATACCAACGCATGAATGCTACATTCATATATTATTCATTTTTAATGGAATGAAAAATAAATGGTTAATATGTATATTATAATTCAATTATAATATATATGTAAAATATGTTACAAAATATTATTAATTCAATCATTTATATACTCCACTAATATCATGAATGATCCATATCACTTTGAAGGGGAGGTAGTTCACACTTACTCAAATGAAATTATCATATATATACAACATTAAAAGAAAAATGGTTTATTATTAAATTATAATTAAATAATAAGATTAATAAAATTAATATCATATATATCATATATAATTCCATTTTCTTAATAATGGCTACCATGATAGGTGGTAAGAGATAATTTAACAATCATCATTTGTTGAGGTTGTAGTTCGCCGTCTACAGAAACAATATGTTCATATCCATTAGATCGAGGTTTTTGGAAGTTAATTTTTAATAATAATCATAAGAAAAACCTAGTATATTTAGGATAGTAGATTTTTTATGTAAAAAAAGAATAATAAGAGTATAAGGAGTGTAGAAGGAGAATAAAAGAAAGAATTTGAGGGAAGACAGTACCATTAAATTGGGTAACTCCCTTTGGTTTGAACTAAAAGGCTTTCTTGAATTGTCTTATACATAGGGTAAATATTATAGTAGGAATATAAGGATTTTTGGATCTTATTTGAGCCAAGGATGGATGATCCAAGTGGCATTAGATTTGTGTGTAATGGGTTAGAGGTGATGACCTTCTATAAGAGGAATGAGGGGCACTTTAGGAATGTTTGAATGCATTATATTATTAGAAGCTGAATTTCGATTTAAAAAGGTCCCAAATAAATAAAATTCTATTATAAGGTGATTATTGCTCTAAATCATCTATTCCATTGGGTTTTAGACAATTTTAGGGTATAAAGTTAACATTATAATTTATTTTTACCCATTATTGAATTAATTTACCTTTTAAAATGTCCTTATGTATATTCATACAATTTGTTTAATATATTTACTATAAAATTCAAAGTGACCAAATATGTATCATTTCTGATATCTGAAACATAATATATGTAATATATCATAAAATTATATTTGTATGATTATTTTATCATTTAATAAAATATTAATTGTTTTAAAAAATCATTTTTCTTAATTTATAAACTATTCATATCAAGACATTTAAAAAATATATTACAAGGTGATTATTTCGATAATACATAATTAATTAAAATGTATCAAATCATAATTATCCAAATAATTATTGTATGGAAGAAAAATATTCAAAAAAACTTATTTTAAAATTCAAAATCTCATTTATTTAAAACATTAATTAAAAATGAATTCACTACATCATCAATGTGTCACAAATAATGTTATGTATTTGATATATAAATTTTTTAAATTAACTAACATGATATAGGAAATATTTTTAGATATATAATGAATATTTATAGTTGAAACAATCACTTATATAACCCCATATAAATATTTTTTACTAAATGTTCTATGTTTTTGTTACATGTCACTTATCTTTAGATTAATTCTTATAAAATTTCATTTTCACATGAAAGTTGCTACATGGGGTCACCAAATAGATCCAATGAATTTAATGGTCGAACATGTAATATCTAATAGATATAGGACACATGTTAGGGTAATTTTATATTTTTATAATATTTTTTACACTTATTTACCCAATTTACCATTTAACCATGGTAAATAAAATAGTTACTGAAGTTACTATTCATAATGTCTAAAAATAAAAGATTCCAATTTACACAATTTAGACCTCCTGATTCCAAATATGGAATCTATTTTCCCAAATTAAAATCACATATTTTTTATAAATTAATTTAATTTAAATTCTTATTGTCAAATCCAAAATGCGTGTTTTTATGAAATAATAAATATCAAACGATTGATATGTGATTATATCCAATTAAAAAGTTATATTACTTACAATTACCAACATTGGATTAAATGGTAAATATATAATCTAATTTAACATTAAACCCAATTAAAAATATATTATAATCTTATTAGTAATTTATATTAAAATGTAGTTTTGAATTAAAATTCTTTATTTTTCAATATTCATAAAAAAAATTATTTTATAAGAAAAATACAGAAATTTTACCCAAAGTAAATTTTTATGTCTCTAATATAAAGAAGAAGATTATTTTCTCTAATTTACTATATAAAATTGAAAAAATCTAGATCTTAAAAGGTTTCGCTATCAAGAGGCGGTAAACCAACCTTTCAAAAAACCTTAGAGCATTTCATCCTTATAATCCGATTCATTCACATTTTATGTTTCTAAAATTTATTAGATAAAAGTGAAAAATTTTAAAAAACTTGTGCAATAATATTTTAGTTAGTTCTATTCATTCCCGCCAATACTATGTCGAGGTGTTAACATCCATTTAAAATAATATTTTTATTGAATTAATTTTCGGAATAACTCAATGTTGTGTGTAGTGTAAGAATTCAATGAAAGCCGTTGTTGGTTTGTTGACTATGTTTTTTAATGGAAATGCCTTGGTCAACGACCAAGATGATGATTATTATTAAAAAGTGAGAGATTATAGAAGTCTGAATGAGGGAATTTTATTACAATCATTAGTAAAGAGAGGGTGGAGATCATTCGGCAACTCATCAGACCACGTAATGGATTGGTTGATCTCTTTGTTGGAAATAGCATCTGCCACTATATTTGTATAAATGAAAATTCTTCATTCATTATTTACCTGGGATTTTACAATCTTCCCCCCTTTTGGAATTTTGTTCTCGTAATTTTAATATTGGGCTCAGAAACTTCATTAAAAGCCCCACATCGAAATAAGAGTAAATAAAACTATCATTATAATGGAATGAAAGAGAATTAAAATGGTAATACTAGATAAAACGTAATAGGATTCCATGAAAACAAGGATATGTAGGACAAACTAACTTTCATGTTCTGATGGGGAGTGATAGAAAACATCATCAGGAGAAAGTTAACACCCAGAAAATCACAAACTTTTGACGTTTTAAATGGTCTATGATTTCCCAATAGGAAAAGTATATGGAATATTTTTTTACATTCACTTTAATAATGTTGTGTAATTAATTTATGAGATTGATTAAGAATAAAAGGAAATATACTTACTTTTTTAGTATATTTTCACCCTTTAATAAATTTCTACAACAATCTCATATTTTCTACAAATGATGATTATTTAAGATGACTTGGTCACACCTAAAGTACTTTAATCAACTTCTAGATAATCACATAATAAATAAAATATAAACTATATATTTCCCATGTCTTTATATATTGACCAAATATTAAATGGTTCGTACAATATCCAGTAATTCCCAAAAATGGTAATCTTTTATAAAAATAAATACTACTCTTATTCTCCAAAATTCAAGAAACAATACGCAAAGTTCAACAAAGACCATTCAATACACAATTGTCCTTAAAATTATTAAAAATAATCTAAACTATGTTTGAAACAAAATAATCATAATTATTTGATCACATAAACATCCATGTTAAATCATTACATTTATCTCTAAATAACATTGACTACTCTTAAAGTCACATACTAAAAATAAATTAACCTTATCACATATTCTCTATAATAGGATAATCATTTCCATAAATAACTCAAATATATATATTTCCACAATAAAAAAATAGATTCTTCAAAAATATAATTCCACCATTAGTCCATAAATGAAATCCCATAGTATTCTATTTTTCTGTGGGATATAGTGTTACCAAAACATTGAATGTCTTCCAAAATAAAATTTATCACATAATCAACAAATCATTTACCTATATTAATTATATATATTTGATAATTCATAAGTACCCAAAATCAATATATTATTGATCTATAAAATATTTTATATAAAATTAATTAGTAAAAAAACCAGGGAATTCATATAGGTTAGTGGTAGGTGATAAATCCTAGTCCCACTTTGGTTGTGGTTTCGATTCCCACATATTTTTTCGATGGGATGAGTTATCAAAAATTCTGTGTGTTTTCCTTCTTAAAAAACTATATAATTTCATAACATTCCAAATATTGAGACAAATCCCTCCAAAATAACCATAAAATATTTCAACCTCAAATGTTATCTCATACCTTACATTTGAATACCAAAAATTAATAGCATAAAATTGCCTCAATTTCGAAGTTCATATAAACCCAAATGGTTCTTTATAAAAATATCTACAAAATAAAGGATAAATCATCCTTCAATAACATCTTCACATATCAATGTTCATGTTTACAAATAAAATAACAATTCTTCCAAAGTCATCGCATCAACAAAGATCATTAATACTATTAAATATTTCATCATTCATAGATCCAACATAACTCTTCAATTGCTAAAATGTAGACATCTTAATCATAAAAAATTATTTAGGATCATTTACCCATATTTTTCTATATTATTCTTTTATTCTTCATTCCTATAAGAAAATCATGCATTATTTCATGGTATTTCAGTAATGTAAAAACATGAGCTAAAAAATAATCCATACCATTCATTGGTCATTTTTAGTTCCTCATCCTCAATTGGAATGGAATTAGGTATTAGTAAATATATATTGGATTTGTACTACTAATACCATTATGGAACCATCTTCATAGGACAACTATTTGAATAATGACTATGCACTCCAACTTTAAAACATTCATTTTATACCTTAGAAACAAATTTGTTCCCTTTCCTAGAGTCTAAAAGATGCTTCCTTTTTCCATGTCAGGTTCTTCCTTTATGACCTTCATTAGCACATCTAGAACATCTTCACGTCCATTTGAAGAATTTTCCTTTCGGTTTCATTCCACATCCTTGAAACATTTGTTTTTTAATATTCTTACCTTTATGATTGTTACATGAAAATTCGTAGGGATTTGTTTCACACATATTAGATGCATTATAAAGGTAAATGAGGATCATGTTTTCAATAATGACTCTATAGAGTATGTTGATAATAACCACAATAGTTCTTATTGCAGATCACATTTCATTCAGTTTTTCATTCAGAAAATAGTCATAGTATCCTTCACATCCACTGTTACATTGGTGCCTGCTAGATCCAGCCATATAGAAAAACCAAAAAGGTCAGTGTAAGTATATTAGTGAAATAATACTATAAAATCTTATGAGAAGGGAAAACACTTATAAATTCTTATTTAGGTTATCTTAAACTCAATCAATTTATCTAAAATAACTAGGAATATTTCTAAAATGCTAAGCATTATTGTTATGTCACCAATGCTTAAATCACTGCCTTACGTCTAAATTTATCTTAAATAACCTTAGAAACGAACTATAAGGACCCAAACATAAAAATGACATTATCTTGATTTTTGTAATGAATTTACATTGAGGATATATTTAGGTTCAATTTTTTAGAGAATTATTCCCTAACTATTTCATAACATGTAAAATATTACAAATTACACACATCTACATTATACGTTATTTTTGTTCTCAAAATAAAAACTCCTTAAAAAATATAAGAATTATTTTGTTTATATATATATGCTTGAATAAGTCCTTTCTCTTACCCTTCCATTACCTTGTGAAAAAACATTTCAAAACAAATGGGATGACCATAAAAATATCAATAAGTGATATAAAATAAAGAAAGAAAACTTTAGTCCATTAACACACATAAATCCATGAAATCAGACTTTTAAATCATAAAATATAAACTATTTTCCAAACCTTAGAAAATAAAAATATTAATGAATAACAGATAGAAATCATAAGACAAAAAGGTAACTTTTGGCATCCATATCATAATTACATTGCTGCATTCAAATCTATATAGGGATTTATGTTTTGAATTCCCATCATAGTATATTCCCTAAATCTATTAGGATAAATATTAAAGTTTACCTGAATCACATTAACCAATTGATTGGAGAGATATCTCGGGATAACCTTCCCTTGTTTTATCATAGAACCACCTGTACACGTAAAAAATTCCCAAGAACCATAATATAATCATTACAACTAAAAAAATCATAAAGGGAAGATAACATTTCCACATTCCAACCACAATATAATATTTCAAGATATTGACATAATAAATATTTATGAAAACCAGTTTCAATACCAAAATAAATAATGCTCGCGGCGGCGGAAAAGGCACATATCAAATAATGCTCGCGGCGGCGGAAAAGGCATTGTCACAATATACAGTAAAAAGAAAGATTCCATTTTTTCCTTTTGTAAAACACTTCGTAAAACAACATATTACATTTAAATATTATTGAAATAAAATAAATGAAAAATGTAATAATTATAAACAATATAAAATAATGTCGAATATAAACCAAAATATGTCTCTATTAATGGAGATTGAGACGAAGTCCCTTGTGAAAATTCTGATGTCTAACGACGTCACATAAAAAATTCCAAAAATGGGTTGATGGGAGAGAAAATGGTGTATCATCACTTAAAAATAAAATTTATAGAAATAATATTATATAAGAACATTTATATACATAGGAATATTTATATGAAAATATATTACATAAAAAATAAGTTGACAGAAATAAGAGGCTGAACGGTTCCCTTACAAAGATCATTTTGAAAATTTAATAGATCAGTTATCTCTATTCACTATATGAACACATAAATCGGGTTTAAATACAAGATAAGATAAAAAAATTCATTTCTCACAAAATAATAGCATGAAAAGAAGTAATAGATCATCCCACAGAATGGAAACTAGGTTAAAAAAGTTCCCTTACATCGTGTCTGACTTGACGCATTCATTATTTAATTTCCTGAATAATAAACATAAGTTAATTTCTAAATAATTCAGATAAAGTTTCATGTTTATGTTTCTTTTTCTAACACTTTTTACCATGATTTAAAATTTTCATAGTTATTTATGTTATTATTGGTCGTTTTGTTGGTATTGGTATCTTGAGTCAAAAATGAACTTGTTATAATTACAAATTACCCATGTGGTTAAAAGTCCTTTTTCTACAGAATGATATTCATTCTTTAGATATAATATATATATATATCAAGTATATATGTATTTTTAATATTCCATCGAATTTGTACATTAGAAATGAAATTCACCATTCATGAGGACGGTATAACGTACGTACGCATGAACACTTCTTTCATTTCTTTTTCATATTTAATGTATCGAGAACTAAATGATAAATAATTATATTTTAATTAAATTATAATATATTTTTTATATATGTTGAATATTTTTATTAATTCCCTATTTTATATGTTCCATTCATAGAATTAATTATTCATATCACTTTGAGGGGGCAATAGTCTGCATTTCCTCCAACAAAATTATATTATATATGCAACATGACAAGAATAAAGGTAGGTTCTTAAATGAGAAGTAGAGAATCATAATGATAAAAAAATATAATATATATGATATATAATTCCATTTCCATCATAATGGACACCATGAGAGGTGGTAAGAGATGATTGAATAATCATCATTTCGTGAGGCACTAGTTCGCCGTCTAGAGAAACAGTATATATGTATCCATTAGATGGAGTTGTATGGAAGTGTATCTAGAATACTTCTCATAAAACTACCTATTATATTTATTATACTATTTATTTTATTTAAAACAACAACAAGAAGATCATAAGGAATGGAGATGGATAATAGTAAAAAAGAACTTAAGAGAAGACGTTACCTTTAAATCGGGAAACTCACTTTGGTTTGATCCAAATTGATTTATTAAATTACCTTCTTCTTAGGTGAAAAATTCTATTATAAAGAGTGGGATGATGGGATATTATTAGAGTAGATTCTAGATGAGACAAGAGGATTTAGTGTTTTGATTAATGCATTGGAGGTGATGGCCTTTTATAAGGGGTAGGAGGGGCTCTTTAAGAACGTTAGAAAGTATTATTTTATTGTAAAATGAATTTAAATTAAAATATTTCCCAATAACTTTTAATTAAAATATAAGTCATGGATTGTTCGAAATACTCTATGCCAATGGGTTTTAGACAAGTTTAGTGCATAAAATTAACTATAACTATTAGTTTTAACCATTATTTAACTAATTTAACTTTTACAATGTCCTTTTTTATATTCATTATATACGGTTAATATATTTACTATAACATTCTTAAAAACCAAAAATGGATAATTAATTAAAATTTTAACATCATATATGTCATTTATCATAATTTTATATTTTTTTATTATATTATCAATTAATAAAATATTAATTATTTTAGAAACTATTTTATATCAATTTATAAACTATTCATATAATTAATTTTTAAAAATCTATAAGAAATTGATTATGTAGATAATATTTAATTAATAAAAATATAAAAACTCATTTCTATCCATAAAATTCGTGGATGGTTTAAAAATATTCAAAAAAATTTATTTTAATATTTATAATCTCATTTATTTACAACATTCATTAAAAAGGTAATCAGTTCATTATCATTGTGTCATAAATAAATATATTTATTTGATGTCTAAAAAATTTACATAAAATACCATGATGTTAAAAATCTTTTTATCTTTCTAATTACAATTTATGGTTGAAAATATAAACTTTATTACCCCATATAATGTTATTTTACTAAAAGATATATGTTTATTTTACATTTTTCATAACATTACATTAATATTTTTAAAATGTAATTTTCAGTTACATGTTTCTCAATGGGGTCCCCAAATTGACCCAAGGATTACTATGGCGGGAAAAGAATCATCCCATTGTGTTAGGACACGTGTTAGAGTAATTTTATATTATTATAATATTAATTTTTACCCTTATTGACTATATTTATTCATTAACCATGGTAAATAAAATATTTACAGAAGTTACTATTCATAATGTCTATAAATAAAAGATAATAATTTACACAAATTGGACACCCTGATTCAAAATTTCGAAACCATTTTTCAAAATTCAATACAATTAAGTTGGATAAATTAATTTAATGTTAATTCTCATTGTCAAAACCACAAAGAATGTATTTATGAAACAATAACTATCAAAAGATTGACATTTGTTTATGATTCATTAAAATATGAAAAAAACATCCATTGAAAACCATTATATTGAATTGTAAAAATATAATATAATTCAACTTTAAAATCAATTTAAATGACCATCTATTCATTTAAATAGATTAGAGTAAAAGGAAGTTTTAAATTTAAATGCAATATTTTTCACTATTAATCAAAAAATGTATTTTATCAGAAAAATTCCTAATGTTTACCCAATGTAAATTATGGTGTTCCTCTTCTAATAAAGAAGTTTATTTTGTCAAATGAAACAAATAAAACTGACAAAAATAATATTTAAATGGTTTCTACATCAAAAGGTATTAAGTCAACATTTTAAAGAATATATGAGTATTTTATGCTTAAAATCAAATTCATTATTATTTTAAGCCTCTAAACCCTAATAGATAAAAGAAAAAATATTTAAAAACATTTTTAATCATATTTTTTGTGTTTTTTAATTCCCCCCAATACAATTCCTATTCACTAACATCCATTTTAAATAATAGTAATTTTATACTATATTTCTGTATAACTAAAAGATGTGGGAAAAATTAGAATTCAAAGAAACCCATTGTTGCATGTTGAGTATGCTATCAGATAGAGCATACCTTTAAATGTAATATTAAATTTTCATTTCCAAATGTAAATCAATTTGAAAATTCCATATTCATTATTTACTCATGTTGTTACATGTACCATTTATTTTTATATGTTATGAAGAATATATTCTATAATTATTTTATTTACCATGGTTAAAGGTTAAATCTAATAATAAGGGAAAAATAATATTATAATAATATTTAACTACCGTAACACATGTCCATATCCTATTTGATGATATATGTTCGACCATGGGCATCCATCGGTCTATTTTGGGACCCCAAGTAGCCATTAGGGTGGGATAATGACAGGTTATAAGATTTAATTTAAAGATAAATATAACATAAACATGTATTATAGACAAGAAAATCATATGGGGGTTATAAAAGTTATATGTTTGACTATAAATAGTTTTTATAAATCAATAATTTTTTCATATATAATGAAATGTTTTTTATAATTTATATAATTTAAATAAATTAATTTAATTATGAACCTATGATGATGCATTGATTGCTTCATTAACAATGTATTCAAATAAATGATATTATAAATGTTCAAATAATTGAATTTTTTTATTTTTATGTCATCCATCAATTTTATAGATTATTTTGAGATATCATATTCAAGTTAATGCATTTTTTTCAAAGGAATCAAGTTTTTATAGATTTTATAAAGTGTCAAGTTTGGATAGTGTCCAAAATTAACCTAATACAATATGTAAAATATTAAATATTTTATTAAATGATATTGAATTAATAAAACTAAAATATTCATCCAAATTGATAATAAAAGTCCATATATATCAAAAATTAATTTTTTGGTAGTTTTACATGATATGGTAATTAAAATAACCCATAATTTATAAATAACATTATATGAGAGTATGATAAAAATTGGTAATATAGTGGTTATATAAAATAGATATAGATGCAAATATAATCAAAACATGTCTAAAAATAATTGGTTGATTGGTAATCAAACCAAAAACATATTATATTAGAATAAAATGAGTTTTCGATAGATTTTAATCAAAATTGAAATAATAAAAATTAATATTTCATGACTTTTCTATGGAGCCCATACTCACTCTTATAAAATGATACCACATATACCCACATTCTAACACCACTCATGCTTCATGGGTAGACCATAATATTCATAAATAAGCTCTCAAGATTCTCATATTCTTCCTTGAATCATTATCTTGTGATGAAGGAAAATAAATAATTTTTTTGTCCCCATCCAAAAGAAGTTAAACGTTTTAGAGGTCATATCTTCTCTCATGTTCCTTTCCATTATTTTTCATTCTTCACTAAATATGATATAATTTTTCATTTATTACATAACAACACCATTATGGGTAATATACTAGGATTTTGTTATGAGAATGATTTTTATATAATTACACAAACCTCCATCTAATTGATATTAAAATACTCATTCTGTATACGGTGAACTATTGCATTAGGAAACAATGATTGATTGATTTTCCCCTACCATCAGTAATGATGTGTAAGAACCAAAGATTTCTTAGTAATTTATTTTCTCTAAATTAATTCCAAAGCTTACGCTACATGCAACACCGAGTTTGAGCTCAGCACGACTTACCAAACTAGTCGTTCAAAAGCAGTTATGAATAGTATTAACTAAATTTTAAATTTTATATACTCTATATAATTTTAGAATCCATATTATGGTTTTCATAGAAATAATATTAGAAAAAATTTATTTTATTCAGATAAAAGATGTATTTTTCAAAAAAATTAAAATTTACCACGTTTTAATGGAAAACACTTATTACAACCATCATTTGACACATTTATATATTCAATTTAATGAAATTAAATTATTCTTTAAAATATGGAAATAAAAATTTATTTTTGTTAATTTTTTTTTACTTTTTTAATAACTTTTATATTTTGATTAATACTGAAAAATATTAATTTTAAATTGAATACAACATTTTTAATCTAAATTATTGATAGTGTTAAACTATTAATATGAATGGTTTGGAAGTATAATTAGATTATATTTTTGTCATTTAATACAATTTAGGTGATTAATGTAATTTCACATTTAAATTTGACATAAACACATGCCAGTCTTTTGATAGTTTTTACTTTTTAAATACTCGCTTTTCGGTTTTGAAAATGGTAAATAATTTTAAATTAATTAATGAAAATTATATGTTTTGAATTATGTAAAATAGATTTATTTTTTGAATTCAGAATATCAAAATCATATTAGGGTAAATTTTCGTTATTTTTTTGAAAACATTCAATTTTTAATTAATAGTGAAAAACGCTGCATTATAGTTTAAAACTGACTTTTTATTTAAATAATTATTTATTTTATTTAATTTATTTTAAGTCAAAATAGATTTATAATACCTATATATGTTACATGTATTTCATTAGTATCATTTTATACTAAAAATATATCTATAAAATTTTATTGAACTTTTTACCGTCTTTTACACACCTCCTATGAGCATTTGCAAATTTACATAAAACATAATTTTACTACTTCTATGAGTTGAATATAAAAAATCCGAGAGACACTATTGATATCAGTATATAAAATGTGTTTCAATAAGATGATATTATTTGGTGAAAAGCAACTTTTTTACTTTTATTTACCATAGTTAAAAGTAAATAGGGTAATTAAGGGTCAAATTTATATTATTATTACCTTAACACATGACATAATTCTATTGGATAAGTGTAATTTGACCAAAAACAACCATAGGAATAAAATATGATCGTTTAGTTCAACTTTTATTAGATTAGGTCATTTATTATTAATTTATTTAAAGAAAAGTCAAAACAGTTAAAATCAATGCTTAATAACTAAACCATTTTTAATATAGAGTTATACATAAGTTAAATTCGACTATAAATATTAATTAAAAAGATAAAATGATTTATTTAATAATGGATGTTTATTTATATTTTTTTATACATTAAATATTTTAATTCATTTATGACAAAATGGTGATGTAGTAATTACCTAATTAATGAATTATTATGATCATTGACATTATAAATATCCAAATAAATGTAATTTTAGACTTTTTATGAATTGTACTAATTTTCTATGTTAATATGACATGTTAGGATTGGTTAGATAAATTTTTTTTGAAGTAATAATGCAATTATGAATCTAGAAAAAAAATACCAAATAGATTCAAAATTGGCCTAAAATAGTTTTTAAAACAAATATTAAATTATTAATTAATATTCTATTTCCAAAAATATATGGTTCAGAAAAAGGTCATAAATAATATTATATATGTCATTAATGAAACACTTCTGGTTAGCTTGGAATTTTATAGTATGTTTATTAACCATATAATATAAAAATACATAGAGACATGGTAAATTTCAAACTCTTTAACTCAGAGTTAAATCTAAAAGATAATTTTAATATTATAACCCAAACCTGTGTAAAACCTATTTGTTGAGTTTTTATCAACCCATCCCCACCTTAGCCTTTAAATAATTCATTTTGGAGCCATTATAAAAATAAATGATTTATTTATAAAATAATATTTCATGTTTCTCTAAAGTTTCCACTCACCCCTCTTATAAAAGGGCACATCCTCTTCTCTATATGTCACACCTTCAAAGCCATTTGTCATAGCCAGACCCTGCCCAAATACCCTATCAACTATCCTCCCATAATTTTAGAGGCCTTAATTTAATCAAAAAGCCATCCTAAGGAGCCCATTGGCTAAAATCGAAAGGAAAAACCCGAAGAAGAGGAGGTTAACCTACCCTCGACCAAGGAAAAGTACAAGGTAAGGGAATTCTTATCTCACTTTAATTTTTGTGAGATTTCCATGGTTCACTACTTATTTATTATATTTAATGTATTGTTTAATTCCATTATATATATATATTATCATGATTATATTCATATTCACTGTATTCTTTGATACATTTGTTGGTTATTAACTTTTTGTCAGACGACTCGATTTATTACAATGAAGTAAGATTTTTTCATCTCACATTTTATTCCCCTGAGATTCATGCTATATTGGAAAATATTTCCATTGGTGTGGCTTATGTATTGTCTATTACTGTATTCTTGGTGTAATATATGTTAATTTATGGGTATTTAAATCTTCATTGTATGATCCTTCTTTCATGGGTTGTATGTTTCATAAGTTACCAAATCTGTAAGGGAATTTCAAATTTCAATTTCAATTCAGTCAGCTTTACACACACTTCATTTATTATTTTACTCCAAAACTATGTGTGGAATCACTATATATTATTCTTTTTGTAATTTCCACTCCCCTTTTTTGAATAAATTTTTGATACACATAATCAATCCATTGATAATTTCTCAACTCATTGATATAAACATGATCTTAACTCAATTTCCATTCCTTGAGTTAAACATCCATGCCATTGGCGTTGTTTATACAAGAATATCTGTGACTGTCCTCTAATTGATTCACACTGAATATCCAATCATATTGTGTATATTTATATTTATAACACATAATTATGTCAATGATTTATACTTTACCTAAGAACACTGTCTTTATAAGGGATTTCATCTCTATTTACATTTCTTTGAGGGTTCTTTGTGGTTATGCACCAATTCACTTTTATATGGCATATATACATTCCATTGACATAGTATATCATGAAATCCTTTATTATCAAGATATTATAATGTTTTTATTACCTCATATATTTGTATTCAAGCATCTCTCATTTGGATAGGATCTCTAACTAAAATATCATTTTAAATGTTTTAAAAATTTATTCATCTGAATATTTCTCATTAATGTCCATTTTAAAAAAATGGTTTAAAGGATTTATTTATATGCACATTAATGTTTTAAAATTAAAATTTCTTATAAATTTTTCAATGTGGTATGGGACACTTTGATTAAAAAATCTATTATAAATGGGTTCTTAAAAAATAGTGCGCCTTTTAAATGTTTTCAAGAAAAAGGGGGATACTTCTATAAAATAGTTATGATGATTATTTTCATCTAGGTAAATATCCTTCATTATTCTCGGTTGATGTTAATCTTTTACAACATAATCTTCCATATTGTATTAAATGAGAAATGTTGGACTGTGGATGTTCTATATTTATACCATTCATGTTGTGTGGATAATGAATTGACTTTTCGTATGAATGATTTAATAAAAATGTTTATGTTATGTTTCTAAAATCTCATATGATGAATTAATTGGACATAGTAAGTGATAGGTGGTTCCCGCTATAGCTCTGTGATTCATCAGTAGTTCTCATAAGACAAACTAGTGTCTTGGCACAAGGCCTTGACAAAATCTTATTTTTAGTCTTTGCAAAATGCCTTGACTATGTGGTTATAAAAGTCTATAATTATGCATTCCATAATTATGAAAGTGGATATTTATATTTCATGTGATTTTTCGACTTGTAGAATATCCATGTGGATATGTACAAGGACTTATTTTATTTTATTTTTTCCATATTATGCGGAAGATCAGGTTTAAAAGGCTTTTGTTTTAGTCATATACATTGCAATAAATGTTTATGCTTATTTATGAAAGTTTTTACTATATTTTTATCCTTTCTGAGCATCTGATTTCACCCCTTTCTATGTTTTATTTTTACCTAAATGTGAAGAAGAATATTATAACTTACCTAAATGGATAGTCTATGAGATCTCAGTTTTTTCTATAGAAGTAATGTTGTTGTAGTTTTCCATTTTATTATGTAATATAATCCTTATTAATGTATCTAGTCCATCCAAGGATACTAAACTAATCAATAATTTGAGACTAGATCTTTTTTTATCATGCCAATGATACATAATAATGCACCGACTCTATGATTCTGGGGTCAGGGTGTTACAGTTGGTATCAGAGGAAGTTTAGTACAAAAAATGGAAACTGGATTTAAATAGTATTTTATTAGAGCACATAACCCTTAGATATGAATTGAGGATTAGTATATAAGAACTTCATAGAATTTTGGTATTGTAGAGATTTTGTGAGTTTTACAAGCAATACATTCCTGCCTATATATGAGTTGGTAGAGGCGGCTCTGGCACATATATACCAAGGGGTAAAACCCGAAAACAATGCTTTGAGCTGGACTTGAATGAGAACTGGTTCACAACAACATGCCTTGCTGTATTTTTTGTTATGACACACTCAGGGGATATGATTAAGATAATTCACATTTTCTTAACAAAATGATTTGAATAATTATAATATAAAATGAGAATAAATCACTGTCGTTAATCATAAGTTGTTTTAGTTTGAAAAAAAAGTGATATGATATTCTCTAAATGATTTTATGACTCACACTATGCTTTCTTGTGTTAGTCAATGGCTACATTACAAGGAAGTCATAGTAACATAGAACATGATGCATATGGGGGGCATGGCGGAGGAAATGAGAAATGAAATGGAATGGTGATATGTGTAAAAGATATCGTGTTTATGATGAATCATTTTTCAAAAAAATATGATCGATAACATATATATTAACCAACTCCCGTACTTAAGAAAGAAGAGAAAGGTAGTGAATGATAAGAGCTCCCGTATTAGAGACCATGGAGAAAAGAATGCTCAATTTCTATCATGCAGGGAATGTGGAAGGAGACACCTAGGAAAGTGTCTCAATGGAACAAAGAAATTCTTTATGTGTGGGAAAGAAGGACATAAAGAAAATAATTGTTGAGGAAAAATGAAGATTACTATGGAAGAAAATAAAAATGATCCCAAGAATCCATTTACAGTCATTTTCCATAAATTTAGGGGACCTGGGCATTACCCGAGTGAATGCCCTATTCTATAGGATAACCCCTTGGTCAAGTAACAACCAATTTGGAAATAAATTAATGGTAAAATGTTTTATAGTATTTGTGATTTTTTGATGGGATTATATTGGAAAACATTTCTCTTATGTGTACCCTGCATTTTATTATGAGAAAATGTTATTTTAGGAAAAATTTTGTTTTCTATTGTTGATATAGTTATAAATAACCATTTGGGTTTATATGATCCTTGAATTTGATGCAATTACATTAATTAATTTTTTGGATGAAAATGGGAAGTATGAGATTAAATTTGTGGTGAAATTATGTTATAGTTATTTTGAGGAATTTATCTCATTTTGAAAACGTTATGAAATATTGTTTTTGAAAAATGATAACACACAGACCATGTGACAAACCGTCGTGTTGGACAAAGTTGCATCAATCGAACCCACAACCATAATGCGATTTGTATTTATTGCATACCACAGGACTATGTGAAGTCCCTGGTTAGTGTGACTATTTATTTTTTAGTTAAATGATTTTATTGATCAATATTATGTTGATTTGGGATCTTATATCTTATCAAATGGATATCATTAGTATATGAAAATGATTTGTGGATTATGTGATAAATGTTATTTTGGAAGATGTTCGATCTATTGGGAATACTATATCCTTCTGGAAAATAGAATACTATGGGATTTCATTTGAAGAGTAATAGTACATTTTATCTATGTTTTTAATATGTTTATATACTGATTGGTTTATTTATGGAAATGATTAACCTATAAAAGATAATATGTGATTAGGTTAATTAAATTTATGTATTTGACTATAAGAGTAGTCGATGTTATTTGGAAATACAATTTAACGTGGAAGACTAAGTAATCAAATTCATCTATACTTTGGGTTTCAATATTAGTTTGGATTATATTGATGTATTTTAAGAAAAAAAAAATATTGAATTTTATATATTGAACTTTTTGTATTGATCGTTTAATTTTAGAAATTATGATAAGTATTATTTCCCGAAAGGATTATCCTTTTTGGGGATCATCTGATCTTGTACTGACCTAATAGGTTTTGTTTAATCTCTAAAGGCAATGTAAATATATATAGTTTATCCTTTTTGGATTATGTGATTCTCTATAAGTTAATTCTAGAGCTTCAGGTATGACCAGGTCATCTTTAATACTCATCGTTTGAAAAAAATGAGTTAGTTGTAGAAATTTATTAATTGATGAAAATCTACATAAAATTTAAGTATATCAATTTATGTTCTTAGTTAATCTCATTAATAAATACCTCAACTTTATGGAATGGAACTTCAAATAAAAAACATTATCCATTTACTTTTTCTACTAGGAAACTTTAGAATGTTTATCTCATTACAAGTTTGTGGTTTTCTTGTTGTTAACTTTCTCCTAATCATGTTTTATATCACTTCCACCAGAACATGACACTTATTTTATTTCTATATCCTTGTTTTCCAACATGGAATCCTAGTGTGGGTTATCTCGGTTGACCTTTGTACTGCTCTTTCTTTCTTTTAACGAGACACTTATATTAACTCTTTTTCAATGTGGGACATTAAATAATGTTCCCAAGACCAATTTTAAAATTTCAAGGATGCAATTTACAAAATGGGGAAGAATGTAACACCCCATGATTTCATAGTATGTTATTTCTTTATAAAAATTCAATATCCTGCACTCACAACACCGAGTTCGAGTGCACCACGACTTACCAAACTAGTTGTACAAAAGCTGTTATGAATAGTATAAATTGAATTTTGAATTTTATATACTCCATATAATTTTATAATCCATATTATGTGTTTCATAGAAATAATATTAGAACAAATTCAATCTTTTCAGATAAAATAAGTATTTTTCAAAAACATTAAATTTTACCAAATTTTAATGTATAGCCCTTTTTAAAAACAATATTTGACACTATTATATATTCAATTTAATGAAATTAAATTCCTTTTTATAATCGGGATATAAAATTTTATTTTGGATAAATTTTTGGTACTTTTATAATAACATTTATATTTTGATGAATACTGAAAAATACTAAATATTATTTGAAAAAAAAATTTTTTAATCAAAATAATTTATATTGCTAAATTAGGTTTTTTAATGGTTTTCAAGTATAATTATATAATATTTTTATCATTTAATACAATTTATGTGATTATAAGTTATTTCACATTTAAATTTGACAGAAACACATGTCAATCTTTTGATAGTTTTTACTTTTAAAAACCTCGCTTTTCCGTTTTGACAATGAAAATTAATTTTTAATTAATTAATGAATTATATATGTTTTTAATTTGGTAAATTATAATTTATTTTTTAGTTCTTAATATCAAAATTAGCTTAGGGTAAATTTTTAAATTTTTTCTAAAAACATTCATTTTTTGATGAATAGTGAAAAACACTACGTTACAGTTTAAAACCGAAATTTTATTTTAATAATATATATTTTATTTTAATTAAAAATATATTTATAATACCTATATACATTCATTTAAATTCATTAGTGACATTTTATATTAAAATTAGACGTATAAAATTTTATTGAACTTTTTACTATCTTTTACCCACCTCATATGAGCATTTCAAAATTTACAGAATAGTTAATTTTACTGCTTAGGTGGGTTGAATTTGAAACATCTAAGAGACACGGTTGATATCAGTAAGTAAAATATGGTTTAATAAGAATAAATTTTTTTGGTGAATAGTACCTTTTTTACTTTTATTGACCACGGTTTAAATTAAATAAGGTAATTAAGGGTAAAAATGATATTATTCGTACCCTAACACATGTCCTAATACTATTAGATAACTGTAATTCGACCAAAAAAACTTTAGGAATAAAATATGATCCTTTAGATCCACTTGGATTACATTATGACATTTATTAGTATTTTATTTAAAGAAAAGTTAAAAGAGTTAAAATCAATGTTTAATAACTAAAACATTTTTAATATATAGTTATACATAAGATAAATTAGAATATAAATATTCATTTGAAATATAAAAATATTTTCGAAATTATGGTATTTTATTTATATTTTATTAGAAATTAAATAATTTAATTTATTTATGACACAATAATGATGTCGTAATTATCAAATTAAGGAAATATTATAATAATTGATATTATAAATATCCAAATAAAAGTCATTTTAGACTTCATATGAGTTAAACTAATTTTCTAGGTTAATATGAAATGTTAGTGTTGGTTAGATAAATTTTGATCGAAGTAATAATACTTTTATGAACATAGGAAAACCAAAATACCAAATATTGTAAAAAATGACATAAAAGAGTTTTTAAAAAAAATATTATATTATTAATTGATATTTTATTCCTAAAAATCTAGGGTTTTTTCAAATGTCTTAAATAATATTATATATGTCATTAATTAACCACTTGAGGTTCTGTTGGATGTTTTTATTAGTTTTATTTACCATATAATATAAAAATACAAAGCGACATGGTAAATGTCATTCTATTTAACATAGAGTTAAATATAAAAGATAAAGTTAATATTGTAACCCAAACATGTCTAAAACCAATTGGTTGAGTGTTTTTAGACCTATCCCCACCTTTGACTTTAAATAATTCATTTTGGAGCCATTAGAAACCAAAAATGGTTATATTATAAAATAATATTTCTAGCTTCTCCTATGTTGCCACTCACCCCTCTTATAAAAGGGCACTTCCCCTTCTATCTAATTCACACCTTCGAAGCCATTTACCTTGGTCAACCCCTGCACAAATAACTTCTCAATTGTCCTCCATTCATCCTATAGGAATTCATTTTGTCAAAAATTTATCCTAAGGATCACTTTTGATCAAATAAAAATGAAGAACACGAAGAAGATGAGGTTCACCTACCATGGACCAATGAAAACTACAAGGTAAGGGGTTTCTTATATCACTTTTAATTATGTGATATTTCAATTGTTCACCACTTATTTATTGGATGTGGTTTATTTTGTAGTGACATTTGATATATATTATCATGATTATTTTTATATTCATGGTATTGTGTGATTCATTTGGTTATTATTAACTTTTGGTCATACGACTCGATTGATTACAACGAAGTAAGAGTTTTTCATCTCACTTTTTATTCCCGTGAGATTAATGGTAAATTGACCACTTTTTCCTTTTTGGGGCATATGTATTGTCAATGATTAAATTATTTGTGTAATATACTTTAATTTATCAGTATTTACATCATCATTGAATGATCCTTCTTTCATGGGTTGTATGTTTCATATGTTACCAAATTGGTAAGGGAATTTCAAATTTCAATTTCCAATTAGTTGGCTTTACACATACTTCATTTATTATTTTACTCCAAGATTATGTGTGGAATCACTATTTATTATTCATTTAGTAATTTCCACACCCCTTTGTGTAGATATATGTTTGACACACATAATCACTCCGTTGATAATTTCTCAAGTCATTGATATAAACTTGATCTTATATCAATTTCCATTTATTGAGTTAAACATGCAAGTCATTGGTGTTGTTTTTACAAGAATATGTGAGAATGTGCTATGATTTATTTACACTGAATATCCAAACATATTGAGTGTATTTATATTTTTCACACATAATTATGTCATTGATTTATCCTTTACGTAAAGATACTATCATTATAAGGAATTTCATCTCAATTTACATTCCTTTGAGGCCTCTTTGTTTTTATAAACCAATTCACTTTTATATGGTGTATATAAATTCCTTTGAAATAGTATATCATGAAATACTTTATTCTGAAGATTATATAAAGTTTTTATTACCTAAATTATATATATTCAAGTGTATCCCATTTTTTAGGAACTATAACTAAAATATGATTTTAAATGTTTTAAAAAGTTATTCTTCTAAATCATTCTCATTAATGTACATTTTTCAAAATTATTTTTAATGATTTATTTACATGGAAATTAACGTTTTAAAATTAAAAATTGATGTTAAATGTTTCAAAGTGGTATTGGACACTTTGATTCAAAAATCTATTTTAAATGGATTCATGAAAAATAATGTGACTTTTAAATGATTGCAAGAAAAAAGGGGTTATTTCTCTCAAATAGTTTTGATTATTATGTTCATTTATGTAAATATCCTTTATTATTCCCGATTGAGGTTAATATGTTACAATATAATATACCATATTGTATTGAATAAGTTATGTTTGACTGTGGATGTGCTATCTTTATACCATTCATGGTTTGTGGATAAAGTATTGAAATTTAGTATGATAGTTTTAATACGAATGTTTATGTTATGTTACAAACATTTAATATAAAGAATGCATTGGACATAGTATGTGACGGGTGGAGCCCTCTATAGCTCCTTGATTAATCGATACGTCTCATGAGACAAACTAGTTTCTTGGCATAAGGCCTTGACAAAAACTTATTTGTAGTGTTGGCACAAGGCCTTGAGTATGTTGTTAGGAATGTCTTGCTTTATGAATTCCATCACTATGAAAGTGGCTATTGATATTACATGTGATTATTTGACTAGTAAAATTTCCATGTGAATAATTAAATGGAATTATTAGATTTTATTTTTGTCATATTCTGTGAAATTTTAAATTTAAAAGGCTTTTTTAGTCTTATACATTGACATAAATGTTTATTCTTATTTATAAATTATTCTTATTTATTTTTATCCTTAATTAGCATGTTATCTCACTAATTTCTATGTATAATTTTTCCGAGGATGCGAATTTGTATATTATGACAGAACTGAAAGGATAGTCTATGGGATCTCAGTGTTGTTTATGGAAACAATGTTGTTGTAGTTTTCCATTTTATGATGTAATTTAAACCTTATGAATGTATCTATTACTTCTAAGGCTACTAAAATAATTGGTCTTTTGGGACTTGATCTTTTGTGATCATGCCAATGATACGTAATAATGTACCGAATGTGGGCTTTTGGGGTTAGGGTGTTATATTATGGCTATTAGGATAGATTTAAAATTATATATGATATATATTATATTTATATATTCTCTGTGATTATGCAATTTTTATTTACATCAAACCTTTATGAATTCAATGAAGTATAAATACAATAATTTTATTTGAGGAAGTGTGGACTACCACCCCCTCAAACTAATACGACTCATTCATGCTATACATGGAATGTGTAATTGATGGTTTTTTTAAACCTATGATACATACATGTATTAAATATAATCTTGGTATTATAATATTCATTTATATCATTTGATTATTATTTTTTATCAGGAAAAATAAATGAAAGTAGCATTCATGCATACGTACGACCTACAGTCTCCATAAATAGTGCATTTTATTTATTATCTACAAATATTATGAACTATTATATATTCGTATATATAGGATGAATAATATATTTGAATCATGAATATCATTCTAATGATGATTTAATTTTGACTACATGTACAATTTATATCAAAACATTTTCATTTTATACTCAAGTACTGAATATCTATAAAATGACTGATATTAACTTAAATAATAATGTACATTTTAAAACATGTTAAAAAGATATATAAAAGTAAAAATAATCATGAAAAGTTATTTCAATTAATTATAAATTTAATTACTATTATTATTAAGTATGAACAAGGAACATAAGTGACATGTCAGACTCGTGGTAAGGGACATCCTAACAATATCCTTTCTTTGAGGAAGATTTTGATTATATACACCTCCATATTCTATACGATGTTTAATAAAAACCATTTAATTTTAATTTCATTTAATGGTTATCTTATTTCTATGAACCATTTAACTAAATGGAAAGTAAATTTTTTTAACGCATGTGCTGACAATGACCTATGAACCACCGTAATTGTTTTTTGGCTTTCTCTATAAGCCTTAATGATATTATAAGGAAATTAAATCCCTTATTCCATTTTTTGTTTTTGTATTTATTTTTTAATTTATATTGAATGAGTATTTCAATATCTTGAAATAATTTATTCTGATTGAAAATGAAATGTTATAATTGAACTATTGATATTTGAAAAAGTTCAATTGTTATGACTATATAATGGTACATGTTCATTTTATGGGTGGTCATGTGATTAAAAATTATGGGTGGTAACATGATGAACCCAATGACCAGCGGTTCCATGATAATCCTTGGATGTGTGGTTACATTATAACCTCAAATTCATTGTGTATAGTAGTTTGTTGTACGAGTATTCGATTTAGTGATATGTGTGGTAGAAGACCGTGTGGTTATTGCATATAAGTATGTTTATTTTACATATAAACTTTATATGTAATGTGATTCCTTCAATGGGATTTATATTAATCTTTTGGTTACAAAAAGTTATAACAAATGAGCTTATATTCAGTCAAATATATTTACCAAATGATAATGGTGAAAAGCATTACGTTAAGGCCAAGTATTCATGGTATCTTAAGACTAATAGTTTTCTATCATTGTGTATCCCTTACTAAGATTTTTTTTATCATCCCATGTTTTGAAATGTTTTTCTTAGGAAATAAGTAATAATAGTGTCATGAATGGGATTTTGGAAAAGTTATGCAATTAAAACATGAAATAATAAAATGTTTATTTTTAAATATTTTATGATTTATGTGAAAAATGGATAGTGAGTAGAAGTGTCTCCATATAATATTCAAGATGTTTTGTAGATGTTATGGATTGGTTATCTAAATCTATAAACCTGAAATGATCCTGAAATTGAATGAAAGTAAAATTATTTACTCATATCAAAATTATGTAATTATTAAGGATGGGGCTTTTTATTTTATATCAAAGGTTGGTTTATATATATTTAAAAGTTAGAATAGGTTTAATATAATATCTGTAAAAGATTTTTTACACTGTGGTAAAATTGAAATGATATAGAATTTGAATATTACCATGTTGCTTCATCTAATATATGATTGTTGAAAATGGTTTCCTATTGAGAAAACTCAGCAGTTATGTTGGGAGGGCTTACTGAGGGAACTAACAATCCAAATAAACATCATGAGATGGTCGGAATTAGAAATGAATAGTTTGTTGAAGTAATGGATCATTTTAATCAATATATAAATGGTTGTGGTGTCCTTACATGAGATTCAATATAGAAATTGTTGAGGAATATGTTAATTGTAGATCATTTAATGAAGTAATGTCCTTTATCATTCAGAGGGCCATCTGACATTGTGCATGATTAAGGGTGTATTAAAAAATTGGAAAATATTTGTGATATAATGGATTCTTTAAACAATCAAAAGGATAGTCTTGTGGTTTATATTTTTGAAGGTGAACCTGATTCCTGGGGTCAATTATTGTATATTGTAGTGTAAGTGAATATAATGATTACATTGAGTGTGAATAATTTACGAATATATTCCATGAGAAATATTTTCCAATTGCTATTTGAATTAGGATGGAAAAGAAATTCATGGAATTTAGACAAAGGTGTAAGATTTTTTGGATGAGTATAAATAAAATATCACCTATTTTTCAATGTACATAAAAATATTTATCTGGGATATTGATAGTAAGATAATTTTATTTTACTCAAGATTGAAGCCGAAAATATTAAAGGCCATTATTTTATTGTGAGTTCAAAATCTATCGGAAACTTGTCCAATGTGCTGGGAATATAGAAATGGAGTTTTCTAATGATAATTTATTCAATGAGAGATAAAAATAAGTGATCATGTTGGAAAGAAATGTGAAAGTGTTTATCAAATGATCCGAGAGGAAAGAAAACAAAATTTTGAAATTGTGAGAAGTGTGGTTAAAATAATCCCAGAAACTATATCTCAATTTTATATAAGTGCTTCTAATGTGATACTACTGGTCATATTTCTCGTATCATTTAAGGAATATGGTCATATGGGGAATGAGATACCAGCTATAAGATTCTTTAGTTTCAATGATTTATGAAATTAGTTCGTTGGGTTTCCAAAGTTGATTACCATTGGTTGAAACCAGCATGATCGAAACAATAAGGGAATGGGAAAATAATTTTCAACTACTATGATTGAAGTGGGACCATCAAAATATGTTGTGAAAGGTATTTTATTGATTTCTTAAAAATAATACAATAATCTATTTGTCTCTGGATCATCACGTTCATTCATTTTTTAGAGCATCAAATGTAAATTAGACATATAACCTCGTGAATGTGATATAAAAATTTTGGTAAAAACTCCAGGATGACATAATAAAACAAACATGATTTATGGGAATAAACATATTTTCTTTAATGGGATAGCCTTTCTGAAAAATTTTGTAGAACATTTCATTTTAGAATTTGATCTCATTTTGGGTATAGATTGGGATTTAGTATAAAATGATAAAATAGATTGTAAAGGCTTACAAGTATTATTTAATGATTTCATTCCTTAGATAACGTATCAATAAGTATAATTATTTAAAAAATATTGTAGTAAAATATATATGTATGATGTTTATGAAAATAAATAGACATTTCTGATTGGTGACATTCTAGTAGTGATGAAATTGAAAGATTTTTTTCTTAATTAATTACCTTGTATTGTTCCCAACCGGGGGGGGGGGTCAAATTTAATATTGATTTAGTTCCTGATTAAAAAAGTATATTTCTAAACCACCTTATTGAATGGATCAAGTACAATTAATTGAATAAAAAATTATTTCCATGAATTACTTGATAATGGAATCATTCGACCAAGAACTTCACCATGGGGTGATCAATTTTTATTTTTGAAAATGAAAGATGGTTCTTTTAGAGTATAAAAAACCATGAATAAAATCAAAATTAGGAACATGTATCCTTTACCTCAAATCGTTGATTTGGTTGATAAGATCTAGGGAGATCATTATATTTTGATGATTTATTTGAGGTCTGGGTACTGTCACCTGATGGTGAAGGAGGTTGATATTTCAAAGATAGAATTATGAACAATGTATGGGAAATATGAGTTTTTTGTTTTTATCTACTGGTTTATCTAATTTGACTTCTATATTTTTGAATCTCATGAATGGATTCTTTCATCAGTGTCTGGATCAGTTTGTAGTTTTTTTTATAGAAGATATCTTGGTATATTGTATAAGCTAGTAGGAACATAAAAGACATTTAAGGATTGTTTTTCAAACCATAAAATATTAGAAACCATATAAATAGATTATTAATCTTGATATTTGTATAAAAAAATTTCCTTCGTTGGACATATTATTTCTAAAGATGGGATAATTGTTGACCCTTATTGAAAAAGGTGTTGAAGTGTGTCCACGACCAACAGATATCATAGTGATTCATAATGTTCTTGGATTAGTGGGTCACTATTAATGGGTTGTTGAAAAATTTTCTTATTTATCTATCCCACTAACTAAGGTGATTCGTATTAGAGTTAAGTTCATCTCGACCATATAATTAGATTATTATTTTTTGAATCTGAAAAAAAACATTTATAAAACATTTTGTTTTAGCCTTCCTTTCCCAGAATGGTTAATTTGTTTTCTATAGTGATGCATCATTGAAAATACTTGGTTGTGTCCTAATGTCAAATTATCAGGCAATTTCTTATGTTTCACACCAGTTAAACATTCATGAGACAAATTACCCAAAACATGATTAGGAATTAGCAGCTATTTTTTGAAAATAAAAAATTGGAGGCTTCATTTTTATGGCGTTAAATGTCAAATATCTACTGATCACAAAACTATGATGTATATATTCACTCAAAAATTATTAAACATGAGATACGAGATATGGTTAAATTTATCATGGATCATGTTTTTCAGATCCATTATAATAAAGGAAAGGAAAATAAAGTGGCTGATTCTTTATATAGAAAGAGTAATGATACATTAACAATGATACGTTGGGCACAAAATAATTTGGTTTTTGATATGATTAATTTTGGATTAGACATTATTGGTGCAGGGAATCCCTCTATTTTTTTACAGGTGGTTCTGAAATTATATCTATCAAACAGATGTATGCAAGCACCGAGCTAAGACAGTGAGTTACAAAAAATGTATAATTGGGTTATATGGATATTTTACCTCAATTTAAAATTGATATAGATGTTGGGATGATTTAGGAAATATATTGTGTCTGCCTTGTGATTCGTATTTGAAGAAAGGGTTCTTATGTGATTCTCAAAGTTCTCTGTAATCAGTTTAACCATTCATTTCTATGATGTATTGTGATCTTCTGAAGTATTTTTGGTGAGATGGAATGAAAAGAGATATAGTAGTCTTTACTATGAACTATTTTATTAATCCACAGGTGAAAGTAGAGTACTAGTTATAGGAAGCGATGCTTCATACATTCCATTTTACAAAGTCGAAATGGGAAAATACGTCCATGTCTTTCATAGTGGGGTTTCCAAAAACAACTCAAGGTAACAATGCAATATTTGATATTGTTGATTGATTGAATAAATATGTAAATTTTTTAATATTCAGTAACCTTTGTCTCTAGATAATATTTCAAAATTTTATATTAAATATATCATTAAGATACATAGAGTTCAACTCTCCACTTTATCTAATCGTGATCCCTGGTTCACAACTATCTATTATAAAATCCATCACTGGTCTTTGGGAACTAAATTAAATTTCATTATAGATTTTTATACTCAATCAGATAAAAAGTCAGAATAAAAAATTCAAACCTTGGAAGATATTCTACGTTTTTGTGCAGTAGATTACCAGGGATCATTGGATCCAAATATTTCATTGATTGAGTTTTTATATAATAAAAATTTTAATTCCAGTATACAGATGCCACTAATTGAGGCATTACATAGAAAACAGTGTCAAAATCCTTCTTTTTGCAATGAATTAGGGGAAATTAATTTGATGGGACCACAATTGGTAGATGATATGGTAGAAAAGGATCTGTTGATTCAGAAACACATGAGGGTATCTCAAAGAAGGAATAAAATTTATGTGGATAACCAATGGAAGAATATTTATTTTGAGGCAGTTGATCATGCCTTTCTCAATGATTCCCCATGGAATTGTGTGTTGTATTTTGGTAAAATGGGAATGATGAGTCCTTGGTTCATTAGACCTTATGAAATCATGGACAAAATAAGGTCATTTGCCTATAGGGCCGATTTAAAAACATGTTTATCCCAGATACACAATGTTTTTTAAGATTCAATGTTAAGAAATTATATGCATAATCCATCTCATGTTATGAGTCCATATGCAGTTCAGTTGGGAAATAATCTTTCATATGAGGAACAACCAGTACCAATTCATGAAAAAAAATCAAGTATTTTAGAATTAAGAAATTCATCTGTTATTGGTTTTATGTAAAAGTTGTAGGGATTAAAAGGAAATGAGGGAATCAGAAAATGATATGATGTAGAAATACCATCACTTATTTGGTAAGTAAATAAAATTGTGGGGATGCAATTTCCAAAAGTGGGAATGATGTAGAATCCAAGGTATTTATAAAATAATAATTTTCTATATCTATTACTATTAATATAGAATATATTAATTATATGATAAAAATGACACTTATTTATAGATTATATGAGACGCATGAACGAGTTTCTTTTAAATCTTATATTGCAGAAAACATTGCGTTATACCGAATAATAATAAAATATTATTATTATTATATTAAATGGTAGATAATTCCTAGGAAATTTAATTGACTGAATTTGAAGAACTAACTAAAATATTATTATATATGTGTTCTAAATGTTTTTACATTTATCTATTAAATTTTAGTGGCTGAAAATGAGAATGAATCCAATTTTATCCATAAAATATTCTAATATTTTTAAAACGATATTTTCAAACCATTAGATGGAGAAGAATATTTAAATATATATTTTTTCACAATTATATATTCAATTTGACAAAAAATAAATTCTTATTTATAGTTGTATCATTAAAATTTACTTTGGATGATATTTTGGTATTTCTTTGATAAAATTCATATTTTATGAATTGTGAAAATAGTGCATTTTAATTCAAAACTGTCTTTTCATCTAATTTATTTATAGAGTTATATTTTATTTTTAATTGGTTTTAATTTCTAATTTCATTATGTTGTTATCCTTTAATCTAGTTTTGTTCATTTAAAGAAATTTACCATAAAAAATTGGACTTAAACACATGTCAATATTTTGAAATTTATTATCTTTCAAAAACACACTTTTAGGTTTTCACAAAAAGAAATAATTTTAAATTAATTTCATACAATTATATGTTTTGAATCTGAAAAAATGGATTCCATATTTTTAATCAGAATTTACAAAATTTTTAAATTGGTGCACATTATTTTTGGACACTGTGAATAGTAACATCAGTAATTATTTTATTTACCTTGGGTAAAAGTTAAATCTTGTAAATAATGGAAAAAAATAAAAAAAATAATCATATTAAACTACGATAAAAGTGTCATAATCCAATTATATGAGATATTTCCAACCATGGGAATCATTAGGTCGATTTTGGGACCAAATGGAGCCACTTTGATGTAATAATGACATGTTATAAAAAATAACTTAAAGTATAGAGTCATATAACATAATACTGAATTTTTTCATAAAACGATCATTATATTGGGTGATATAAGAAATATAGTTGAGTATATATTTTAATTATAAATTTATAAATAATTCATATTTCATGGTATTTAATTTATAAATTTTATAAATTAAATAAACATTTTTAATTATGACACAATGATGCTATAGTGATTGCTTAATTAATAATGGATTAAAAAAATATTATAAATAATAAAATTAGTGTATTTTTGTTTTTTTTGATGTCATCCAAAAATTTTATAAATGCTATCTACATATTATATTTGATTTAATTTCCATTGTGTCTAAAGAATAAAGTTCTTATGAATTTCTTATAAAGTCATGTATGAATAGTTTCCAAAATTGACATAATTCATAACTTAAAATATAAAAAAATTTATTATGTGATATTTAATTCATAAAAATATAATATTATTCCAAATGTTTAAGATTATTAAAATTATATCATAAATTATTATTTTTTATTCGTTTCACATTATATTGTAACTAAATTATCCCATAATTTGTAAATAGCATGATATCACAATAAGATTAAAAATTGTAAAATAATGGTTAAACTAAAAATATAATGATTAAAACTATATTCACAACATGTCAAAAAATTATTTTATTATGGGTATTTAAACCAAAATCATATTATTATCGAATTAAATGAGTTTTTGACCAGTATTTATCCTGAATTAATTTAAAATAAATTATTATATCAAGACATTACTAAAGTTCCCATCATCCCTCTTATAAACGGCCACAACCTTTACCCACATACTCACCCCCCTCTAGCCCCGTGACTCATCCAAAATATAATCAAATAATCTCCCAACATTCCTATATTAATTTGATAATCCTTACATTTGGAATAAGGAAATTTAAGAAATATTTTTGTCCCAAATCAAATGATGTTACCATATTTAGCAGTAATAACTTGTCTAAAGTTCATTTATTTAATTTTCCTTCTTTCAATCCCTATGCTCTGATAAATTTATGATTAAATATCCAAACATGTATACAAAAAATACTAGGATTTTTTTATGATTATTATTTGAAGTACACATACACACACCTCCATCTAATTGATATGAACCTATTGTTTCTGTGTACGGTGAACTATTGCATCAAGAAACGGTGATTGTTGGATTTTCTCATGCCACCCATCATTGTGGAAATTATGATGAAATGTATATATATACTATATTATATATATATATATTGAATCTATTATTGTGTATTTTTTATTTACAAAATACATTTATTTTTACCATGATGTGTAAATTTGATAATTTCATTTGAGGAAGTGTGCACAACCACAAACTAAAAATGTTATGACTCAGTCATGCTAAACATGGAATATATAAAGGGTGACTTTATTAAACCTATGAAACATACATTACATAAATATAAGTGTGTAATTATAATATACATTTATATTATTATATTTATATTGTTTTAGTATGAAAAAGAAATTAATGTAGCGTTCATGTGTACGTATGGCCTACCATCTCCATGAAGGGTGAATTACATTTGTTATCTCAAAATGTTATCGAATATTATAAATACATATATAATAGATATATATTATATTAAAAACAGGAATATAATTCTTGAAAGTATTTACTTTTGAATACATGTACAATTTATATCAAAACAAATTAATTTTAGACTGAAGTACCAAATATTAATAAAATGATCGATATTAACTTAAATAATTTTTCAATTTTTATAACTTGGTAATATGTGACATAAAATGTATAATATCATTGAAAAAGGTTTGGAATTATTTAAACATAAACATAGGTTTATTATTCAGGATGTATAGGGAACATACATAACAATTCAAACTCACAGTAAGGGATTTTGTCTCAATGTACTGTCATTGAGGAATATATAGATAATATACACTCACACCATTTTTATGGTGTATAATAAAAAAATTGGAATTTAATTTCATTCAATGGGAATATATTTTATATGAAGTACTTTACTAAATGACTACTGTACTGATTTTACCCTATGCAGCTACAATGACCTCTCGACCTCATTAATCATTATTTTTCTTCAACTATAAGTCTTATTGTTTTAATAGGAAATGAAACCAATTATTCCATTTTTTGGGTGTATTAATATTGAAAATGTTTTTTAGATATTTATTATGTATTCAAATATCTTGAAATTATTCATTGAGATTACAAATGAAATGTTATTACTGAAATATTTATATTTGAAATTTCTAATGTGTTATGATTATATACTGGTACATGTGAATTTGATAGGTGGTTATTTGAGAAACCAATTATTGGTGGTTATGTGATAAACCAAATGACTTGTGGTTCCGTGATAAAACAAGGATGAGTGGTTACATTATATCCTATAATGCATTGGGTATGTTAGTCGGTCGTATGGTTATTCAATTATGTGATATGAGTGGTAGTCAACCATATGGTTATTTCATTTAAGTATGTTTATGTCCCAGATTATCAATTTATGTTTTGTGCTTATTTCAATGGGATTTATAATCATATTTTTGTTACAAAAATGGTAAGCAATATGCGTATATTCAATGAAATATAATTAATAAATTTTAAAGGAGAAAAGTATTACATTATGATATTTTATTCATGGTGTTCATATTATCACAAGACAAATAGATTTCATTCATTTTGTATCCATTAATGTTATTTTTATGCTCAACCCTTGTTTTGAAATTTTTTTCATAGGGCATAAAGAAGAATACAGTCGATGATGTGATCAAGGAAAAGTTATGATATTAATACATGAAACGATGTCTGTTTCTTTTTAAAGAGTTAATTTTTTTTTGTGAAAAAAATTATAGTGATTAGAATTGTCTACTTTTAATAGTGGTGGTCATGGAGACAAATAAAATCATCATCAACATCCTACTTCTCTCTTAAATTCTCTTCCATGTCTACCACCCTACAAATATCTCTGATCTAGACCTTGCCTCTACCTGGATGTTTTTTGAACCATATCCTTAAATAAATCATGGTGAGTTGCACAATCTTATTTTTGATGTCCACATCCATTGAAAGAGAATCATATTCTCTCTCTCAGTTCACTAGATCTTTAATGATATCACTAACCTAAATACATTCAATATTATATGTTTCTCCCAATGAATCTTTCACACATATATTACTATACATTTCACCTTATCGTAACTACCATTTCAATTTCTCAAGAGAGATCACTACCATAAAAACCTATTAGTGTTTTCCTGTACAGAAGTATCCATACAAATACAGAATTATATAGTAGCACAATATATCTTATGATGAAAATAGATATTAATCTCACTAAGAAATCTCAATTTATTTGTCACCGAAAATTATCATCGTGAAAGAATAGAACATGACCCACATTCATTTAGTGTCACATGTTTTTAGTATAAATTAAAAAATAATATACCATAACCATGATGAACTTCAAATTCCCTCTAAGTAGTGGAATGGGTATTACTCAACCCATGATCTCTTATGATATATTTATTATGTGAAGATGAAAATATTTCCATGATAAATTCTCCTTATCATGCATCTAAGTCACTAGACTCCTCTATCCCCTATAGTGCTTTGGAAAATAATGATCACTAAGACCAAAATATGATCAATAGGGGTCAAAATAGGTAATAAAACACACCGAACTACATCTTTATAGTCTATAGATACCTATTAGTATGGCTCACCCTAAAACTAGAGAGGTCATAGTGTCTAAAACACAAAGAGTGTGATATAATGAAAAACATCCTTAATCATAAATTTCAGAATAACCTGATACTCTAGGTGTGATGGTATGTATGGAAAACCAAAAAGATGTACAAAATCTTGAAAACTACCATTAATAGAATACTATCATCGTTATGTTAATCAAGATTGTCTAATAGTGAAATTCAAGATTGATGTCATCATGATGTTATACTAGAAATTCTTGAAAATCCATATTAAATTATTATTTTTGTGTGGTTGAGTCAAGAAGGGCATGGAAAACACAACCCAATCCTAGATTCATATACCAATAATATACCTGTAATTAGTTCTTAAATTTACTTAGATAAAAAAAGTATTTCTTTGTTTTGGAGAATTGAAGGATCAATCCTTACACCAACACTAGTGTCTCTTACCTAGGATCTGAAGTCAAATTTTTATTACACTAATACAAAATATCCTAAACAATTACTAAATACTATGCATACTCAAATGAATAAGATTTGTTTTTGATATTATATGGAATATGACATACAGTTAGAATGATTACTGAAATCATGTTAAGGTTATTAATTAGTATGTTTGTGATCTTTTATAGGATATAATTGTAGTTATACATTTGGGATATCAAGAATTAGTATAGTAATTCATATATAATAGTTCATATAAAATTACATAATGATTTTTTGGAAATTTATTATATATATATATATTTTATAATATTACATTTTCAATTACACAATGTATAATCATAAAATTACCTATTACTCAATGTACTAGTTATATATATATAATATTATTTTTTGTTAAAATAATATTTTCATTTTCAAAACAAAAATAATGTTCTAGAATAGGATTCAATATTTTGTATATTGATCCATATTTAGTATATTACATTTCAGAATCAATCTCGCATCAATATAGCACATGATGTGGTTTGTCATGAACAGAATTTAGTTGCCCTAAAAACAGAACCAAACTCAGATCGAAACAAGGGATGAAGAGAATTCTCGATCCCCAGGGGATGTCACATGTTCCCTGGTATTATATAATGAAAATTGGTAATGATTTACCTATGTTTATAAACATAAAACCACAAAACCACCCCATTAAACAAATCTTTATTTTTCAAACATTACCATCTTTTAAAAAATTTAAGAATTGAATTACACAATTTAAAACAATTATAAAAGTCTATAAAAAATGAAGAAATCCAAAATGGAAAGTCCAGAACCTCTTAATATCAAGAGACACCATACTCAAGCCATCTCCACAACATTGCATCTCGAAGGACTGCTAGAAAACTGACCCATTGGAACTAAAAGCACTCCCCAATCCTGCAACAAAAATTACAAAGTTTACTTACACCCAATAGTTTATCTATGGTTTGAGAAATATCCCAGGAGGATTCCACCACTAAAAGATTCCATTTGATAAAAATTCAATGATGAAAATCTTACAAGGTTTCATAAACATGAAATGCTATTAAGATTTTTAAAGAGATCCACCTTTAAATTAAAATAGCCTTTTGGTCAGCTACATTAATGAATCATCACATTTAAAAATAATTCCCAAGATATTTTATTTTTCAGCCATACATAACATATGGCTATAGTTAGCATAAAATATCTAATGAGCACATGAAATGTGAAATAACCACCATGAACTAGCTTGTTATGGGTCCCAAGTACATTGTATCTCAGTGAAAGTTATCAAAAAAATATTTGTTCTCGTGCACAAGATCCAATATTGGGGATCATACTCATAACCAATTGGTCCCCCCAACTTCATCATCATCATAATCATAGTTTATTTGGTTTTTTTATCTTAAAACATGCTATGTGAAATTGGGGCCAAACCTCACGAGATCAATAAAATACTAGTACAGGTCCACCCACCTATATACCAATGTTTTCACTATTTTTCTAAATCATGTTCCACAATCCATGAAATACATTTTTGAAATGAAAATTACACTTAAAAGTGACACACACACCATGCATCCCACATTATTATCACACAAGTCACTTAATCCCCCTTTTCATTCAAATTCATTTTTGAATTGTACTCACTCGAAAATAGACCACAAATTTATCCACATCTCTTTGAAAAATCATAAAATCATTTTAAAATTTTTAAAAACATTTTTGAGATTTTAAAAATAACATAACATCCCACACACATGTCACATAATACTTATTTTATTATTAAAATTTATTTTTCACATCATACTCACACAAAACATCTCACAAACATGTTTCTCATCCTTCTTGCAATTTGATAAATCATTTCAGAAATCTATAAAACATTTTAAAAAAATTTCACATCTTAAATAACTACATTACATTTAAAAATCCCTTCTTAAGTGAAAAAACTCAGAAAAACACAACATGTCCCTCATTTTCCAACATTGTCAAACTAGTAAATCATTTAAAATTTTCAATAAACAATTTGAAGAGGTATAACTATGTTTTTCACACAAAACCAATTTCAGAACCCTCGTTCAGGCCAAAAATACATGAAATCATTACCAAACCAGAATTTTCATCCCAAAAAACATTTAATAATCTGCGTAAACGTGTTATAAAATAAACCCAAATATTACCACAAGAGTTACAAATGGAAGTCACCCAATTTGAAGCAAAGGTGAAACTATAAAATTAACTGCTTAACAAAATCAATCAAAAAATGGTTTCTTCACAATATAATGCATATATGTAACATTTAAAATAATTAAATCAAGCATTCTAACTCATCATGATTTTCTTACACAGCAAATCACCTACCTTCTGTTTCAAAACAATCAAATCGTGGTGCGAAACATCCACCGCTCCACCACCACACCATGAGGGAGTGAAATCCAACCAAAAACATCAATATTTGTCCAAAGAGACAACAAATCGAACCCTAGGTACGATCCCTGAGTTTTTAAATATATTAACTTAATAAAAGTGTGAGGAAACCCTATGAAAATCAGAGGAACATGAGAGGAAAAAAACTCACTTAAGATATCTTGAATAAAAGGACACAAATAAACAAGTAGATGAATTTTTATACATCCAAAAAACAAATTGAGGTTAGAATAAGGATATTGATTTCATGTAAGAACTTGAATTGTGTGAAAAGATAAAAAAGTGAAGGAGTTATGAATGAAACAATTTACCTCTTCAAATATAGAGGATTTGAGAAATCCATATATGTTTTACCCTAATTCGTGATTAATATGAACTCCAAAGAGGAAGAGGATATCTTGGGGTCATGTGTTGGGAAATTTTTCATAGTTGAGAGTTGAAATCAGTAAAAAATCCTAAAAATTTAATGAGATATTAAATAAAAAATTAAAATTAATTCTAGAAATGGGATTTCGGGCTGGACGAATACCATAATAAAAAAATCCAAATCCATCATTATTATCTATTTATATGAGGTCCAAATGGATAAGGTGGGTTTTAATATACTATTGGATTCCAATTGAGAAGTGGAATGGGTGTAATGTCATGAAAAAAATGATTTTTAAAAGAATTTTTTTTTTCAATCAAGAAATGGGATCATGGTTTGGCTCAAATTTTGAAAACCCACCATTTCCCCCAAAAATGGATCAGAATACCCCAAAATAATGAAATAATTGAAATAACATTAAAATATGTCATATATGTGGATATGTTCCCCACCATAAAACATTACGACCTCAAAATGTCACAATAAGGCCAAAACCAAAAACAAAACCCAAACGAATGTCCATAATGGACTCATTTTCCATGATTCAACCCCAAAGGCCAAAACACTTTCTATGATCAATTAAATAAGGGACAATCTCACAAACAAAAACATTTACCAATTTCATGAAATAATTAATCCCATTAAGACAATATCACAAAAAACTCCATAAAAACTGTCCGAACAAGACTCATGCAATTTACACAGACGAACAACCACATCGAACAACATTACACATACCTTACATTAACTAAACAATTGGGCACTCTCCAATCCCTTATTTCACCCGAGGAACACGTAGGTAGTTAGATATCTCTGAACGAGACTACCTACTGTCAAGCCAACAACATGTACAAATCCATGTTACTACTACGAGGAGACACAAATCGGGTCCCCACCATAAGAGACAACTAAAATTATCCTAAGACATAATTAGGAAATTAATAGGGGTAGACCCAAATGGACTCCCAAATTAAAGGGTTAAACTTCTATTAGACATTTATAAATGATTATACAAGAGACTCAGAGTTGGTATACCCACCATAAGAACGAACCATATTAACTGATCAGCATGGTCCAACACAAGAGGACCACAAAATTTAATTTTTTGGGATGGCTGCATTTTTAGTCTGCACAGTTTTGGATATTGTGTGCTAACCATGGGAATCCTTCTATCTACATTATTTTATGTGGAACAATTATTAATAACCATTCAAAAAACATGTGCTCAACCTGTCTATCCTATTTTCAAACAATTCTAAAAAACTCATTAGAAACCAAAGGGGGAAAGAATGACATTGGGCGATAACATGGGCATGATTCCCTCCACCTTTTTTCACTGAAAGAGAACAACAGAAGAAATATGATGACACCAAATGTTAAAAAATTTCCCATCATTCATAATAGGTATATGAATTTGGCCAATGGTTTGAAGGACCCTGTGATTTCCCTAGAATACATGCCTGTTTCTTTATGGGACCCATGTCTAGTGCTCTAATGATTTAATTCTCCTCGGCCTCGCAGTTAGGCTTTGGAAACCCCCTGAAGGGAACATATCCTTTCGGTGCCATGAAAACCATAACCCGATCCCAGATGGGTTCAACAGGTTATAACACATTTGAAACTCACTTTACCCTAACCCAACATTTCAATTGAAACATATTCATAAAAGATTCACAAACATAACCCCCTTGTTTTTTTAGATGAGAAACAAAAATAAGAAAGCAAATATTGAAACACCTACCTCTAAACAATGTGTATCAATTTTTTTTGAACTTGGACACACTTATAATAAAACAAAAACTCATATTATATTTTACAAAATTCCATTTACATTCAAATTAGCACACAACATCACAAGGTGTCACCGAACATGACAATTGGAACTTATAGAAACAATACATATAGAGGGACCTTGTGAAATATCCCAAAACCTCACAAAATTAAAGAATTTTTCCTTAAAAGACTCTCATGACCAGATTTCCTACACTGGTGGTTCTACATGAACCCCTAATTCTAGTGGACTATGAAGAAAGTAGACACATTCTTAGACACAATCCACACTAACAACCAAATATTACATTCACCTTCAACAAATCAGGTAACTATTGAACATAAGGTCCTTTTCAACCTTCCATGGGGACTCTCCCACTACAAGAGGATTCATAAAACAATGAAATTAAATAGTGTAATATCAATCTCCAAACATCGAGAAAAAAATATTCATAATTATGATCAACTGGAGGATCTTTTGACGGCGAAACAAGCTAGGTTTCCCTTAAATCGTGCCTTAACTAGTAATGAGGTCATACCTTTTCCATTTAGATAACCCAAGGACCCAACCAAGTTGGTCAATTAGTAAAAACATTCCAAAAAATATAACTGAAAAAATGATTGGAAACTCCATAAAGGATCCCAAATAATATCTCATAAGATACCACTAACTGAGCCTTCAACCCTGATTACCGACCAAACACAATCCCAGTACCCCATTCAAACAAGATGGGTTATTGGAATCGAAACATCTAACAAAAAATTATTTCCAAAAAACACATAAGACACACCATCCCTAACCATCCATCAAGATATAATTTTTTCAAAATAATCTATTTGAAAATAAATGGTTCAACAATCAGTATATCCACCAATTGTACCCCATGGTCCTCACATATGCATGTTTCCATGCCACACTGGGAACCCTTCTCATATCAATCCCGACACTCATCCAGTGATTCCATTAACCATCCATCATCCCATATAATCCCATTCATTTGGTTGCTCATGGAAAGACCATAGGATAAAACAAAAATTCATTCAACTTTTCATAACCAAAACAGTCAACCAATAATTCCTTTTTCTCAAGACCTCTAACCAAGAAATCAAAATCCCAATTTACATCTTACAAAACTTTTTTGAAAGACATAATCATTCATATAAATATTCACTTTCAATTCATATAAATTAATTTCAAAACATTTTGGACCATTTCAAAACACCTCTAACTTCATGACTAACTACATTTTATAAATCTTAATTAAATTTGGGAACCAACTCTTCTTGTTTAAAAACATGATTCAAAATTCTCATAAAACATTTCAAATTAAATCTTATTACCAAATGAAAATCCAATTCCAAAATACAAACATGACGTCATAAACACACAATCCCATTAATATAACATTAAATAGTTTATAGAACTCTTTTGGAAACTTTTTTTTTCAAAAACCAACATTAACATAGTTTTTACATTTAGAAGTGGTGAAAACACACCAATTTCCATTTCAAAAAAAATCTAGAAATTCTGTGCTACAATTTTGGAAATCAATACACTTACACTTTAATGAAAATAATTTCATAAAAGTTAAAAATTTCTTAAATCAAGTCTCTTTTTACTTAATACCAGGTTCCGGGATTCCAAAATGAAGAGACACAAGGAAATGAGAGGGGACACTAATATTATTGGGTGACTATGACATCTGGTTTGTGGCCATACAATAATAACACCACCGCTAGGTATAGTGTTCTATGGAAATATCCCCCACTTCATATGAATTTCCATGCCATGTGATCTCATTGAGACCATTATCCCAACTCTATTTTCATTACCCATAATCATAATCATAACAAGAAAACCAAATGACTCAGATAAAACCCAAATTTCCCAGGTGACATGAATCACATCATGAGGTGTGTTGTAATGGAACCCTACTCATAATCAAAATTTCAGGACCTGATAATCATAACTCTATACATTCCCAAATTTTCTACAAATAACATGACTCAAAGAGTGAACCTAACCTCATCTCATTCCATTTTATTACGAACCAAATCTTATCACCATGAAAACTTTAAAAAAACCTCGCCTGTGAAAAGGACCAAAGGATGTTCTCGATCCCCATGAGCTGGAACAAGTTACTGGGTAGTATATAAAGAAATTTGGGAATTATTTGCCCAAGTTTTTTAGTTTTAAACAACAAAAAAATCATATAAAATATCTTTAATTTTCAAACAAAACCATCATTTACAAAATTTCATAATTGAAGTACACAATTTTAAAAAAAAATCAAAAACACTATAACCAATGAAGAAACAAATAATTTACATCCTAAGAGCCTCCTCATGGGAAGAGGAACCACCTTCAAGCCCTCTCCCCAACACTATATCGCGAGGGACCTATAGAAACTCGAACTACTGGAACTAAAAGCTCTACCAAACCTGCAACAAAAATAAACAAGTCTACTTCAACCAACATGTGTATGTAGGGTGTTCTAAAAATCATAGAAGGATTACACTAGTATTGGATTCAATGTGATAAATAGTAAAAGATAAAAAGCTTTCAAATTTTCATAAATATCTGATGCTATTATGAATTTTAAAGAGATGAAACATTAAATGAAAAAAGAATTCAAGTGGGACACATTAAAGAATCAATACTTTTTAAAAGAGATCCAACACTACTATATTTTCCATCAAATCATATCGTATGATTATGGAATGCATATAATATCTAATTATAAAATACAATATGAAATTACCCCTAGAAACTAGCTCGCTATGTGTCCTAGGGACTTCGTATCTTGGTCAAAATAACCAAACATATATATATTCTCGTGCACAAGAGCCACTAGTAAGGCTTATATCCATATACTAGGGGTCCCCCAACATCATAATCATCATAATAATAATAATCATCAAAGTTTTGTTAGTGGCCTCATCTTCAAAATTGATATGTGAAACTGGGGAAAACACCAGGGGATCACTAGCTTACTTGTACACATCCACCCACCTAGATACCCGGGGTTTCCCTCTTGTGATCAAAAAACTTCTTCAAGCCATGAAATACAATTTTCACCTGAAATTTCTTCTTTTAAGTCACACACACACCAAATAACCCACTTTTATATCACTTATGTCACATAATCCCCTTTTTCATTCAAATTCATTTTGGAATCGAACTCACACCAAAACAAACCACAACACTTTTTGGTTCTCTTTCAAATTTTTTAAGAACAATTAAAAAAATTTATAAAACCATTACAAGGCATTAAAAATATCATAAAAACGAAGATTCATTTCACATAATACTTATTTCATTAACAAAATTCCTTTTTATATCATACTCACTCAAATCAGCCCACAAACATGTTTCATGCCATTCTGGTAATTTGATAAACAATTTCACCAATTTAGAAAAAAACTATAAAAATGATTGAAACATTAAATCACTAAATTTCCATTCAAAAACCCTTATTAATTGACCATTCTAACCAAAAATGTATTTTTACATCATTTTCCAACATTGTTAACCTCCGTAAATCATTTACGATTTTTATAAAACAATCTCTTGTGGTTTAACTATGTTTTTCACCCAAAACCAACTTCAAAATCGTCTTTCAAGGAAAAAATATCACAAAATAATTACCAAACCAGAATTTTCAGCCCAAACAAAATTTCATTAACATATTTCACATGTTATTAAATATTCCAAAATATTACCATAGGAGTTACACTTGGAAGACACCCAATTTGAATCAAAAGAGAAAATATAAAATTGACTGCTTTAGAAACACCATAAAAATGGGGTTTTCACAATGAAAAACATATAAGGAACATTAAACTGAATTAAATAACTTATTATAACTTATCGGAAAATGCTTACACAAGGAATTGCCTACATTTAGTGTCAAAACCACAAAATCATTGGGTAAAACATCAATCGCACCACCGCCACACCATGAGTGAGTGAAGTCAAACCTAAAACCCCATGATTTGACCATAAAGACACCAAATCAAAACCCTAGATAAAATACTACGTTCAGGAAAATTTTGAACTTCATTAAAGAAGGTGGAAGCCCTAGGAAATTTAGAGGAACATTATTGGAATCCCACATACTTCAGATATCTCAAATAAAATGACCCAAATACACAAGTAGTTGAACATCCAAACTGAAAAAATATTGGTGTTGTTTGAAAATTTCTAAGGAGGTCATGTAGGAACTTTAATGGTGGATAATGTGTTAAAGTTGAAGTAGTTATGAAAGAAACAATTTACTTATTCAAATATGGATGATTTAAGAAATCCATATAAATTTCCCCCTAATTCACGATGACAATGAGCTCCAAAGATGGGGAGGAGATAATGGGAGTGTTCCTTGTGTACGTGGTCTCCGGTGAGACTTGGAATCACCAAAACACCTTAAAATTTGAATGATATATTGAAGAAATAAAACAACAATTAATGCAGAAAATGAGATTTTGGGATGTCCCAATACCGTAATAAAAAACCAAATCCATCATGATTATAGATTTCATTGAGGTCTCAATGGATCTGGTGATTTTAATAAACTAGGGTATGCAAATTGGAAAGTGTAATGGGTGTAAAATATTGAAAATGAAGGAGTTATAAAAGAATAAAAATTGGTTTTTAAATTTGGAAAGGGGCTCACGGTTTGGCTCAAATATTGAAAACCCACCATTTCAACCAAAATATTTTGGAAACCACCAAAACAAAGTGGGAATGGAAATTAAATGGAAAATACTTATAAATGATGTTAGGGATGTGACATGTTCACTGTGAATCTAGTATGTTTTTTAATATAGAATGATCATTTTAGATTGAGGATAACATTTTTTTCAAATTTCTAAATAATTAGAATTATTAATAACATATAGTTTTCTTAATATATATAGTAATTAACATTATAATTGAAATTTTTGATGAAAACTATAATTCCAAATTCATAATATAATTATTAACTGATTCTGTAATTAGTAATTAATATAATAATTCAAATAGAAAGATTGAAAATATAATCAACTTTATATTGAATTATATCATTATTATTTTCAATAAATTTCTATATACATCATCACATGTGTCATTAATTACATTAAATTAAAGTTTTATTATTACTAATTTATTTTTACATTAATGAATATTTGATTTATCATAGGTTAATTCTTTTGAACTAAAGTTGGCCATTGGAATATGCCTATAAGAGTTTAATTTTATATATATTTTTTTGTAATTTATTTATTATTTTTTAATATAAAACGAATATAGATATTTTTTTTGTAAAATTTAAAATGAAATAAGGATTTAATTTAATATTTTTAATCTAATCCATTTTTATTTAGGTTTTTTATTCCATTATGTTTATATTTCTTATGTGTTTAGAAATTATATTGTTGCAACATGGCTGATGATTTACAATAGTCATGTTCTTAATTTTTATCACTATAAATGAACTGATAATTGTATATATTATCACTACAAATGAAATTATTATTAAATAATATGTTATGAGTGGAAAATAGGGGTCTGGGTAAAATTCATATTAATTAGAGTTTATATATTCAAGATAATAAAGGGGATCATTATTAGATCTTTTTCTTTTACTTGTAATGGACCCGTGGTTTTAATTTCATTTTGAAATTCAATGAAAAAATTGATGAAAATCCGATTTTTAGAATTGATAAAATCTATTTAGGTAGTATTTAACACACAACATAATATTTTAAAATAAAATCATTCACCTCTAAAAACCAATCAATTTATTTATATATTTCTGTATCTAATCATGGAATATTCTATGGTAACCAAAATAATAAATCCTCATTAGAATGGGAAAACTATATGGAATTTAATGATCAATAAACACCCCTCATTATTTAAAAGGATATATTTTCAAGAGTCGTTCGTCAACTGAAAACAAAAACTTTTCTATCAAACTACTAAGAACCCAAAATTCAGGACTAAGTCCATTCCCTTTTATTATTATAAATTAAGATATAATAAATAATTATGAATAAATATTAGTGAATAATAATATTTAATAGTAATTGATGATAATTTTTTTAATATCATGTGATAGTTGACATATAACTTGTAACAACTACCAATAAATAGTAATAACTAACAATGTAAAATATTAATTAAATGAAGTTTCTAATAAATTGATATAAATAAGAAAAATAATAATTTCTCTTATAATGAAATTGAATTTAAGTTATATTGTATTTTATTTAAAGTATAAATAAATTTTATTTATCTTAAAAAAAATTATTATAAATTACATATTTTTTATATTACTGGTATTTTTTGACATTTAAAATTATTTTTCCATTATTATATGTTATATATAATTTTATATGTAGTGGACCAGACCTCTCCGGCCCATTCCATTGTCAAAAAGATGGTCATGAAGTGTTGTGGAGGGTGAAATGGACTTTTCCCAAACTTTTCAGAATTTTTGAAACTACACACCGTGTAGTGTCAGTACACGTCGTGTACCCCCTCGCCGGGTATACCCGGTGTTGAAGGTCATGTCCTTACCGTGGGAAATAAATGGGTACATTCCATGTACCCCAAACTACACATCGTGTAGTCCCTCCCCGCGTATGTGTTACCTTCAAACCGTGTGTTGACCAGTCAATGGTCGTGTGCCTTGTTGGTGTTGTGTCCTTGCCATGTGAAATAAATGAGTACATGCCATCTAGACAATACTACACGCTGTGTAGTCCCTCCCCGCATATGTGTTACCTCCAAACCGTGTGTTGACCAGTCAATGGCCGCATGCCGTGTTGAAGGCCATGTTGGAAGCCGCGTGGTGACCATGTGAAATGGCCGAGTACACGTAGTGTACCATAAAGTACACACCATGTAATTTTGTTTTTAATGCCTATAAATGGAGGGGTCCCCTCCTTCTTTTCAACTCACTCCTCTCCTCCCCATTCCTTTGAGCAGAGCTCTCCCAAGAGACTCAAAGGCTCTTTTTCTTCCATAACTTCTTTACCTGAACTCCGATTTACGATCCATCAACGACTATGGGATCGTAACGATGAGGCAGAACTTCTGATCTTGGATCTATTGTCTTGCCTTCGGACTTTCCTTTCCAACTTCTACCCGAGGAGGATTTTTTGGGATTTGACAGAAGTGACGGACGTCAACGGATGTCTTCTAATTTTGATCTGGGGGAGCGTTGTGACCTGAACCTGTTGAAGTAGGGATCTTACATTCGTCTCTCTAAATTGTGCATTATGCGAGGTTGGTATCCTCTTGTCTTCATGAGAACAGGTTGAACCATTAAACGAAGATAATAATTGGTTAAAGAATGGGGATGGAGAAGTTGTTATGTTTATCTTTATATCATGTGATATTATGTTGTGAATTGAATAGGCTTATGACTACTGAAAATCCCGGTCGTTGGGGGCCTTTGTTGCACAATTAAATGTTTCACTATCTTTCCAGACAATTTTATTTGAATGGAACTTGTTGACTGTGGAATTTTGTTAATCATGTAAAGTTGGTTGATTAAATGAAAATATGGAACCCTTGTGTGATCACCCCGGTTGAAAAAATGAAATAAAGAACATGTGGGTGATGTTTGGGGTTAATTTATGTGAATGGGGTGTTTTTTGGGTTGTTGTGGATCGGTTGAGTAGCGGGGATGCGGATGGCTTGGTTGTGGTTTGGTGTAAATGCTATGTTAGTGATGGGTAGTGGGGCTGCGATAAATTGTATCAAGGGGTGATGATATACGGTGTGGTTATTGTTATGGTGACTGGCATCGGGGCTGTAGGGATGGACTTAAACGTGAACGAACATTGTGTTGTGAATAATAAATAAAATGTGGAAGATTTATTGAATGGTGGGGCTTGGAATGGAACAGAAGTAATAATCAATGGGGTTGGTTGGTCAATAAAAAGGGACTTGTTGTGTTTCTTGTGTTTTCTTAACTTGATTTGTGGATGGCAGGGATATGTTTTACGAATGATTGATATGGTTGGTTGTGGATAGTTTCCCAGTAGTTAAGAAACTAATAAGCTATTTCTGTTGTAAAATTACAACCTAAATGGGGTTAGGGTTATTTGTCTTATACATGATTCATAGTAGCAGTGCCAAGGAACGTGCTCTGTTATCTGATTAGAATACATAGGTTGTACTGAGTGTTTGATATATATATATATATATATATATATATATATTTGTTTTATCGCACCCCACCCATGTCGAGAACATAGTGCTGAAAACTCCCATTTCATGTGAGAGGGTGTTTTCCCATAGTTACTAGCTCATTCCTACCCATTCTCCCATAGGTTGTGATGGATTGAGGTGACCTTACACCAAAGACTCTTCAGGTAGGTTTCGATTGGGGCAGTTTTAGCCCAAGACTCTTCATGCAGGTTTTACTGTTTCCCAAGAATCTTCGAGATGAGGCCCAGGTGTGTGCAGGGTGGATACGTGGTTGTGAGGCCCAGGTGTGTGTGGGTGGGATACATGGTTGTGAGGCCTTGGTGTGTGCGGGAAGGATGTGGGGTTCCGAAGCCCAGTTGTGTGCGGGCAGGATATGTGGTTCTTGAGGCCCGGGTGTGTGCGGGAGGGATACGTGGTTGTGAGGTCTAGGTGTGTGCGGGCAGGATGTGTGGTTGTGAGGCTCAGGTGTGTGCAGGCGGGATGTGTGGTTCTTGAGGCCCAGGTGTGTGCAGGTGGGAAGAATGTGGTAGCGTCAGGACATTCTCCATTAGGAAGAGCTTTTAACTAGTGGGAAAATGGTGTGGGGTACCCAATACTTTGGTTCATATATACTACTACCTGTGTGATTGTGTTTTGGGGGAGAGTGGCTGTTTAGGTTGGGTGAATGGAATTCCTTGCTCGGTTTCTTCTGTTGTTCTCACGGGACATTAGAATGTATCCCCACTTGTGCACGAGAGCTTTAGGTTTCCCTACTGAGTATAATTGTATGATCACACTACGTTTACCTTCAGGTTTCCAGGAGGACTACCAGGGCTGTACGGGACCCTACTAGTCGTGATAGTTGGGGTTGTTTCAGTTTCTGTACTCTTGATTCTTTTGGTACTATACTTTTGAGCTTTCTTATACTTGTACCATGTTTCAGAACTATTTAAACATGCATGTAGGATTTGATTGGGTTTATTTCTATACACTTGTTCTTTTCCTTTTTGGTGGTTGACTTGTCCTATTTCCCGATCTTAAATAATTAAAAGGGTAATACTTCCCATATTTGTGAAAACTCATACCCTTAGTCTTAGTCGCCACCCCGGGGCCTACTTGATGTGGGACTCGAGGGTCATTATCAGACTTTCACCATTCCCAGCTCAGGAGGGCCATCTTTGGTGGGAGGGGGTCATGACAGAATGGTATCAGAGGTGATGTTTGGGAGATAGGTTGGAGTTTGGAGTTATTTATAGTGAGGATTTCATAGGATGGTACAACAACAATGTTGGTTAATCATGGTGTGTGACATAGGCCAGGGAAGACAGTCTAGGACACAGGATTTTAGGCCCCCCCCTGTGATCCAATGCAAGGACTCTGAGCCGACCGAATGACCAACTGAGACTACATTGATTGCAGGGTAGAGACCCTAGGGAAGTTACATGCATCATGATGATTTTTTTTACTTGATTTGGGTTTTATGGGAATTAAATTAAATAAACTGATAAAATGAAACCATGAGAAATTCCTTTCTACTTGGGCATATGGTATCCTTGTTTACCATACAGTTATGGCACCTGGACGTCATCCCTGGGTGACTTAGACGGCTGAGGCCCATCAGATTCAGGCAGTCGATCAGTTGAATATTCACCGAGAGGATGAAGATAGCCAGTGGAAGAAGACTCTCCGTTCATTCTAGTGGAAAACCCACAATAAGTACGAGGGTAGTACTTTAGATACGGATACATAGGGGTGTCTTGAGGATCTAGGGATTAATTTTACCTTGATCTATGTTCTGAGGAAGTAATAGGTTCCCCTAGCAGTCAGTCAGCTGAGAGGTCTTGCGCGACAGTGGTGGACGCTCTACCTCAGAGAGAGGATAGAGGTATAGGTTCTGTAGGCTGACATTGGGAAAGAATTCCAAGAGGATTTCCCTTCTTCCATGATCAAGGCAGAGTAGCGGCAAGAGTTACTCTCCCTCCAGCAGGGAAGTATGTCAGTATGAGAGTTGGGGTCATGTTCAATGATCTTCTATGCTTTGCTACGGATCTCTTTCCAGATGAGGAGTCTCGGGCGAGACGTTTGGAGGAGGTGCTTCGTCCTTCGCTCCAGTATGCTATCACCCCATTCACCCTTCTGACGTACTTGGAAGTACAGAAGAAGGAAGTGGTTGTAGATAGGATGCACTTGCAAGGATGTGCACCATGTGAGGGGATCTAGCCAGGTTCGTCGAAGGGGAAGGCAGTCAGCAGCAGGTCTCCTGTGACAGGACCTTCCAGGTTCAGGCCAGTGGGGAGCAGACCCCAGGAGTTCCAGTTCAGATCATTAGGTCCTCGTCCCTTTTTCATGAGCCCAAGACCGAAGTGTTTTTCTTTTGGAGGTTTCGGGCACGTTCAGAGTCGGTGCCCGACTCGAGCTCAGTACGGTGGAGGTGCGTAGGTTCAGTGCCCGCCTCACCAGCAGGAGTTGCCAACGAGGCCCTTCTTGCAGTAGCATGACCATGGTCCTCCGAGGGAAGACTTTGGGGGAGGAGGCCAACCTTAGAGTGCTCCTCTGGGACCATTACTAGGGCGTGGTTGGGGAGGTGGACGGAATCAGATATGTAGAGGATATGGGCATGTATAGTTCCATGCAGTAGAGTTGGCAGCTCCAGAAGGACCAGAGGTGGTGCGATGTATGCTTTTTTTGTTTAGCACTATCGTTTCTGCTTTGTTCGATTCAGGAGATTCTCACTCCTTTTTTGCCTTTGACCGAGCCCATGATTTGGGTCTAGACGTAGAGAGACTTTCCATACCCCTGGTGATGAGTACACCATTTGGAGGCTAGACCAGTGTATCTTGTGGTTTCCAGGGACGTGGGCTAATGGTGGGACCACATCAATCTAGTGGGGATCTTCTTTTGCTACAGATGCACCTGTATGATGTCATCCTAGACATCAAATAGTTGTTTTCTGTTAGTTCCATTATCGACTACTTCCGTAGAAGAGTCGTGTTCTCTGACGTGGATGGGAAACTTGTAGCTTTTGTTGGTGAGAGGATCTATCATGGGGGAAGTCGGCGTGTGGAGCCGCTCCTTTCCTTTTTGGCAGGATATCAGTGGTTCCAGCTAATACAGAGATGGTGGATTTCTCAGAGGTTGTTGGGGAGTTCGTCGATGTTTTTCCTGGGGAGGTTGTGACTCTACCCCCCCTAACGTGACGTTGAGTTCGGGATTGATTTATAGCCTGGTGCCCGTCCGATTTCTATGGCCCCTTATCGGATGGCATCTTCGGTGTTGCGGGAGTTGCAGACTCAGATTGACGATCTGATGGAGAAGGGTTTTGTTCGACCCAGCGTGTCTCCAGGGTGTGCCCCAGTTTTTCTCGTAAAGAAGGCAGAATGTGGTCTCAAGCTATGCATAGACTACCGAAGGTTGAACCAGGGGACGGTCAAGAAATGTTACCCACTTCATAGGATAGATGATATCTTCGACCAGCTTAGGATATCATGTTGTTTTTCGAAGATTGATTTGTGATCCAGATATCATCAACTGAGGGTGAAGGATAGGGACATCTCGAATACGTCTTTCAGGTGTAGGTATGGGACGAGTTTGTATTGATGAAGTTTGGAGTTACGAATGCACCGGCTGTGTTCATGGGACTTATGAAAATTGTATTCCGAGAGTTTCTAGACCAGTTCACCATTGTGTTTATCGATGAAATCCTAATCTACTCAATATCAGAGGAGGAGCACATTGAGCATCTCAGGGAAGTCTTGGAAGTCCTTCGACACCACCAGCTTTATGCGAAATTGTCGAAGTGTACGTTCATGACACAAGAAGTACACTTCCTTGGGCATGTAGTTTCTCAACATGGAGTGTCAGTGGACCCATTGAAGGTGGGGGAATTCTTTTCTTGGGCAGCACCCAATAGCAGGGTAAAAGTTCATAGTTTCCTAGGGTTAGCAGGTTAATATCAAAAGTTCATTTCTGACTTCTCTTGATTTGCTGGTCCATTGACTGCTTTGACTAAGAAGAACCAGGTCTTCCTATGGAGTGATCAGTGCCAGAAAGATTTCGACTACCATAAGGAGAAGTTGGTCAGTGCTCCCGTACTAAGGTTTCTATAGTAAGGGTTGTAGTATGATGTGTTTTTTCATGCTTCTGGCCTTGGTTTGGGGTGAGTACTGATGCAGAAGAAGGGTGTGATCTGTTATGGGTCAAGGCAATTGCGCCCTCATGAGTTTAAATATTCCACCCATGACCTAGAACTTGTAGTAGTAGTGTTTGCACTGAAGTTTTGGTGACATTACCCATTTGGGTAGCTCTTTGTGGTCTTCTTAGATCACAAGATCCTGCATTATATCTTCTCTTAGCGTGACCTGAACATACGACATCAGATATGGGTCGAGTTTCTCCAAGACTATGAATTCTAGATCTCTTACACTAAAGGTAACGACAACGTTGTGTCTGATGCCCAGAGCATGAAGTCATATAAATAAGTGGTTCTGGAATCCAATGATGCTTGGAAAGCGATGGGAGAGTTGGCCACCTTGCACTTGGATGCAAGGGTAGAAGGTGTTAGAGGCTGTTAGTTTCAGATGATGGTATAGTCCTCCTTGTTGTAGCAGGTGGGAGAGTCTCAGTGGGGGGAGTCTGAGGCAGAAGTGATGCTGGATTGTGTCAATCAGGGAAACTATCAAGAATGATGGACCGAGGACAACTGATATTGGATGCTTTTACATGGGAGGTTGTTTGTTACGGAGGTTATGCGTGAGGGAGTTCTCCATGAGTTACATAGCTCAGCCTTGGCGGTACATCCGAGAGTTTCAAAAATGTACCAAGGCTTGAGGGGAGAGTTTTGTTGGCCCGAGGTGAAACAGGCACTGGCAGAGTTTGTGGCTATGTGCCAAGTGTTTCAGCATGTAAAGGCTGAACATCGTGTTCCCAATGGTTTTTTGCATCCATTAGATGTCCCCGAGTGGAAGTGGGATGACATCTAAATGGACTTCGTCACAGGACTAACCAGAGCACAGGGTGGTTATGATGCTATCTGGGTAGTGGTAGATCATCTGAAGAAATCAGCACACTTCTTAGCAGTTATGGAGTCGGACCCTGTGAGTACCTTAGCACAGAGGTATATAGACGAGGTGGGGAGTTTTCATGGAGTTCTGAAGACTATCATATCAGACTGGGATACTCAGTTTACCTCATGAGTCTTGAGGGGGTTACAACATGATTTTGGAACCCAACTATTCCTTAGCACTGCTTTCCACCCTCAGACGGACGGGAAGACGGAGCGGACTATCCAGACGTTGGAGGACATGCTGCAAGCATGCGTTCTGGATTTTGAAGGGTCATGGGTACGACACTTGCCTTTATTATAGTTTTACTACAACAACAACTTCCACTATACTATTGGCATGGCACCGTTTGAGGCTTTGTATGGAAGACCATGTCGTTCACCCATTTGTTGGGCAGAGGTTGGTGAGACAGGTTCTCTTGGGCCATAGGTAGTGTAGAGCACCATAGAGAATGTTCATCTTGTATGTGAGAGGATGAAAGTGGTCCATAATCAATAGAACTCTTATGCTGATAATCATAGGAGCCCTTGGATTTTGAGGAGGGAGATCATGTGTTCGTGAAGGTTTCCTTTCGACGGGGGCAGCAGAGGTTTGGGAAAGTGAGAAAGCTCTCACCTCGGATCATTTGACATATTGAAGTGTAGAGGCAAGTCGGAGAGGTGTCATATTAGCTAGCCCTACCACCTCAGTTGGAGAAGGTTCATGACGTCTTCCACGTCTCCCAGCTATGTCGATACTTACATGACGACTCTCACATTATCGACTGGGGAGAGTTAGATATGGGAGTTGACGGGACCTTCAATGAATGAACATTCATAATCAAGGATTGTAAATAGATGGTGCTCCATGGGTGAACCATTTCCTTGGTTCTTGTGTTATGGAGGCATGGTAGCCTCGAGGAGAGCACTTGGGAGCGAGAGGCTCAGATGCACTCTCAGTACCCGGATTTTTTTTTGACTTGTGTTTGCTTTGTTCTTATGAACTTTTTTTTGATGTTATACTCTATACCATTGATATATGGAATGCTTGGCCTGTCGGTCATGAGAAATATTTGATTCCTTGTTCTCTAGAAGTGTGTAACATGTTTGGATATGTGGGAAAAAAGGAAAACCCGATCCTTAATCGAGACGCATTAATGCGGATGCGATTTAACCTGTGCGGGCAAGTCAGTGCAGCCTAAAGCGGATAATATCTCGACATAGGAGAAGGAATTTCCCCAAACCACATGTTCGGGCAGTGTGTTGGTTGTGTGGTGTTGGGGGTAGTGCAAGTTGAAAAATCCTAATGTATGTGGGAAGACCCAATTCTTAATCAAGTCACATTAATGAGGATGGGATTAAACTCGTGAAGGCGAGTCAGTTCCTCCTAAAGTGGATAATATCTTGACATAGGAGAAGGAATTCCTAACACATATGAATAGGGTTGTTGAATGGGTTCCTGTTATAACGAGGGACCTAAGAGGTATCTTGTTGGGTTCCTCTGGATTGGCTTTTGAATTATCGGGGATGAGAATGTTTTAAGAGGTATCTGATGTAATGTCCCAGACCTCTCCAGCCCATTCTATTGTCAAAAAGAGGGCCATGAAGTGTTCTGAAGGGTAAAATGGACTTTTCCCACAATTTTCAGAATTTTTGAAACTACACGTCGTGTAGTGTGTGTACATGCCATGTACCCCCTCGCTAGGTATACACCGTGTTGAAGGTCGTGTCCTTTCCGTGTGAAATAAATGGGTACACGCCATGTACACCAAACTACACGCCGTATAGTCCCTCCCCGCGTATGCGTTACCTTCAAACCGTGTGTTGACCAGTCAACGACCGTGTGACTTGTTTGATCTCTGTCCTTTCCGTGTGAAATAAATGAGTACATGCCGTGTAGCCAATAATACATGTCGTTTAGTCCCTACCCGCATATGTGTTACCTTCAAACCGTGTGTTGACCAGTCAACGGCCACGTTCCACGTTGAAGGCCATGTTGGAAGCCACGTGGTGACCGTGGGAAATGGCTGAGTACACTCTATTTACCATAAATTACATGTTGTGTACTATTTTTTCACGCCTATAAAAGGAGGGGTCGCCTCCTCCAGTTCAACTCACTCATCTCCTCCCCATTCCTCTAAGAAGAGATCTCCCAAGAGACTCAAAGGCTCTTTTTCTTCCAAAACTTCTTCGCCCGAGCTCTGATTTACGATCCTTTAGCAGCCACAGTATCGTAATGACAAGGCGGAACTTCTATACTTGGATTTGTTGTCTTTACTTCAGACTTTCATTTCCAACTTCCACCCGAGGAGGTTTTTCTGGGAGTTGACAGAAGTGACAGATGCCGACGGACGTCTTCTAAAGTTGATCCGGCGGAGCGTTGGGACTAGAACCTATTGAAGTAGAGATCTTACCGTCATCTCACTATATTGTGCATCATGCGGGGTGAGTATCCTATTGTTTTCATGAGAACCGTTTGAACCATTAAACGATGATAATAATTTGTTAAAGAACGAGGATGGGGAAGTTTTTATGTTTATCATTATATCATGTGATATTATGTTGTGAATTGAATAAGATTATGCCTACTGAAAATCACGTTTGTTATGGGCCTTTTCTTGTGCAATTAAATGTTGCCCTAACTTTCTAGACCATTTTTGTGACTGGATATTGTTGAATGAGTAATTTGGTTAATCACATAATTTTTTCTCATTAAATGAAAATCTGGAACCCTTGTGTGATCACCCCGGTTGAACAAAATGAAATAATGAACACGTGGGAGACATTTGGGGTTAATTTATGTGAAGGGGGTGTTTTGTGGGTTTTTGTGGATCGGGTGAGCAGCGAGGCTGCAGTTGGCTTGGTTGTAGTTTGATGTGAATGCTATGTTAGTGATGGGCAGCGGGGCGGCGATAAATGGTATCAAGGGGTGATGATATACAGTGTGGTTGTGGTTATGGTGGTTGGCAGCGGGGCTGTAGGGATGGACTTATACGTGAAAGAACTTTTGGTTGTGAATAATAAATAAAATTTAGAAGGGTTAATGAATGGTGGGGCTTGGAATGGAATGGAAATAATAATCAATGGGGTTGGTTGGTCAATAAGAAGGGACTTGTTGTATTGCTTGTGTTTTTCTAACTTGATTTGTGGATGGTAGAGATATGTTTTACGAACGATTGATATGGTTGTTTGTGGATAGTTTCCCAGTAGTTAAGGAACTAATAAGTTGTTTCTGTTGGAACATGAAACCTAAATGGGGTTGGGGTTGTTTGTTGTATGCATGCTTCGTAGTAGCAGTGCCGAGGCACGTGCTCAGTTCTCTGATTAGAAGCCATAGGTTGGGTTGAGTGTTTGGTGTGTGTATATATATATATATATATATGTATATTTGTGTTTTATCACACCCCACCCATGTTGAGAACTTAGTGCCGAACACTCCCATTACATGGGAGAGGGTGGTTTCCCGATAGTTACAAGCTCCTTCATGATCCTTCTTCCACAGGCTGTGATGGCTTAAGGCAGCCTTACACCCAAGACTCTTCGGGTAGGTTTCCATTTGGGTGGTTTTAGCCCAAGAATCTTCGGGCAGGTTTTACTGCTTTCCAAGAATCTTCGGGATGAGTCCTTAGTGTGTGTGGGCGGGATACGTGGTTGTGAGGCCCAGGTGTGTGCGGGTAGGATATGTGGTTGCGAGGCCCGGGTGTGTGCGGGTGGGATGTGTGGTTGCGAGGCCCATGTGTGTGTGGGCGGGATATGTGGTTCTTGATGCCCAGGTGTGTGTGGGTGGGATACGTGGTTGTGTGGCCCAGGTGTGTGTGGGTGAGATGTGTGGTTGCGAGGCCCAGGTGTGTAAGGGCGGGATATGTGGTTCTTGAGGCCCAGGTGTGTGTGAGCGAGATGAGTGTAGTAGCGTTGGGACGTTCTCCATTATGAAGAGCATCTAAATAGTGGTAAAATGGTGCGGGGTACCCAATAATCTTGTTCTAATATACTACTACCTGTTGTGATTGTGTTTTTGGTGAGAGTGGCTGGTGAGGTTGGATGGATGGAATTCCTTGCTAGGGTTCTTCTTCTGTTCTCACTGTACATTAAGATGTCTCCCCACTTGTGCACGAGAGCTTGAGGTTTCCCTTCTGAGTATTCTTGTATGCTCACCCTATGTTTACATTCATGTTTCCAGGAGGACTATCTGGGCCATGCGGGACCCTACTAGTCAGGATAGTTGGATTTGTTGCAGTTGATGTACTCTTGTTTCTTTTGGTATTGTACTTTTGAGCTTTCTTGTACTTGTACATTATTTCAGAACTATTTAAAAATGCATGTGGGATTGGTTTGGGTTTATTTCTATAGACTTGTTCTTTTCCTTTTTGGTGGTGACTTGTCCTAATTCCCGATCTTAAATAATAAAAAGGGCAATGCCTCCTATATTTGTGAAAACTCATACCCTTTGTGATAGTCGCCACCCTGAGGAATACTAGAAGCGGGAATCAAGGGGTCATTATCTCCCTTCCACCACTGCCTGCTCAGTAGGGGAATCTTTGGTGGGAGGGGGTCGTGACATTATATTGTAATATTTATGTTATTTTTAGTTTATATATACTTTATAGTAAATTTATATGACATTATATTATATATTTGGTATATATATATATATATATATTTTATGTTCATGTTATACACAATTAAATTATATATAAATTTTATTCATGTCATATAAAATTGAATCATAAATATATTATATTTATGTTATAATAGTGTTATATTTACATTCTATAAAGCAGTTTATATTTACAATGTCATTAAATATATTATTTATTATCTTTATAATAAATTTACCTTATATAAATTATATAAAATAAATATAACATAATTATATCATAATTATTTCAAAATAAATAAATCAATATAACATAAATATTATGTAAATAAAATGTAAATGTAATATACATAATGTTATGAAATGTAAATATATTCTTATAAAAAAATAATTATGATTTATAATGAAACATTTATTTTATATTTTATTTATATTTATATTATAAAATGTTATATTTGATGTAAATGTATATTTTATTTAAACCTCTAACCTTGGAAGATCTATTTAGAATTGGGATTATATGTGGAACTGAAAACACCCAACTTCTCTAATATCTATGATGGTATATGTGATGGATTTCCAATGGAAGGGGCTCATTCGGGATTTAAACAATGGTGTTTAAAACCAAAAATTGGGCTAGAGGATGGGAGGTCATTATCATCAAGATTTTGAATGGAATTTTTGCCTGCTATTTGATTTTATTATAGATTTAAGGTATATTTTTAAAATACCCTTTAAATTCCAAATATGGGACCAATCACCACTATATTTTTAAACTTATTTATAGACATGTGTTGTTGTGACACCATCTATATCTATATATTGTTATCTTTTGATGGAGAACATTTTTTGGATGATATGATCTTAATTTTGGTAATATTGATTGTTTTTTAGACTTAATGTAAGCCACATAGTTGAGAACTACTAAATTTAACAACATAGTGAGAGATGAGAGTTTTTTTGACAATGGGATCAATCCCATGATAGGGGATTCCTACATATCCTATAGAGAAGAATTTGAAAACCTGTAATTTTATACCACTTAATTGTATAAATAATTCATTTTATTGTTATGTGATAAGAACCAGAACATGTAGTCTAACATTATATTGAAGAAAAATCTAGGAGAAATGGGCTTGGTCAAGGATAGTTTGGGACATATAATGAAATAGACAGAGTGGCATAAAGCGAAAAGGCCTAAAAGGTGGGGGGATATTTTACATGTTATATGGTCTAATTTGAATTCTAATTTAAGGGACGTGGATGGAATACAACCCTCTGAGATAGATATTACACAACCAGGAATATGGACTATAAAATACTACGATGAGTTTAGGGTGTTGGGTTTTAACCTAATGGAGGTTTCATACGTATCATTTATCGAAAATAATCAAATACCGCTAATTTTTTATGTTTTTTGGGTAACAACTACTGACGTGGGAGATATGTGGTTCCTCAATCATGTTGATGACTTGAAAAAATCTATCCTTTTATATCACATCAGTCATGTAATAATTGAGAAATGATAGGATGTAGATGATCTGGAATTTTCAACAATATCCATCACCATATTATGGATGATTATAGGGGATTTTATGGTGATAGATTTCATGTATGAAATGATAATTTCGTAATCCAAGAGAGAAACCCCTTTCATCACCCTCCCAAAAGGTGGAATAAAGGAAGAGGTATGTACCACATATGAAATGAGTTACATCTCATCAGATTCTCTTCGCACATCATTTAACAGAATTAACCCCCCATTTTAAGAACCATTACACCAAAATCCCATATGATTGGATCCACATTAACATTAAATTTTATAAATGTGGAAATTCATAGGATCCTTCTTATTAATTAGGTTAAAATGGGACCGAATATAATAACATAATATATGTTGAAGAGGGAACATTGTTATTCCATAGCTCTGGATCATACATGTCTATAGGCTTTGGAGGATGTCTTGTCTTCATACCCCTCAGGAGATATACTAGTATATAGGATTTCCTTGTGATTGGATATGTTAATAAGTTTCTAAAGATAAAATTCACACAGGTGATACAATTTTCATTTGGATGGTACCACGCAAGGTGATACATAAGAGAGTAATCTTGGGCATCAATAAGGATATTCCTAGATGACATGGGATTATAATTCATCATGAAGGTGTTATAATGGAGAATGTGTTCTACATCACACATTAATTTTGTGGTTAATCAAGGATGAAGAATAAACATAGAAATATGAAATTGGAAAGACCATTCATGCGCCTCCAAGGGTCTCTTATGGTAATATTGGAATGGCCTAAAGCAAGTTTTGATCATGGGAAGGGACCTTCAATGTGGTTTAGTTGGGATCTTAGGAAGGGGTAATAAAATAGTTCATCAGTATATTACTCCTTTGGGAAACACTAATCCATATAATTTCCTGAACTCCTTCTTCTTTTGATGATTTGAAAGATACATTGAGTGAATTTAGGACATTGGAGACTGACTATTTTGAGTAGAGCATCTTTTAATTTACTTTATCTGACAGTCATAAGAAATGAGGGGTCCATGTGTTCTATATATAATAAATCATGGAACGCTGATAAATAGAGGTGTTCATGTAGTTCACTTGTATAGGATTCTTACGTAGGCCTGACCTACAAGAAGAGTTTTATATGTATATTGTGCCTCATTGGTTGGATATGAACAAAATTCACATGGGAGAATTAATTGGAAATAGTGTTTCACCATTCATTCCTTTATATTCTCCATATACCAATGATATATTTAATTTATTCTTTTTTATCTTCAATATAAATATATATTTATAAGAAATTCCCCCTCCACCACAATTAGATTTGAATGAAACAATATTATCTAATCATGGGGTAGTGAGAACATATATTTTGATGAATCATTAATTTATGTGAATAAATTTATTGTTTCATATTCGTTCATGGGATAGTAAAATTTCAGATATTTTTATTGAGAATGGGTCAACAATTTGGATTGGACATACTGGTTTTTCATGTAGGTCGACTGTGAAGGTTGGTTGTATAGGGTGAACATACAGGTAAATATTCATCTATAAATAGTGGCACTTGCCTACCCCACCATTACTCTCACTATATTGATTCCTAAACACTATTATCGATACACACAATCATGAAATACTTATTCATTTTTTATCGTCATGTATTCATATTATTCCTTTACTTGAATGAGAAATTTACACATCATAATTTCAACGATTCACCTATTCCTAGCCACATGGGTGTGTGTCCTTCAAATGGTCACTAGAGTGAGTGACATGTCCATGATAACATGGGTGAGGGACTTATATTAGGTTTCATGGGCGAATGACCTCTGTGATTTCTTTGAGGGTGGAGACCTATGTAGGGTCACTTGGGAAAGAGACATGCATGAAGTTGTTCTTTTTCTAATTTCATTTCATTGAATATCATTAAATAAAACTAAACCAATGAATAAAACCATGGTGTTACTTTGAGTATTTCCAATGGCGTATCCATCATTTTGAGTCTCTAATGAACAATATGCTGAACACTTCAAGAAACATACTGTCATTGTGAGGTGGGATAATTATGAAGCGCATTAATCCACTCATCTGAGTCTAGAGATGCATCTTGAGATGTAATATTTAAAATATACACAAATTAACTAACTAAAACACTATGATCATGGAATTTTTAATGATTTACTAATTCTAATGTTGCAGATTTGTTATCCTATTTCTTTGTACCATGATAAAATGAATTTTAAAAATTAAATCATCCTCTACCTAGGAACATTCATCAATGATAGAATGTAAAAATCTACTTATGTCATGAATTATTGTAGGTGTTTTATTGATCTAAATCCTAATAATACAAAAAATATCAAAAATACTCTTATATATTTTTTTCCAATGCATATAAAAAACATTGTGTATGGAACTATTGGACATTTTAACTAGAAAAAGTTACTTGTGAGAGAGGATGTTGGAAAACATTGTGCGAAAAATATGTGATAACTTTTAATTTGATGTAATGAATTTTGGCACCTATACATATATTTGAGGGGATTATACTTATGTGTCCAAGAAACTGGACATCATTATCGAGATTCTCAATTGGTGGAGCTGATAGAAAAAACAAAATCCAATTGAAATATTTAGATTTGACAACATTTTATGAAACATATAAATAATCTATGGGGAACTATTACATAGGGAGATATATATGAACATTTATTTTCTATAAAAACATTTTTGGATGATGCAAAATATATGTGTGTTTGGATGAGAAAGATATTACTTGTATCTTGTGATGTTATGAATAAAAACCTTCAACTAAGGGGAGATTTCTATTGTAATTCATGGAGCTAAAATAATATATTTATAGATTACAACACCAAATAAGATGTACCTTATTTTAAAATTGGGAATAGCATGTTTTTATTCATATTTTGTATAAATACCAATATTACCTATGGAGTTTTGTAGTCTAGTCCAAAACTCATCCAGAACCAACATAACCAAAATAATATAAATATGGTTGAGTATCTACTTTTTAAAATTCATTGAAACCAATGTTAGTATGAGGTTATGTATGTTAATCGGGGAATAATTCATGGCTGCGGAAACATATGTGGGCTTAGTATCCCCTATAAATGAAATGATCCCCTAGATCATATTACACATGTATATAGGGAAGTCCCCATTTCAGATTTCATGGATATTTAATGTGTTGTTTGGATGTATTTTATCAAATTTTAACTAAATCATTTCTGAGTGAATTAATGTTTTTTACATAACTGGGAGTGACTCGTATGTTCCCATAGATGGTTTGTTAGATGACCAAAAGCAGGCCTCCCAATACACTAGAGGATTCTGAATAGCAGTGGGGGTAAAATATACAACATGGGGATACAATACGCTATTTATCAAACAATAAAAAAAATCTAAAATAAATAACAATGACCAAATTACAAAACAAATAACGATCAAAAATGTAATAACATGAGGAATAAAAACATGTAACCAATATCCAAAAAATAATAATCAAAATGAGATGCCAAATATATGTATATTGTCAAATCAATAACCAAAAAAATTACACATTGAGACTCCAATGTGTTCCTGAAACCATTTGTGGTACCCAGATCCATGAAACATCCGGACTCATCCTTCTAACATAGGCCTGATTCCCTTTTCATATCATACCTACATGAAATATATTATGGTACCAACAAAGTTAGATTGAGAAATCTATGAGTAAAAATCAGTAAGGCACCACCAATAGTGACTAAAACAATATATAATAATATAGTAAAATGCATAAAGTAAAGATATTTCACATTTAGTAATTCATAAATACACCATATAATTTTCCCTAGTTCACAAAAACCCCCACACCGTCAATATATGATTCATCCCATGCTGATGTATGAACATTATTGAAGGGATATCATATATCACAATACCATTTTAATCATTTATCGTTTCATTTAAATTCATATCAACTCCATTTGTAACCATAGTCCAACACCAATCTCTTCGGTGTATAACATCATGCCAGGCATCCCATGGGTATTGAAAGCATAAGTATGTATCCCAAACACAGTGGGTATTTGCAGCATCAATCCATGTCATATACAAAAATATAGATATACATGAATTTTCTATCAAAACATCATGTCTTTGGCCCCTTGAGAGTATTTCGAGCATCAATACATCTCCTACACCAATTTACCGTTCATTCAAAAATATCTCAAATTTCAAATTTAAGATGGTTAATTATCATTATCCCTTTCGAAAAACCATCACATCATGGTATACCATTTCTATTATAAAAAAAATATTTTAACATCACATTAATCACATGGAATAATTTGCTCAATTAACTGTTAACTTTTTTTCAAAATTAAATCAATTTACTCATTATCCCTTTAATGTTTACCAAAAAATCACTTAATTCACTTTATCAATATATTACATATATCAAAAAATTATCCACTTACACAAACCCATTTAATATTCTAATTACATCACAATAACCCATCCATATAGAATTAAATTTTTTCTAAAATTCTACAATTATATTCCATAAGATAATAATAACATAGACTAGAAAATATTTTACTTGTAGATTGGATAGCGGAAGCCCCATAAATGGGGAAATCATCCTATCTCCCCACATTATTTCCTCTCATACTGGAGCTGCATTCTAAATCATTTATAAGATTCTGACGTGAAAATTTTGAGCCACTAAGCATACATAACTACTTCCCTCACCAATGTTTCCTATTGGGAACAACCATGATTCCACAATAGCCAAATTATTTTCATGGTCCCTCCAATGAAAATGTTCTCACATTGAATCATCCTACATATCAGACACACCAAAATGGGATCATCTATCTCATGCTCAACATCATCCAAATTGATAACATGGGAAGGGTCAAGGCCATACCTCTGAAGCTTTGCCACATGGAAAGTATCCTGAATATAACTATACCTATTTGGAAGAAAATAAATAAGACACTAGGTAGATTCACTAAATGAAATAAAAAGTTATGACTTTCATGGTTTCCAATGTTCCTTGGATCTGAATCATATGTTGACTCGACTTTGAAAAAACATGAATAAACACACAATCACCCAATATTAACTAAATGCATCATGAACTTCTCTGAGCATATTACTTCTCCATACTCTAAGCCATAGTCCCACACATATGAATCAACTAAAACTAATCCAATCTCTCATGTGTGAGGTTGGGTCCCAATAAATCTAACTAACCCACCTATATAAAACATATAAGTGATTTTTATGGGCTACCAAAAAGTGCATGTTGGGGTTCCATATGAACATTTCATTAATAAGTATTGTTATAGGGGAACTCCAAAAGGTCATCGGGCTTATCCCATGGACGAAAAATTCATAGAATACACACTCATTCCATATCATTAATAACTTAAATAAGATGTTTTTAATTACCATATGTCTATGCGTGGAATGATGTACTCAGTAATACCAATGCACAGATATCATTCTAAGATACCTTATTTAATCTAAAAATAAAATGTTATTTAGAGTCTGAAAAAATACATTGTCACACCCTATGCACGTAGACTATATCACACTCATAAAAGTATCCCAATTAATCCACTATGAAATTATCCTATATTTAAAATAAATGATCAAATTTAAATATGTATTCCACAACCACACCAATTTTTTCATTTTTTGGAGGAATCTTTAAGAGACCCATCACAATATCCATGGAAATGTTTTACCACATTCATTTATGAATTGTAAATGAGTGTGGTAAACTATCAGTTCATTGGAGATCCACCTTCACCTCTTTATAGGGTTATAATCATGACACTAAACACTCAATAATTGTTATCATTCTTGACCACCAAAAATATCTATGGTCTAATATGAAGGTGACTTCCACCTTCCAGGAATTCACTCAATGATGAACAATGTCAATCCTCATAATATATCTCCATGGTTTTTGTCCAATGTGTGGTATCTAATAATACTGATATGAGGGTCATGTTCTATTTTCCCTCCTCAACCACAACATGAGTCTCACCTAGTAATGTAATTATCATCCCTCAGAACTAGAATCCTAAATAGCTAGAGTTTTCTTTTTCATGCTCAAAGCATCCAGAACACTATTAACATATATTGAGTATTTTATAGATCAATTTAGAATGAATGAATATATTCAAATGATCTCCAATTATTTAGATTAAAATGTTATCGTGAAAAGATAAACATAAATATATATTGATCTATATAAAGAATAAAATATTCACTGAATAGATAATGTAGTGAACAGATCAAGGTGTAAACAACAATATCTAAAATGACGTAATCAGTAAGGTAGTTATGTTCATGTGGCCTCAAAATACATAAATCATATGCCACAAATTGATACCCCTTCATGAAACTTCACTATTTTATATCCAATAAGAGTCATAGAACACCATATAATCATCACATGGTTTAGGTACGATAATATTTGGTTATTTTTTCAACAAGTTCTTTAACTCTATGATATAATTCTCACATTCCCCTAGACATTTAAACATGACTTCCATGATAATGAATACCAAAACTTGTTCTACTAATCAGGATATTCCTAGGATGAACTACCAATAATAACCTGGAAACATGAGAAAACATTGAAAATAAAAAAAAACATGTGTTGTTCTCAAGTATTTACTACCCTATCCTTCTATAGTCCCACCAAAACACCTTCCATTGAGAATATTTTTTCCATTAAATGGTTTTTTTAATCCATAATAGTCAAATAAATATGTTAATGTATTTTTTATGCTCTCTCAATGTTATCAAGACTTTGTCAATTTGTTGTCAGTGGTTATTATGTGTCTTGGTGTACCCGAAGGTGTCATCCTGAAACACAACAAATAACTAATTCATGTACTGGTGGAAGATTCAGTTCATAATTTCTACAAACACAACCTTATCATTTTTAACAAAAATATCATCATGAAAATCAAATAATGTCGAAAACATCTTATGAATGTATTATGAGGTACATCAAAAGGATAACTCTCAACTGATGATATACTGATCTCATGTCAATACGTGAAAAGACATAATATCACCACAAATTCTCTTATACATAATCAATTCATGTAAAAGGGTACCATATTTTCATTATTATAGTGTTGCATGTCAAGATGTAAACACAAGAGATCAATATATAAACAACATTATTTATAATCAAATCTTGATAACACCATGGATATGTACATGAACGAATTAATAACTCATTTATTAACTTTTTATTTGAGTATTTTTACATAGAATATTATTTGGGGACATTCTGTAAGGTGGAAGGGAAAATCGATTTTCCCCATGCATGAGATCAATCATAAACATTACAACTCTCGCATGCATCATCCTTGAGTAGTCAATATAAAACACCTATCAGAACCTTTTTCCAATATTGTGAATGAAATAATTTTTATGATACCATAATATAATAATAGTCTACAAACAAACACGATGTGATCCCCCAAACAATGATGAACTAGCACTGTATATCCAACATGGATATCCCACTATCCACAATAAATATATTTATATCCCTCGGGATATGTAAAATCATCTTTCTTGCTGTAGAACTCAATATTGGCATGAAACATTACTAAAGAGTCCATACCCATAACTAGTTCAAATCCTAACATGTTAATGATATAATGATCACAAATGAAATGATATTCCACACCCTCATGAGAAATCCCCCTACACATACAGTTGTATCTTGATCATACTCCCAATGGTGTCTCAATCTTCATAACCCAACTCACAAACTCCACTACTGAACTCAACCCATCCAAATTTTCTGTATGTATAAGTTAATGAGACAGAAACATATGAAATAAGGCATTATATATCATATAATATAAAACAATAACACATCAATCTATTTATTATCCATCCTTTCTATCGACATGTGTAGGATGTAATTCATGAAACTTTCATAACCCACTTTATTGTGATGAAATCTGAGTCCGCTGTGCTACACCACTTTGTGGATAGGGGTTCCCTTATTGAGAATCTAAATTTAAACAGACTCAACCTCTATGGATAGTATAACTCATACATCTAGACTAATACATTATAGAATACTCCTTCTCATACTATAGTTTTCCTAGTTACATCATCACTACCCATATATCTATGGTTCCTGTAAACCCATTGTAGAATTTCCATCCATCCAGAAGACCAGAACTCAACTTTTAATGCAAATGAAAATTGAATTCCCTACTGAACAGTTGGTAGAGTACTCAGTTAAGATCCTTAGTAACTGATCATTCACCATATCCACTTTATTTTCACAATCTTTCACCGAAATTATCCTAGCGAGACATCCTAATATTGAATGACATAGAGTGTGATTGTATAGTATAAACCAAATGTTCTCCACATGATGCCAACATCATGTTCCCATTATATATGAGATCCTAATCATGAACATCAACAATATTATCTAACTTAAATATTTTGTCCTAGGACTTAATATCAAATTTAAACTGATCCTAAAAAAATCTTCTCGTAGCTATATCATCCATTGAAAGTGTTGAAGAAAAGTATTGAATGTTAGTAAACTCAATTTCATAATCGATCATTGCCATAATCCCTTGTGTGAACCTAAGAAAATATGATGTCCCCTCATCACTAAATGACTTTTGATAATGTTTTTCCAAGAATTTATCTTTTATGTACATTTTTTCAATGTTCTCCTTTTATCCATATAAATATATATATCCTACAATCATTTTTTTATAAATAAATCATATACACCTCTATATTTTTGACTTTCATAGAAGGGGTCACTATGTGGTTAAAAATAATCTAGATATAATAAATATAGAACTCAACTGCCTCATGTCTACCCACTGTAGTGAATGTTAGTGGGTTATTCAACTGAAACTCCTATATCCTTACATACATATTCTTCACAAACCAACATAGGTATTTTTACATAATCATATTAACCAAGAAAATAATTCATTGAATTTCTCTCCGGATTCCTCATCCATCACTATTGATGGATTAGGTTCCATTGAATGTGGATCATATCAAACCACAACTTCTACTTGTACTCTCAACAAGTGTCGTAATATAATAACATATCTAAAATTATAAAAACACATCTTATGAAACATTACACACATTAATACTTTTATAAATAGGTATTCACACAAGTCCTTAACAATTCATCCCCTTCCCACCACACTACCAAAACCAAGGAACTATCAATACACTTAATCATTAAACATTTAAGTCATGAATAGAAAAGGTTAAAAATATACTCATATATGAGTTTCTCCCTAGACACCGATTTTTCTCATTATTGACCAAATTAAAAAATCATGGTCACATTATCCATCTTTTTCATTAAAACCCTCACTTGAAGGAAAATCACATTCACATAAACAATCTGTTTTTTCTTACATGCCTAAAACTAATGCATGTCATAACAATTATTGAGATCTATGACTGAAACATGTTTACTCAACTATCATTCAATTACATGATATTATTATTATTTCATAAAATCTCAAAAAAATTATATCAAATAACAATTTTATCAACCATGGTGTGAAAAATACTACTCTAACAAATCACATCAATAACAACAATACCACTCTAGGTAATTTGGTTTCCCCCCATTCATGGGTTAGCTAATCCAATGTATGAGCTCATGACCATGTCTCAAATATTACTAGTATATTTTCTATCATTAACCCAATGTATGAATGACAAATTGAAATAAAACTCTCATTTGATACATTTTCATATCGTCCTGACCTGGGTTCCACACACTGGTGCCCCATCCACGTCAGTTACATGAAATCATGATCTCCTCCCCAGACACCATAGGATGAAGAATATTCATGAGGGTAAAATAAAAAAATTTGGACACTATAACATATTGGAAAATGTAGCACTAAAGCAGTAAAAATAAAATAACCAATTTTCGTAACCAAAAACAAGACAATACAATTATCACATGATTAAAACTACATATATACATTATACATACAAAAATATTAGACATATCATTCCAAATACATGTAATGTATAAAAATAGTAACTAGTAAAGAAACTATAACACTCCAATGGGGACCCGAATCTTTTTATAGTAATGTCATCCACACTGCAACCAGACTCAACTGTCTAATATATATCTCTTTCCCTTATCCTGTTTAAACATTATTATAGATGCTGAAAAGTGTGTATGTCCCTGATAAATTTCTGAAACAAAAAACAAAATTCATATTTGGACCTGAAGTCCCAGTCTGGAGGTCCCGGATGTGGTGCGTGTAAAAGGGAGAAGTGTGCGAAAGAAATGGATTGCGCAGAAGGTACCAGGATTTGAGAAACGTCCCAGCACTGGCATCAAAAATATTTGTGCCTGCACCCCACGTGGTTGATATTTCACACCACCACATCGGTCTGGAAAATATTGCATACAACCATGAATTCTATACTGCTAGGTGCCTATATATAGAAGGTGACCCCCTTCCTCTTAGGGGTTGAATAATTCGATCGACATCTCATGCTAGTAACTTCCATTCCATGTGAAAACAATATGGCCTTCAGGTAGGGTTATTTTTTGTGCCAAGTCTCCCCAGAATCCACCTTCGTGCGAGATCCCCAAGGCACAGACTAAAACTCCAACCCATCGGGGTCTGCCCCCCGTGTGCGCAATTCCTTACATTGCGTGCAGGCCTGTTAATTGCACGCAATATTTGCACGCTCGTTGTCCTGACGTGCGCCCCTCACCGCCTTCGTGTAATTCTTCCCCCTTGTAGGCCATCCATTCAGGTAGCACAAAGCCTCATCCCCTTTGTCTCGTGTAGGAAACATCTATTTCATGCCAACCCGGGGCTTTCTGTGCCAGGATCCCCTTATTTCATGCTGCCCTAGGGCTGTGCACAATCCTTCGGGGCCCTTCATATCGGTGCTCCCCGGGCACCCCTCTTGTGAGCGAGTACCTTATTCCCTCCTTTTGGGTTCCATTTGCAAGTGTCTCGTGCACCTCGGTCATTCTTATCATTCATGGTCTTCACATAGCCACGATAACGTGGACCCATCGATGGTTCGCCCCGCAACACCTCCTCACTACGGCCTTTCTGATGCCTTCCCTTCCACAAGGGGAAGAGGGTACTAGTTATTTATGTTCTAGGGGTGTAGAGACAACTCACCTCATCCAAGTTGTAGGACGTTAAACTTCCAAGCATCATGTCCTCATCACATGACGTTAAACTGTTACCTGGCCCCATGAATCGCACATAGGGTCCACCGCCTTGGATATTCTCCATGGCTGCTCGTCTCCACGGGGATGGTGGGGTCATCCCTCATCGGGGATGATTTATTGGAGTGGCGTTTGTCCGCTAGGAAGGGTAGCCACCTTGGTGTAAGCCCCTATCCTTCCTTTTTGGAGGGAGCACCCCTTCTCCTCCTCACTTCGTCAGTGCCAAGGCTAGCAAAGATCATGATAGGGAACGGTTCCCCTCCTCTCCTCCTGGGTGTCAAATCCCTCTCCCGCTATGCGTTGTTTCTCCACGGGCCTCCATCCAGATGTATTTCCCAGCAGCATAGGCCACTCAATACGTAATCCCCTCTTCGCTTCCCACGGACGCACCCTTTTGTGATGTGATCATTAGGTCCCTACAGCCTCTTGTTTCCCCCACTGAGCATGACTCCCGTGAGCATAGAGTGGGCACCAAACATGAAAAACCATGGGCCACCTCTGAGCATAAGACCCCATCCAGCATGACATTAAACTGTATACAATAACTATGGAGAATTTGATCCATGCTAATGCATGGTATGTAGGAAGCCCCCATGAGGATCAAGCCCCAACACAATGGGCCGTCTTAGAGCGTAAGCCGAATCCAACCCGATCTATGTGGCCTTTGATCTGTGATAAGACATGGTACGTATAAGCCTCCGCGAGGTTCAAGCCCCACCACCATGGGTCATCTCATAGCGTAAGAACCATCCATCCCGATCATTGGGGTCTTTGGTCCGTGCTATGGAATGGTACATATGAAGCCTCCACAAGGATCAATCCCCACCACCATGGGTCATCTCAGAGCGTAAGACCCATCCATCTCAAACTATGGGGACTGTGATCCGTGATAAGGCATGGTATGTAGGAAGCCTCCACGAGGTTCTACCCCCACCACCATAGGCCATCTTAGAGCGTAAGCCCCATCCAACCCAAACTATGGGTACATTGATTTGTTCTATGGCATGGTACGTAGGAAGCCTCCACAAGGTTCATGCCCTACCACCATGGGCCATCTCAGAGTGTAATCCCCATCCTTCCCAAACTCTGAGGACTTCGATCCTTTCTAAGGCATGGTACATATGAATCCTCCACGAGGTTCACGCCCCACCGCCATGGCCCATCTCAGTGTGTAAGATCCATCCATCCCGAACTACAGGGACTTTGATCCATGCTAAGGCATGGTATATAGGAATCCTCCATGAGATTCAGGCCTGAAAATCCACTGGCCCCAACCGTCTCTGTCACGATGAGCCAGGCCCCATTTCCACCTTCAGTCGCCTCAGAGTGAAAGCCCCAATACATCTGGACCTCAGCTCCCCATTCACATCGTTTCACCGTCACCATGGCCCACCTCAGGCTGTAAGCCCCATTCTCATCCCGAATGAGGTTAAACTGTATCGGGCACCTGAACTATGAAGACTTTGATTCCCCGCCACTGGGATATGTAGGAAACCTCCACGAGGTTCAATCCTGACACTCATGTCTCATCCTTATCTCTCCCTTTAGATCACATGTCTCGGGAAGATCATGCCCTAACCAGAAGGTTCTACTACATCTGAGTGCTATCCACGCGTCCATTCCCACGGGTCACCTCTTCATGTGTCCCACCGTATCGTTGAACTATGCAGACTTTGATTCCCTTCCACGTGGAAACGTAGGATGTCTCCTCGAGACCGAAGCCCGAATCCATCATTCATCCTGATTCTAACCCGGGCCGCCACATCCTAGTGGGATCATTACACTTCATTACGTTCCACATCATTCGGGAATCCGCCCACATGCTAGAACCAACATCGGTGTTCCCTCCAAAGGGTTCTTCAATCTGATCCAATCTAGCTAGTGTTCTGATTAGTCTGATCCATCTCCACTAGACGTTAAACTTGCGGAATGCCCCATTTTAAACATGATAAGGAGAGGAAAACCTTAGATACATGAATATGTAATACAATTACTCGTGTTCGATGTGGGATGCCTCAGGATTCCATGCCCTCGAGAAGCCCTATGATAAGGGATAGAGGATAGACATGCGAATTCCCTAGCATCAAGACACGCCAGTGATGCCCCAGAATGAATACTCGCTAAACCGAAGGATTCTATCTTGACTGGACCCATTTGAAGGCCCTAACAGAAGTGGCGTAATTAACTGGTGTCCATGAAGATATGGCATAGGGAAGAGCTTCACGAACCATGTTTTAAATCTATAAGGGAGACCCGGAATATGTGATGAGTTCCGAGGAGGAATCCATGGAAGAAAGAACTGACATCCCATCATCCCATTTAGATCAAGGATCAAACATCCCTAAATAAGGAGAAGATGTTTCCTGACTTTGGAAAGCGGGAATGCGGGGAAACAACAGCGCGTACTACGCGTGATGGATGCGTGTGCCCTGGAAAAAGCATCGGAAATAGAAAATGGTGAACTAGATGTGAAGCTCCTCTCCTCAGCTTGGAGGCTAGTAGAATTCAGGACATTAGGGGATAAGCATGATGTATACCCTCATCATCCGGTACCAGGTCCCACCGTGCAGGCCTGATGTTAAACTCTCCAGAAGTTGGGACAGTCAGGACTGTGAGAATTCCGTTCTACAACGTTGTCATCGTGGATCCCTCTTGCCAACCATGGAAGATGGAACAACAATTGGTCACTAGTAGTTGAGTCCTTTTTGTTGCAATATTAATGAGTTCCTCTCCCTGCTTCAAGAATCAATTCATTTCCTTCGGAACTCGATCAGCTGCCCACCAATGTAGGGGAAGGGGAAATATCAATGTGGGTACCCACACAGTTCGACCTCTTACACGATGTCCATGACTGCCATGACTATTTGGGGCCCATTCCCCCTCTTCCCATCATAGATCATTTCGTGAAGGGTAATCAATGACCTTGTAAGCACGTACAAGGAGGAGGGTGTCATCCCCACCAGGGATATGTCCCGCCTAGATCTTGAGGCAGCTACGCCTCACCGTCCACGCTGCCCCTTAGGGCCATGTAGGGAGTCGCTGCTCCCCACACCAATATTCAAACGTTTCGATATCTTGTCCTAGAAGTGCCTCAACCGCTCCCACCCCTACGCCGATGATGTATGATGTATCTGGGCCTACCTGATTAGAGTCCTGCTTCAAGGACTCCCAGCGAGGTCCCTCACCTGGCCACATCAGCACCACCGCCCGGTTCCCTAATCCAAAGATCAAGTAGTCCATGCGCCTACACCACATGCTTTAGTCCACCTGACCCAATGCCAACATCAGGAGCAAGCATAAGAAGACACTCAACGTGGGGCATCAACATCAGCAACTACTGTGGCCCGATCCACCACTGACTCATCTCTCCAAATCCCAGAATACGTTGATCATGGAAAGCAGTACACCCGACCCGGATCGAGACCCCAACTACCACACTGGTAGGTTTGGTTGACTCTCCTGGTCGCCAGTACCGGTGATGGCCACCGTGGACCAATCCACAGCAGTGTCGCCCAGCACGGAGGCACACTCCTCACCACCACCATGGAAGGTAAGGGGCCTCCCTACACCCAATATCATCTTGGAGGTCTACCTTGTGCCACCTTGAAACCAGGCGAGGGTCTTTCCATTGATAACAACACTCCAAATGGGGGTCTCTCTCATGACCACTACACTAGGTACGAGGTCACCCCCCCTGCTATGAATAGCAAGCATGGAGGTATTTCATGTCTAGTCACTCTCTAGCATGGTGGTCCACCCCGTGACCATTTTGACATTTGACCCAGTGCCCCTCGAACCCCGGCCTCCTCGGGTGGGGACTTTCTCCACCCTCGAGCTGGTACAGTCAGAGGACCCCATGTCAAAAATAAGCCCTCTCTAAAGAACCATCCTGGGGCACGAGAGTAGGCCACCGTCACCGCAAGAGGAATCCTAGGAAAGGCCAAATGGGAATCAGGTCTGTCTGCTTCTCAGAGTCTAAGGTGGAGTACGATCCAGCACAGGAGGCCACCCCTTAGACCTCTGAGTCAAGGGTTGGGGCAAGAATGAGGCGCATCGGCCTCGTGCCCCCGAAATGTGAAGCCCACAGGATCCCTGCTTCCCTCCGAAGGTATGTCCCGGAGGACGAGACCTGGGCATGCTTCCAAGGGCCAATCGTGTAGTCGTCACTATTGTCTTCGGAAGCACCATCTACCTGGGAGCTATTTTGGGGGTTACATATGGATGATTTAGGACATAACCCACCCTCGGCAGGCATTGTTGTTGTGTCAGGGGTTCTAGTTGCGGGTTCATTCTATCATGACAAGGCGGCGAGGTCGCTGCAATTCTCATGGGAATTTCCAAGATTCATCGACCAGTTAGCCCATTCGTCGTATTCTCCACTGGCCAGCCTACTGTCCTAATGGTCTGCCTCACTGCCACCACCAGTTACTCGGCCACAATTATTTGACTAGTGGGTAAATCAAAGGCCAGACCCTGGATCTATGCTAGGGAACTTCTGGACCATCCTCGTAGCGGGCCACTTCCCTGATATGTTTTGGCCGGTCAAATGATCATATTTTTGTATACCAGAATCGATCACCCTGGAAGAGTTTAAATGTTTCCGCCAGACCCTCTGGGAGACTGACCCTCATCATCGCCACCGGTGGGTGACATATCTTGGGGGCCATGAGTAACTCGAAGGCATCAGTGAACAATGATGCCTGGTGGACATGACAACACTCCATGCGGTCTGACAGCTCGAGTCACCTGGCCACCAAAGGACCCTCCAACAAAAGTGCATTCAGAGTTTTCAAGTACTCCACAAAGTTGTAGAGGAGGATACCCCCATGTGAAAGTCTGTGGCATGGGAAAGTATGATACACTCCTATTCAATATGATTCTCCAGAAGCCTGACTCACTTGGCGGGATTTAGGGCATGCCTCCAGGAAGAGTGGCAGTGAACATGACTGATCTAACAGGAGAGTCGAATGACCTGGGACTTCTCGATGAGAACTTCTCCCCTGAGGAAGTGCTGCCACTATACCAATCAGGTAGAATTACTCACTAGAAGAGGACCCTCCTAGGTCTTCCAACGCCTACTGAGTCACTGGTACTAAGCTGGAATGCCCGTAAAGTCAAATATCATGTTGGAGATATCAAAAACTCTGACCTGTCGGCCTCGGCGTAGATGAATGAAGAGGACCCTGAGAAGGCCTTGCTACGTCAGCAGCTTTCCGAGCAGAATAAGTTAGACGATTAACTTCTGGATGAACGCATTGTAGAGAGGTGACCCAACTACGGGGACCCTAGGCCGAGGCAGAAGGGGCAGGAACAATTACCCCTCAGTGAGATTCTCCCAGGAAATGATGATCATGCTGTATTCACTGACAGGGAGTAAGTCGGAGCCCATGGGGAGAGAGCGTAGTATGTCCCATCGAACCCTCCTGAACGACGGGACCACTATGGGAACCCTGTCTGGGCTCTTCCAGCCGCCACAAGGGTCACCCTACCTGCCACTCCATGAGCCGCTGAGCACGAATTCCTCATTGAAGAGACGGAAAATGCACTCATGGTTCAGGATCCTCATCAGGACTGAGACCCACATCCAAAAGATCCAATGGCGGCACTCATTGCCCACCTAGAAGTTTTGGAAACATTACAAGTGGCTATCCCACCTGATGGCAAGCCATACTCGGCATGGTTGGATGACATGCCAGTGCCCCTGAGATTCCAAAATCCCACTTTCTTCCCATTTAATGGGATGGGGGACCCGCCATAACACCTGTCCCAATTCAACTAGAGGTTTGGGCCTATGTTAGGGACTCCAGCGCAGCAGGAGGCCGCCAAGCTCTGTTTCTTTGTTTAGACATTGGAGGGTCCGACTTTTGTTTTGTACAGCAAGCTCCCCGTGGGATCCGAGAGATGCTGGGAGGACATTCACAGGGAGTTCTTTTACCAGTTCAACTCTACCACCCAGAATATGGGCATTGTAGACCTCTCCAGGTGCAGGAAAAGGACTGAAGAGCGAGTCATGGACATTATCACCCAGTGGAATAGGCTCACATACTCCCTTGACATGTCGCAAACTCAGGAGTAATTAATGATGATGTGCGTGGGGAATATCAAGACAAAACTAGTTCCCTCCCTAATCAATCAAAATTATCCTGGAGGGTTCTGAGACTTCTCAGATAAGACGCAGCACCTTGAGGAAGCTCTAAAACAGGCTGGAAAGGCATGCCTGGTGCCCCTATCAATTCCAGCAAGGAGATATTCTAGAGTCGAACCCGCTGTTGTTGACTATATAGAGGCCCCAAGGCAGCTAGAATTGCTACAAGTAGAGCCTGCTCCACAGCGTCACAGAGGCCCTCCACCGCGGACACAGTTTCTAGCCCAACATCACCCTCCCTAGAATCGGCAGGCACCTCCGCGTAATGCGCCGCCTCCACCTAGGTGAGATAATCAAGTTACGCCCCTTCGGAAAGCTTCGCTAGCCCCCCATCTTGGTCACACTCCTAGAGCCCATTTTCCAGATATGTGGAATCAGAACTACTCATTCGACAAGTCTTGGGTCCCAGGGTAGTTCCATAGCGCCTTAGAGAAGAGAATTGTGTGACTGCCCGAGTGCCGGAAGCCGGAAGAGGTGCATCTCACTGATCACCCAAACTACTACCCATATCCCCAGATCATGGGGCACACCATCAATCAATGCTGTGTGTTCAAGGACTGGCTTCAATACAATATTAACAACAACATATTCAGGTTGGGAATATCCCCAACGCAAGTGGCAGGTGACTTTATGAGATCAGATAGTAGTAGGGACAACGGAAGCGTGTGGCAGATATCATTATCCGTGCACTCTAGAATCATTCGGAGCCTTCAAAAGCTGCGACCACCACTTATGAATCATCATCTCAGCCTTCCTCTTCTCAGAAAAGCATGAATTGGCAGTGTATGAAGAAAGATAACGCCACACCAATGCCATCGTCGTCCCACAATCTTAGTGACTTCATGCCCCCAGAGATGGGAATCCTTCCTAGAATCCGCCCAGTAGTGGGTGATTTGTCAAGTGATAGTTAGGGGTACGATTCAGTTAACACCGTCAAGTAGGTAAATCCTTATATAAATCCTGACGAGGGACAGTTTCAGAAGAACCACCCCAATGTAACAAGCCAATACTAACGGTAGTGGAACCCCGACCATATGGGTCCCTAGGGCACATAAGTTGGCACCTCAAGCAAGGTCGTACATGTCGCTGAGACCAAATAGTATGTCCATCGTAGAACTCGACACGCGTAGCCTCTTCATCCGGAGTGGACAGGCCCACCTCCGCCTCCATTAGTGTTACTGGATCAGGCCGAGCCACTTCGGCCATATCGAGACCAGCTTTTCTGCACCACAAAATGATCTCAGTCAACCGACCTCGTCCAGATGCTACCCTCCGAGATCCGACTAATGAGCAATGGGATGTCCCTAGTACCAGTTAGCTACCGGTCAAGCCGGTAGGGTCCGCCATGACTCCAGTCACATAGCTGCCTCCTGTAAGTAGAATATCACGCCTTGCGCGGAAGTATGATATTCTGAAGCACCTCGCCAGAATCCCAACAAGTCTCTCCATCATTAAATCCCTTCTCTTGTCTCTAGATATGAATGAAGCACTCGCTGAGGCTTTAAGAATCCCACTCCAGTTTGAGACGGAGGTAGCAGCAGGAGAAGACTTCCATGTGGATGTAGTCGAGAATGTCGAGTGTCAGGCCATCATCTCATTCTATGTGAAAGATGAAGAAAATTCCATACGGGGGCACATCCGCCCGCTATATATCACTGGATAGTTCAATGGTGTTGATGTTCATCGCTGTCTCGTTAACACTAGCACCAGGATCGACCTTATCCCGGCATGGACCCTGTGGAAGTGAGGGTTATCTTAGGATGATCTAACTCCATCTGATTTAAGGATCTCGGGATATGATAGGATAGAACAGACCCCAGTTGGAAAAATCCACCTGAGGACCCAGTTCGGTGGCCTTGTTTCCAGTACTAAATTCATGGTTGCCTCCCAGGACACCGCGTACAAGGCATAGATGGGTAGGTTATGTTTCCATCAGCACACGACCATCCCCTCATCATATCACCAATGCTTCAAGTACTCCCCTAATGGACGATTAGGTGTACTCCAAGGTGATACAGCTTCTTTGGCTTCTTTCGTAGCCCGCTACATGGATGATGATTTTTAATAGAGCCTGGATAAGGAAGTCCAGGAAAGTGAGGTTGAGCTCGTTTCTGCTACGACTGACCCTTATAAAGTCCTAAATGATGCCTACGTCTTCTAGATCTATCGGTTGGAGACGAAAAACCCTGATATGGGTAGTGTTCTATAATTTCCAGGAAAAGGGGGAATCACACCCCCAGGTCCAGGAGACATCGAAGGATCACTTCGTATTCTTATCCGAACCAGGTTCCAGTGATCCCGGAGCCTACCTATCACATCAGATATGGAGACATCAGGCTCATGGAAATGGTAGTCTATCACACTTGTATGATTCACTGGGCTAGGATAATTTGGCTATGAATGAAGCACCACTACTGCTTTTATATAATCAACTGTGGCCCCTAGGGCCGAAGACCAGATGGAATTGGGTCGACAGCATTCATAGCCATTGTCTTAGTAGTGCCAGAGTGCCCCGAAGCAATGACTAAGGCCACACAAGAGGGTGTAAGCCTCCCATTAGGGTTTTATAGCTCAAAAAAATATCCCCTTATAGAGGATCCCTCCATAATTAGAGGTTATGATATAGATGATTCTCCCCCTGGCTTTGAGGTAGGCATCTCAGCCACGGTCAATGAGTTGGTATAGTTGAACATCGGAGGCGGGGTCGATCCGAGACCCACATTGATCAACGCCGTTATGTACCTCAAGGAGCCGTAATAGTATGTAGAATTCCTCAAATAGCACCGTGATGTTTTTCCCTAGTGTTACGACGATATTCCAGGACTGGATCCTTAGGTAGTCTTCCACCGCCTCGGTCTCCCTATAAGCCATCGCGGGATCAAGCAGCCTCCTAGAAAGATGCATATGTGTCACGTTTCCATGGTCGAGGCCAAAGTTGACAATATTATAATATCCAACTTGGCCATGGACATTCAGTAGCCTATGTGGCATGCCAACATCATGCCAGTCGAGAAGAAAAATAGGCATATCAGAGTCTGCATCGACTTACGTGATCTCAACCGCTATTGTCCGAAAGCTGATTTTCCCCTTCCAGTGACAAAATTTTTGATTGACACTACTGTGGGGTTCCAAGACCTCTTCTTCATGGATGGTTACTTTGGATATAATTATTTCTAGATGTCCACTGAGGATGAGGATTCTACTGCTTTCAGGTCTCCACAATGTACATTCTGTTACCAGATTATTCCCTTCGGGCTGAAGAATGCAGGTGCCACCTATCTGTGGGCCATGCATCGCATATTCAAACTGATCCTTGAGACGCTAGTGGAGTGCTATGTGGATAATCTGGTGGTCAAATCTTGCCATTACCATGACCATCTTGATGGACATGAGAAAGTGTTCGGCTTCCTCCATTCCTGCCTCCTGAAGATGAACCCTATGAAGTGTGCCTTCGGGGTCACCTCTGTGAAGTTTCTGGGTTTTTTTGTTAGGTACCGATGCATCAATATCGACCCAAATAAGATCAAGTCCATCATCCAAATTACCCCCCCCCCCACCGTGCAATATTCAGGAGCCTCATGGTCTCCAATGCCACTTAGACTACATGCGCTGATTCATTGCGAATATGGATGGAAAGTGTAAGCCCTTATTCCAGCACATGAAGAAAGGCTCTGCCTATGAATGGGTTGAAGAGTGCCAGACCACCTTTGAGGAAATCATGAAATATCTGTTCAACCTATGGTCTTGATGCCACCCATATTCGAGAAGCCACTAATTATCTATGTCACCTCCCTGGATTGATCTCTCGGTGCCCTTATCACCCAGAAGAACAATGAGGGCACAATGAATAGCCTCTACTACCTTAGAAGCATGGTCCTCGATACGGAGGAAAGATACTCCCCCATCGATAAAATCTTCCTTGCACACATATTTGATGTTCATAAGCTGCGACATTACCTATAGCACCACGAGGTATAGTTGGTCTCTTGAGTAGACCCACAGAAGTGTATTCTGAATCGCCCCATGATGACTGGCCGACTAGCGCGGTGGTTGGTGATCCTCTAGCAGTTTGACATCAGGTTTATATCCAAGAAGGCCATCAAAGGGGAGGCATTGGAAGACTTTCTAGCATCCCATCCAACCTCTACCAACCCATCCATGGATCTGGATTTTTCTTGATGAGGCAGTACTCTCAGCCGATCAAGCCGTCCCATGATGGAAGATGCACTTTGACGGTGCCTCCCAGAGCCCCACCGATAGAAGGCTCAATGATTCAAGGCTCAACAGAGTGGGCATGGGTATCTTCTTCATCACCCCAGAGCAATCCCTTCTATCATACTCATTAATATTTTCGGAAGGCTGCACTAATAATAATGAAGAGTATCAGGACCTCATTATTGGTCTCGAGCTATCCCTTGAGATCGATGAGCCCCATTTGCATGTGAATGGGGATTCCGAGCTAGTCATCAAGTAGGTCAATGGTGACTATGGTGTCAGGAAGCCATATCTTGTACCGTTGTTAGAGCACACTCTCTGGCTAGTGGCCTTGTTTCCTTTCAGCCAGAGGATATCCATGTCCCTCGGTCACAGAACGGTCGAGCATATGCTTTGGCCAGCATGGCCACATCACTTGAAGAGCCTGAATAGGATGATTTGACTATCCATGTGTCACACTAGAGAGTCATTACTCCCATCACCCCAACAGATGATGACTACCCACGGATAAACCATCTTACAACTGGTGCCCCTACGTCAGTATCCCTGGGTTATTTAGATGTGGTAATCGAAGTAGTTGCCGAATGGAGGACACCCTTGGATGAATACCTCCAACATGGTAATCTCTCGTCAGACCAGGTGGAGCGTGAGCGAATCTGACGTTGTGCGCTATAGTTTAGCCTTAAGAGCGGTCCCAGCCACAAGTAGATCCTCTATAAACATGGATTTGATGGTGTTCTCCTCGGTTGCCTTCAAGGAGTCGATATTCCACATGTCATGCAAGAGGTTTATGCTAGTTCCTGTGGTGAAAATTAGGCTGGGTCAAAATTGTCTCACCAAATTCGGAGACTGGTGTATTTTTGTCCCTCCATGATCCACGACTACATCGAGTTCTCCAAGAGGTTCCATGTGTTCCCTGTTCATGATAACATTGTGCATCAGCCAACATAGCCTCTCCATACCACCATGTATTATTGGCCCTTTATAGTCTGGGGGTTAGATGTCGGGGGGTCGTACCCACCGGCAATGGCTCACCAATGTCGATTTATCCTGACCGCTATAGATTTCTTTTTCAAGTGGGTGGAGGAAATTCCGCTCAAGGAAGTCAATGCCTTTTCTATCATCCAATTAGTGAGTTACAATATCATTTATCAATTTTTTGTACCTCACGCTATCCCCACCGATAACGGCACCAATTTCCATGTAGCTGAGCTAAAGAAATTGTATGCCACATACAACATTAACTCCAACAATACCTCCCACTATCACGCACAGGAAAATGACCATATTGAGGCGTTCAATAAAACCATCTCTAACATTTTGCAGAAAATGGTTGGTTAGAATAAGAAAAGTTAGCTGGATAGGCTCCCCAATGCCCTCTGGTCTTATCGGATGATGACTCGTAATTACACCCAGTTGACCCCATATTCCCTGGTGTATGAACGGAGGTCGTCCTGCCCATTGAGATTCAATTTACATCATTGCGCATAGTGGTATATGACCTGCAAGCACCGGATTGGGTGGATGAAATCCATATTGCCGAATTGGATGCACAAGAAAAGAATAGGCTTCGTTCCTTGCACAACCTAGAGAGGCAATGGAGCATGAAGGCTCGAGCATTCAACAAGAATGTTCACCTCTGGTCTTTCCTGCAAGGTGACTTGGTATTGGCCCTCAGAGTGCCAATAATCCATGGTAGGAAACCACCCATGTTGGTGCGAAAATTGGAAGGGCCTTTCATTGTTCATAAGGTTTATACCAATGAAGCATACTCCCTAGTGACTATGGATGGTGAATGAATAACTCTTCCGACCAATGCCATGTTCCTCAAGCAGTACTTTTTCTGAGCATGTGGTCCCACATGACCCTAAACTGCATCAGATCTTGCATGACCCTAAACTGCCTTTGGTCCTGCATGACTTTAAACTGCGTTTGGTCATACATTTGGGCCCCTACAGTCCCGCATGACCTTAAACTACCCACTCGTCCTGCATGACCTTAAACTGCAAGCTAGTCAGGCCTTCCTGACCAAGGCCTAGCCTTAGAACCTTCGGCCTTCGTAGGCTCTAGTCCAAGTCCTCTCCGGATTTTTTGGTGTGGTGTGGGATTATTTCCTCATTCATATCGGATTTCTTTCCGTGACATACACATCCCCGAATTAGATGCCTCTCATCGTCCTACATGACGTTGAACTGTGCTTCTAGAACGATGTGTGGCTTGATTTCTATCCTTATGGGATACGTAGGACCACATCTACACCTAGATTTCAGGTCTATCCCCATATCTTAGGATACCCCATGATCTCCCAGTCACCTCGGTCTCTTGGCCGGTCCCTCTCCAAGAGGGAGATAAGTAGGTGTGGGCTAGGGTTTTCGGAACCATTCCCCCCTTCTCCTGGGAATCCTCCATATTTCGTCTGCTCTCAAATTGACCCCTTAACCATTTTCAGTGGTCCCCTAATGTGTTCAATGTACTCTGTTCGAGGACCTTGAGTGTTAGATTCTACTTAGGCATGTTCCGTCCAATTGTCAAGCTTCGTGTTCCCCTTCATTCGGGCCCACTTTATCTTTCACACCCGGAGGGACCCAAAAAAATTTCTTAGATACAAAGCCTTATCTAAAAATCCATATACTATTATCCCTATGTATGGGATCCTCGATACTATAAGAATGTACGATTGAGTACATTTTGGGGATCCTAGCTATTAGGTTGGTTATCAAAAGGGACACATTTCTTATCTGTATTTATTATTTATATGTCTCTCTATTGATCCAGTGGTTCATATCATGATTGTATAGAGGCTTTTGAAGAGTTATTTTATTGGTCTCTATAGAATGAGGGACTGGTTAAATGGGGTTCCCAATCATTGGATATGTGTGAAATGGTCCTAGAATGTGGTTCACCGTGATTATACAGGGATATCATGGAAGAATAAAAATAATGGAACACTAACAGGTGAGATATCTAACTTGAAACTCCAAGGGTCTACAAGAGTTGTTTTGAAATGATTTCTCAGTAGTCAACATCATTAAAAGGGGAATTTTTCTATTTATAATTTGGTCTATTTTAAAGTGGTTCACCCTTTTGGTGTTCATTATTAAGAAAAGAAAGGAACTCTAATTGATGGGATATCATAATTTGATCATTATTTTAAATAAGGGAGACCTAACATCATTGTTATGATGATGTTGGTTAAGGAATAGGGTTATAATATCCACGAAAAGTTTACCCTATCTTCTACTCACGTTAAATTACGAGACAACGAGTCCTATTTTTAGTGAATGATAGGTATCATTATGGTGGAGGAATTACAAAAAGGTCACTCTAATAGTTTCCTCGACTAGGTCATGCCACTAAAAGGACTTGGTCTCATATGTTGGTTACCACTAGTAGCACTTTTATGAGATTAACATGGGTGAATTTATGTTAATGAGTTTTTTACCTTTCAATAAATTTATTCTTCTGTATATTTAATATATATTTATTTGAAACACTTCATCTTCAAGTGACCAAGGGGATGTCAACAATGTTATATATATAATATATTTACATTATAAATGATTCTATTTACATTTTATTTTCATTATACACTTTTTAATATGTATCATTTTATAAGAGTTATATTTATTATATATTAGAATTATGAATTTTTATATTTACATTATAGTGACACTATATTTTTTATATTGACATATTATAGGGTTTTATATGCATAATATTTACATTATATTCATTTTATATTTATGATATATAAACAATATATAACATTATTTTACCGTTATATAATATTATATTTACTGCATATACATGTTGTAGTTATGTTTCATAGTATATATTTATGTCATATAAATTTAATAGAACAATATATTTATGTTACATAATTTTATATTTATGTTATATATGAATTGCATTAATTTTACAAAAGTCTTTTATTCTTCTATGACAGCAATATATTTACAATGAATATTGTTTTTTTAGGTTACATGGAATTATATTTATGTAAATAAAATAATACATAACGAAAATATAATATACATATATACACTTATTATTATTTTCCTAGGGTTATAATGTAATTAATGTTACAAGGGAGGGTGAATTGTAGTTTTATAGAATGCACACATTCTATTTCAGGTATTCAATATTTATGGTGACTAATTTTATGAAATAGAAATAAATTCGAATTTAGTAGTTGAAATATATGATATATAAAATAATGTAAGCAAAAAATTATTATTTCATAATAAATATGACTTACCAATAATAGAAATCTACAATTTGTAATTAAAAATGTACAATAATAGTAAATGAAAAATTAATAAAATATTTTTTTAAATAAATGTAGGTATAATTTCATGGAACACCAATAATCTTTAAAAAATATTATTAAAACGACAATATTTATAGAATTTTCTTTTGTAAATCATTAATCCATATACATGATATTTATGGTTTTCAAAAAATCACACGGTAGGCCATATTTTAAAAGGTTTCATAAGGTCAATCTCTTTTCCCTAAATTCCCTTAAAAACCAACCTATAATTATAGTGTTCTACCATGAGTCAAAGGGTATTCCTAGCTATATTGGTATTTAATAATAGATGATCAATAAATCCTATAAAATTATATTAATCAAATCCCCCAAACACGCATGAATGGTAAAAGTAAGATTAAAAGGGAGATAATAAGATAATTTCAATAAAGTCCCAAAATATATATGTGGTTGTAATAATTAAGAAAGGAAAATTATCAATAGCACACAAATTAACAATTTGATAAATATATCAGTCAAATTTATCTTTTCCAAATATTTAGTGTGGTGTTTTTGTCACCTATTAATACTCAAGGATGTGACATTATTAATAGAACATAATATTATAATGTTTAAGGGCCGTATTTTGAAATTTTTTAATCCAATTATGATAACATCAATGATAACTTCTACATCTACTAATAAAAATATAAATTTTCGTTTTCTAAAAATTATTTTCTCAGGTAGATCTATATTTCTCAAAAATCTGAATGATATAATTTTTTTGGAATGTATATTGATTTTTTTTTCAAATCATTATTATGTTATGCAATATTTTGGTTACCATCACATTGTAAAATTAGTTTTTATTATATGCTAATAATTCATATGTTAATTATAAGTCTAAAAACTATAAATATATTTTACACATAAAATAAAAAATATAGTGTTCAAGATAAATAATTCACAGGTGAAGCATATTTTTTTTCAAAATAATGATAAAAATAGAGTCTTTTGAAAACAAATACAATTTCTTATAACATTAAAATAATGTTGTAAAAGACATGTATAAAGTAAATATAATGCATCCTAAATAAGAATATAACATTCTATAACATAAATAAAACATCTATATAATATAATTATAATTTCAAATATAACAAATATATTCTGTAATGTGTTATATATATAATGTTATATAATGAAAATATAATTAAATATAACACAAATAAAAATAAAAATAACTAGTATATTACATAAATATAATGAATATATATTCTATATATGAACCAAATTTATAAAAAATTAGTTATATATGACACAATATAATGTAAATATAACATAATATTACTAAAATATAATGTTATATATTTCATATATAAAGAAAATATAACATAAAATAATGTAAATATGAAACATATATAACATGTTATAACATAAAAATAATATTTTATGACAAATATGAAATGTAATAATAACATTATAAATCATTAAAATATTGGTAATGTTACATAAGATACATAAAATGTTACACAATAGAATTATTGTTACATCTAGAATAAATATTATGTCATCTAACACAACTCTAACACATAAATAATATAATTATAAAATTTGATAATGTAAATATAATATCATATAATTAATAAATATCATAATGATAATAATATATGAAAAAAAAATAATTCTATATAACATGAATTTAACACTTGAATAAGATAAATTCAACTTAACATAATGTAGATATACTATTATATAAAAAATATAATGACATATATTTCATATATTAGTTTTAATAAAGGAATTTGAAAAAATACAAATGTAATTTTAATATAAAAGATGCATAATGTAAATATAAATTTACATTGCATAAATCCTACAAATATATAATGTATTATAACATATATAAAATGAGATATTACACATATATTACATATTTATAATTAATTCAAATATAAAATAAATATAAACATACATGTAATCAATATAACACCTATATAACAGAAATATAGTTTTACATTTTATTAATTAATACAAATTATTATCAATATTAAAATTTGAATATTATTATTAAATAATGTTAATATTTTAATTGGTCCCAAAAAAATACTAATATGTAATATTTTTAGTTATCATCAAATATGATAATTATTTTTATTAATATTTATTAAATACTCATAATAACCAATTATTACTATTATTTATATTGTATGCACACTTTTCGTGTTAATCAATTACTATAATTTTTAGAAAATGAAAATTATTAGTTAATATGTATTAATATACGTTACCTCTAATTATTATTTATTTATGTTAATTATAATAATTATTATACATTATTATTTATATATATATTCATAATTTTTATTACCTATTATAATATATAAATATAATTCTTTATTAATGATGATTAATTTATTACTAATTTCTACAATGTTTTTATTTAATGATATTTAGTTTTGAAAATTAAATATAACAGATTTTGATTTTTAATAAAAAATAACAAAATTACTATAATTATTTCTGTTTAATAGTTATGATTTTTTATTAGTTAAATGGAATGTGTTAAAAAATGTTTTTATATAAAATAAGAGAAAGAATAATTAATGTATAAATATTTAATCAATTTCCCTTTTCAAACATCCTACCATACATTAGTTTTTGATCTATAATTTAATAATTATTTTTTTCATCGTTAATCATAAAATTATTATTTTTTTAATTACTTGCGATATCACCTCTCATTCCATTCTCACCATGTGGGCCTCAGTCATCTGGTAGATAATTCTATACTTGTCTCAAGAAATGGTATGTCTTTTTTAGGACCCATGTAGTAGATGCTTACATTTTTCCTGACCCAATTTTGTTTCAATAACGATTGCTTTATATAAATAAATATTAATTAATTAATATGATATATATTATTATTTAAAAAATTGATACAATACACATAATCATATAATGAAAAAATTAATATTGTACAAAATGTTTTCTTTTCAATCAATTATTTTAAAACAATTATTAAATTTAAGATATACATCATATATTGTAGTTAAAAATATATTAACATGAATAATGTTCAACAAAATATTATAAGACATTTCCAAATTCTCTCAACAATTAATTTTTTTTATAAAATTAATAGTTTGTTACAAAATATATTTTATCTTACACACCAAAACATAATCTCAATGAAATATTAATTTTAACAAATAGAATAAAATGTAGATATAAAACAATAAAAATTAAATTCATTTTCACTATCAACAACAACAAAAATGAAAATATTTATTTTTCAAATTCTTATACTCAGAATCATGAATTTAAAAATAGAACCAATGATGAATTAACATATAATGTGATAAAAAATGAATACATAGGAAATTATATGAAACTTTTTTTACTTATCACCCCATCAATGACTTCAAAAAATTAAATGCTTAGTAAAGGAAAAAATCATAAATGGAAATTTAATAATCAATTCATTTTTTGGATTATTTAATTCTCATTATTTTTCTTTATAAAAAACATTCGAAGTTATATATTCAATATAGAAACTTGATTTAACATCCAAAACTCAAGAAACATAGAGCTAACCATTTTATTAAATTACTGGTAAAGTATATAGTAGTTCTTAATTATCCAACAATATAGTAGTTTTGTAATTATAAATACATATACAATACATTTAACAATATATAATATAACATGAATATAATTAAAGAAATTTTTTTTCGTATTCGCCATAAAATTAAATATTATTAACAACTCACCGATTGTATTTTAGAGAATGTTAAACATATAATGGTGGGCATAGATGCCAAATAAAGAGTAGTGTACAATAGAAGAAATCATACCAAAAACATGACATTAGTGATATAGATGTAATTTACTAACGTCATGAATCCATAATAAAATGAAATATTTGGGATGATATATCCATGATTATAATTGAAAATCATGATAATAAAAATAATTGATCTCATACTAATGGAATTCTTCACAATTGTTATACTAACTTATGAACTAGCTCTTTTGGCAAGAATCTGTAACCATATAGGGATATGTAAACAACAAAAACCATGTTATTTTCTATCTTGATTTATGTTGATGCATCTATTGGATATAAAATTCTAATTGTAGATCTTTAACTGATTAATTCCAATCCATACACAATAACAGTAATCCAGGTAAATCAATATCTTTAATATTTGAAAACAATGTGGATTTATTAAAAATGATAAATATTAAATAAATTACTGCATTCAAATGAATAATTTATATGTCTAGGAGAAAACCCATTAATCATGTCAATTCTTTGGGATATCATCATTATAAATAGTAATACACTTATTAAATAAATTAATCAGTTTGGTTAATTTTAATATAATGTGTTATTCATTGAAGACATTATTTTCATAAATGTTTTATTTCTATCCGGACATGTAAATTGTAATAACAAAATCCATTATAATTCTTTATTAAAATCATATTAATATTTCCCAAATTATCTATTTGGAATTATTAACCATGTATGTTGTATTATCCCTACTAATGAGGCATTAGTTTGACGACTAGATCAATGCCCAACCAACAAGATTTTGGGAAATTACACCTAAGTGTATATTTTCTACATCCACAACCACATTCAATTATCCAAAAGGTTATGTATTTTCAATTAAGATGGATATAATTCTTTTAAACAAATAAAATTATTTGTTCCCTTATAAAAAAGATTTTATTTTACTTTTTTTTGTAACTAATGAATAAAAGAATATTAACGAGGGATTAATATATTAAATTGTAATCTGCATATATTTCTAGATAAATATGGAAAAATTATTCAATGATTTTTTTTATAAATGAAATTAAATTGAACAGTGAATATAACATGGGCCCCAACTACTTATAATTGGGATAGAAAAAACTTACATATTTATTGTTTAGCCATTATATCGAAATTATTAATAATGTGGGCATAAAATTGAATCTTAAATTCCTTAAATACAATAATTTTTATCTTTAATGCCTATTGTATCTATTATATACACCACATAATGGATTATTATATCATTATAATTAATATTTTCAAAAGATAAGATGTTGATATTGAAAACCCAAACCTCTTTTTTTAACAACCATCAATAAACATTAACCTCCTCTATGAAAAACCTTGAAATATTATTAACATAATTAATAACCATAATCACTATGAAATTCCTTTTAATCTTCATAATAGTCATTCCCTATATGAATTTTACTGATTTTCCACATCATTTATTAAATATTTGATCATTTTTACTAGTTTCTATATAGTAATATCTATATTCAATATTCATCAAATGGCTACAATCAATAAATATTTGTTATCACATTCAACGATTTTATATAATTTTTATGATATTTAAAATAACAATCATGAATGTTTTATTATTTATCCCTAATGATGACAATAATAATAAGTATGCCTCACAGATCATTATCATACAACGCGTTTCCTAACTAAATAATTAATTTTTTATACCATAGCTAAATAATATTCATTATTATGGCATTTTTATTATATTATAATAATAAATATTTTCCCATATTCATTGATGATATAAATTAATATTATTTCTGATGTTTGTTGTTAATCCGCCTAAGAAATGAATATATATTGATTTAATTAATATTTATAGTGTTATTTTTTATAATATTATTATAACATGAGTATAATTATTTAATTTAGTTTATTATTATGATGTATGAAAATTGGAAAAAATTATCAAATTAATTAATGGGGATTAAATTATTTCAATACATATAATAATTATAATCTTCTTAGTAGTCCTTTTAGAAATGATTTAATTAATATTGAGTATTTGTTGATCATATAATTAATAGGACTTCAAATTTGAAATACTTGAAAAATAATGAAATCATAATCATCATATTTATCCTTTAATCCCACCCATGTATGATGGTAAATGAAAAATAAAAATGTTACATCATATTTAATATAGACTTCCAAAAGCACGAAAGATTTTTTTTCTTCAGGGATTGGTGAATCCGTGATAGTATTTATTATCAAAATGTAACATAATTTTTTTAATATATAAAATAAATGAATCATTTCTTTTTGGGATTATAATTTTAAATTAAATGTCAAAATGATAATCTCTTTATGAAAATACTGAACATTTCTTGTGAATATTGAGTTTCTCTTAGAGGATTACATAAAAATAATGTGAATATGATAATATCAAGTGACCAGAAATTTATGTTAGTAAATATAGACTCTTCAGAAATGAATTAGGTCTATTTTATTTGAGGTATATAAATAAAAATAACGCTATTGTAGGGGTGGTGATATTCCCATTTCTTAAAAGGTGAGAATGAAATTTTTTAAAATATTTATACTTGATATAATGGAAAATTATGATTAAATATATATGTGGCACATAAATATGGTTATAATTGAGTAATGTGTGTGAAAATAATGATATTATCTAAACCATTAAATTATAGAATTTTTTTTGTTAATTTTGAATTTCATTACCCCCTATATTACTACCTTTACTATTTATATTTTAAATAGTAAAAATTATCTACCTAGGTGAACATAATAATTATTCCAAAATATATAGTGATACATAATAGATAATTGGGGCTGAATTACACTGTATTATAATTAATTTTATTCTTATTAATATCATATCATTGGTAAAAATTAATTTAAATTTGATGAATGTATAATATTTTGATATCATTTTTCAGGAAAATATTACATGTGTTAAATAATATAAATGATAGGGTTGTAAACTATAAAAATAATTTTACAGTTTATAATGTAAATTAAAAAATATATATTATTTTAATTTATTTTATTTTTTCAGTTATTAAATATATATTAATAATCGAATAAATTTCATATTATTAGTAAGATTTGATTATTGCGCAATATATATTTTAAAATTATTTTTAAAAAATCCATAATATTCACCATTAGATATTATATCTACTATGAATTCACAAATAAATTCAAATTTTTTATTTACAATTATAATATAGAAAAATTAGGTATTTTACATTAATTGGGAATAGTGATTATTTATAGCACACATTTCATGATCGTACATGATATGGTGTGCACATGTTATAGTAAAGTCTCATGAATTAACTCCTCTAAAACAAAAATGTTTCAGCCTCAAAATTATGTTATTAATATGTTATTGAAAAAATATATAATTTCTATCTATATAGTTACTAATGCCCTTATTTATAATGACCCAGAAATTTCAAGGAATTTTTTTCTTAATTTATTTGGAATCATACGAGTCGGTGGTTTCTGACGACACCTGATTCTATGGCCCGGTGTGCCCGAAATCAATTTCCAAAGTTTAGCACGGGTGTGTTCAATGAACGAACTAATGAGTTTTTCTATCTTTTGAACTGGTGCTTGGAATTGAAATCCGAGTGCACCAATGAACTAACAATGCCAGTAATTGCATAAGGGGACCTTTACCGCAGTTGCGTTTGTGCGGGAGGAGAGGTTAAAACTTAGGGATTAAATAAGAATTTAATAAAATTGTGGAATAAATTTATTTTATACATAATGTGGTTATGTCCTATATGGGGAAGTTGGGGTGGGACCCACAAGCACCTAACTACCCATGCGAGGATATATGTGAGGTGGTTCCCACATGATCCCCAACCATTCAAATTCCCTAAACTCCTTTTAAACACCCTCTTTAAACTACCCAAATATCTACCTTAAACATTTTTTTATTTAACTTGTTAACTCATCAACTCCCCTATTTATGATGACTCCTTCTCTTCCTATCCCCCACATAAATTTTTGCCAACACAAGATAATAAATGAATTATAACTCTTCACATAATTAAATTATGTTGTTTGTATTTTGAATAAATTGTGAGAATTAAATAATAGATTTGCTATTATTTAATTTTGGGCATTTGTTGGGTTGAGATTTTGGTGAGAGCTCTGGAGGAATAGAGAAGGGTGTTCTTCTCTAAAAGAAAGAATAGCACCCTCTTCGATGAAGAATGACTCCAAAAAAAGACTTTCTCCCTCAACAAGGAACGTTTTACGATTCGAAGAATGCATTGTCGCCAATGTTATTTCCTCCTCTGACAGACCCCGACGTCCATGGAGTCATCGACTGATCTCCACGACGCCATTCCCCGACGCCATCTACTGCGACGCCCGATGTTCGACATCAATTTATGAGGTTGGGAGTTTTTTTATAGTTTATATGTGATTTATACCCTCATTCATGGGAATATAATTGCACATTGTTTGTATAATTTATTTTGAATAAATTATACCCTTGTCGTTGATGAATTAATGATTAAGCCTCTAATGTGGAGGGCACAAGCTAATGAACAAGCCTGGACCCTCGGTTGGTTTTTATTTTGTGCGTGGATTGATGGGATATGAGGAAACAGGGCCGCAACGGCGATTTCAAGCTGTCGTAGTGAAGAGCAGGTCCAAGGAGAAATGCTGGTGTAGACAAAGGGCGAATCGGACCACCAGAGCGAGTCTTGTGGTCCGCGGAAAGCACTGCCGGAACAAATCCACCGTAGCTGAGCAGCGGCAGCGGAGGAAAACTGGAACGCCCTGGCCATTCCGGAAAGAGAGAGGCGCGGCTTAATGTCGTGCCAGCTGGATGCTAACGCCACATGGTCGGGCCGGGACGAGCCGCGCGGACCAGAACGCCAACGCCAGGCCGGGCTGCCAGCACCAGGCCGGGCCACCAGTGTCGGGCCAGGCCGCCAGCGTCGAGCCTTGCCGCACTGGACATTCCAGGATGCGCCCATCCGGGCCAGACCCATACCAGAGTCGGGTAGACCAGGTTTGGGCCGACCGAGGGGGTGTCGGGGCGGGTCGGACCCAGACCCAGACCCCCTATTTTCAGACCGTTTTCGGTTAAACGGACATATCTTGAGCTACTGACCTCTGATTGACGCTCCGTAAGTTGCGTATGATTCCATGTATCGAGAATTTAGTTTCGGTATATTACACTCATGGTTTAGGAGACCTTTGGGTATGGACGAGTTGGTTCGAATTCGAAACCAACCGGGCCCTCAGAGCGGAAACGCTCATAACATGAGCTCCGGACATCCGATTGACGTGCCTCCGACATTGTTGGATTTCTTTTGATGAGATGATTATTTTGGTATACATCACCCAAGGTTTGGTCTTTGTTGGAGTAAGGCCAGGATGGAATGTAATCGAAATCCATCTGGGCCCCTATAACGGAAAAGTTAGTAACTCTCATACCGGACGTCTGTTTGATGGACCATCAGGGACATTGGTAATCTTGTTGAGAAACGGTTCCTTTGAGTATAACCATGGGAGTTAAAGTTATTGTTGAGATACGACCAGGTTGGTTCGTACAAAAAACCATCCAGGCCCCTAGGACTAAAAGGCTAATAACTCACAGACCGGGCGTCTGATAGACGCGCCGTCTGATTCATTGAGACCCCTTTGACGAGGCGGTCGTTTGATATACAACTTCGTGGGACATTGTGATACTTGGAGTATCGACTAGTAGCTCATGGAGAGGATCCTACCAGAGAAGAGCGTACGTAGTACAGAGTCATTATAGCTGGCTGAGACCTGATGACTACTTGTCTGATTCGAGTTGGAGTGACTTGACTAGCCCAGTGGGGATAACTACTATTTTATGGTGGCAGTCCCACGGCTGGGAGAACTACTGTGTTTGGGCTGCTGACCCGCGGTACTCGATAGAAGGAGTACCTCAACAGTATAAGGTTAGTGAGATGTGCCTCGGAGTCATGATAGGATCACCGTACTCATCAGAGGAGGATCCTTTTAGCAGTTATGGTTTTGATATCATTTATGAAAATCCTGGTTTGAGCTGAGTCAATGACCATTGTGTTTCCTCATGATTGAGATGAGTTACCTGATAACATAGGTATAATTATGGGCTTATACCTAAGTAAGGGTTATCTATTGAGATCCTTCTTTATGGTTATCCTGGTTGGATTTTGTGAGACCTTGAGGGTCTCAGGGTCCTTACTAAGTATTGTTACACTCACCCCTACACTAGCTATGCCCAAACCTCGTTGTGTTGGATGCAGACGACGGACAGCGCTGATAGAGACTGAGTGTATGAGGACTGGATGGTACCTGGAGGTGGATTTCATGATGAGACGGTACTCCGAGGAGGTTGGCGGGCAAGAGCATTGAGGATGATATCTATACCTACCCCTCAGGTAGGATCTGAGGTGGACGACCCAGGAGCTGCTTCTATCTTCCAGATGTTCATCTTTTCTATTGTACTTTCGTTCAGTTGTAGCTGTACTTTTCAGTTGGGTTTTTATTCTGGCCCATTTACATTTCAGCACATTCTTTTTTTACTTAGTGTATTACTTATGCTTGTACTCTGGTTGGATGTCTTTATGTTGTATAAAGGCAATGCCTTCCCAGTTATCGGGATTTACGCCTTTGGTGCTAGTCTCCATCCCCTAGCCTATGGAAGGAGGGCTTGGGGTTGTCATGGCATGGGCCCCGAGGACATGTCATGAAAAATTGGTATCCTAGGAGTCGGTTCTACCAAATAACTTATAAGTCTGATATTTCTTTTCTATGAATCAATAGTGTTAAGGGTACGAAGTGTGGTTTTCAGTTCAGGGAGTCTAGTGTTGGTGTGGCGGCCAATGTATCAATACATCAGGACCCTGACTACTAATTTCTGACCCTGTGCACGAAAAAAAAGATTGTGTGTGTGTTTTCAAAAGGTTACATAAAGTCATATCAAAACATGTCATCTCACCAGGTATAATCGTTTGACCATGTCACATCTGTTCAGGATGTCACCATGCAGACAGTAAGTTGGAGTTCTGAGAGAGTACTCGATGACGGCCCATAGAGCGATGAGACTCTGGTGCAGGGCCCCCTTCCTATGTTGACACCTTAGGGTGGTGTACCAGCAGCACCACCACCCGTTAGGCAGTAGACGCCACCAGCCGTACTAACGGACAGTGCACGCTAATAGAGCGTGTTTCACGAATTCCAGCAGCAGAGGCCTCCGATGTTATGAGGCGGGGAAGATTCCCAGGCAGCACTAGACTGAAAGGATGGGATTTCTAGAGTTCTACAGCTAGTTTAGACACTAGTAGATAAAATGGTGATCTTATCTACTGGTGTTTTCCCAGTGAGTGACCACGAGGTTGGTCCACGTAGTGATGAGGCTTCGGTACGTGGACTGATTCCTGAGATAGTACCTTAGGGTAGTGTGCCAACTATACCACTACCTGTTAGACATCAGTTTCAACCAGCAGTACGGGTAGATGATACATGTCGGTTCAGTGCCTTACACGTGTTTCAACATTAGATACCCCTCAGGTTCTGAGGCAGGCCTAACTCATAGGCGGCTGAGGAATAGCTTGAGAATGTGGCTGAGAGTTTTCTAGAGCTTATACTGCTTCAGAAGGATGACATGTTGGTAGCTGAGTATTAATCGGGGCGTCTGACCATTCCTAGTACATGATGAATATGATGTGATTAGTGCTTCAGGGCTCCGACTTCTGAGTGAGGTGTGTTTAAAGGAAATCCGATCTAGCACTTCTTCCTCTATGCATTCTTACTTATGCTAGGGTTCTAGAGGGAACCTTTGTGGTTGAATGTTCTTTGGCTAAATGAATACAGCTATAGAAAGTTAGCAGTGGGAAAATATGAAACTGGCCCCAGTCTTAGAGACATGGGTGTGTAAAATATTTCAAGAAGAAAAAGTGTTAAGGAAAGATGATTCTGCAGAGTAGCAGATGTGGAAGTAGAGCTAGGAGAGAAGCATGAGTTGGTGAACATTTCGACATGTTACAACCACCAGCCACTGTAGTCCCCTCCAGGCTCAAAGAGCAGGAGGGAAGGGGAAGAGAGTAGCTACATGCGGTCCAGGAGTGTGACCCAAGGGCTCTAGGGATGATTAGAGGAACAACCTGTGTCTACTACTAGCTTCCATAACTATAGAAATTGATACGAACCATTCCTTCCTTCCATGAATCTTGTCCTAGACCTAGAGTTTCCGGATAAGCCGTTGGATTGACCCTAACGTCTGGAGATACCTTTGGGAGGAGACTCGATAATCACGCTTATGCCGACATTGTGATATGACCCTTGAGGAGAGTGTTTTGGTTGGAACCTCTTGGTGGAAGCGTCGAGGCCTTACGACGTTAGTTTGGGTATGTACTGGGAAACCACAATTCATACACAGATTGAATGTATTAGGAAAAAATGTTGTGGTTTACCTACAACGTTGGGTGGGTGTTTCCTTGGTCGGTGAAAAGGAAACCCCAGTAAGCACAAGATGAAATCATGCATAAGTTGGTTTAGTCGGTTCACACATGAGTTAGCCATACCTAGATTTGTGTCATACTTCTCCAGAGTTGATGCACTGCTTTTTTACGAAGAAGGGGAAACTCATTGTGTGTTCCGAGAGATGTCAACAGAGCATTACAGGAGCTCAGGCATAGGTTGACTAGTGCGACCAACTTGAGGCTATAAGAGAAGGTATAGATCATCCATGAGTGGTTAAAGACTACATAGAGTAGACAGGATTCCAATGCTGGTATGTTACGGAGACCCCTAGAGTTCGAGGATGGAAACCACGTCTTCCTATGGGTCTCACCTCGACAAGGTATACGGAGTTTTAGCCAAGGCAGCAAGTAATATCCAGGTTCATCAGACCTTTCCAGGTCCTCAGCATTGTAGGCGAGGTGGCTTACAACTTGACTCCTCCTCCACAGATACATCAGGTGCAAGACATCTTCCACATATCTCAGCTGATGAGATACGTGCATGACCCATCATGCATCATCGATCACGAGGTGATGGAATTCGATGACAGGGAGACATTCATGGAGGTTCCAGTGGATATTGAGGATCGACAGGAGCAGGTCCTACAAGGACGGTCGATTCCTCTGGTGCGCATTCGCTGGCAGTATAGGAACCTCTAGAAGAGCACATGGGAGAGAAAGTCACAAATGCGTGCTCAGTACCTTCTTCAGTTTCCCTAGTGTGTGTTGTTTCTTTATGGGGATGTAAATCCCTAATGTGGAAGTAATTTAAAGACTCAAAAATTTCATGGAAATTTTTTTCTTAATTTTTTTGGAATTATACTACTCTGTGGTTTCTGACGGCACCTGATTCTGAGGCCCGGTGTGCCCAGAATCAATTTCCAATGTTTAGCCCGAGTACATTCAGTGAACGAAGTAGTAGGTTTTTCAATCATTTGAACTGGTGCTCGTAATTGAAATCCGAGGGCACCGATGAACTCGTAACGCCGATAATTGCTTAAGGGAACCTTTACCGCAGTTGCGTTTGTGCGCGAGGAGAAGTTAAAATTTGTGGATTAAATAAGAAGTGAATAAAATTGTGGAACAATTATATATTATATCTATGGTTCTTATATCGTACATGGTAGTTGTGGTGGGACCCACAATCACCTAACTACCCATGTGTGGATATATGTGATGTGGGGCCCACACAATCCCCATCCTTTATCATTCCCTAAACTCTTTTTAAACCTCCTATTTAAACTCCCCAAATATCTCCCTTAAACCTTTTTTAATTAACTTGTTTTCTCCTCAACTTCCCTATTTATGAGGACTCTTCCTCTTCCTCTCCGCCTCTTAAATGTTTGCCAAAACATGTTAATAAATGGATTCTAACTCTTCACTTAATTAAATTATATTGTTTGAATTTTGAAAAACATGTTAGAATTAAATAATAGCTTGGCTATTATTTTATTTTGGGCATTTGTTGGGTTGAGATTTTGGTGATAGCTTTGGAGGAATAAAGAAGAGTGTTCTTCTATCAAAGAAAGAACACCACCGTCTTCGATGAAGAATGCCTACGATGAAGAAATTTCTCCCTTGACAATGAACACTTTACTATTTGAATAACGTGTTGTCTCCAATTCTATTTCCTCCTCGGATGCACCCTAAAATCCACAGAATCATCGACCGATCTCCGCGACGACGTTCTCTGATGCCATCTACCGCGACGCCTGATGTTCGACATTATTTGTTGAGGTAGAGGGTTTTAGTTTATAGTTTATATGTGAGTTATACCCTCATGCATGGGTATTTAATTACAGTTTTTTTGTACAATTCATTTTGAATAATTTATACCCATGTCGTTGATGAATTAAGGATTGAGTTTCTAATGCAGAGGGCATCGACTAATGAAGAAGCTTGGACCCTCCTCTAGTTGTTCGTTTGTGCGCAGATTGACGGGCAATGCTGAAACCAGGTCTGAGTGGCTATTTGAAGCCATCACAGTGAAGAGAATGTCCCGAGAGAGACACAGGCACAAACGGAGGGCAAATTGGACCATCAGAGCGCGTCTGGTGGTCCACAGAAAGCATTGCCGGCGTGCCAGGCCGGCGTCTGGCTGCAGCGGCGAGCCGCCAGAACAAATCTACTGCGGATGAGCCTTGGCAGTGGAGGAAAAACAGAACTGCCCGACTATTCCGGAAAGAGAGAGGTGTGGCTTAATGTCATGCCAGATGGCCGCCAATAACCCCCAACCGGGCTGAGGCGGGCCACGCGGATCGGACCGCTAGCTCCGGGCCGAGCCACCAGCGCCAGGCTGGGCCGCCAGCATCAGGCCTTGCCACACCAGTCCGGCTGGGTCACACCCAACTGGGCCAGACCCAGACCCAAGTCGTTTCGACCTTATTTGGGTCGACCCATGGGGTGTTGGGTCGGGACGGATCGGGCTCAAACCCCCTATTTTCGGACCATTTTCGGTTAAAAAGACATATTTTGAGCTACGGACCTCCGATCGATGCACTATCAGTTTCGTAGGATTACATGGATCTAAGTAGTCATTTTGGTATATTACACTCAAGGTTTCGGCGAATTTATGGTATGTCCAGGTTGGTTCGAACTCACAACCTACCAGGCCCTCGGAGCGGAAACACTTATAACTTGAGCTCCGGACATCCGATTGATGTGTCGTCAACATTTTCAGATTCCTCTTGATGAGATATTTCTTTTGGAATATTTCACGTAAGGTTTGGATGCAGTTGGAGTAAGGTCGGGTTGGATTGTAATTGAAATCCAACTAGGCCCCTGGAACGAAAAAGTTAATAACTCTCATAACGGACGTCCATTTGATGAACCATCACCAGCATTGGATATCTCATTGAGAAATGATTCTTTGAGTATACCCATGGGAGTTCGGGGTACTGTTGAGATACGGTTGTGTTGGTTCGCACACGAATCCAACCCCCCACCCCCGTGACTTAAAGGCTAATAAGTCAGAGATTGTGCATCTGATAGAAGCGTCGTCTGATGAGTTGAGACCCCTTTGAAGATAGGGTCCTTTGGGATACTACATTATGGGACATTGAGATATTTGGAGTATCGAACAGTAGAAAATGGAGAGGATCCTCTTGAAGATGAGCGTATGGAGTACAGAGACCTTATAGCTGGCTGAGACCTGATGACTGCTTGTCCGATTCGAGTCGGAGTGACTTGACTAGACCAGTGGGGAGCACTACTATGTTTGGGTGGCAAACCCATGATGGGGAGAACTACTGTGTTTGGGTGGTAGAACCGCGGTACTCGACAGAAGGAGTACATCTATAGGATATTATGGGGAGCACTACTGTGTTGGGTGGCAGACCAATGGCGGGGAGCACTACTGTGTTTGGGTGGAGACTCGTGGAACTCGATAGGAGGAGTACCTCAACAGTCTAAGGATAGTGAGCAGTGCCTCATATTCATGACATGATCACTGTACTCGTCAGAGGAGGAGCTCTTCAGCAGTTGTGGTTTAGATATAATTAATGTAAATCTTTGTTTGAGCTGAGTCAATAACCTTTGTGATTCCACATGATTGAGATTAGTTACTTTATAACATAGGTATAACTGTGAGATTATACCTAAGTATGGGTTATATATTGAGATCCTTATTTGTGGTTATCCTTGTTGGATTTTGTGATACCTTGAGGGTCTTAGGGTCTTTACTGAGTATCATTATACACACCCCTGCACGGGCTATGACCACACCTCAATGTGTTGGATGCAGACGACAGACAACGTTGACAGAGACCAAGTGTACGAGGACTCGACAGTACCCGGAGGTGGACTTCACCACGAGATGGTACTCAGAGGAGGTTGGCGGGCGAGTGCATTGGGGAGGATACCTGTACATACCCTTAAGGTAGGATCTGATGTGGACGACCCATGAGCTACTTCTATCTTCCATATGTTTGTCTTTTCTGTTGTACTTTCGTTCAGTTGTAGCTGTATTTTCAGTTGGGTTTCTATTCTGGCCAATTTACTTTTCAACACTTTCTTTTGTACTTAGTGTATTACTTCTTCTTGTACTGTAGATGGATGTGTTTATGTTTTATAAAGGTAATTACTTCCCATTTATCGGGATTTACACCTTTGGGGATAGTCGCTAGCCCCTAACCTATGGAAGGTGGGCTTGGGGTAGTCACGGCACGAGCCCCAAGGACGGGGCATGACAATATTCATCAAATTTAGTTTATTATTTATCAAAAGATATATCTTCAACTGGGATATCCTATTCCAAAATGGTTGGTCTTTGGTTCATTAATATAGACATGATCATAATAATAATACATGTAAATCTATAATACTATTATCTCAAATGTGATAATACGAATTTCAAATATGATTTAATTCATCAATAATAAATCATGGTCGATGTTCATTAAATATTAATGAATGTGATATGTATCCAATAAATAATAAAAAACTATTAATTCTAGAATATATAACGTTATAATGTACCAAATTCATAATATCTAATTTTATAACAAAAATTCCAACATCATTCAATGGTAAAATTTTAAAAAATAGGTTACCCAATACGAAATTCCATTGAATTCTGTTGAATATCAATTGATAGTTTGTTTACACTAGGATTCAGTTATATAATGGTAAATAGGTCATATATGAACAATCATATATCCAATATACTTTAGGAACACTATATTTATTATAATAACAACCTCTCAATATGCCAGGGTAAGAAACCCCTTTCCATTAAATGATTCATATAATTCCATATATATTTATTAATGAAATATCTCATAGTATATAAATTATAATAAATGGATATATTGATCCCACATAACATGATATCAATATGTATTCTAATTTTAATATTTGAATTTTACATGACCTATTAGTTTGATGATGATAAACGATGCTTAAATGTATCTTGGTGTTGTGATCCCATCCAAGAAACTTCCAGAATGTTAATATGAACTGAGGACAATGATAAAATACAACTACTAGTGTTTCCTCATAAATCCTTAATATTCTATTGATATTTTCTAGGGAGGCACTATTGGGGTACATAATCATAAATTTTTACCAAATGATCATATGTTGCATGATGATAAAAAAATAAACGATATAAGATCATTATTACATTGGGATTTTGGATGTCTAGTGGATAATTAATTTGTAGCATAATCTCACATAAATTTAGGTATTATAAGAGTCTTCATGAATACCATATAATGTCTTATTTTAATATACACATAATATCAAAATAATAACCATGACATAGACTCAACAATTTCATTCTTACTACCATCCCGCCATAAATTTTATCTTATACACCATTACATATGAATTCTGTAAGATACTCAAGTGAAATTAGATATATTTCATGTATCAAGAAGTTAAATCTTCAACTCTATTACATATGGACCATGTGAACCATCTAAAAACATTTACACTCCATCTCTATAGACGTTGTATGTAAATTTCACTATATATAATTAATTAATATTCTTTTTATTTTCCCATCATCCATATGAAACATGTATAAATACTTATTAATAAGCATATATCAATGTACCAGAAATATAATGATAGATACCCTAGGATAATAAATAATATATATCTCTATATTATATATGTATATATGATATATTTCAATCCATATAATTTTTGGAAGACCATATTCCCATCCACATCACAAAATGTTTCCATTCATTTATATAAAAAACCCTCTCAAGGATGGATATAAGGATTTATTTATGGTTTATATATGATATATATGATATTATTTTTATTATGTAATTTTTATAACAAACATACCTTCATATGTTTTTTTAAGGAATAGAATAATTCCACTTATGTGAACATAAGACTATAGTCTCATGAGGAAATATGTTTCCTTCACGTGTTACATGGAAGGTTTCAAGGATGGGTTAAAAAAATATGGTATTTGATTGAAATAAGAACTATTATTTAATTATTATAAATATAATATTAATAGTCTTATTGTTATCTGTTAATAAAATGGAATAAACATTACATTGTGCTCAGGGACTACAAAATCCCTGAATGGTGTATTTCATTTCATATAACTAATTGTCCTGGATTACTCTAAAAAATATATAATGAATATACATACTATTAATAAAATTTATTATATACTAGAGATTCAAAAAACCTGATTGATGTTTGATGGCCAAAAAAATTAAAACATATATGGAAAAAAAGTTATTACATGAAACATAACATTAACAAGGAATTGTTAATAAATTTGTAATGAAATAACATAAGAGAATAATTTATTTTATTATTTATATAAATATTATTATTTAATATATGTTTAATTTATTTTTCATTATTATTCAAGATGTTTTAATGTGTGGTATGTAATTCATGACACATGAAATAGATTTTTTCATCAATTTTCATTCTACTATTCATAAATTATGTTATACATATATATTATTTCATTAAGTTTATATAAATCCAATTATACATGTAATATCATGAATTTGTTAACCATAAAAAAATTTTATTTCAAATTTTATGTTTTTACTTCATTGTGCTTATGATAAATGGTGACGTAAGTGAAAATGGTTTTCTGTTTTACCATCATTGTTTGTTGCGGTTTTTTTATTTTGTTTTTTATGATAAAATCATATAATCCATATCGTATGAAATTATAATATTTTATTATATTTTATTTATTGATTATATTCTCAGATAATAGTATAATTTTTCCATTATTTGTAACATTAAATAATTGATAATTTTTTCATGAAAATATAAAACACTTTATCTCTTCGTTAGGATCACATTTTCTCTTCTAATGACTTGGTTAATGAAAATTTTTATAAAAGGGGTTATTATTATCCAATATTATTTTCATTGTAATTTTACCCCATGCTTATCTTTTTCTATTATTTTTTCGAAAAATATTCTTATCACATTCCCCTGAACGCAAGTTTGTATTTTAAAATTTTTTTGGAAGAAATCATTTTTTTTTCATGTCTACGACATGAACATAACTTTCATTTATCACGATCAGTCATTTATTCAAGAATTAATATATTTTATTTGAATGATATGTTTATAGAATTTTTTTTCAATGTATTTTAGGTCTTAATATGTTCTAAAATGTATGTGACATTTTCATGACTATTTTGTATAAATAATTGATAAAAATCATTTTTACTTCATCGTGAAACCTATTCATGATACCTATTCCTTATCGGGGATAAGATTTATGGGTACATTTATTATTATGTTAAGTTGTGTTTTATATTTAGTATAACATGATTTCAATGAAACCCATTTGTCTTTCATGGTATTCTTGATAAAAATAGTTATTCTTCATCCCACTCCATTTTCCAAAGAAAATTCCAAAATAAAATATTGAATTATTTTTGAAATCTAATTATTTTATACATGTTATTATATGATGAATGTTTTTAAAATCCCATTTCATTTAATGATTTTCGATATAATGAATGTTTTTTGATCATGTGTCACATATAAATAGGGTTTCATTTATTAGACTTGGGGGACTTATCTCCCTCTGATAATTTGGGTAATGATTTAATTCGCAGCTGGTAAAAAACACTACTACAGGGAGTTAACCAAATTCATTAAATGAATATTTCTACGATATTGGTCTTGAGTGTGATCCATGACTACTATGATGGTTTGGGGAGTGAAACCATTCTATTATGATTACATTTTAATTAAAAAACAAATAACGTGTAAATGATTATCTATGATTATATAAATGCAAAAAATCTGGGTCTACTGACAATTTTATTCTCTTATGTCTTATTTTAGTTAGATTTCAAATTATGCATGTTGTATGAAAAAAAAATTATTCAATGAATAATGATTATGATATTTTATAGATAGTTTATTTTTTTCACATAACCCTCCCCTCAAAGTGTATTCTCTTGTCCCACCTCTAGCATGTCCAATATTTTTGACAAACATAGAGGGAAGGAAAACATGAATATGGGAGGAATTACCGTCCAATAAATAAATAATTAATATTTAACTAATAAATATAAACCAAGAGAAAATTAACATATAATATTAAAAATAAATTAAATTTGTATACATACCATGTAATTTAATTCTAAATAATACCACTTAAAAATTTTATTCACCCTATTAGGTAAATAAAATAGTTATCCAAAATCGCAAATAGCTTATAAAAACCATGTCCTTGAAATATCTAGTTTGATCTCAAACCTACAATTGATGAACTCAAAAAATAGTATATATTTATATGGTGTGCATAATAACATACTCAGAAGGATCCTCCACAAATCCTCTCATATAAGATATAATGAAATCATGATCATGAAAAATGACCAATAGTGAAACGAACTCATATCCAAATCGATGAAACTACATTACTAACCTCTAAATGGATAACATACAAAATTTATCACGAAACACATATCAAATAATATAATAATGAATCATCATGTGTACCCCACTCTCAATTCCCCCACTATTTTGACACCCTTCCCAGACATTGCACTCATTGATCCATCTCTATCCAAATACAACCCTTCCAAAAGTCACATGGAAAAGGAGTCACAACATGAAATTTGTGCATAAAATCATAAAATCATCCCATATCATATATCCTTATATAGTAACCAAGTATTTTCTAGTAGCCACCATATTTGGTATGCCATGTTTTATATATCACGTATTGTACATAAATCCATTACATCCCAACGAAGTATACACCTAAATCCATAACAGTTTATACATGACATTCCTATATTAATATTTTAGATACTATATCTTGGAATAAATGTGTTGAATGACCATAATACATGATATATCTCTACACACATATATGAGGAAACTCACTACCATGCATACAATTATATGTAAAGACAATGAGAAGAGAGAACAGTCATAGGGGGTAGTCAATCAACCATCCTACCAATAGGATGTTTGGGAAAGCACCCTCCAAGTGTCCATTGGGTGTTCGTCACGCTAACATACATTAGTGTGGTAGTTAATGAAATCAATGAATATATATGATATAACAAAGATCACAATGACAATAAGTGAATCACCTAGTATTATAATCAAATTCATATATCATCACCCAGATTCATGGACTCTAATGCTAATATTGTATATCATATAAATACAAACGAATTTAAAATATTATATCTATGTTCATTGTTTTATTTGTATAATTTCATTCAAATAATTAATTAAAAAATATTTTATTAACCCTTTTCTTTAATCAACATTTTGACACAATAATCATCAGCATATAATCCATGCCATCAATGAATAATCCAAATATAGTCTATTGTTTATTAGGACTAACATATTTTCATTAATATATACTAGGCTCAAACAACCACTTCGGTTAATCATATATTTCATCATTATTAGAATTATTTTATAAACATGGAACTATAGGAAAAAATATCATACTCTACAATAAATTGGAAACATTAATCAAAGAATTCCCAACTACCATATGATGTGGGGAACAAAATGATGTTTAATGGGGACACCTAGACATAGTCCATGATATAGGTTTTTAAGAGAACATTTCATTTATACACTTTAGAACAATTGGTATGCATATCATTAACCAACTCAATCAACTATAATGCCATCTTGTAAACCCACATTATTTTCCCCACACATCTCTCTTTAACATGAATCATCTTTAACCACAACATTAAGGACACCTAGTAAAAATATTATCCTCTATCCTATGATCATATAAAATTCTACCCTCCCTGCACCACACAACATCCGTCATCCCAGGATCATGTCAGTTTCGGGAATCACCACCCCATGTCAAATATTCCTTCCCATGATTGTAAGATATCATATATTAAATCTAATATCTCGGGAACATGATAATGAAGCATGAATGATAAATAGTAAACATGGAAATCAATGATATAGAGAAATGAATCTTTCCATCACATATAAATGATCTCTCATAGCTCCAATCTCATGGAGCTCATCCATCTCAGGTAGATGAAAAATCAGTCCCTATAACAAGACGTTATAACATAATCAATTTTAACCCATATTGAATCATCTGATTCATTTTTAGTAGGTTATAAACAATATAAAACTAATACTACTATAATTATTGTTATATGAGATGGGATCTTGTTGCCAAAAGCTTTAGCGACAGGGCCCCGTTGCAAATAGCTCGTTGCAGAAAACGCAGTCGCAAATAATGGTATTTGGGACGGGAAACACCATCGTCGCAAATAAGTTTATGATTATATACATTATATATACATAAGAATTTTCGAGATGGGCCCTTCAGAAATAGTTTTTGTGAAGGGCCCACCGTCCCATCGCAAAATATATATATATAATGTTGTGCAATGGGCCTATCACAATAAAGTATTTGCGACAGGTAAGTAGTCCTATCACATATATGTTTTTTAAAAATATTTATTTAGACTATTTGTGACGAGGTCCCATCAAAAAAGGTCTCGACACAAATAATAAATTAATTACAAAAAATTAAATTTAATAAAATTACGATTATTAAAAAAAAATATTATTATTATTAAAAAAATAAAAAATATTAAAATTCTCAACATTCACAAAAAAATAATAAAATATTATAATTATTATTATAAATAAATAAACAAACATTAAAAAATATAATATTAACAATATATATTTAATAAAATTATATTAATATTATTAAAATAATAAAAAAAATATTAAAATTCTCAATATTCACAAAAAATATAAAAAATATAAAAAAATATAAAAATTTTAATTATGTAATATTTTTACCGATATAAAAGATAGATAATGTAAATAATTCATATTACAATCTCAAATTAAAATATTTTTAACACAAAAAAAATCACAAGGGGGTGTCTTCTAGAGGAGGTGGAGTAGCTGAAGGAGATGGTGGAGGAAACTCAATCCCTAATCTACGAGTCAGACGGAGAATGTACTACATCTGCTCCTGATGATGCTGCTGCCATCGATGCATCTCCTCCTCATGCTGTTGCAGCTACTGTTGCTGCCATCGACACATCTGCTCCTCATGATGCTACTCCTGCTGCTGCTGTCGCCGACACATCTCTTCTTGCTACTTCTGCAAAGTCTCTATATGCTCAGCCTGAGCTCGCAGCTACTCCTGATACTGTTAGCATGAAGATGATGCCTCTCCACGAGCTCCTATTGAGCTGGATACTGACATTGCAGCATTAACATAATAAGTACTAGGAGTCAAATGAGATCCAATACCTTAAAATCTACCTTTCTAAAAGCCATAATGAGTCACCTGCTTCCATGCCGCCTCATCGAAATGGTAAGCACTGGTCTTCTTAGTCGTCTCGTCCTAACCCTCAACTAATGTTTGAGAGGTCGCAGCCTCATATGACTCCTTCAATTCAAATTTAAAATTAAAATTGTGAACTTATTAAAGGAAGATAATTGTCAGACTGAAAATATAATACTGACCACAATCTGACATTGGCGATCACCTCTAATCTCTCCATTGGTTGGATCACTATACATCCTCTGATAAATGTCATATTCTCTAATATCTGGATGCTAGACTGCCTATATAAATAGAAAATAAACAATTTATATTTAATGTTATATAAAATACTTAAAAAATATAATTACCGAATTCTCTTTATGTGATCTGAATGTACGACTACCAGCTCGATGTGTTACCTGAGGTCTCTCCCAGTTTTGTCATCCCACTAATGATCTACTCTGAAATCCAAAACCCAAACCATGTAAAAATAATCTATCCCAAATGTGAGATGAAATGTACTCTGGTCGGTGGGCTCTACACGACTCATCAAATTATGCCACTCTTTCTTTCTTAATGGTTTTCCATCTCAAATTGTGCAAAAACTGATGGAAATAGTCATGCCTAGAATCCTGCCATGCCGCGTAAATAGCGTCATGCATGCTATCATCTATAGGACACCATAAACCCTACAAATAATTTATAATATCATATTTTTAATAAAATAAATTTCAAAATAAATATTATTTATTTAAGAACCATCTAATGATTGAACATTTCACTTTGCACATCAACGAGAATCTGTTACAATGTGATCCATGGCTGAGAAAAATAATTGCACAAGATAGCGCTCCCCTGTCCAATAAAAACATGCTCAAAACTGTGAAAAAGTAATAAATAATCAAACATTTAGTTTATATATAATTAAATTAATTAAATATAACTAAAATATATAGGTTATCGTACCTCCGTGTGCGTGAATCCAAACCATGACTTGGATGTCGATCTGGGATAGGGTCAAGAATCATCAGTCATGAAAGACCACGCCCCCTCTGCTTACACCCTGAATTGCCAATAGGATGAGGGTCAGATGATCAAAATCCACATCATCAAATGGTAGTTCAGCCTCCGGCAACTCGAGATATAGCTCAGGGTCCATCTGAAACACAAAATTATTGTTGTTAGTAGATAGTTGATAATAACTATATTATATTGATATATATTAGTTATGAGTATAAACAACATTTAACTGTGTCAATGTTCTTATTCAACCTCATCTCCATAGCTGTCAATGTCAATGTCTTCATCGTTCTCCTCAGCATCATCAATATCCATATGAGTTTCATTTTCATCATCTATTGTCATTTCAAATTCATTTTTAACATCATTAACATCTTCATCACCATCGATACTTAATTGTGGGGTGTGATCGTCAATATTCACGTCTCTTTGTGAATCAGATGGATTTTGAGCAGTATCTTGAAAAGTTACAATTCCTTCCACTTTAGAGAAACCACATTCAGTTTGATTAAATTTATTTTCCTGAGATTTCATTTTTATTATGCTCAACCAATCACTCAACTCTCTTCAAGTAGCACAATACGTTGCATAATAAAATTGATGTGCCTATTGAGCTAGTAAAAATGGTTCATATATAGCAAGAAGACATTTATATTAAATATCAATGATTCCATGAGTCGGATGAACACGCAAGCCTCTCTCAGTATCCATCCACAGACATTTAAACATTGTTATATAATTCTGTCCTACATAACACTGCTCAATAATATCATCCAAAATTCCATAAAAGTCAACATCAGTTTCTCTGTGATGTGATCCTCTAATGAAAACTCCATTGATCATTGTTATTTTGATTCCCCATATTCATGTGTATGAAATCAAAAACCTTTTACTAGATATGCATTATAATATTTAACCATTTTGGATGGTTGGTTACTCAATATACACAGTAGGTTATTAATTTTATCAGTATATTTGGACACCTGAATATTTGAAAAAAAAATTATCAAAATAATAAAAAATAAATAGAATTGATATTTAACCATCAATAATTTATGTTACCAGTTAGTGAAACCATTGAGAAAATTTGTTTTGTCTGCGTTCTTCAAGAGAAGTTGTAATTTGTGGAAGTTGTCTTTTGATATGATAACCATATAACATAAAAATAAAATACGTTTAAATATTATATCATAAATTATAGAATATGTGATAGAAACACTCATAGGAAAAATGATTTCATTTCTTCGAAGTTGAGAAGAACGTATGTATGAGCTCGGTGACGTTACTCATATGAAAGCTATCATTCATGTACTCCACCGAAACCAAGATTTGGCAGATTATAAACTGTTAATTGATGGTTAATTTCACCATTAACATTCCCCACGTTTCATCCCATGCGATTGTGTTTTGTGGGATATTTCGCTTCAAAATAATGAGAGCAGAAAAAAGAAATTTCCTCTTGCAAATAAGTATCAGCAATTGAGTCTTCAACTGATGCTTTGTTACGTAACATTTTCTTCAATTTTTACATGCATCTCTCAAATGAGTACATCCATCGAAATGGTACAGGACCACATCATTTAGCTACATGTGGAAAATGTAATATCATATGTTCCATTGAGTCAAAAAAATCTGGCAAAAATATTTTTTCCAGTTTACATATAATTACAACAAAATCTTCTTCCAGTTTTCTTAGCAAATCGTAGTCTTTTTTCGCTGAACAAATTTATCGAAAAAAAATATGATATCTCTATTATCCAATCCCAAATCATATACTTCAATAAAACTATGAATGCAATCAGCATATGTCTTTACATTATAACATGACAATCATGACCTTTTAATCCGGTAATATAACCATTCTTAGCATATCTGGCCAAATTGGAAGCATATCCATCTAAAAGTACCAAATATGCAATCCACTGACAAAATAATAATCAACTCTTTTTGGATAGTATATAATCATCTTTTGGATACATTAACCTCTGTGATCGAACATTTTCAAATAGTTCAAGTTCCTTTTACCTGCAAATTTGGGCAAGATCTAATCGTTACTTTATAGTATCTTTGGTCTTACCTGGTGTATCAAAAACTGTATGAAAGAAATTATCAGAATTGATCTTCTCAATGTGCATAAAATCCAACAAGTGGTGGACCAACAAATCATACCAATACAGAAGATCACAAAAAATTCTCTGTTTTTTCCAATTATGTTCTTTCCCCAAGCCATGAATTTTATATTGGTTTACTATTGGTCCAAATGTGATGGTGGTAATGAAAATACAACATATTTTAACTCTATACCTGAGATAATATTTGGAGGTTCATCCCTTTCAATTGTACCTTCTATGAAATGGATTTGTTCCTCCAAAAAGGATGAACGACTAGAATAAATCTATGGTGATAATCAACATATCCTGGTTTTTTACATTGACAAGCATAAAGTATTTGTTTTCTTTCATATAGTAAGGACATGATTTCGGACCATGTGTACTCCAACCAGATAACATGCCATATGCTAGAAATTCACTAATCATCCACTTCAATGAAGCTCTTAATTTGATTTTTTTTTCGCAGCAACATCATATGTATTATCACCATCACTCTATAATGCATTTAACTAATCAATCAATGGTTTCAAATAAACATCAATATTATTTTTTGGATGCCCTGGGAATAATAGAGTCAAAAATATATAAGGCTCCTTCACTAACATCCCTGGAGAAACATTGTACAGAGTTATAAAGACTGGCCCACATGAATACTGACTACAATAAGAACCAAATGGATAGAAACCGTTTGTAGAATTACCCAATCGTACGTTTCGGGCTTCTATAGCAGAAAAGAGATGCAAGAAGTCAAAATGTTTCTATCAATCACCATCGGATATATGATTCAAGATTTTATTAGTTGAAATCTTGGTTTTGTGCCATGGAATCAATGAAATTGTGTTTGGAGACATAAATAAACACTGCAACCTGGGTGTAAGGGGGAAATATCTCAACTATTTTATAAGAATTGATCTAGACATCCCTGGTTGAGCTTCTTTATACCTCGATTTTCCACATGTGGGACAATTATCCAATGACTCATTTTTTACAGAATATAAGATGAAATTATTTGGACATTCATGAATCATTTGATAACTAAGGCCTAGATTACAAATCAGCCTCATGCTCTCATAGAAATTTGCTGGAAACACATTTCCTTCAGGAATTAGTGTTTTCACCAAAGATAATATATGATAAAAATTGTTTTTTTATATTGCATTATCTAATTTGACAGCAATAAATTTTGCAATTGCTTCTTATTTTCTTATCCTGCTACAAGGATATAATGCATCCTCAATAGACCTTAACAACTCATAACATTCAGATGGTACCAACTTAAGAGATAAATCAATATCATCGTGAGTTTCATTTTTTTGAATAGATAGACCTACAACAACATGTACTAAATTTTGAAACCGTGATGGATCCAGAATCATGTTATTAAGATCTTCTCTGGAACTGCATTCACCGTTTTGAAACCAAAAAACATAATATGGTTGAAAACCAAACCACAAGAGATGTCCTCCAACCTTGTCAAATGTTTCAAATGTTTTTAGTGAACATTTTTCTCAAGGACACTTAATTGTACCTTCTGAAACATCTTCTAGTTTTTATGATGCAAATTCTAAGAATGCTTCAACACCCTAAATATATACATGTTTTAAAGTAGAACTATTTGGATTTCTATGCTGATTTATCCAAGCACGGACATCTAATAATGACTGATGTCAACTTCCTTGTTCCATATTTTTCTATATAAAATATTAAATCGTCAATGTTTTTGAATAATATGAAATTATAAAAACAGTATCTGAAAAAATAGGATAAATAATTATAACTATTTAATAATTTCCATTAATCAAGGGAGACACAATTTCTAGTGGATTAACAGCTACTCTTTTGTCTGATGGATCATTTAATTTCATCTTTCTCACACTAATTTTTGATAATTATTCCAAATTATTACTAATTATTCTTAATTATTCCTAATTACTCTTAATTATTCCTAATTATACCTAATTATTTATAATTATTGCTAGTTATTGCTAATTATCCCTAATTATTCTTAATTATTCCTATTTATTCTTAATTATTTATAATTATTCATAATTATTCTTAATTATTACAAATTATTACTAATTATAACTAATAATTTCAAATTATTACTAATTATTACAATTTATTACTAATTATTACAATTTATTACTAATTGTTACGAATTATTACAATTTATTACTAATTTTGCAATACTTAGCAATAAAAAGAAAAATGAATATTTCTTGAATAATGAAATGAAATTTGGTAATCATCATTGTGGAGATGGTTACAAATTTTCCCTTCATTATCCAAGCAGTTTTCATTTACTAATTATTACTAAAAATAATTTCATTATCAATATTTATGAAAAAAATAGTAATTTTATTAAAATAATAAATAAAATTAAATATTAAAATTTTCAATATCCACAACAGACTTTTCTCTATTCATAACAGGTTTAAATCTCAAAGGGTTACCAATTCTCAGGTCGTGCATAATATAAATTTTGTGTTAGCCATGTGCAATGTAAACTCTATAATTGTACTTGCATGGTGGATCACCTCGCAAGTAGTGTTGCAATAGGATGACCAAAGTAATGACGTTCTCGTCTCAAAGAATCATCTCTCTCCATTTATATAGATCATTTTCCATAAAAAATGTGAGGGGATATTAGTATCATTCCCTTAAAATTTCAAGGAAGAATGGTCTATGTAAAGGGTCATGTGAGATAATTCTTATAGATGAGAAGGTCATGACTTGGGTTGGCCAATTACAACACTACTTGAAATGTGATCAACCATGCAAGGACAATTATAGGGTTTACATTGGACATGGCCGACACAAAATATTTATTGCGTATGACCTGACAATTGGCGACACATTGAGATTTGGACATGTTAAAAATAGAGCAATGCATGTTGCGAATGATGATAATTTTAATATTTTAAATATTTTTTATTATATTAATAATATTAATATTGTATTTTCATAAATATTGATAATATAAATTTTTTATTAGTATTTATTAATAATTATATCTATTTATTACTAATTAAATATATTTACATCTATTTACATCTATTTACATATATTTATATCTATTTACATCTATTTACATCTATTTACATCTATTTTCATATATTTACATATATTTACATCTATTTAAATCTATTTACATATATTTACATCTATTTACATCTATTTACATCTATTTACATCTATTTACATCTAATTAAATCTAATTACATCTAATTACATGTAATTACATATAATTACATATAATTACATCTAATTAAATCTAATTACATCTAATTATATCTAATTATTACTAATTATTACTAATTATTACTAATTATTACTAATTATTACTAAGTATTACAAATTAAGTGTAATTATTACTAGTTATTACTAATTAGTACAAATTATTCGAAATTATTACTGATTATTACTAATTATTACTAATTATTAATAATTATTACTAATTATTACAAATTATTACTAATTATTAATAATTATTACAAATTATTAATAATTAATACTAATTATTACTAATTATACTTAATTATTACTAATTAAATCTACTTATTACACATTATATCTAATTATTAGAAATTATATCTAATTATTTATAATTAATTCTAATAATTACTAATAATTACTAATTATTACTAATTATTAGTAATTATTACTAATCATATCTATTTATTACTAATTATATCTAATTATTACTAGTTATTACTAAATATATTTATTATTACTAATTATATCTAATTATATTTACTTGTATCTAATTATATATAATTATATCTAATTATATCTAATTATTACTAATGTTATAGAATTTTATCTAATTATAGCTAATTATATCTAATTATAGCTTATTATTTCTAATTATTTCTAATTATATCTAATTATTAATCATTATATCTATTTATTACTAGTTATATCTATTTATTACTAATTATATCTATTTATATATATTTAATACTATTTATATCTATTTGATAGTATTTATATCTTTTTAAAACTATTTATATCTATTTAATACTAATTATATAAATTTATTACTAGTTATATATATTTATTACTAATTATATATATTTATTACAAATTATATCTATTTATTACTAATTATATCTTATAATTACTAATTATTACTAATTTTATCTAATTATTACTAATTATATCTAATTATTACTAATTACAGCTAATTATTACTAATTATATCTATTTATTACTAATTATATATATTTATTACTAATTATATCTAATTATTACTAATTAAATCTAATTATTACTAATTATATCTAATTATTACTAATTATATCTAATTATAACAAATTATATCTAATTATTACGAATTATTTCTAATTATTACAAATTATATCTAATTATTACTATTTATATCCAATTATTACTGTTTATATCTAATTATTACTATTTATTACTAATTATATCTATTTTTTACTAATTATATCTAATTATATCTAATTATTACTAATTATATCTAATTATTACTAATTACATATATTTATTACTAATTATATCTATTTATTATTAATTGTATCTATTTATTATTAATTATATCTATTTATTACTAATTATTACTAATTGTTACTAATTTTATATATTTATTACTAATTACATCTAATTATATCTAATTATTTCTAATTATATGTAATTAATTCAAATTAACACTAATTATTTATAATTATCACAAACACTATCAATTTCTTACTAAAAATAAATATAAATAAAAAAAATTGAAATCTAATTTAAATACAACTAGTAAAAAATTAAAATTAAAACAAAAAATAAAATAAATATAGAAAATATAAAATATAAATACATTAAACTTTGATATTCCGAAGGTATTGGCTCCTTCCAATCGCTCTCGTCTAAAAAATATTATCTAAATGAAATTTTTTCCTTAAAACTGATGAATGAAAAGAGGGAGAGGAAGATCTGAGTGATTTGGGAAAAAACAGGTGAGGGTATATATAGGTTAGATATGTTGGGATAGGTTTCCAATCTCAAATAGTGGTATTTGCGACGGGCCCCGTCATAAATACCATCGCCCGCATTAATTTCATTCGGTGGTTAAAAGGGTATTTGTGATGGGGCACGTCGCAAATAGTTTCTACAGACACTCTTTCTGCGACGAGATGACATCCTGTCACAGAAAGCTATTAACCACCGCCGAGTATCTATGACGGGTACAGTCGAAAATACTCTTGCGTGGTTTGGTGTGCAAGACGCATGGTTTGGCGTGCAAGTCGCGCCAAACTATTAGAGACAGAAGACATCTCCTCAACGCAAATAATATTCATGTGGTTTGGCGTGCAAGTCGCACCAATCTATTTGCAAAGGGAGACGAAAACCTGTAAAAATATTGATTTTTCCCGTAGTGTAAGGCCTCAATATATAATAAGACAAATAAATATTAACCTTGACATCTATAATTTAAAATATATTAATTAAACTATGATATGTTCTATTAAAATTTTACATTCCATTTATTTATTATCAATGATAAAAAAATTCATTAAAGTATTAATCTATTATGTCAATCACATGGAAGATAATATTCAACATAACATGTTCATCACATAAATTTTGTCACCATCAAATTACAAGAAACACCATTTTAAAAAACTATCTATTAATTAATTAAAAAAATTAATTATCATCTTTTTATATATTTACATTCATTATCAATTTTAACATGATACAACAAGAATACAAATCTTACAAAAATCATAACATTGATTTTACAATATGTAATATATTAAGAATAATATCATTACAATTGTATAAAGAAAATTAAGATGCAATCAGTAACAATTTTTTTATCAATCTGTTACAAATAATGTTTGGTAAATTCATTTTCCAACCAAATGGATAAACCATATTCAATTTATGATATCATGTAATTTATTAGAGAACTTTTTAATCCACTTCTCCAAAAGAGTTAAAATTCATCGCATGAGAAAGGAGTTAAAATTAAGGATCTTTGATCACCTATCCCATGAAGAAATTGTACTATCTTAAAAATATTATTCCATGAATTCATTAATAAATTAATAAATCCACATTCGAATAGAAGATATCCCTAACCATAAAATGGATGAAATGAATGGGTGGAAATGTGAACCATCATAAAGAACTAGCTCGAAAATGATTATCGAAGACACCATAGAACAAAACAGATTGAATATTAAATTCAATTAATTGATTCGTAAAAATTGAATCACCAAATTCCAATGAAGAAGATAATAAACATACAGTAAACTAAAACAAGTCTATATGTGTTGGGTACTCAGGATCTGATTTAGAATTTATAGTCATGATGCATAGTGCATCAACCCTGTATGAAACCCCTTTTCATATTGTGTAAATGTAAGGAATTATATCATTCAAAGAAAATGATTATCCATGAACCATTTAATTATGAAACATTAAAAGTAATGTAACACACACATGAAACAACCTTGAAATCCTTGAACATCAAATACATTAATTTTAACAAATTTACAAGTCGAATAGTCTTACTACTTCAATTATTTACCAGCCAAATCCCTCATGTATCACTCTCGGTGGATTCGAAGCTCTATTACCTTTAAACAAAATCTAAACATCACCACAAATGTATTCAAGCCCTTATAGTATATAAATAATTGAAAATAATTTACATTCATAATCCCAAATCAAACATGAGTGAAACTAAAAAGGGTTTGTCCAAAGGCACACCCAATGATATACCACTCCAATACATCTACATAATATGAGATAAACAACATCACATAGAATAAACACGTCACAAATCACAATAAAAAACTATCTCCAAAATATAACACTCCTTGTGAAGATACAACTCACACTAGAGTAAATTTAAAATAATAAATGAAAGGAATACATAACATAGATAAAAATAGAGGACATACAGAAGAGAAAAAATTTATAATTGAAAGAATAAACACGTCACAAATTACAATAAAAAAAACTATCTCTAAAATAAAAAAATCCTTGTGAAGATACAACTCACACTAGAGTAAATTTAAAATAATAAATGAAAGGAATACATAACATAGATAAAAATAGATGACATACAGAAGAGAAAAAATTTATAATTGAATTGATATACATTATACAATACGGGGTACTAATAGTGAATATGTGAATCATCTTCTACGGTATTCTCCTCTATACCACTCTGTCACCATATGGATCAATCCAATGCAATAGTGTGCTTACACCATGCATTCTCCTAGAATTCCTAAATCCTCACATGCCTCCCCATGGTGGTCTCATTATCATCGACATCAATATCACCACAATCAATTAAATGAGTGTGGTAATGAAGAAAATAAAATATATGAAACTTGGGAAGAAATTCATGTATCACTATCATCTATGGCTGAAATTTTATCTAATATGTCACTGTTCCAACATAATAAAATATCTCTAAAGGCCCCACAAAATGGGGAGTATGATTAATGCATTGAAAGGACATTCACATCCCAGGATGAGTATTCACATTCTAGAAAAAATGATATCTAAATTAAAACACTAAAACACACCTCATAAGATAATCATATTGTTTATAATGATCATTCAGTACCATCAACCTATAATAAATTACCTAAATCATATATTTCATATTATTTACCTATTATATCCCATGAATTGTGTCATCCCCAAACCCAGTAATGCACTAAAATTAATGAAAATGTGGGTGTACAAAGATAAAAATTATTCCATACCAATAGTTTATTGGAAACTATTATTGTTATAAAACTCAACCAAGTATAAGTACCTCAACCATAGTCCCCCAAAATATTGGAAACTGGTGACCAATATTTCTTCAAGAGTCTCGACGGTCCACTCGATCAGACCCTCCTTCTATAGATGAAAATTTGATCTATTGAATTTTTAAATAACAAAAATAGTTTTGGAGACATATCCAATCAAATGAATTGAAATGAGAATTGAAATATAATATAATCAATCTTGATGCTTCATTGATTCTAGAACATACTCCAAATAAAACCTTAATAAGATCTCCACTGTGATCGACTCTATTATCACTATAATGTGGGATGATTTCATCCAATAAACTACTATAAAACATATACCAACATATCCTCCCTGATTATGAGGTAAATGGGTAAAAAATACAATCGAGATGTCCTACCACTCCCATGGAGAACATCTCATGGTTGGAGTAAATCACTAACAAAATTGTGAATTCCCATTACCATATATAATTAAAAAAATGATAAATAAACTCTTCAACTATAGGATTTTACCCAGGACACCATAGAAGACTTATCAAAAAATTAGTATATCATTTTCATTACAGTGTGAACCAAAATGGGAGAGATATGTAACACATAGAGAACCATATTACTCATCACTAATGGAACATAAATTATTCCATAGAACAACACATGGTGTTATCCATCCTAAGACCATCTAGGAGGTGATAAATAAATAAATCTGCAATCTGGACCACGACATCAAAATCCCCATATTTGTACTCACCCACCTACTGCATAAAATATGAATACACTATCATCTATAAAATAAATCATCTACCTATAACCACTCCCATATATAGAAACATCATTGATATTGATAACATCACTATCATGGACTCTCCAAATTCTAGCACACTAAATGTAGTATACATCGGGCTCAATACAACAACCTAAATAATTAACTATTATAGAATATATGAATGTTTAATGTCATGTTCTGAAAATATTTTCATCCATTATCACTAAGAAGATTTGAATTCATGTTATTAGATGACATAACAAAATCACTTATAATTGGTAAAACCCAAAAATTGTCAATAATGGGGTAATGTGTTCAAAAAATCAATGATAACACAAATAATGCAACATCAACATCATAGGGTGTATAGGTACACTCATATGGACGATACCTATGATAAAAATAAGAAACAATAGATATTTTCTACATTATAAATAAACTGAAGACAATATGTGAAGCTTCATAGATAACCTCAAATTGGTCTCCAAATAATACAAAACAAACAATAAGAGATATGACCTAGATTTCCTTTACATAATCATAAGTTTTTTGAAACCAGTCATTCCAAAACAACCCTTAATTCTTATTTTTCAATTCTTCCAATGATGTATTAACTTGAGAGAAATTAAATATGGACCTCCATTAATATACAACTTATCCAAGGAAACCCCACACCTCTACCACTACCATTGGGGATTCCCGATAAATTAATAAATTAACATCAAATTATCTACTATTAATCCCCACATAGATTACATATTTGAATACTATAAATACTTGAATATCAAGGAAATCAATCATATTAAACATTCATAATAGCAACCAATTAGGATGAACTCCAAAAGGACACCCAGATACTGTAATGGTGTTCTAATTACACAAAGAATAGAAAAATGTTGTTATTCAAAAGCACCATGAAATCTTATAGAAAATCTCTGAACACATTATTCATCAACCCAATGAACATTGATGGGGAATTCATCAAACCGAACGACATTAAAATGAACTCATAATTTCTATAAATATATATATAATGTAGTTATCTAAATATCATCATCGTTGATGTACATTTGATGATATCATGACCAATTATTTATCTTCATAAACCTACTTTCTTCTTTAATTTGATTTAATAAATCATAAATCCCTATAATCATATAGTGGTTCAACACTATCACTTTGTCCATGTGATGATAATCGATTAAAACCCACAAACATCCATAATTATTTTTCACAAAAAAATATACACCACAAAATGAAATGCTGAACCAAAAGAAAATAATGACATAATAGGACATCAAGCAATACACATAGATCTCACAACAAAAATATGTACCATCTTATATAGAGATATAATTATAGAAGATACTCATAGCTATACTTAATCCCAAACTCCATCGAGGGGTAAACCCTACGACCTCATCTTAAAAGACATCAAGTTACTCTTCCACAAAACTGAGAATCACTAAATTATGATCATCTTATGATATCAGTATTTGCTTATCCAATAAATAAGATTAATATTGAATATAAATATGATAAATATGAGGGTATCATTCCCCAAACAAATATCACTAGATCTGCATCACCATCGTAGAACACAATCTCCATCATAAAGAAATGCATCATTTAATATACATATTATAACCAATACTTGATTATTATTATGTCTTATGGATGTATCCTTAATCATAAGAGATATACACATGTGAAGTGCTTCACCACAACTCACTCAATATCTGGTCATAATTCATATTATTCAACTCGACCTTCAAGTAGTGTAGTTAACTAAAATGGATCTAGAATCATCTGTACCTCAATTCACTAATAATTTAATAGGTTAGGATATATAAAGGAGTGAATCACTCTGGAATAAAAAAAGCTTAATATAATATAGAACGAAGGAAAATGTCACATCAAATGACTTATGAATTTCCTCAAGTTAGATATTCTATCTCTTGAAATTGACTATGACCTACTCCATGACTACTCAGACTCTTTTAATGACCAAATTCATGGAGACTCACTTCCCTCTGATGATGTGATGCGCCTCAAGGATATCTTATTCACACACTATATCATCTCAATTAAAACCATACTCATGTTCCCTCTTGTTTGTCCTTCAGATAATAATGAAGGAATGGTTGAATCTAAATTGGAACACCATGAACACAATAACAAATCATGAATTTTGGACACTCTCTCTTCTAATGACCTCTCATGACAAAATAAGAACATTCATACGACCCCATTTAAGAGATCTAAGAGATGTCATCCCCATATAATGTTGACGATGAAATATAAGACCTACACTTGTATGAATCAAACATATTTATTCATGGAAACGAGGAATCCTATAAAAAAACTCTGCATCGTGAGGAATCCCGATGCCTCCCCTCTCATAATGATTCGATTCTATCCATTATCATCTCAATATAAACTATTCTTACCCAAACCACTATGTATATATTCAGTATTAACCGTGAATCATAGAACTATTTTTATTATACAAAACATCCTCAAATTTTATTTCTAATGTTTCAACTTCTTGTAATATGTATGTTTCATATCCCATAAGGATTCAGAACTGAATCCCAAAACATTTCACACATGAATTCAACAATAGATGGGGAAGTATGACCTTGTGACTTGGAATCTTTGTGGTATAAGAAATAAACTCAATTAAAAAATATCATTATATAATCTCCTATGAGACTAACTAAACCAAACAATCCCTGAGAAACAAACACAACCAATTCTATACTGTTAAACAATATATCATTATGGAAAATGAAGCCCACTAATATTTCAAAAAATTGATCAATTTATAAGATATAAAAACATTATTTAACTATTCTTCTTTGACTGAATCTGGAATAGAACCCTAATACCTCTATAAAAAATGGTTCTTATACTCTTGAAGTTTACTCCTCCATGATTCATCATTATATATCTCTACCAGTAGATGATTTTCTGGTATGTCCTGCTGAATTTTATTGCGTGAAACTAATGGGAATGAAAACTATATGTATACCTTCAAAATAAAAAACTTTTGGATATCATAATCCAATATAATTAAATATTTAACATTAGTTATTTAATTAGTTAATTTTATATATTTATTTATCATATCCCAAGGTCTACTCATACCCAAAAAGGAGTATAGAATACTGGTACATTATTCTTTCCTTGGAATTTAATGTAAAACCTAGATCACTTTATTTAGTAGGTTTAGAAAATCCAATGCTCCATGGATCAGAATACAGGGGTCCCTAAATATCCATTTATCAGCTGTTATACCATGTTCACATCTATTTATAAACATAATTGACACCATTTCCTTATCAATCAATGGAATCATCTTTGTCCCTAATTCCAAAATCCATCCAATCCCACCGACTTAACATTTTACACCACTCTATTCCGAACCCCTAAACAAAACGATACAGTAATAAGGGTGGTGCTAGGGGTAAGAGTGAATACCTTAGACCATCCTATTGAATTACCTATGTGTAGATCCCTGAACGCACTCTTTTGGATTCGAAACTAAATCATGATGGGTATTTTTTTACAAAATATAACAGAAAATTGAAAATTACATTTATAAAACTGTGGACTATTTCCACTATAGCATCTAGAGAATTATAAAACACAATAAAAATTTATATTACATTCACATAAATATAAAATAAAAAAATATTTCTCTTCGTGTATGATAACAGTAAAATTGATGTCATCTATCATAGAACTTGTAAAAAAACCTATGATTTCATTAAAACACAATATAATCATTAAACCTCCAATAAAAATATTTAAAATTAGTGAAATTACTTTTATAAAATTCATTGAAAATTTCTGGGAAAATAAATTATATCATATTTAAATATTATATATATATATAATGCTTCCGAAAATATTAAATTTGAAAAATTCATATAAAAAATATCTATTTGATGGTAATTGGATTTCACCTTTGAAATCATTTCAATGTTAATACTTTATTTCTGGGTTTTTTGGTAAATGGAAGATTCTATGAAATCCTATAGTCCAAATAAATATTATTCATATTACAATTTCCTATGAGTTTACGGTTTTACTCCCCATTCTTCATTCTCCCACTTGATAGCATTATTCCAAAAATCTTATGAATGTAAAAAATCATAAATCCACATTACACAATCGCAATCCTTTAAAACACTTGAAAACTAATATAAAATATATTGTTTTAATTTTATGAGACACATATAAAATATATTAAAATAAAATACCAAAAAATTTTAATGATAAAAAATAAAAAAAAATAAAAGGGTTTTTATTGATTTACATCATGAAATATTATTTTAAATTATATATTTTTATAAAAGATTTAAGATAATAATAGGACAATTAAATTTTTCATAAATTGTTTTATAACTGTAATTATATGAAAAATAAATAGTGTATTAAAAAATACATTGAATTAGATCATATAATTTTGAAACAAACTAATAAATGTTGACAATCATTGAAAAAAAATTCTTTTAAAAAAATAAAGTAATAATTTTTTTAATGAAAAATTAATTTAATACAAAATTAATTTCTACCATGAAATTATGTATAATTGAAATCTTGAATTAAAAATTAATTTTTATTTATAATATTTCATATAGGTCTTATTAAAATAAAACTGTATACATTGAAAATAATTAATCCCTTATGATATTATATATAATTGTAAATTTTCCCAAACATAAAACAATAAATCCATAATAGTTGTTTATTAAAAAATTAAATACATTACCATTTTGAAAATTTAAAATTCACAATTACAATATAAGTATTAACATTTCCCCTGACTCTAAAAGAGATAATCAAACTACTGGATTCTAGAACACTGTTGGAGTTCAAGAAAAATAAAGGACAATTTATGTTGGGTCATTTTTTATGAAAGAAAACCAGACTCCTTATATATATATATAAATAGTCTTTTTGTGCATTAATGTTTCACAAAAATTAAATTCATATGTTACCACAATTTAATGATCTTTCATTAGTTTTCTGATCACACTATGGTTTATTATATAATATTTTTATATAAATTCACTACTAAATTGTATTATTAAAGTATCTGATAAGTGAAAAGTATCTATATTTTCTATATGCGGAGGGAAAATATACATGTCAATTAATGTGATTCATTTCTAATTAAGATCCTAACTCTAACAACATAAAAATTTATATACAAATCATCAAAACAATATTAATAAAATGCTATAAGAAAATTATTTATAAAATTTGACGCTGAACATTCATGAACAGTTATTTTCGACGAAAATAGGGTATTAAGGGTGAAGGAGTTGAAGAGTAACATTATATAGATGGATCAAGGTTCCCAATAAAGATTTATTGTGATTTATATAATCATCCTAAATTGCTGAAAATTTTGATTTCAATTAAATTCTTGAAATAAAGAAACTGATATTGGGTGGAAGATAAATAAAAAACAATGTTAAATCATCATGTCAATACAATAAGTCCATAATGTTGACAAACATAAAACATTAATAAACTGAAAAATAATTCTAAACATGAGATTAAGACAACTTAAAATTAATTTAACCACCAATTTTTATTATAAATGAAAAAATCTATCCAATTGGGTAATGATGAGATCTCCATATGTAATCTTTTTATTAGATAATCAGAACCCTTACATTGTCAAATTTCTCAATTATGGTTTATCCTTTATGGTGCATGAAATCCATTCCAGGAGAACTAATCAAATCCCAATCAACTAATTTTTTTTAATGTGACCCATCAACTTCCCCAGTTCATAGTTGACGCTTGTGGCTGAATATCATTTTTGGTTTTCATTCCCTCTTCATGAAACCTCTATCATCGATTCTTTCAAGATAAAATGAGCGCTCGACCTTCCAGAGCGTTTTTGGTGCCTCAAATTAACAATATTATCATAATTTTTATTTAAATATATTATTAAAATAATTCATAATAAAAATATTTATGATGATTATATTACAATAATTTCATATCTAATTATATAAATAATTTAAAACATTGATAATTTTATATTAGTTACATTAATAATGAAATATATTTTATTTAATGAATTAAAATAATGATATGATTTTTCATTATATATTATGGTATATATATATATCTATATTCATTATTCTCATTAATTTAAAAATAATTTCCTTTCATATAAAAATTTTGAATACTCAAATTTATTCATTTATTATCCTTATAGTATAATTACTTTAATATTAATAATAATATTTTTAATTTAAAACATATGTTAAAATTAATTCACATGTGTTTAAGTATACTTTTAAATTTATTAAAATAAAGTACTATTAAATTATTCAATAATATATTAAATATAGTTTAGTAAAATTATTTTTTAACTGACATCTATGAATGAAAAACATTATTGTTTCATGAAATGATTTATTAAAAATAATAAAAAATATATATTTATATGAAAATATATAATAAATTTAAATAATACCATGATAATTTAAATAAATTTATTTTATGAATATAATAATTAAATATTATAAAATAAAATCCAAAAAAAATATTTTTTACATTATTTATTTATTTTTTAAATTTAAATTAATTTTTGGTTTATTAACAGTATTATTACTACTAATATTTAATCTAGTTAATAATGAATATTATTTATTTAAAAAATGAAATTCTTTATTTTAATCCCTTATATAAATTACACCCTCTCATTTCATTTGTCAAACATAATAAATTTTCTCATTTTCAACTTTAGAATTAATAAAAACTATAATTTCTAAGGGAACTTGTCGGTGTAGGGAAAATTCTATCACATAGATTTTGATATCCCCAATAAAAAAATCTATTATAAACTTTCATCTATACCATTCCATGCATACAATATATAGAGCTCTAAACTTGTTCTTCAGTATTCAATACTAGAACATGCGGTGTAATTTTTTATATTAGGTTTACATCATATATTTGTACAAAAGAGGACCATATAAAGTCAAGTATCTATAGAATTAGAAAAAAATAAAATTTATCAGTGTTGTAAAAAATATATAAAAATGTCTTTTTTCTATACACTAACTAAAAAATCGAAGTCTTAATGCTAAAAACACTTAAAATAAAAGTGAAAATATTTTTAAAACTTGATATGAGAATTAAATATCTATTATAAAATTAAAAATTAGTGGAAGAACTATTATAATTCTAATGGAATATATATTTTAAAACACTTGTATAAATTTTAAATAATTCATATATGTATAAACCATTCCAAAATACATATTTTGATAAATCATATAAATTCTACCTCATTGAAAACACTTCTATTTCATATTAACAAACATTAAAATATTACTTGTTTATTTATGTAATATTTTGATACAAGGAAAGGCTTATGAAAACCATGTGTCCCTAGCAATATCATTGTTAAGACAACATCCCAACAAGTTGTGGGCCCAGTCTGCATTCATCATTCTCACAATTGATACTTTTGTGATGGATCATATTTTTATCAATTCAATCGGATATCCATATATATCAATCAAAATCCATTCTAACATTTGAAAACATAAAAAATTATTCAAATAATTTAAAAATTTTATTTCATATAATGTTGATAAATTTTTTTTAAGAATTTTAATAGGATAAATTCTAATTTAAAAAAAATTAAAACATTGATTATTTCTATAATAATTTTATTTACAATAACACATTAATTCATTCCAAATTTAACAAATTATTTTTAAATACATTGTAAATAATATGTTTCCATTATATTTTTACATAAAAAATATAATAATTATGAAAAGTCACATTAAAAATAATCTAATACTTCTAATAAAAATTCATGATATTTCATGCGTTATAAATGATTGAAATATTTACTGGTATCCAAGTAATTCATTAACAGAAGAAATAATTTACATGATATTAATAAAAGCTATAGATTGAACTCAAAGAAAATTAATTGTCTTTATTTTTATAAAACTCATAAAAAAATTCATAAAATCAAATACCAATAAAATATAATCTTAAATAAAATTTTGTTTACTATTTTACATCATAGGACATATTTTTTAAATTAAATTTCTTTATATAACTTTTCATATAATCATATAGGAATTCACAAGTTAAGAAATTTTTTTAGCATAATTAAAAAAAATATTTATTAATATATACATTTTTTAGGACCATGTTATTTTGAATAAAAAAAATATATCTTCTAAAACATTGAAAATAATTTCCATAAAAATATATTTTTATTAAAATAAAATTTCATATATAATTTACTTCAACCATGATATTATGTAAATTTGGTGTTTTGAATTCAACAAAATATAAATTCATAATTATTTTTTCAATAATTTGTTTTCATAGAAAAAAATTACATATTAAAGAAAATATGTTTAATGTAATTATTTTTATAAAATAATTTATGTAATATAAATTTTTTACTTGATATAATACCATAAAATCATAATATAATTTTTATAATAATATTATATCAATTAATATATCAAAAATTTTAAATAAATAAATATTTAATGAAAATAATAATTACCATTACATATTAATGAATTTATCAATTAACTGGATCCTATAAAACATAAAAAGATATAGAAAATTGAGTGATGGTGTAATTTGGGTCCTTTTCTATAAATGATAAGATGATTTGTTATATATATTGAGTTGTTCGGTGCATACATGTTTCACACAAATAATAAAAAACATCTAAAGACAATTCAATGATCTTGAATTAGATTTTTCATTGTTTCATGTTTCATTATAAAATATATTAATATTAATATTTTACTATATAGTATCAGAATACTGTTTAGAATGTGATAGTAATCCAAATCTTGTATATGAGTAGAAAAAAATACACATTTAAGAATGTGATTCATTTCTGATCATGATCCTAGATCAATCACCATAAAAATGGCTTCAAAATCCACACAAATACTATACACAGAATTAAGAAGAACTATATGACATCAATTTTAAGAAACAATATCAATTATAGTGACTTCCAAATTTAATTATTAAAGGAAACCGAAGGAAACAATGATTAACATAAAACAAATGGATCGATATTCTCTTTGAATATTTATTTTAATAGATATATTTGAATAAAATTATTATAGTTAGAAAAATATTTTAATAGAGGATAAATATAAAATAATGTGAAAATTTCATCCAATGGTGAAAAATCAATGAATATGAAATATAATGGAAAATAATACATCAAAATAATTTAAATAAATTTTATTTTAAAACATAAAAATTAAAAATTAAAAATTTATTTATATCTTCAAAATGTGTGCCAGGAGAATGATGATGATATATTCATCAGTGATCTTCCATTTTGAGATCAGAACCCTTATGCAGTTTAATCCCCCAACCGATGTTGAGCCTTCACGGTGCTCAAACTCCTTTTTTAGATGAATGAATTGGATCATGGTTGATTACTTTTTTTCATGTGATATCCTTCATCTTCAGTGGTTTACTGACGATGGTCACGACCATATCACCTTTTTTTGTACCCTCTTTAATAAACCTCGGGCATTAATTCTCTTAAATACAAAACTAGTGCTCGGGTTCCCAGAGCATTCTATGCACCTCACTGATCTCTACTGGACCCTAGATTATATCAATAATATTTTTTTTTATATTCAAATTTTATGAATAAAAATAATAATATCAATAATATTTTTTCCATATTCAAATTTTATATATATTTTTTAATATTACCATATATAGAATTTTAAAATTGTATTAAACAAATACATAAATAATTAAAAATAATTATTCTACAATATTTTCATATTTCATTATATATATATTTCAAAAAATTATAATGAATATATTCATTAAATTTATAATGGAATATATTGTCTTTTTTGATATAAAATAAGGATACATTTTTTTATTAATATCAATTTATATGTATAAATATTCATAATTTTTGGTTAATTTTTAAAATTTATTTTTATTTTTTAGGAATTTTTTTAATTTATTTAAATATAATTTTATTTCATTAAGAAATAATTTAATAAAAACAGTTTTTTAAAATTATTGGTAAAAAATCATTGATCATTAAAAAAGTTTTTATTATAAAAAAATGATCTATTAGTTAATATAAAATAAATATATTTATATTTAAATATTATATTATTTACAATAATAAAATATTTATATAATAACCCTTTTTTATTAAAAATAATTATTTAATATTGTAAAAAATGATTGAAAAAAATAATGTTTTCATTTATTTGACAATATTTAATTTAATTACATTGTTTATAATAATAAAATTATTAATTATATTTATTCACGATACCCATTATTAATTAATTGTTTGAAACTTGGGATGGTACACTAGGTTTGTGACAATAACCATGGGTATAAAAAATATGATTATGGGAGGGATTACCCTCTAAGAGAAAAATGAAAAACAGAAAGAAAATAATGATATAATAAAAACCACTTCATATGTAATATATATGATTAATACCATGTTCTTAAATTTCAAGTGATATAATACGTAAAAACCGCATGAAAAACAAAAAGAACCCTAGAAGATAGAGACATAAATGACCACGACACCAAAAAAATTCATGTAAAACCTTAAGAGAGTAATATCCATCCTAATATTGAACACACTCTAGCATACCAAAAAATATTTTATATATATTTATGGTTAGCATTAAATGATACTCAGTTTCATACTACATAGATCCACTTGTGAAAATGATAAATAAAATAATTCTAAATCACAACGAACATCAAGGAAACTAACTAGTTGTGTATATATCTATACTATGTTACCATTGAAACAAGGATAACTCTCCTGAATAATCACATAAAATAGAGAAAATAATATAATAATGAATCCCAAATGGGTTCCCCACTCCCACTTTAGCATTGGTTTTCTTTTATGTCCCAACATTGCATGTCAGATCCATTTCTCTACAAAAATAATCCATCCTGAAGAAAACTAGTAAAGGTGTCACAACACAATCTTCGTACATCACATATTCACACCGTCTAATATTCATATCACTATATAGATATTTAATACAGATTCTAGGAGCCACTATAAACTATAAAAAATATTATAAATCAGGAATCGTATATCAAGACATCAAATCCCATACACTACATAAGAACCTAATTCCATCACAATCTATATAAGATGAACCTATAATAATCATTCGAGTTATATTTTCTGGAATACATGATCAAAATCAATCACATCCCACTGAACACATATATGGGTAAAATTACTGTTGTGTATACCATTACATGTAGCTAGCATTAGAACATGGTGGGACCAGTTGGGGAAGCCAATTATCTATAATCCCACTATAATTTTAGGGAAAATACCAACCCAGACTCCAATGGGTGTCGGTCTACCTTTCTATCCTTGGTTGTGTACTATATGAAAACACAGAATATAAATAATATATTATTTCTCTTAACCCAACTATGGGTAGAAAATCATTTTAGACTCACCTATATTTAACATCGAACTGACTCACCACTATAATTGATAATGTATGATATCCTACAAGCCAAAAAATAATAGAAAATAGTAACATTATGTTCATTATTATCTTTTTATCATTTTATTCTATTAATTTATCCATTATCCATTTATTTACAATTATTATTATTCCAAAAATGTTATAATAATCACTATTTCAAAATCCATTCCCTATATGAACAATCCAAACTGAGGCCATGGTTTATCAAGATTCACATATCATCATTATTTCATTTCATTAGCTAATAAACTTATTGGTTAATATTTATTAAATACTTATTATCATTATTCCATAAAATATGATCAAAATAGAAAATATATAAAGATACCTCCAAGAGAAAAAAGTCAACAACGGATAGATAACTACCACAAGATTTGGGGGATAGAATGTATTTTGAAAACAAAAACTAGTACATTACTTTTATTACTGATTCAAAAGATATAATACCAACTCTCCGTATCATATTAATGCGTAAGACTTCTTTAAAATCATTCCAAAAACTCTAGTTCCATCCCCAAAACCCACATTCATATCCAGACACATCACACTAAAACTGGAGTCAACTACAAAAAGATCATCTAATAATACCAAGCCACATTAGATTATCTGTCCCAACTACATATATGATCTTGGAATCCATACCAAATATCACATCATGCATCGAGGGATCAACTCTCCCCCGCTCATATCACATCTAGGACACTCTTACACATATCATTTTAGTCATAATAGGCTCATAAGACATCAAATAGGGAAACTTATATAAAGATAACATGATAAGGTATCCAAAAAACATTTCAATAAGGCCATATAGTCCCTAATAAGGAATCTATTATTCACACAGGAACAAGCTCACACATATCAAACACATTGGACATGGACTCTCAAGTATATGTGAATTTGAGTCTGTAGAAACAATATATATTAAAACCTGTTCTTATCCAATCATAAATTAACCAATTCATTATTCACCAATTCCAACTATGGGGAAACTATGTTATGAATCTATAAAGCGCTACAAAAAAATGATATTAATAATTTTAACAAGATTCATGTATATTTGTGTAGTACCATTCTAATTCCCCACGATTTTAAATTTTTACCAACAATCAAAAATTTTAAAAACATGTTTTACCATTATATTAATCACATGGATTACGATTTTCAATTTAACATTCTTTTTACATAATGTAAATTAACATAAAATTATATAAAACATCAAATTACAAACATAACACTTATTTATGTTTTTATCCAATTAATTATCAATTAATTCAGGGTTTATTTTGTTTATTAATTTATACATGATTCTATAAGAATAATAACGTGTTAACTAAGAATACCATTCATATCACACTATCTACAAAATCGAGGAAAATTTTTATAGTTGTATAAATCTCATCAACATTTCATCATGAAAAAATTATGATTCCATTTGGTTAAATAATTATTACTTTTATTCAAGTATCATCTAAAGGAGCAATTCATTCGCACATTATTTTTTCCATAAAAAATAAATATGTAATAAAATCTCATAGCTCATATGCATAATAACACCTCACAAAAGAAAATACTATCATTACAGATCACTAATAACCAATCCTGTAAAGAAACTATGATATCATAAAGACTTAATACCAAAAATATTCCAATAACAAAAAGGATAAATCATTTTCATAGTAGAGAGAGAGTTTATAGCCTGGTTGGAAGAAATGGTATAAAATGATACAAATCATGGAGAAATCACTATAAAACTGAGAAATAATGCACATTGGATCACTACGTATTATATTTGGATGGCCATGAATGAATCATCATTTATGGAATACCCCAAATCATTAGAATAGGGTAAATGGATTCTTGGAAACAATAGATATATGTAGGTTTTGAGAACTCCCACATGCACATCAGTATTTATAGTCATGTTTGACAAGAAATTCACATAGTGTGAAAATCCTTTTTACATATTTTATTTTTCTAGGAATATATCTATCTAATAAATGTGTCACCTTGATCTATTTAATCACAAAAAAAATTATGTTTCACATAACACCCAATGATATGGACTAAAAAATCTATAAAAATCATATACATGATGTGGAACACATTTATAACATATGTATTCTATGTACATCCATATTTTACAATTCGATCACCTCTAGAAACATTATAGACCTCATATACTCACCATGATCATTAGAAACAAAAAAAGGAATAGTCTAAATGCATTCAAGATCCTAATGATTTCTAATGTTATTATCATAAAATCATAATGATATTCTAATTTTATGCTTATGTATCTCCATTATTTTACCTTATGAATATTATGATATCACACATTAATATGATTCCTCAACCTAGTTAATGTTGAAATGTTTTAAATATTAAATGTATAATAATGTTTCTAGTTTTGATGATATTTTTGAGATGTATTTTAGTATATAGACAAACCAATTGTTTGATTTCTCATGTTTCCAATTAAATTAATCAATTATTGTCCTCAATAACGTGTTTATGTAATTAAAAGAATATTCATAAAAAATGGTATATCATCTTTTTATTGTCAGACATGTTCCATAAAGATAGGATTATTGGATATTTATAGTTTACCTATAATAAATAAGAAGATAAAACATTATTGTTATCCTTGGGGACATGTCAATGTATAATTATCTAGATGAGTCAATTTATAAAAAATACAATATAATTATTATTTGGAATTGTAGAGGACATTCCATGAATTTATATACCATTATTGATACTACAAGTGGATATGTATATCTAATAGAGGTACCTTGTTTTCATAACTCTAAAAAGGGTGAATTTTCTGGGAAAATATACTTACCTATTTAATGAAAACATGTCATTTTTCACATTATTCCGGACACTCTTGGGGGATATACTTTGGAAATTATAAAAATATATAAAAAACAAACTAGATTCAAATTCAATTAACTATGACATACTTTTTATAAAACTATGGTTTCATATATTAATGAATAATGATTCATGATTAAGACATACTATAAGTGAGTTTGTAGGATGATGTGGTTTCCCAATGTTATTATTATGTATTTTTCAATGATTTATAGTTTTGGTGAATAGATTGAGCCCAACAGAACCAATTTATTGATGAGTGCACAAAATTATAAAATTAATGTTCCCATGATAATCCATACATTATGGGATATGGATTGAAAACATATGTTTCTATAAACAAAAAAATTCTTGTGTAATAGATCTTGGAAGGATGCTAAATGAAAAAAATGGGGAACAACATTATAATGAATCCTTTATGAATTAACATTCAACATCCTTCAATGGAACAACAAATACTCTAGTTTATTATTAATGGATATATGCCACTAGGAATATATATTCAATTATATAGTGTTATGAACTATAAAAATTATTTTTTGATGTGTACTGTTTGGATTTGAATGTGATAAATAGTATAATATTATCATGAATATATAGAAAATGATGAAACTAAATCAATATAATTTCATGAGTTCAATAAAATAGATTTCAATAACTACTTCCCTTATATTCTACTTATAACGACATGGAGTGAAATCATTGAGCTATAAAAACGAATGATAAATTTGTTTTTACATGTATGGAAAAATTTATAAGATATGAAATATATTATTATGGTTTTGTTATCCAATTTGATTGTAATATTGATAAATTTATTATAATTTTAAAACTATGTATCTTATGGTAATTTTTTATAAAATACAGTAGTACATATCAGGATATAGTTTGATTTGATATCATGTTTAATATAGTGGTTTTAGTTATTTTGAAGTATCATATTTTTTATAATAATAGGAATATGATGTCCGATAGAAAATATAAAAAAATTTTTTGAAAGAAAATGATATTTTTTATGCTCAATGATTAGGGAGAATCATAATTGAAATTTCTATATTTGTTCTCATATATGTTTTTTTATTTTGAGATGGTCCATAGGAAATTAATTTCTAAATCAATGAGAAGATGTTAGTTGGTGATGAAAATAGATGGGAAGCTACACAGAATGCACTAATGAAACTCCACTACATTGAATGAAAAGATAATGAGTAATATACAAACATGTTCCCAAATAAGATTGTAAATGAGATGATCAATTTTATCATCCCATTAAGATAATGGAGAAGGGGGAATATCATGTGATCACTGTCTCTAATAAGGGATTTGATTACGAAATGATAAAACATACACTTACCAAACACTCTTGAACATCAAATGTCTTATATAACTCTATATCTAACCGTACATTGATATCTGAATTATTTTCAAAGGTAATAATGAATCCAAAAAACTGATTATATATTGAAGATATAGTGAAATTAAAAAATTTAATGATTATATAATCTAATGTATATGATTCTTCTTTAGTTGAAGTTTGTGGGAATTTCCTTCCAAAAAATATCTTCCTTCTTCGTATGGTAAATTTTGATGTTATATTTTACATGTATTGGATTTATCTATATTATTCCTATGTCAATTATTAAGGAAGTGACATGATATATTATATTCCAATCCATCCTATCTTTATATATAAATGTGATGATAAGTAGAGATATATAACAAAGGTTTCATTCATTTGCTGGTACCTAATTATCATAAAGAGGGATGCTTATTTCAAATGGATGGGGAGAAACTCGATATAAATTATATGACTATTATGTGTAAATTTTATGATATTCTTCAATATAATTTTCATATTTATTCACTAAAACCATACTGTACATTTTTTAGTGGAACGTATACATGGTTCCTTGCCAATTTCATTTCCCCTATAGAATGGCTCCATTTTTTGTACAGGAAATAAAGAATCTAAAAACATAAAATCTTGTAAAGGGATTCATTTAGCCATGTGTGTCATTTCTGTGTTCTCCTAGTTTTTTTATAAATATCGATATATGAAAATTTGGATTGATTATATGGAGTTAAAAAATTCACAATCATGAACAATTATCCTTTACCCGGTATTTATGCCCTCTTCAATCAAATGTTTAGATATCAGTACTTTTACAAGATTAAACATCATTCTAGATATCATAAATTAAGTATAATTTAAGAGGATATTTAAAAAACTTCATTCCAAAAAAGGTATGGATTCTATGAATATATTGTGATTCCATTCATTCATTATAATCATGAAACTATATTGATGGTTTAATGAAATTATTCTATAGATAATTCATTTTATTAGTTTGAGGTATTATTTATAGATGTTATTATTATACTATTGATGATCATTTATGATCATCAATATCACATTATAGTTGTACTAATAAACATAATGATTGAGAAAATATATGAATACATTATAAATATTGAATCCTATATGAAAAGGGTTTCATTGTTTTGTTATATAAAATCAAGACAGGGAATATCCAAATATTCAACAAAGATGTTGTCTATTAAATGTTGTCCCAGACCAACCATAATTAAAATGATGTATATTTTTCATTATCTATGTTGATATTGTTAATGTTTTATGGATAATTTCTCATTAATATCTAATCCTATAAAGAAATGAATTATGAAGGGATAAATTTTTTTTGGGTAGATGAATGTGAGGAAAATTTCCCGAAACTAATGATAAGATTAGAAGACACATTGTTTTTTTACATTAATTTATAGAGGAGAAGGGTTTATTATATCTCTTGAATCATTTAAGTAGGGATTTGGATGTGTTATTAGTTATAATTTTAGGTTTCTATAAAATTCCACCATAATAGTTGTATATTCATGAGTAAAATTACCCAAATCCTGATTTTGAGTTTGTTGTGTTAATATTATCATTAATGATATGGTGGAATTTATGTTATGGGTAAAATTTTCAAAAATACTCCAATCATTTATATTCAAAGTATAAATTGATATATAAATACTTGAATATGAAACAATGAAGATTATTATAGTCGTTTAATGATTATGAATGTTCATTACAATACTATGTATGTAATGGAATGAAAGTAGTCGATTATTTTAGTAAAAAAATTACGGAAATATTTTCCACGAAGAGAGTTAAAAACTATCTAATATTTATTAATAAGAAAAATTATTTTTCAGGAAATCATGAAGGATGGGAAAATCATGTCTTTTTCAATTGAATGTTCAACCATATCTATGTGTGGAAATTAATTTATAGAATAATGAAAATTTATAGTTGAGAAAGATAGTTAGAAATGTTATAGAGTTTATCCATGATCGTGATGGATGGATAATATTTATGAGCATTGTATGAGGACCATCCATAACTAAATTTAAGGATTTTTTAGAGGAATATCATTGTCCATAATTCATTATTCATCTGAGAGGTATGATGATGATAACACATTTGAAAGAGTACATGTGGTGGTAATGCATGAAGAGAGATACCATAGTGTATGTATCTCAGTTCTCGGTAATTAAGCATTTTAATACTTGGATAAAACAATTATATGGGTATTTTACATATATTAACAATTATTGAATTTAAATGGGATAACATCATCATTGATATTATCATCGGACTCTCCAAAATAACTAAAGGGAATAAACCTATATGAATTTTCATTAATCGTCTTAAAATATCGGAAAAAATTTTATATATAATAGAATAATTCTCTTTGGATCATCATTATTGGAGACATATTATTGATTTGGAATGTTTTCTAGGAGTACCACATTTCATTATGTTTGACTGGTATTTGACGATTAGATCAATGTTATAGAATAATATTTTACTTTATCATGACGAAGGGTTGATTTTGAGAACTATCTATCATCCATAGATAAACGGTCAGTCTAAGAGAAAAAATTAAAACCCTACTATAAATTTTTATATTGCGTTTAATGCATTCGACAACACAAAATGGAAGCTCCGAGTTAGAAGAAAATTTATATTGATAATCACCTGTGTGATCCCGAATTTGAGGATGGAGGTATGATGTTTCTATGGATTTCTATATAAAAGAATGTTGTTAGATTTGGGATGAATGGAAAACTATAATGTGGGATTATCAGTCCCTATAAATTTCATTATCATATCAGGATGTAGCTTATAGGATATAACATAAACTGAAACTCTCTCAGTTCGTCGATGTGTTCCACGTATCTATGGTGAGTAAGTACATACCCAACTCATCAGATAAACTGATCTCAGAGGTCATACAAATGGAGCTTCTTATTTATTATGAGGAATAACTAGTAGAGAATTTAATGATATAGATAATGAAATATGTAACTAGATAACTAACCTAGTAAAATTTGTTTAGATATACCAACTATTTTAATATGCTAAATCAAAATTTTAGGATATGATGAGCAGAAGAGCCCTATTTTTTCTTTATTAGGCTAATTAATTTCACATAATAAATTCATTTCAATAATAGTAGACTGTTACAACTTATTAATTTTTGATATTTTTAGAATAAATTAAATTTCATTGATAAATTTTAGCACATGAAACCCAATTTTTTGTGCTACACCCAATATTGGGTTTTCT